>CM077115.1:222189063-223389063 GCA_039619475.1 Icerya purchasi | reverse complement strand
GTATAATGCTAGCTATCAATCCGCCCGTCTGCATATAGTAAAATATGGCGTAGTTTTTAGTGACTTTATATCGCACCGGGGCCGGGGAGACATATATACACATTTTAATACTTAAGACAAGTCGTTCTCTATTATCATCCGATTGTTACCAGGTCTTTATGAGATCGCTGCCATCAACTCTACGTGGATCTGATTTTTCAGCTGTATATTATACAATAAATCAAGTTTTCTTCCCTTTACGCTGTTCTTTCCAACTCTGTTTGTTGTTTTATGGGCTGAACACTGTTAAAATATTGCCTTACCTCTCTATCGGCGTCCGGATCTCTAAATAAAGAGCGTCTTATCAACCAGCGGGGCTGCAGCAGAAAATCCGGAAATCGAGGAGAAAGACGAGCGTGTGCTTCCCCCTTTTCTCGGAAAAAAGGTGACATAGAGGACGTTTCTGTGTCATTCACCCGCCTACGAAAGAACGCCGGTTCAGACAAAGAAACACAAGTTTGGTTGCACAGCTTGCGTCGATGTACTACCGACAGTTGCCGTATTCGTGTTTTCCGCGTCTTCCATCAATGTTCCCGTCGCTGGTATTTTCTATTCGAGCGGACATGTTTTAATAGTGGACCGGAAGCTATTATCAAGAGCCATCAAGGTTATTACTTCCTTAGCGTCCAGTTAATTATCTCATTATTTGTCGTACACACTTACGGTACTACCTGTTTAATTAATAATAGCACGTTTACACGTACAATAATGCACTTGTCTTTGCATTATCACCTAATTTGCGAGTATTCGAATTAACGCGGCTGGAAGGTGCGAGATTTTTTATGTGCTATTATCATCTTGACCTGAAGAAAAGGGCTACCGTTCGTCTGCAGTTCGCTAAGTATAGAGTTGAATTACTCCAATTCCATTATGCAGCCGTCTCAGAATGACACCGATACCCCCCGTGTGGCATTGTGTATATCCACTTTTACAAAGCTGTTCAGATTGCCTTTGCTAAACGGTTCGCAGGGATCCGTTCTAGGTCTATTACGAACTTACCGCCCGTCTAGGCAGAAATTTTAATATACTAAAGCGAACGAAAATAAGAGCATCTGTCCGATCTTAAACTTTCCATCGGAAAAGAAAAGGTGCTTCTCGCTGTCTTCTTCTAAGAAAATCAGCAGTGGGAATACAACTTTTCATTTTTAATAATTCTCTATTCCGATTTTATTACATTTCCATTTTCACCGACTTCAAAAAGTTACACTATAAGCATTTGCGTTCGTGAACAGCTGCTGATCTTTTTATGTGACTCTTTAGTAATATGCGCTTAATGAACACACTCTCCTTTCGTCTTCGTGTCTATCGAAGTCCTCGCGATTGTTACATAATTCGTCATTTGTGATATCCGATCGGAACAAATTGCGATGATGGCTCACACCGTTAATTTCTCTTTACGCAATTACGTTGCCGGTAGTTAGTTCAATTCGAAAACGTGGTTTATACACTGTTGCATTGAAAATAAGAAATAAAAATATGCACTGGCCGCTAGAAAATAACCCGTTTTTGGACATGATGAGCCGAGGGCTTGCCATCGAATTGGTGTTGCCACCTTCGAGGATTTATTTATTTATTCGTTTTTTCCCTTCTTTCTTTCAAGTCTCTTTCTCTTTCGCTTAATCCGCTACTGCGGCGATGTTGTAAGCTTAAGAAATTCGACTAATTTCAGCATTCTTCCCCAATTTTAAACGATTATTTTTTTTCTCTATTTCTTCCTTATGACACTATCATCGCTTGCGGCGCGATCCCTCCGTGCTTTTCCCTCATCGGCGGCAGCTCTTATGGAAGTGGAAAGACTTGTTAGAACTATCACACAGAGTAGAGTGTACACATACAGGGAATAAACCGTAGCGGCGACAAAAAATTAAAAATTGCTAGCGTTTAGTGTGTATATTTTTTGTACGCGGCTGATGTTTTGATTTTTTTTTTGGGGGGGGGGGACGTATTTTGCGTGCCGGAAAAAAAAATTACATACCGATTATGTCCAATACTCAGTTTGGAAATTACCATTACTGGGATGATGGTGCTTACATTTTTTTTTTTTTTATTTATTCTTTTAACTGTAATTTTCTTCCGCGAATTTGATTCCATCATTATACCGCAAGTTACTGCAATCTTGAAGTCCGCATTTCCAAAGGATAATACTGCGTGTACTTTTATGCACAAACGATATAGGCAGTTTTTAGCTGACTCTTCCAGCGGTCGATTTCCTCCTCTACATTAACTAGAAATCTTTGGTGGTTCACGAATTCCACTCCTGTTGTCATAATAGTAGGCTCTCTTCGTAAGGTATATAATGGATTGATACGCTTTCCCTCCTACAACTACGGAATCTGGTGCATCTGAAAATAATGTTAGTTCGCTTTTTTCTCGCAGTCCACGTTTTTACTTCGTTTCACATGTAACCATCATTGCTATATTCACAATCATCTATAGCACTAGGACAGTTTCGGAATGAAGCAACTCTACGAAAATATCTGGTTTGGGAGCTAAGTGTACCTTTACTCCAGGAGCTATCACGCTACCTTTGCCATGGTAGCAATTCCTGCGTTCGACTAATTTGAATAACTAGAAAACCACGCACCAAAAAGAAAAAGTTTTAAACTATTGTTGTTACTGTTGCTTTTTTGGTTTTTTTTCGATGTGCATGCTGATGATTTTTAAGAGATATACGAATTTTAGGCGGACAGCGATCGCTCTTTTGTTAGGGGGAACAACACAAATAAGCCTGTTTTAACAGTGCGTAGCATAGATTTAAATTATCGGTAGTAGGTAAATCAATGTCGCAGCTGTTATTGAGTAAAATTTCACATATACCCTGGGCATTATTATTATATCGTAAATTCGACTTTTCGCAGTCTACTGGATGAACCCGAATACTTTTGTTTATTATAGCGCACGAACGTCACGCATCCGCTGATACTTCACAAGAATTAAATCGCAGAGAATATTGTTAGCGGTTATTTTAAAAACATATACCGACAACTGTCGCAGTAAGGCAATTACGATAAGCTGGGGAAAAAAACCGGATAACGAAATGTTTAATCCGGTCGCTAAGTAACCATCTTTTCGCTGAAATAATGTAAAGACCGATATTTTTTTTATACATTTATTCCCGTCGATTCTCGGTAAATGTTTGCCTTGTAATTCCGTCACAGATAGGCCGAGTACATGGGGGCACATATTACCGGTGGATAGACGGAGCCGAAAAATATGTATGTTGTTCGAGAATCTGCGAAACGGACTGAGTCATGGCTCCTAACACATTACAACTTCAAAAAAAGCAAAACACGCGTTGCTATCGGGCGTCCATAAATAAGGCAGGGGGTGACAAAAGGACACGGTGTGTTTCGGGCAGAACAGCGTCAAAAGCTGGTAATTTCGAGAAATGCGAAGCCGATCGGTAATTCCGCTCAATTGTTTTACTAATTGGGCGCAGACGGTTCCGTTGTGGCCGGTGCGGCGCGGGTTAGGTCAAACGTTGTCGCTGAGAATCAGTGCAGTAGTGTAGTGTCTATAGTAGCGCGTACGTTGAGCGTCAACAGTAATTAACGTATGCGGTAGCAGCGCTTCTTTCCTTAAGCTTAAGCGGTTTATTACGTTTTTGTTAGCGCTAATTACGCCGGCAGCAATAGCGATGGCTCTTCCGTGAACCGGTACGAGTAGGTCGTTTTTTTGTGTTTTTCTTTTTTTCGTACGCTATTCACAGTCGGACGAACGCCCACCATCCGTCCATCTAATTTAGCGCATCTGGCGTGCAGACAATCAGTGTTTGCGGATATCAGCAGCCACGTTCTATCCGGTTAAGGCCGCCTCCTCCTCGGCACGTTATCATTCAATGTTACCCATTTCTCGTGTTGCAGCCACGAACAAAGTGCACCCGTTATTAGGCGGCACAGGCACCACCTAGGATCGGGCCCCGTTCTAATTACGCTATCGGATGAGCTTGCTCCTTGTCGGAAATCTGCGGAGAATTATGAGCCATGGCCGCGGAATGGACTGTTGTGTCGCACTAAGTGAGTGTATTAATGAAAAAAAAAGAAAAAAAAAAGAGAAAAAAAACTTTCCACTAGGGCGATGGGCTAAGAAACTTTTAATTATTCCGACTGCTCGAAGAGAACCGGTCTGTGTAAAGAAGACGGAATTAGTCATCCATTAGTGCCTCCGTGCCTCCTCCTGTGTCTCTCTCTCTTGGTGACGGAACCTACACAGAACTATGACACCGGCCTGGACTCTGATGTGTGGTGATTCTGCGGCTGTTTTTGTTTCCAATAATAATAATAATAATAATAACAATGACGCGATAATAATAATCATTATTAATAATGATAATGATAATAATGATAATCTCGAGTAACTTCGTGTTTTCCTTGTATAATTCGGCTATTTAATAAATTCGGTACGCTGCCCCCGTACTGGTCGCTCTGTTGATTATGCGAATGTGCTCTGTTCAGATTTATTGTCTTTAATGCTTAAAAACATAAATGATGTTCTTTTTTATTATCTTTCTTCCTTTTTGCGGGAATTTCAAAAATTTTTATTTCCAAGTTGGACAGAATGCGCTATCGCCCGATGAGGTTCCATGTCCTCTAGGCACAATCCGAAGAATCGATATTTTCACTAAAAAAGAAGATGATGAGATTGTAGCCTACAATTTAATTTTCTTTCTTTTTCACGTTTAGTGATTATAACTTTGTGTAATAATAATAATTTTAATAAAGCGCGGTTTAATTTGTTTTGATTATTATTAATATTATTTAAAAAGTGATTGAATATTCTATTAGAAACGGCGGAACGTATTTTCATGAAATCGAATTTTTAATGACTGAAGAACACCAACCTCTGTTTTTCAATTAACCGCGGATAATTTTTCGATTAATATTTGAAAGATCTGACACCCAGCCGATTGCCTATGTCAAAAACGTGTTTAAGCTGTTTTAGAGTCGTACTGTTATTAACTATTGCTTAATTGTGTTCCTGTCTTAACGCTATCATCAGAATCCCGTCTGCTGTAGCGCTCGGAAGTATTTCAATATCCAAAGTGCTCCGTCTGATACGTATGCTAGTTTTTATCTCTGGTCTCATCTTTTCCTTTTTCTTCTTCTTCTTTTTTTCTTTCGGGTTTTGTTTAATTCTATTTCGATCTTCGCTCCTTTTTGCATCCATCTTTCAGTTCATCATTCCTCTTCGAACTGTTGCAAGTTTTTTACTACCCCTCTTCATATCTCCTATTTTCGCTTTTCTAGTTCCTTTGGTCGCTACTTTTCTTGGCAACGTAGCAGTAGTAATTATTTTTTGTTCCGAATTCCGAAATCTTCTTTAAGCAGTCTACCGCTTTCCTTTAATCTTTTCAAATTTTGACTTTTTTGCAGTTTTAAACAGTTTCATTAATCCCTCCGTGGAACACCAGCATACAACAATATGCAAAATTTAGAGCCCAGATAAGGAAAAATAACCAAAAAATTTGAAGAGCCAACTCTAAATATACTCCGCTTGTTAATATGAATGGCAGTAAAATTGTCGAACTTAAAAATTATTCAAAATTAAGAAAAACCTGCGACGATGTAGTACAACGCAAAGATATAATCGTCACGAGGAATACTAGCCCGCCTTCGCATAGGGCACTGCATGCCCGGTTGTGGGGAGGGGGGCTGCAGTCCCGGACCCTGCTTTGTAAAGGGACCCCCCAAGTGACTCCCAACTGCTTGAATGTAACCCGATTTCGAGTATAAGTTTGCAGCGTTGGTAATCGAACGGAAAAATTTTACGGAGCGATTAGAGCGCGACCAGAGTTGGTCGTGCTGAAAATTATTTATGTTTATATTACGCTCAACCGAATGACTAACAGGATTTTAAGTAGGTAGAAGTTAGTAATAATAGTACAGGGTTGAGCAAAAGTCAGGGTACAAACGCACACGTGCAGTTTTCGATGGTGGTGCACCCTGACTTTTGCTCACCCCAGTATACACTAATTATCGCAGTTTCTAAAACAAAACATATTTCGAATTTCGCATTAAGAAGTGTGTACATCAGAGGTTAAATATACTATGTACTGTTTATGTAAATCAAATAATAATTATAATTTCATTGATGTAATTGTATTTATGTATCAATTTTTTTCATTAAAGGTTATACTTCGTCAAACGATAGTTTTAACAACAAATTATCCGTTGGAAATTACTCTGTATTTCGATGTACAGGCATTTTCATTTTAAGTAATATTACAAATATTCATGTATAATATTTTCATAATATTTCTCTTTTCATAATAAAATTAATTTTCGCTTCATAATAAAGAAATCATTAATTGCCGACTGATTGTAATCGTTCAGTGAAAAATTTTCGTTCGATTTGCAAACTTATACTCAAAATCGGGTCACATTCGTTTAAGCCTCCCATCTCCGACATGGACGGTTAAACGTGCAACAATAGATGTTTTTCCAAACACATTTATATTACATATAGAATATTTGTAACTATACCGATTAGATAATTATGAGGCGAAAAAATCTTTTTGGATATTAAAAAGAATAAAAAACGTGTACAGATCAACCATGCCAGATGATAGGTTATCGCCATTATCAAGATTAACGATCGAGATAGATTTTTTCCGTTCAGTAGATTTTAACGATATTATACAAAAAGAACAAAAAATAATTCATTGTTTAAAATTTTATATATACATATATATATATATACATATAAACATAGATATATATTTTTTTTTTTTTGGCATCGAAAATTGTACCCATTGTCTATATGATATTTAGTTTTGTTTACATTAATAATTATATGTTAATTCGTGAATTCAAAATAATATAATTAATTTAAATCAAAGAAAATTTAGTTATTCTATAAAATTGATAATTTTTGTCACTTCCTCCGAAAAGGGCCCCTAGTATTTCCGTAGCCTCCGGCCTATCATACACTTAATCCGGGCCTGGACCACTGCATTTTCACACATAATCACCTATTCCAAAAACAACCAAAACCCATTTGTGACGTATAGTACCAATAACGGTGAATCACCAAATCGCCTCTTGCCACAAATTTCAACAAGAGAGATCCGAGGAGGATGCTGGTTTAGCTGAAATTCTAGTGAAACGGCGTGTTAACAACATCATTAAATTTTTGAAGCTCACCAGACACTTATATAGTAGTATTGTATATCGGTTATTTTTTTCTTTTTTCCTTCTGCTTTATAATCGATTAACTTATAAGATGTAAAAACTTCTTAGCGTCGCAAATGACCCTGGCTGCCAAGCAACTTTAAATAAATATATTAAAAAAAAAAAAAAAAAAAAAAAAAGCGGTTTCATTAAATTTTCGTATTTTTTACTTTGAATCGAAATTGAAATTTTAACATCCACAGCGGTGAAAAGTCAATATTTTGCGCGACGATTGACCATTTTTTATTTTCGAACACGTTACTTAATTAAAAATTTAATAAGGTGCTTAATTATGAAGGAGAGCACAAAGCAATTACTGGTCCCGACATTTTTCCGCGTGGTAATTACTTTTATTAACGCGCGTATGTGTTAGCTAATTATAATTAAAATTAAAAAATCAAAAAACAAAGGGAAAAAAACGCCTACAAAGTCGGTTAATTTACTCGTTACATTTAACCGCGGTGGCGCCGCTTAACCAATGTCCCATATCCTACATTATGCAAGTTGTTCGGTTGTAATAGCCCAATTGAAATATTCCGCGCGAAAGATTATTTTAATCGAAAGCATTATTTATTAAATAAATTACAAAGACATTCATTGTTTTTAAAATAAAATAAGTTGTGTAGTGTCCTATAATACACAAAGTCGATGTTCCTCAATCCGTTTTTGTTTTTTTTCTTTCTTCCGACTATTAACGTTTATTCATAAATATTACCACATCCCGATGATGCGTAAATAAAAATGAAACATAAAATTCTCGTTTTATAAATAAATTTACAGAGTAATTATTTAATCTTATTCAAATTCTAATTTTAAGTATTTAAAAACGCTACTGGCCAGCCTATTGCTGAAAATAATATGGGTGCCCTCCACTCCTTTTATCCCGAAAATACTTCACACTGCGAAGTATGTACCACCACTTCAACAACACACGAAACCTTCCCCTAAAATTGGAGCATTACCACCTCGAACCAAACTTTCCCGACGACCCATTACCAGAATTACTGATAGAACTGCGAAGATGTGGTATTATGTCCGTACAGTCGTTAACAGCCAGTCCCAAAATCCACATTCCTCCTTGGATCACGGTCCAAATAAATATCGATCTATCGCTGACACAAAATCCAAATACAACAAGCCCCCTATATCCAGTGAAAGTGGCAGTTAGGGCAATTAACAAGTACCACGACCATCTAATTTACTACACAAATGGAGCCAAGGCAGTCGGTGAAGAAGGTTCACTGCCAGCAGCCTGTGCATTCGAGGGTGATGACATCTTATACGAAACCAGGCTCAACGATGCCTGTTCAGCATTGGACGCAGAGCTGTACGCAATCGCACACTGCTTCCACCACATCACCACATCTCACACCAGAACCAGTAACTCTACCTCCTAGTTACTGACTCTTTACAATCCTTAAACATGATTAAGGGCCCAAAATACAACAACCAGCTGGTACAAGAGATATGGCACAACTTATACCAATTACACCTAAAGGGCAGTCATTTGTCGTTGATATGGGTTCCCGGACACACTGGAGTGCCTGGCAACGAGAGGGTTGACATAGCAGCACGGTCTGCCTTGCTCTCGCCAATGCCAGAAGACGCAGAACTACCAACATCAATGGAATACACATTATTAAGAGCGTGCGAAAAACAGTGGAGAACTGAATGGGCAGCTGCTACAACAATCTTAAGAAGCATAAAGCCCACAGTTGAACCATGGTGGCCACCAAAAGGAACATACAGAAACGACTTTAAGATCCTCAGCCGATTGCGAATCGGGCATATCGCTATTTCCTACAAATACATAATCGATAAAACCCCGTCTCCAGCTATGTGCCCCCTATGCGGCCAGATAACCATACCAACAGTCTCTCATATACTGCTCACCTGCCAAAAGATGAAGGTATTACGAAAACAACTGGACTTGCTGGGAAACATAGAGTGCATACTCTCTAACGAATCAATAAACATCACTCGAATTATAGCCTTTGTTAGAATGAGTGGCCTAACACAACAAATCTAAATAAACTCCCCTTGTGTGTGCTGTAATGACCACAGTAGTTACAAAACAGCACACACAATTTAAAAAAGGGAAAGGAAAAAAAAAACAGGAAGAAACTCTATAAAATAATTTACTGTTTTTGCTTTTTTGTTCTTTCTATTAGTAGTCATTCTCTCACTTTTTTTTCAACAGCTTGCTTGAAACTTGCGTTAGCTCGTCTACATTCTTATTAAATTTTTCGAATGAAAACAACTGTTTTGACAGAGTTTCTTTCCAACTTTCAATTCTTCTAGTTTGCCATATAGAGATCTATAATCAATAGTACAACATATTGGGCGCTAGACATTTTACCGCTGGTCACCCCGTGTCTCAGGCAACTTTCCAATTGGGTAACGTCACTTTGAACTATCGTCTTTTTGAGTTACTAATTTTTCTAGCTCTGTTAGCTTCTCATCAAAACTAAATGAACTTACCAGAATCCTCCTATATAATACATTCGCAGTACTTGCAGGAGATTTTCCTCGTGCTTTGCCATTTCGTAATCATTTTTGTTTTTTTCGTTTTTTTTTCTTGATCTCCCTGTCCCCGAGTAAAATGTATCAATCGGAAAATCCAAAAATTTTCAGTTGAAACCGTTTTTGCTTATTTATTCCTGTGATTTTATAACATTTGTTATTGAAATAGCGAAAAAAAAAAAAAAAAAAGCCCCGGCGATGAATGACAAATGATCTCTATTTACCTAAATCCGATGTTTAGTGAGCATTAATTTAAACATTACAAAACTTTATTGAATATAGTGCAGCATACGTTGCGTGAGGTTATGCCGAAAACTTTTAAAATTTGAACTCGACGCTATTTCAGTTTTAAGATATTATTCGCTAGTGTAAGTATCGAATTTTTTAACTACATCATTACTACACGTTTAATGCGAGCCATTTAAACTGAGGGAGGTAAGGGATAATTGAAAATCTCTCGTCAACTTTTAAAGAATATACACATTATTATAGAGATGACGGAAAAAAAATTATTAAATTTTTCTTTTACTTTGTTTGGAGTGTCGTCCTCTCATTTTACTCGCTTAAAAGAAGTCTCGTGGCTATTAAAAATTTCGAGAATAAAGAAAAAGTAAAAAAAAAAACAACAAATGAATGCCTATGGAGTGAGTGAATAGTGTCTGCTTTTACTTTTAATTTTACTAGATTTAAATTATTTTTCTGCTGTATAAAAATAAATGTAGTCCTTTAACGACTATAGTGTAGATTTCACGTAAGAGGGTTGCACCAAATTTCACTCTAAACTAACTAAAAGGGGGAAGTCCAAATTGAAAGAAAAACAGCTCACGTAATTAACGGGTGACTCCTAGGTTTATTAGTTTCAACGCGGAATTTTACCCTTTGTTTTTACCGCGTTGCTTTTTATAATAACTATTTGTTAATAATCCGGTTTTAATTTATTCGATAATCCTCCGCGTCAGGACGATTTATAAAGAGCGATGATGCCAACAATTTTTTCCCTCTATTCTCCGAGTCTACCTGCGGTAAATTTCAATTCTAATTAATGTTCTTTCAGCAGCGTCCGTTTGAATTGCTCTGTAACGGAAATCAGTTGCGTTTTTCACATTCGGATCACGTAGGTTATCAGTGCGGTAATCGGATAACGGTCATTTAATTTAAGGTATGGCCACTCTATTATCAACTTGCCTTGAATCTTTAGAACCAGTTCTTGTATTTCCTTAAAATACATCACCGCGCAGCTCTGAGAATATTTTTGAATTGTCTCAAAGCCGCCTGTTCTCTCTTTACAATTACTGATTAGGGCCGCTACTTGTAGAAGTCGCTAGATCATTTATTCCGTTTAAATTTATGAAATTTCACTTTTGTAACTTTTATATTGCAAAATTAAAACTAAAACACTAATAAACACCATAAGAGAAATAAGAATGTGATTTTACAAAACGCGCTAACCGTACTAATGGTCGATTTTAAGGCCTTAGTATTGCCGACTTGAATTCGAATAATGATTCAAATTGTTAGCGAATGTAAGTGACCAAAAGATACTTTGGAAAGTTTTGCTCAAAAAAAAAAAAAAATAAATAAATAAATAAATAAAGTTTTAGTCAGTTCGGCAGCTGATGGTAACGGTTATAGAATGTGTAAACATTTTATCAGTAGCGGCGATTGAACAAAGAAAAGACCCCCCAGAACAAAAAAAGGAATTTTTTTGGATTTTTATAATTCATTTGACTTTCGACAAATTTCCGGTTTCGGTCGAAAGATAAAAAATGCAAAATTTCACTCATAGTTTAGACCGAAACGTAAAAAGAATTTTCAAACGATACTAATCGGAATTCATAAACTTCCTAAAACCTTCTGGAATACTTCGAATAATTACAACATCCGAAAACATTTTATTTAAATTCAAAAAATTCACAGCTTTAAGAATGAGCCTGTAACATTTCATGATTATTTTCGCCCCGAAAGATGTTATAAGTGTTTTTAAAAAATCTCCGTAAAGGTGTCAAAATTACTGATTATGTATCGTGTTCAGGTCATGACGGTATATTATGTACATACGCATGCATATATATACATTAATGACTGTGTCATTCTTAGCTCAGGGTACGCTACATTTTTTGTTCGATGATTATCTCCGGTTAATTTATTAATTTATATATGATAACAAAGGTTGTGAATGCCGTGTTGTACAATTACTAAAATATTTTTTGTTTTTTAAAAATAAAACACGGGTAAGAATGACGTAGTCAATTGAAAACGATTTTTCTAAAAAAAATTTAGAAGAAGAAAGATTAGAAGTGGAGGGGGCTTGTCCCCTCCGCGAGGCCCAAACGACAGAATTATTATATATGTTATACTCTAATGGCTATACCATTCTTACACCGGACGAGGTAATGAGAAAATCTGTAATGTTCATAAGACGTTTATTTTAGCAGAATCGATATTATAATCAACTCTCATACAAGAATTATAGAAAAAACACTCTGACCGAGTCCGAGGGATCATCGAGTTCTTACATATACCTTACTTTATGGACTAGCTAGGAATTAAAAACACTTGAATTTCTCTCAGGAAGGTTGACTAAAGATGTGTCTCTTTTTTTTTAATATTATTTTTTTTTTTTTTTTTTTTTTGAGGGGTGGGAGTTAATCATAGCCAAAATTGTACGTGTCTATATTGTTCATATCGTTAAACCCTTATCTACGGAAAACCATTGATTTATCGATTACTTAACTTTTCGCTCGCCAGCATACTTTCTAATTAACGAATGTTGGTCGTCGTTTTGGACCATCTAGGGGGCACTATGTAAAACGAGAAGTATGTCGGGCACGGACGCCGCATCCCTTTTTATTATAAGCGTCGATTAGTGTGGCGATTGGCGTGCCAGAGCTGGCTGATATGCGGAGGCCATTTCACTTTCAGTCGCATGGTCGGCTAGAAGGTGAAATTGGAATTGTGTTTCTGCTGCGAACCGGACGACGCCGCCGTTATTTATTTGTTCGTCTATTCGTTTATTTATTGGGCGCAGTGAATGAACGGGCGTGCGTGGTGGACGCTCAGCGATGTTTAGCGGTCGTTGTAATTACCGTGTATGTCGCAGAACTGAATTAATAGAAAAATGAAATTTCCCTTTTCTCATATATGGTCAAAGGAGCAGAGCTAATCCTACTTTCCGATATAATCGCTTATATCTTGTTACGTTTGTGCCCATTGTAGCATTTATTAGCCGTGTCCCGATGAAATTCGCCGGCCTAGGCTGCCATCTAGGCCGGGCCACTGCTGCCACCATTTGCATAGGTCGCTTATCTGTTTTTCGCTGCATCAGACAGATTATGTAAATTGCGCATGCGAATATCTGTCTCAGCTGACAATAATAATCTGTATACAATGTAATACGCGTCGCTAGGTTCTGGCCACTTTTAACCTGACTCTCACCATCGTCGTCGTCGTCGTCGTCTGGTGGTCGCGGAGGCGGCGCTGGCGGTCAGCACTTCGGAAATGGACGTCGCATTTGTTGCTAGATTTGCATCTACAATTATTCCGCATAAACATCTGTCTGCGCTTATCTTAAAGGCTTCATCAGCGCCGTTCCTCGACCACGCTTTTATTTCTTTCCACTTGGCATCGAATCTCTTGCAATCTCGTCCTCCCGCTCCTGCTGCGATTTCGGCAGATAAATCTCGTCATCGCTATTGGCACTTTCTCGTGCGCCCTTTCCGCTACCTGAAAATGTTCGATTCTTCGATTCCGAGGATTTTCTTCTCCGCCACTCGCCATCGTCCGCGGTGTGTCCATTACACTCTCGGCTCTCTACCCTTGTTAAAGCACGAACCTATGTTTGAAAGCTATACATGAACGCGCTGTGCGTGAATTTGACAGATAGATTAAACCATTTACTACGATAATAAGCAGCTTGGAAAAATTGCCGAGCTCTTTTCCGAAAAAAATATCTAGACGGCCATGCCTATAATCGAGACTATATATTATAGGGGAACAAACAACAATTTCCGCGTAATCGGGGATAGGCGAGTGCGAACAACTGCCTTAAAAGTGTCTCCTCTCTCATAGAACTATCGTAACGGGTTCATTCAATTTTTATCAAAAGCCGACAAGTGACGAGAACCGTCTTACGCCTAGTTTTTTACGCGCGACGTTTTTCTGCCCGCGTTTATCCCATTTTACGAACAAAAAGCGTTTCTATCGCCTTCGAATAATAAATAGGCAACGTGAATTCTTAAAAAAAAAAAGGAAAAAGGAAAAAGGAAAAAAAAGCTACTAACGGTTTCTACCTTCTCTTAATTACACCGCTCCCCTATCTCCTTGATTAGACTTGGACCCCTGGCCTTTTGTCGTCGATGCATTTACGTCCTCTTCATTCGGGCGGTCAGCTGCAAATATGCAGACCACATTATCATCGAGTGTCCCGCAATTATGTATGCCGATCTCGCGGAAAATTTATTTACCCCGTATTTCGTATATACGCCTCGATGATATTCATATTTACACGCTACATTGTCGATAAACACACATATCGAGTTGTAATTTTCATTTTTTTCCACCTCGGTTTATTTTTCTGCATTACTATTCTGCAGGCGAACCCGAAACAGAAGAAAAAAGAACATTTTTTACACATCGGAGATATACGAGTTGTTTTTAATATTGAACGCATGTTCGTATATTAAAATACTTTGAAAGGGGGAAAAAAAGAGAATTGATAAAATGTTTTTAAAGCGAGTTAGGGGTGATTGGAAACATATCCGTACAATGCGCTATTTTATTATTACGGCATTTCACCGGGGATTACAAGTATTTTTATAAAAGTACGATTGAAGAAGTGGTCTGAAAATTATCTGAAAAGTGACGACGCCTGTTTTGTCTTCTAGCAATCCGGCCGAGATTAACTTGACAGTTTGTAGCTAGCTCGTTCGGGCCAAGTTCATCAGCCGAAGTTTTAAAATTCTTCGATTAATGTTCTCTTTGCGGTCGACAGATCGCACGCGTGCCTCTGCGGAGCGATAACACAGACACGCACTCGTAACGATGTACATAGCGTTCGGAGGCAATCACTGAAACACAACGTCGTCAGTTGTAATTATTACTTAGAGATTACAGTACTCCGGAGAGATTTATCCGGAAAGGGAATGTAGTAAAACTGGCGGAAAAAGTATCGGTCGATAGTTGGCTATTCTCGGATGACACGGGGGAGGGGGGGCTGTTTGCATAGGCGTCTGCACTTGAAAAATTCCGGAACGCGTATGCTGGCATTAAATTTTACCGGAATATCGGCAGTTATGGCGAGCGCTGAGAAGCGGACTATATCATCGCATAGGTATGACCTATATTTCGCGGAGTCGAGATTTCGTCTTTCGGTTTAAAAAACGCAAACGCGTACAGATATTTCCAATCAGATATGGCCTTCACTTTGACATACTTACGGAGAGGTGCGCATATTTTATAGTATGTCACCGGCCAACTAGGACTTATTCGGTAGAGCACAGTAATCGCGATCTGGCTTCTTTCTAGCGCGCGCGCACTATGACTGATGTGATTGGATGTCCATTGCTAGAACATTTATCATGCGTAGCGGCCGATTTCACTGATCAGCGCACGGCTCTCCGTCGTTTCCCGTCATCGTATGCGAGATGCGAAATATGCGACAACAGAGCCTATATGCATAGAGAGATACACGTGTGCATGTGCGTCGGTACATTTAGAGCCTCGTCTCTGTGTACGTGTGAGGTGTAGCAGATAGATCGACGATAACCTTGATCGTGATAGACCGCGATAAGGTACCGGCCGTTTGTTATATCGCGCTATAGCACGCAATCGTCGATCACATGATTATTGTCATCGTGATATCAGCACATCTGCTGCCTACTGCTCTGCCTCTCTGGACGTTGATTGTATGTACACACCACTTCCATGTCTTCATTCTCCGGAACCATAAAAGGACGATAATAAAAAGGATTTTAATGTTACTACCTTCCATTGCCCGCTCTCGCCTTCAGCCCCTAAACATGCCCGCATCCAATTCCCCGGCTACACGCATTTTACTTTCTTTTCATCGTTACGCGTTGTTTACTCATTACCGGAATGGACGGCTGCGCCTCCTCCGACGTCGTATCCGCGATCCGCATTGTTCTCTGTCGTCGCTCGCGTTGCCGCCCGATTTTCCAATGCAACTCGGACCCTGTGCGCGCGCGCGGACCTTTTAAGTTCCGTCGCACCACCGGCATGCGGTAAAAGTTCCGATGGTGCTTTCTTCAGTCGCGACCCGCTTGCAAGCAACAGATGGTGCACTAGTTTCGCGCTTCTTCTTACTGGGTGGTCACACGCTGACCGCATCAATCGGACACAACTCGTTGACCACCTCTCTCTAATACGGCCAGAATGTTTATGAAACAATAGTGAAAGCACGCTTATCGGCTCGCTCTGCGCCTCTCCAGCAACGAACCCCATTTCCTCGACTTTATTAAAGAGATTTATTGGCACTATCTTATTATATTGATTAATGCGTAACTGTCGTCCCCTCAATGAGCAACTGGAACGTCTAGGCCGCGTAATTAGCCCGGCGACGAAGAAAGGCCTTAACGTTACTCCATATATTCATAAGTAATAAGGTTTTGTTTTTCTTTAAAAAAAAAAAAAAGAAAAGAAACCAGACAATATATATATATATATATATATATATATATATATATATATATATATATATATATATATACATATATTGTCTTTGGACGCTAAGAGAAATTATTGGTATAGTAAGCGTTGTGTAAATGGGCCACACGCACCGTTGCCATAGATATCGTAACACATCCTATTGTGTTTAATTACTGCGAGACTGACAATCACATCGTCCTGCGCGAAACGGAAAGAAAGAGTTTATATTTGTTATTATATCTATGTGAAATTACGACATTACGCTGCCTATATCGCAGGAGAATACTGATTAAGTGTTCTTCCTTAAGATTCCCGCGACGTATTCAGTAATTCGAAAGCTCGCTTGAGATTAATGATGAAATTTAGCGGCAATAGATGACCGCCGGCTTCGGAGAAAAGAAGAAAGTGGCAGATTTAATAGAGGACGATGGAGCCAGGAAAAGAACTAGATCATGATGTAGGCTAACACTTCTGTCAAGGAGATGCACCTAAAATAAGAAGATGTTGCGTTAAAAAGAGATGAATAATAAAGGACTCGGGAATGAACAGAATAGCCCTCTAACGCATAATATGAAATTTAAAAAAAGATCGTAAATTTTTTCCCCAAAGTTTCAAAACCATGTAAAATAACTAGTCTTTAAATCAATTTCAGATTATATAATCGAAATATATATATATTGTTGTAACCCTTCCTTCACTCGAATATTGTTTTTAACAACCCTGCTCCTCCGTACTATACAAGTGTCTTAAATTACGGGGCCAGGGCCGTTAAAACGACTCAATAACAAAAAAAAAAATAATACTTTCGAAAAAAACACGTAAGAGTTCGATCAAACACGATGATACAGCCTCACACGATGAATCTACGCTACGGCGAATAAACAGCGATCACACCGTCCGACAGCACACACAGACAACACAAAAACTAACCAGCAGGCAGATTTACCCCGGTCGATGAATGTGATCTTGCCGCTGTTCAACCCCGAACCCCGCTAGTGTAGCTATTTAATCGCAGATAACATTTTAATAATAATATTTCTGTTACTTTAATTTCCGAAAGTGTTTAATTCAAAATTTCCGTCTCATCTGCGGGCAACAAGTGCGGAATTCCTTAATTATTGATTTTACGTTAATCTGTTCTCTGTTTTCATTGTTATTTACTTTAAAATTACGTTACTTTCCCGCATGAATACGCTATTTGGAATTAAATTACAATTGAAAAGATAACACAGAGAACAACCTAGCCAGATTTTACGTTCATTTTTCTTATTTGTTTTTAATTATACTAAATCGCTCTTAAATAACTACACCAGCATTCGTGGTTTCATCACAATATATATGTATTTTAAGCTTAGCCTCCTGAACTCTACAGAGCGGACTGCAGATTATTAGAAAATCCGAACTTTCCAGGGCAAAGAATAGACTCAGTACCATCTGAGCTCGGCAAAACAGACAAGCGGTTGACGGATAACAGGGAGAACAAAAGGACCTCCGTCTGCCCAAGATTGACTGTCGACGCCGAAAGAATAATTTAGCTGTAACTCTAACATGATATAATCGCGGACACGCATCGTATTGACATACTTGCTGCCTAATCAATTTTCGAAATAATAATACAGAAATATTTTAAAAGTAGATTCGTTTCTTCTTCTCTTCATTGTCTTTCACTTCACTTACGATTTCCGTTACCGACAGAAACTTTTGCACCCTTAATGAACTATTTCTGATCTCAAATCCTGATCACTCAGTTGATCTGCGATATTGAGTCGCGCTCGTGGTCTCCTATCGCGGATGCATTCGTTAAAGTATATTTAAACCGCTGCTTCGTAACTTAGTGTATGTTTGATGACCGGATGAAACGGACAGGGCAAATTCTTTCATCCACTGCGACAGGGAGTGGTCTCGCGCATTTAACCGCATTAATTCATACCTCAAATTGCTACGTTCTATCATTTTTTACGTTTCCTTCGTGGCAGGTTCTTTTTCGGATGTAATAAAAAACTAGTTTTTACTTCACGGGACGAGGAGGAATAGTAGTCATAAAAATTTCATAAACGTAACATCGCGTCGTCGTCCTATAAATATGTCTCGTGCCATCGAGTAAATTACCTTCCGCAAAGCCGATAAAATCCATCTTAAAAACAGAGCAGTCCGACTGCCGCGCGTTTATGTCATTATTAGGCGTAATGTGCCGTCGCAGCGGCACGCAAATCTGTTAAGTAGATTTTTTAAAAGTTTGCTCGTTGCTTTTTCTAATTACTTTTTCCGTTTTCGCCTGTATTTTTTTAATGCTTTTTATCGCTTGATTTTTTTTTTTCTTTCTTTTTTTAATTTACTTTTCTTCCCCTCCACCGATCTTTCTCGCTGTCTAATAATAAAAACTGTTCGACCGCTTGACATCTCGGATAATAATGCCTATTTGAAACCCGGCTTTGATATTATTTCGTAGCTCCGACAAATTCGCTTTGAAATGTTAGGCAGGTTGTCATGGTTTTTGAAAAAATTGTCTGTTGATGGATACAAATAGATCAATGTGTGTATCTATATTTGTTTCGAACTCGTTCGGTGTAGAGTTACCGACCGGAATTTAGGTTAATGTTTTGTCTAGGCGCTTGAACTTCGTCCCAATTTCTGGCTAGTAATTTTTAATTTTTGACATTCGGAAAAACAGCAATATTTGAATTTTCCGTGTTGTTGATTAATCTCTATACAACGACAATAGCGAACTAGAGTTGTCTTTGTTTTTATTCTTTGCTTCTTTCTTTTTTTTTTTTGTCAGCGTGTTTTTCTCTCAAAATTAGATTTTCATTTTTTTTTGTTTACGATTATCACAACCGCGTTTTATTTCTAATTTTTCCTTCCGGTTTAAAAACATTCGCCGTCAGTACCCTACTTCCCTTAATGCCTCTCATTTCCCATGTACGTAATTTTTCCTGAAAACTCCGATGTTTATCCGATTTTTTTTCTTTAAAACGGACTATATCGAAAGGTTTTGTAATATATTCGATTTTCATTTTCAAATTCTCTGCGAACCAGTTCCGCTTATTCATAGTGTATACGCAAAGAATGTGCATGCGTGTACGCTATTATTATTATTGAGAGCGTAGTAGATGTTAATTCCGAAAAATCACTTATCTTTGCGCCTTTTTATTTACAGGTAGGCAGTGTGGTCGCCTCCAGAGGTTGGCCGCTTTCTGTTGGTCGCGATGGAATCTCGCTGCACTTGTCTGACATAGAACCGGCCTTACTGCGGAATAGTGACTGCTACCTGTCCGTTCGTCTTTCTGCCAACTGCTCGTCCGCTGTCAGCAAACCGAATTTAATTTTAAACTGGCGAGCTAACCACCGGATTTTTCGCAGATCGATTCCGAGAGGGTTCGATAGTCCGTTGGAAATTATGGCCGGCGGTACGGTAGCGGGCGCCGTCGAAACGGAAGGAAACCAGTCCTGGTCCTCTCCCGATATTAATCATAAATCGGACGAAAGCATCGATCTGTCGATGCTTCTGAAAAACCTCGTAGTTACGGTAGATCGAGCCATTGAAAGGATTCCGTTGGAAAACCTGGCTTTCCCCTGTCCTCAATGCTTCGCGTCCCCGATCGGAGATGTATTTTCGCTCAGGTGCCGTTGCGTCAAATACGGCAAAAACGGCGAAATTAACGCTATCGCGACCGGCGGCGGAGTAATGGTCGAGAAAAAGGATACGTCCATACAAACTAGTCCGATTTTCGAAGTGGATACCGTTTTCCCTCACATCGACAGCGACGAAGATTTCGAATTCGTCGGCCATAATCAAAACGGAAGCACCGATGTCGCCACTCAGTACAACCGGAAACATTCCGAAAGTAAGTTTGAATTAATTATTTCAATCAAAAATCGCACAAATAGATGAGATAAAGGCAAAAACAAAAATTATACATCAGATGGGGCGTGTTAAACATGCTTTTCCCTACCGGGTGCGCCAACGCATTAGCAACGAGGAAGCAACATTATATTTTTATCCGACTTTTTTTTTTTTTTTTTTTTTTGAAATAAGTTGTGGGTCTCACAGGACAAATATGCCCGTTGTGTGAGTGCCCGACACTCTTATTAACGTTTATTCAAAAAATATATACAATACAAAAATTATAAATTATCTTAACTTATTCTATAATCATAATATTAGTACTCTAGCGTTAAGATTAAGTATAAATATATATATATGCATGCAACTACGTAACACGCCCCGTAATACGTATCTGTACATTATCACATGCCGACAGTTCAATATTTAAAATGGGAAACATAATCTTCTTCACGACTTAATGTCCGGTAAAGACACTAGGAAGTCAAAAACAAAAACGTATAAAGAAAGGAGCATTAAAAGGTAGAGAGATTCAGTACGTAGCTTGTTGTTCAATCTTTGCACCATTCCTTTAACCAATTTTCCACCTCCTATTTCCACACACCAATTCTTTTTTCCTCTAATATATGATTCGGGATTGTACTTGTTAATTTAATTAAAACCGAATATCACCTGTGTTATCAATTCGCAGATTTACCCCACGAGGATAGATGTAGTATGTATTACTTTGGTTTCTTGTCAATCGAATTTTTTGCCTAGATGGTAATTTTATATTATTGACGTTAAATTCTAGTAGTCTATAATAGTAATAGTACACATCTTGGGGCACATTTCATTGTTTTCCTTCCATACATAATTGATCCAGGGACGTTTTGCTTCCAATGGGGGAGTATGAGTTTCAAACATCTCTTCTGTATTTTACTTATTTTATTTATTTCAGTTTTCTTAACCTCACATAATATATATTTGAATTCCGTATAAAATTCCAGACATTATTATTGAATTATAGTATATATACGTAATGTTCGATATGATAGTACCTGCTTTATTTTATATAAAGCTGGAATTGTCTGTCTTATTTTTGAGTTTAAACTTAGAATGTGTTTTTTCCAATTCAGGGATTTATCTCTATATATATACACCTAAATATTTAAAGTCATTTACGTTTTCTAACGGTGGACAAGGACACATAAATGGGTGTTGATATTTACATGAAGCTCATGAATGCAATTGTTACTGTGGAGGATAATTCGCGGATCGCGTTGGAAATTTAAGGATTCGTGTGAAGAAAAAAAAAGTACAGTTCCAAAAAAAACCCAGACAGTTGAAGATTAATGATGAACGCGAGAAAGTTCGGTTAAAACTTCGAACAGAGCATAAGTTGAATTATGAAAAAAGGAGCCAAGGACAGGAAAAAGTAAAAAGTGATGAATAGGGGAAAGAGCGATACTTGCATGCCTGGGATGTAGTAAAAACTTTGACCACACGACTGAATTTTAGTGTGCCATAAAAGTATTGTTGCTTTTTTCCGCACGGTGATTAGATGATTTAAATTTTAAACTAACTAGAAGCAGAAATCATTAGCAAGTAGCTGACAAAAAATGGTTAGTTTAAGAAGAAATTCATTTTCGACGACGACTCGTTATTTCACGTTATTTATATTTTGTGCTGATTGAAGAAATCGTGTTTTTTTTTCTTCTTATTAAAAGTGACAAAAATTTATTTCATAAAATCATAATTAATTGACAATTTAAAATGATATTCAGTTTTATTTTTTGCGGTATTTATGTAGAATCCGTGGACTATATTTCCTCTGAAACTTTAAAAATACATTTCTTAAATTTTACCTTTGATGATAACAAAGCTATTCCGAAATGTGGGCCACTTTGTTTCCTTTAAGTAAGAAATATATATATATATATGTGTGTGTGTGTTTTGTGACAGCACATAGAGAAAAGGACCTAAGAATCAAAAAACCGATTTTTCTTCTTCATAATTTGGTGCAAAAAACGGCGGAGAATCGAATAAAATTCGTTCCAGGTTTCTAAAGTCATTTTTGAAACGCTACCTAGCACCTGAAATGGGTGAAATACAAATTGAAAAGCTAATTTTAAACTGTAAGCGGCTCTCCTGAAAAATTTAATTTTTTATCCCTAGGTGACCTAGGTCCCTTTCCCCATGCGCCGTCACATATATATATATATATATATATATATATATATATATCGACGGACACATTATGAAGAATGCAGCTATAATTCTGCATAATTCTTGTTCCAACAAACCAGTTTTTGAATTAACCATTTCAGCTTGCTGAATTATTGTTCTGTTTTTGTTTTTTTGAAATTAATAGCTACTTTATTTCATGGTGGTAGATTTTTTGATCGTCCTTCGCTTTTTCTTTACCGGAGGAGAACTTGCAATTCCGGAGCAATGATTCTGCCATTCTATGAGTACAGAGAATAACTTTAACTTCACCCAGCTTTCTTCCATAAGTACGTTAACTTTTTTTCTTTGCTTTCAGTAAATTTAAAGAAAGTTTAATCATATCAGGTAGCGCGGTAGGTAGTCTGGTGGTTAAAGCGCTAGGCTACCAAATCAGAAGTCACGGGTTCAAGACCTGTCTCGTTCCGGATTCAAGTCGCTCCCAGGTTTACTCAGCGCCGGAAATAATTGGGTACCAGAGAAATCTGGGAAAATAAAGGCGGCCTAGAGAAAGAAGCTGGCCCCAGTACTCTCATCAGATCAATTAGACTTAGTACATTGTGAACCTTAACTTCACAATCCCCGAATCCCCGGCGCTCTGTTAGGGGATGGGACTTGCTTTACTTACTTACTTCATCATATCGTAGTGATCCCTCTTTGGCCAATTGTTCTTGGAGCTTTTTTGTTATTTTCCGTATTTAGTTCCTGGATTTCGGCTGTATAACTTGATTATTTTAAAAAAAAGAAACACGTATGAAACGGAAATTATATCGAAATGTCAATTTTAGAATAATAGTTTAAAGTCTCTCGCAAATGAGCTGAACTTTTTATTTCTAATGAAGGCGTTTTATTAAATTTCTGTATGGTGGAAACTTTCTGTAACAGATTCTGCGGTTATATTTTCAATTCCATAACGCTACTATTCTATTTTTCAGTCGGAAAATATTTAATTGTCGCCTGATTTCATGCGGTCCAAATACTCTTATCGGTGCACCGGATTATTATACATATATGTATTTTAGAGTGTAAACATATGCTGTTGAAGCAATGCAATACCTACGACGTGTATAAAGCGACTTAAAAATACATTGTTACAGAAGGAATGGAGTGGTTAGGCTTGGATGCGTCCGCAAAATATTCATTATCTGCTGCAATAAGGACAAAGACTAATTAAAGTTGCTTACTAGTGCGATTTAATTAAGTTCCGGAAATACAGTCATTCAGGGTGATTTTAATTAAGAGCGAAGGACAAATTTAAATGCAATTTTTCCCCCCGTTTTTTTCGGATATTTTTTTTTTTTTTTTTTCGGATACGCTTACTTCAAACGAGTAAATAACAAAGCAAAATTAGAAGGATGTATTTTTTTTTTGTTTCGGTACGTCAAGTTCAATGCTCAAACATAAGCCGATCCGATATTTGTTTCGTTTTTTTGTTGTTTTTTTTTTTGGTTTAATTTTATATTAGCCGACAAAATTTAACTTTTTAAGCGTAAACTAAGTAATTAGCAGATGCTGAGTCGGAAGAATTTTCGAACAATTTTTTTAGATTTATTCAGTTTACATGTTATATCGTAATTATAAAATATATATCTAGTTGAACTGGTATTTAATCGGCAACATAGATACATATTGAAGCAACAGTTTAGTAAGAGAGCTGTATGGAAAAGATAACTAAAAGAATAATCGTACTATAAAAAAAAGTAGTAATGATTATTGCGAGGGCCTTTAGCGATCGCTGGCAGCATTTAACCGGTCATGTCATGAAAGAAACATTTCAAGCACTTTAGGAAAAGTAAGTCAGCGAAGATGGCAACATTAGGAATTAAGACGGATGGTATGGAAACTAAATGAACGGCATCGTTTGTCTTCTAAATAAATTCGATAAGCGCACTTTCATTAATGCTCGTTATTTTTATCGCAATACTAAATAGCGCTTATAAATAAATAATAAATGATTTATTTCGGAATACAAAGGCGGTAATAATGTGGAATGTTCATGTAATCGATGACTAGCACTTTCATCGGAGAAATTGAAAAAAAAATTATTTAACAGGATTTAAAAAAAAAAAAAAAATGAGCGGAAAAACGAAAGCGTTACTAAGTTTAAATTTATAAATAAGTTTAGAAATGATTAAAACACGCTAAATAACAATTTGCAAAGTTTAAATGTAATTAATTCAGTAAATCATTGATCAGTCGACTATTAGTCCGTATTTTTTCAACAAATCAGCTAGAGTTCACAAATATTTAGACGAACTTAATAATGTTACGTAAAAAATTTATTAACTCGATACGCTGTTAAATTCTCAGTTTTAATTTATCTTATCAATATTTGACACCGACTATACATTTAACTGATCCTTCTCTCTCGTGTCGTTTCTGGGCGAAGATCCTTTGTTGACATGCCCAAAGGGGGGTTTTAAAAAAGAAATAATAATTTTCGGCTATATTTGAAATGGGAGGCAATTTATTTTAATTGCAAAATAATGACGCCATTCAAATGATTATTCCTCTCTGTTAATTCATGATTGGCAAACGAAGAGAGAAGAAGAAGAAAAAAATCAATCCTTTACGTAATTTCGAAACTAAAATGAACATTGCGCTAGATACTTGTACTATTTTTTCAAATTTCCGTTTTTGCTGAAGGATGGAATTTTTTTCTTCTAAAAATATACATTTATAATGATAATAGTACAATATGACACATTAAAAGTTTGATGCTTCGAAATGCTTTGAATTCTAATGGTACAATGAAGCGTGTATTATGGTTTTCTATTCGTAGTGGTTTTCCTTGTTCGTATTTCACGCCTACAAATTCGCTGTAGGCAGATGGAAATGTTAAATTACAGTGCACTTAGATAATATTATACTTTCAATTCGTACGAACTATCGACGATTTATTATTAGTCTGTAGCATGTTGTGCTGTGTTTGATGGATTTTCGAGAAATTACAGATGATTTTGGAAGAGTTAATGGAAAATAGCCTAGAGAGAGAGGTGTACAGAACGCGATTACGGAATTAATATTAACAGTGAAATTATTCTCGTACACTTTAAACAGACCTCATTATCGGTTAGTAGTTTTTATAGCGGTCTTCGTGTACAAAACTTTTCACCGGTTTTACCGTCCGGCAATCTCAATCGTGTTCTTAATCTTTTTTTTTTCCCCTAATTTCTCCGTTTTTTGTGTCGGCCAGTACATCAAAAGAGCCTAAAAATTACCGGTAAATCATGAGTATTATATTGAAATAATTTCGATACGTTCTTCACACGCGCACACCTGTATAATGTATGTAAAAAATACGCGTAGTTTTCCTATATTCGGAGAAATGAGGACGCGGATGACAGCTACTTAAAATATGCTAATAATTCTAAAAAAATCGAAATCCCAAAGAACCTGTTTAATCGGCGTTCACATTTTTAACTACGATCGTTATTACGTTCTACTGACCCTCTTGCGTCCGGTTTCAGGGGCGTCTTGCCGCGGGAGTTTCGATTTTAACTGCAGAATGCACATCCGTGCCGATAAGTAAAAGTTGATTAGAAGAGTCTCCACTTGTTGTTCATCATCTCGCCTTCATTTCGATGTACGTAGTAAGGGTTTCATTTGCCCCTCTCAGATGTCGCACCTCCAGCCTCTTCCGGGTCGTGTTCATTTCCAACCGACATTATTAACGGATCAATTGATGCGGCGCTTGCCCAGGGACTTCTCACTTTTTGACCGTCTCCGGTCTGAGCCGAGTATCGTCTATTTCGGATGTCGCCGGATCGGCAAGTACTAATCTTCTCGTTACCCTGTCCATGTGTGTGCCCGGCACCATTCCGTGCTTGCAGCATGTCAAGTGTATAATTTGCAACATTATTTTCCGCTATATCGTTTTTGTCTTTGACATGATTTCGCCTTGTTATAATTTTACTGCAAATATCGCGTGTTGCATGTGCCCTAGCTCGGATTATCCGACGTACCGAGCAGCCGTCTGCATCAGGTTTTCGCTAATTTCTGTCGTTCTGATTTTGCAACAGTTCGTTCTATCGGGCTGTTTTTTGGGCTTCGAATGACCCGTAACATCGAAACCGGTGAAAGTGAAGCTTCCGGTAACAATCTCAATTATCTCCTTGTTCGCGCCTACTTTCTACCATTTGCTTCATTGCCGACCGTGTACTACTGCGACCGGTGACATAGTAGCGCACTGTTGACGATAATTATTTAATAATACAAATGTGATAAGTATCGACGCACGCATCATTTTTTCTGTAGTGCTAGCGTTGATTTCCTGTTGTTTTTTTTGTTTTTTTTTTGGTCTTTGCTCCCATAAGTTCCGCGCTACCACAATTTTTAAGTGTTTTTAATACTATGATTCGAAACCGACAGCACATTTTCGTGCTTCTTAAAACAGAAGCTATCGTGTATCGCCGCGCATCGTTGTTTGTACCTGAAAGATGGTCGAATCGAACCAAGCCTAAATCCGGACAGCGATGGAGATTACACTAAAACCGTTTTATTCGAGTTTTAAGAGTAACAAATTAAATGTGCTTTTCCCGGAGGACGGCAGATTAATAAATATTAGAATTTTCAAATAAATTTGAAAAGCAAAAATTTTCACGATTGCACGAAATGATGTTTTAGGCCTGAAGTGAATGCACACTTGGAAGGATTATCGTAAAGAAAAATCTTATTAAGTTGAATAAAATAAGGTTATTTAATTTAAGTACATTTGCTGAACAATTTGCTTTTATATTGTGCGAATTTCGGAGTTGTTTGCTTGTTGATATTCCGTTAAAATCAGAACAAAACATGTTAAATATAAATCAACTTCGCGGAGGAGATATTAAAATAATTCGTGAAAAACGAATGAATTTGAAAAAAAAATTTGAAACTCCTACTATTACAGAAGTAAAATTATTTCCGGTGAACACCGTGTTTTTTGTTTTTTTTTTTTTTTTTTTTTTTCGCCCGAACCAATTACATTTGGCCAGCAAGCTACGCTATAATTAGATTTTGTAATGAAAAATTACTAGAGATAGAAAAATAGGTAGAGGAAATTCCATCATATAATATGGCCGCAACTACAGTGTGCCCGATGAAACTCAACAAACAGAAATAAAACTTTTCCAAAAAGTCCCATCTCACAATTTGACCACAGCAGTAGTTGCATGGCAATACCCCACAGTGCTTGATGGGAAAAAGGAAGTAGCCACACTAAACAAAGACTACAATGGAAGAAAAAATGAGAATGTAATTCTCGGTTAACCTAACCGTCATCGAAATCAACTATGATAATGGTGTATTAGTAGGTATAAGACCGCACATCGAATTTCATTAACACGGGGCGTGTTTACCGAAAATAATTTTATTTGTAGAACGAAGTAAAGCGAATGTAGATCCGAAGAGAAAAGGTCGTTACAAAAAATTTACCGAAAAGCAAAAATAATGAAGGGAATTTACAAAAAAGAAGGGAACTGAATCCGGATAAGCTGCTGAACGAAGCGGGTGAATAAAATAAAGAGTGATAGGAGAGAGAAATAAATGACGCGAAATATGCTGAAATGAAATCGTAAAAAAAAAAAAAAAAAAAAAAAAAAAGAATACGAACTAAAAGGCAAAAATTGCGAAATTCTACTATTTACCGGTCGAAGCGGTTAATGAAGAGGAGCTACGCGAATAACTATCGAATATTAGAAATAAAACAATCGGAACAGTCAAAACGAATTCTAAGAGAACAAGATAAAGAAACAAAAAACGAACAAAGACAAATGAATGACAAAAATAACGAAATAAATACTTTTACGCGCGCAATAACGCTAACAGTAGTTTTTGAGAGGAGGGTTCTCAAGAGTGTAAATGCATATAATAACTGGTAAGTAAATTTCCGGCAGTATTTCTTTTCCGTACAGTTAATATCGAATACCATTATGAACTACTTGATGCATTATGCACTCGACATTTAATGATGAATGCGATAATTCAGCGATAAAGCTGACTGTTTTACTTGTTTTCTCTCAGGGAAGCATACGTCACGTCGCTGTTCGCATTTGGCTAAGGACCATGCCGCAGTTATTGTCGGATCTGTAATTGGGCATGGGTAACTCCGGACACAGTTATACCCTCGGAAATACATCCACGTTCGGGGACACAGTCGGGCGGCTTATCTCTGGCGAGGTGATTTAATATATCACAACTGCGAAAGGCGTTAGCTGCGCGCATGTGCACTGCGTTCAAGGGCGTTCTGTTACTTTATGCGTTCGGAGTGCTACGCGGATTTGGAATTGAATACGCAACGAAGATTGCGATTATATGTGCTAGATATGAAATAGATAGCTCGATGATCGGAGTTGCAATTGAGAAGCGGATATATATGTATATATATAACCGCAGTCGGAAAGGACACTATATTGTATGAACCCAAAACTGTTCTAGCGGAGTTAATTTGCGCGTCGTTAGATCTCTTCAATAAATGTAACGAGCTACATGTTACGATGGTCCAAAATTTGACACCCAGTTGTTGTTCTAGAGTTCTCCGAGTATATCTGATCGTAATAATATTGCAACGAGAGATTAGTAAAAGTGAAAATCCGCGATTATTTTTTTAAGCGGAATAATCGCGGAGAGTATTTTTTTCAAACGATTTTTTTCTTTCTTTTTTCAAATTCGTGATGTAAGAAAAAAATGAGAATGTGTATTTTTTCTTCATCTCTTCGATTTTTCCATGTCAAGTACAGCACCCGAAATCGCTCTATGGTTTCCAAAAATCAGCAATGCAAGGGAGAGGTAAAATGATGCAAAGTCGCATGGAAATCAATCAAACAAAGATGTCGTCCCGCCACAACGTACTGACTAACTGTAGCGCCCCCGACTATCCCAGATATTAGAACGGCAACTGGTTATGTATAGCCGGATTCCGCTGAATGTGTCTTGTCGCAGTACTTCGAAACTTATATCCGCATCGATGATTGGCAATTTTTTTCATTTCAGAGAGATGAGTATCAGAATAGGTTATTTTGTACTGAAATTGGTGTTTAAAATTATTACTGCTTTAAGATTTGCATAATTCGGTAATGATTTTGTTTTTGCACTATTGAATTATCTGTATGCCCTTAGGATGCACTTCAATCAAATACGTGATCAATGTCATAGACAAATGTAATAACCCTTTTCATGTAGTTACATTGCGCAATTAAAACATACATACACATATATAACATATATATATATGTACTTTAAAAAATAAATAAGAATACTTTTATGTTCGCGCGTTCTTGCAAAAAAATAAAATGACGCAAGTTACAGGAAAAGTAATTTATCGAATTGTTAACCGCATCGCTGCTATTTTATTTGTATAATTGTGAAGTTAATTGTTCTTATAAGAGAACATTTGTAAATTTAATTTATCGATGAGAGAAATAAAACAGCCAGAAGTTAAAAATTAGGCAATTAAATATAGTAAAAACGAGATGCGCTAGGGATTCCGGGCGTTCTGTTAAAAATTTACATTTATCTAATAATAAATTCGAAATATTCCGATTTTGAACTTAAAATATCATCGTCGCGATACATTTCTCCCTCATAGCATTCCTGTAAATACATATAGGAGTGCTTAAAAATGTGCGTTATTATCGCTCTTTTTCGAAATTTTTTAAAACTGGAAAAGTTTTCACCGCTTATTTGCTATTAAATACTGATTCATAACTAAATTATTGATTTTTTACCGATCGAGAATAAAACGATTAAGTTGACTGTTTTATTTTATTTTTATTTGCCTTTATTTCTCGTTTTCCTTTGCAACTACTTCAAATAATTATACTCACCGCGAAAAATTTAATGTTTATAGGTGGGGGGGGCTATGTTTGTTTGATCGTAGATCTTTCGAACCTAGGCTGCAGGGGAACACCCTCCAGATGCCCAGATAATATAGATAAATATTGGACTATGTAGTTTTTCGTAAAATTAAATAAAAATTTTACAGCCATGATAAAAAAAAGATTACAAATTAAACCTGATATTCGATGTGGAAATATTATTCGCAATAAAAAAATATCGCATAATTTTTCATATCACTTCCGACGTAAAAATGACCCCCGGTCCTTAATAATATCGGTAAACTCTTAACGTTGGTGAAGAAATACGTTCTGAAATTTTTTCGACGATGTCAGATTACCCCTTACGTCTACTTTTTTTTATAAGCTATATGTGACGAGGAGGGGGGGTATTGAAACGGCGAAAAAAATGTATTTTGATTTTTTTTTAACCGATCTATAAGAATTACTCAAAATAAGTTTTACAGGAGAATATATTAAATTATTTAGATTTTTTTTAATAATACAAACGATTAATTAACTAAAAATTCGCGGAGTATAAATTCCTAAAATACATTCGCTTTTTTGTTTTGTTTTGTTTTTTTTTTTTTTTGTTTTTATTTGAAAATACAATAGACTACACAATTTAAAAAACCTTAAACGTTGATTGCGCTAATAAAATGTGAACATTATAATATAATCATTTGTTTAACGTTGCAATCTGAAAATACAATATAAATTTCACTGAGCTTTTGGAATTCGCTAATATTAGTGGTCTACTAATATATAATGCGCGATTCTTCGGACAACCCTTAGACATTGTTCTATAATTATTGTTCTATAATTTGTATAGAACAATCGATTTTAATTGACTAGGTCATTTTTTAATTTACGGTTTCCTGAGCAATTTCTAATTGTTTATTGACGGTGCTTTATTTCATTAATGGCTTTCACGAGACAATCTCGTTACACATTTAATCGATATAAAAACGTTACATTATTTTTTACATTAGCCACAGCATAGAAATTACATAGTCATTAATTTACATTTTGACATGCGTCTTTTTATTGTGCCAATGAAATGTTCGAATTCCATTCTTAAAAGTACGCAGCGCAGAAATTATTTTCTAACCAAAAAATCCACCCTGTTAAAATTTCATTAACCGATTGTTATGGATAATTGTTTAGAAATAACGCGATTTGTAGCTGTGATTGAGGCTACTCGATTTAAAACACGCTCCATATGCGATGAGCTTGACTCTGTTACATTTGTAGCAATTACGAACAGTGTGTTTATCTGACTGAAATTGTTACATATCATTATTTTCCCGCGGTATTTTTCCATCTCTAATTTTGTCCACTATCTTTAAATACCCTGGGCTTCAGAACGGAAATTCTAAAGAAATATCTTTTTCGTAGCGATCACGGCAGAATTATAACGGCCATATAGATTTACCGGGCCTTTTTAATTTAAACTGATTAGGAATTATTATTATGATTAACCGATAGGCCAATACACAAAACACAAAACTTTCCTCTACGCAGACGACCTCGCTTTAATAGCGCAGAGTAAAACTTTTGGAGAAGTTGAAAAAACTTTAAACAGCGGAATAATAGAAGAACTCGATCAATACTACAAAATTATTCAATCGAAACGAAACCCAGCCAAAACTCAGCCCCGGGTGTTCCACCTGCGTAACCGTGAGTCGAATCGTCAGTTGCAAATCGAATAGAGTAACACGAAATTAGAACATACAGATTATGCCAAGTGTCTAAGTGTCTTGGAGTCACTCTGGATCGTTGGCTAATGTTTAAACGGCATTGTGATGAAACAAATCATATTCGCAAGTTAAATAGCAGCAGTTGAGGAGCAAGCCACAGGTACTTCGAACTTCAGCTACAACGTTCTGTTTCTGTACCCCGGGGGAGGGGGATGTTCGGTTTGGAATCGCTCCGCACACTCTAAAGAAGTCGATATCTCCCTTAATGGAGCGTGTGGAATAGTGTTAAGATTAACGCAAATAAGGCATCTATATTAACTGAAAGGCACCGCAATATCAGACGGAATGTAGCGGCAAAGAAAGAAATTATGATAACCGTCACCCAGTCTACAGCTACACGAAACTTGCTGGCAGGCGACTAAAGTGTCTAGTCGCAACTTTCTGAGGACAATTAAGGAGCCGAGGAATCCGGACAGCACCAAAAGACTCTCAGCTTGAAATGCCGGTGGAAACAATAGTGCAGTTACCCGCAGTAGAAAGCAATCTGAACTATACCTCGCGGAAAACTTTGAATCGAATTCGAAGCGGTACAGCGCATTACAGGATTCAAATTAGATACGTAGGATGGTCAGTGTGAATGTGTCGAAATAACGAGCATCTCCATTTAACTGTAGTATAACTGGGAAATTTGACTACTTTGTTCAACTATATATGGAAATTGACGAAAACACATTATCTTTTTTTTCTCGAAGTATTAGGCAAAAAATTGACTCTGTAATAGCCGACCGGATGCTATTATTATTATTATTATTATTATTATTATTATTATTATTATTATTATTATTATTATTAATATTATTGAAGGGACTCAATTTGTTAGATATTAATTTCTTCTTATCTGTAATTCTGGTCGCGGTGTAGCTGCGAGGGTATTAATTATAATATTTGGAGCTGTCGACATTTAGACAGTTCCGCCGGTGCCCGTCTCTGATTAATTATGCGACTAAAAGAAGCGCTAATGTTCGTAACAGCGTCGGCTATATTATTTTAAGTTTTCCGAATTGAGTTTTTTTCTTTTCTATTTTCCAGAATGCGGGCTGACTCGATATTATAATACAAGAAACTTCGGTTACCGCTTGCTCGTTTATTTGCAACGGCATTCGATTCGTCACCGCGTCATTTACTTAAATTAACGATCGTATTTTACAGGTTAAACGAATACAATGCGCGATACATCGATGTTACTATAAGAAAAATATTGTCTAATTTACCACGACTGACGATAGTTTCCAGCGAATTATCAATCGTATTCGTTTTACTGTTCGAAATTGGTCGACGATTTTTCTACGGCGTGTTAATTTAATATTTTTCCGATTCTCGTTACGCTGTTCATTTACTCGTCGTCATTTTAGGAATTTCGTCTCTTGTTAATTAAAAAATTCGGTTATCATCATCGAGCGGGATATATGATTATGTTAAAATCGTCGTTCAATGGGAAACAAATATTTGTGCGCAAACTTTTTATTGTAAAGCTGGAAGATCCGCGCGCAATTTTATAACATGCGAATATAACATTCGATTAAAAAATGAAGTAAAATTAAAAATTCCTCTTTTGCGATATGAACCATCACGCGTCGGATAATAACCACAGATAAATGATAAAACGCCAGAGGGGAAAACCTTGACACGAGTATTTGGCGCAGATTGTGGCAGACCTGGTATGTGTAGCAATTACTTGGAATCGAAGAGATTGGTAAGAAGAAGAGACGAATGGAATGCTGCTACGAAACTAAGGATCGAGGGCAAATAATGATGATGACTAAACCTATACGAATGCATATTTGTCTGCTGAACAATCCCTGTTTGATGCGCGTGGTTATAACATTTTTTTGCAAAAAGCCGGGTGAGATCCTCTATTCCATGATAAATTTACTATCGCATATTTACATATATAATTAGAATCTGTATCGATTTTATTTTTTAAGTTTGTTTCGATCTCAGGCGGCTAGTAAGTATAGGTATCGGATAGTTGGGATTTTCTTTTAAATTAAATTTTATTTAGACTCGTAGATAAAATGGACACGCTAACCTGGCGCAGTGGTAATTTTCGGATATTTTTAAATTCCACTCGATCGAAACGACATTTAACTAAGCCACACTAGATCGATGGACACATTAAAGAGAAACTTCCCTAAAATCATTTCGTTCGCAATTCTTCTCAGAATCTTCTAACGAAATATTTAAAATTAAATTTCTCTTCAAACTTCAAAAAGAAAATAATCGCTCGCTGCCTAATATCAATTACAGTTGACTCGCGACTATTCGAATTAATTGGGCGGCCAGCCGGTCCGAATAGCGAAAAATCCGGATACGCCGGAGTTCAAGGGACGACCTTCTACAATGTTGAAGCTACAGCAGTATTTATATTAAATTAAATGACAGTACACTATTGCGTACATTGTATATACTCGTATGTATACATTAATGAGAATGTGGTTAATGAAGATAGTGTACGGCTGTTTTTTAAATTAATTTTACACAGCCGTATTAAAATATCGTCACAACGAAGTAAGTGAAATGTACAGTATTTATAATTAATAACAAATCCTTATAACACACGTACACTGCAAACGTTAAGAAAATGAAAATTATACATGTTGTGGATTTTATAAGAGCGCTTTTTGGCTTTTTCTTCTTTTTTTTATTTATTTATTTCTTTCTTTTTTTGCAAGTCGATCCGGATAATACGAAGTCTAAATAGACGCACTCCGACTAATTGCAAGTTGACTATAATTTTAATTACCATACGACTATCCGTTTGTATGCACGAATTTGAGCCGGCAACTTTTTACTTATCGGCACTGCCTAACGTCGGCTAAGGTAATTGGCCGGTTTAATTTTAGACCAATTTCGTTATTGAATTTTATAAACATCGTTAATGAACGGCATACTTTTTACGTCTGAAAATATTATGACGACGATCCAATGGGCACCAGTTTACATCGCTCACCCTAAATTTTCCGTGAAACGCGAACACAACTAGCGCGTTAAATTGAGTATAACTACGTTCTTTGCCAATCAACTAAGCAATCGGAACCGCCGCTGAGGCAGCAATGTGTTGACTGATTGAGTGGTAACTCTCTTATGTGCCTTTAAAGTGCTTGTCCCCGCCAGTTTCATCGCCAGCCGGAAATCTCGAGCGCGGTCAATTCTGTTTATTATTCTCAGATTTAATTGTTCTACTCCGCCGTTGTCAATTACAATCCAAAGGGCTGTTCAAGGACTACTTCTCGGAGAAGGAAAGAGTCACACTATTGCAACAGACCATCCAGCTGCTTCCAGGTTACGATGAGAAGTGCCATCGCCGTATGTGACCCGCAATAACGGGCAATGCTAAAAGCTGCCAGTCCGAATAACGAATCTAGATCGTCTTGAGAAACTGGCTTTCGTCGAATATTATTTGATCTTCACATTCAGCGCACTTGCAGACACGATTTCCGGACAGTTAAACTACCAATTGAGACAATGAGTGGGGTTTGCATCGGGACACAGAATAAACCGCGGAAATAGGCTTCTAGCGTTTAGACAGAAATGCATGACACGATTTTTCGGAACATTTTATAAAAATGCAACGTAAAAGGCCGCGCGATGCATTTGCCAGCCGGAAAAATGACCCATGTCGGTCGCGCGATTGAGTTTTAGCATGCTGGCACGCGCGAATGCAGTATTCCCGTAGAGTTCAATGACACACATTATGTTTTATTTTCCTTTCAGTATGCTGCTACAATTATGTTTTCTCACTTACACTTGGAGTCCAATTATTCTACGCAGAAGTTTATGTGTGGGGCCTCATCTGTTCTGTGCGTAATCACACACAATACGGGATGATGATATGTGCTGCGGCGTGTGCATTCCGTTCGTGTGTGTCCGTTTGTCCGTCTGCCGGCATGTCTGTTTCTCTTCATTGCACCAGCTTTCGGTCGCCAGCGCTAAAACCAGTTTATTTATTATATTCCCGTTTCTACACTGGGAAAGAGCATCTTTTGTTTATTACATATTTCCTCCTTCCGTTTTTTGTTTATTCCTCCGTCCGGATTTATTCTATTCCCGGTCCGGCTTCAAATACAAACATTGTCGTGGCAGTTTTTTAAATTTTTCGCGTATGCCAGCTCTCCCCCTTCGCCGCCCACCTCCGGGTGGTCGCAGTAAAATTGTGTGCACACTTTGTTCGATTCTTTCTTTTCGAAAGTGTGTTTCTACATTTGGCCAGGACCTATTTCGGTTCATTCGAAAAAATCCGCTAACGTGTTTCGAAGCAGTGTCACATTTTGATGCCCGACACAGCTGTCGGCGCTTCTGCCGGAATACTTTGTAGGCAAGGGCCGGTTCGATTTTACGGCGCGATAACTGACGCTAGTCAAAGTGTGTACCTGTTGATTAGTCGACGTCGTTTGTCGTTTCGGTCTCTCCGGTTCTTATCTAACGTCATTTGTTAGTTCGAATTAGTTAATCTCGCCTTACGCGCGTTTGGCTCTCTTCAAAGGAACTCGGAAGATGTAATGGAGGCCGCGCGCTGAGTTCGAAGACTTTTGCAATCGTGTCGAGATGCCCGGTCTGATATTATGTGGAAGTGTAGTCGTGGCCGTGAATTATGACTTGAAGTGCCGGTTCCTGTTCATTACGGAGGAATTATTTGAGATAAGAACAATTTTCATCACGTTCTTCTCGTAAATGCTCTGCTGAAAAGCCCCCCCCAAAAAAAAACCCCTCTAGTTGATAATAATTTGTAAAACGCAATCAGCGTGTTGTTTTGTTAGACTTTTTTACTTAACTTTGCTGCATATATATTTATATACATATATGAATCGATCGTAATAAAAAGGTTTTCTTTTCTCTTTTTTTTTTTCTATTTTAGTTTTTTTAATGCGGCTCTGTATAAGAGATTATTTTTTAAAATTTTTAATTATGATTTTTTTTGTTTTAACTAATCAAATTTGCCAATTGAAATTTTAGCCACTCCCCGATAAGATAGAAAAGCCTAATTTTCTAATTAAATTAATTGGTCCCTAACGTAATACAAGAATATGTAGTTATCGACTTCAAAAAAGGAGGTTTTTTTTTTTTTATTATTATTATTTGGGCTCGCTCACAAAGAGCATTGATCCATGTTCAACAAGAAAGAGAAGTTTTGCTGAGGTTATATGTACATCACGTATGTTTTTTTTTTTAGCTATCGAACGTTACAAAATTTTAAAACACAAGTGCCAAAATTTTAAATTAAACAAACGACGAATGTGCATGACCCGCAAATATTAATAATATTAATCACTGAAATATAGAGATTCGAATGAAGAAAACAAATTTCAGCCGTCGGAGCGCAATTTATATTTTCATCGCTCGTAACTTTGGACCACATCGACTAATTCGAAGGATTCTCTTTGTTTTTACTCGAAAATGTACCGGTCACAGTGGTGAGCTGATATAAGTGTGTATACACCGATGAGTATGTCGATGAGTTGAGTAGTCGTCGAATAACGTTACAAAAAGGAATCTTCTCTTAAAGACATAGTTGCAACCAGCTATCCTAGCGTGCATTCGAGTCCCGCTGCTGTTTATTGGAGATAGAGAAAAATTCCTCTTGCACACTGAGTTATTACCTCAAAGTTGACGAAAAGGGGGAAAAACCATAGTTTCCTTATTTAATATAGGGTCAGATATAAATTAGCCAAAATATTTTCATTACAATATTTGGGGGGGGGGGGTATGAACCCCTAAAATTTTAAAACCAAAGAGACGACGAATGTAACTTAAAGTGTTACCAACTAATAGTAGATCTGAATAAAGATAGTGAATTTGAAACCCGCAAAGCGTAACTTACAAGAACTCATCATACTGCCGAACCAAAAACTGTACACAGAAAATGTAATTCTAGGTTATCTCTCAGAAATATTTACACTAAAAATTGTAAAATTAAATTGTTTCAAAAAAAAAAAAAGTACCGGCTTCAAGATTTGCTCCAAAGATTTTTTAAAGTGCAATTAAAAAGTAAAAAAATAATTATTTAATAAAAGTTAATTCGAAGTAACGTTTTTAAGAAAATTATGATTATTCTTAAACAACATTAATACTTCTTAGAGTCGGTGTCAAATTCTGATAATTAAAAACCGCATTGAATACTTCTGATGTTTTCAATACTTTTACAGAAAATGAGAGTGGTGAAAAAGTTATACTCATTCAATTGATTCTATGTTAATGTTGTTTAAGAATAATATCACCTCTTAAGTATGATATATTTATCGTAAAGTAAAGAACGATATACCCTTGATAAAGTATCATGGATTGTATAATTAAGCTTTTCATATAATGTACTTAGCGTTCTAATGGATCTGATGACTGGGGCCAGTTCCTTTCTCTCGGCCGCCTTTACTTTTCCAGATTTCTCTGATATAACCAATATTCAATTTCAGGATTTATCGTATGATTATTTTTTACTTTTTAGTGCATTTATATTAAATCTTTAAAGTAAATCTTAAAGTAAGTATTTAAATTTTAAAAAATCATTTCAATAGACTTTTTTAAGTTTTTTTTTTTTTATATTAACTCTTTATGTCGCGATGTTAGTTTACGCCAAAAGACAGTGCTCGATAAAAGTGATTTTCCGTGCAGTTCCTTGGTTATAGATGCCGTTTTATTTTAAAAAGAAAAGAAATTAAGCGGAAATAACTTACCCCCTGCTTAATAATTATACTAAATAAAAAAACTGAAATTCCGTTTGTTTATTTTAAAAATTGACGATATTCATTTATTACCGAAAAAGCAACTCGAAATTTTTAACAATAAATTCTAAATGAAATAAATCTTTTTTTAAAAAATAAGAAATAGGTAATTCTACTCGAATGATCTTTTTTTAAAAAGCAATTGCTAAACTTTATAAAAGCATGGAGCGCTTTAATCAAAGAGGGGTGGGTGGGGGGGATGTTCTGGTCTAGAATTCTGAAAAAATTAAATTTTTTTTTGCATATTCTTACAGTTTAGATGTGTTCGAAAGAAAATCGTTTAAAATTCGAATAATTTACCGAGTTACAGCTATTGCAGTAGCGTAGCAGCTAAGCGCGTCATGCCGGAGCTGCTGACCGTTTTTCGTATGATGACATTTTATAAATGTATGAGTATAGGTATAACTACAACAAACACTTAAAAATCGATTAAGGTCGTAGTAACGTGTTTTTTTGAAGAAAACCTTTTTGTGTTAATTTAGTTCGGCTCGGTTTAGCTTCAGAGACACGTAGACGAATCACGGTTTGATGAAAATAAATCATTTTCAGTGTTAATTTTAATTTTTCTGTGTAAAATGTGAAAATGATTATTCGCGGTATTTGTATAGCGTTATCTTTTGGCAATGTTTGAGCTAGAAAATATTTCCTCTGATATTTCATTAATTCACCACCTCTCAATCATCGTTCTAATTTGCCGTCGCTATATGGTTCCGTCATGGATATTTACTCGGCCAAAATTGAAAATCCCCGTGCACGTTCGTAAGAATTGGTGTCTTCGTGATAATAGTCGTCGAAAGCTAAGATAGTAACACGTAAGCGCATCCGTACTGTATGTGTCCAGTAACATCGAATTGCGGGAAAGATCGTAAAAATCCGACTGAAATCAAATATGTACATGCGGGAACACAAATAATTGAAATTGCAAATTATACATAGCTGTTTGTATTTCCAGCGAAGGCTTTTTACCAATTTCAAAAAATTATCAATGCCATAGGAATTACACTATCGGTGCCGAAGCTTATGCGTTCCCTACTAAACGGAGAACAGTAGTCGAATTGAGCGCTCTGAGTAATGGGCTTCTGATGCTTGCTCGTAAATCAAGAAGAGCTTCCGAAAATATCGATTTTGAAGTCACTTTATGGAATCGCTGATTAACAAAATGTAACTATGTCATTCTATAAGTTAGAACTGCTGCGGCTGCCTAAAAATTGCTAAAAATTTTAAGCGCGCTTTACTCAAAACTACTTTTTTTGAACATGATTGACATAATATCTCAAGTTCTATTTAACCAATTTGCTTAAAATGTTGTACCAGCCTTTTATATATATATATATATGTATAACCTTCTATCGCCCCTACCACTTTTGCATCAAAATTATGATTTTTACTATTTTAAAAAATTAAAAATTATAAAAAAAAAAAAGAGGCCGAAAAATGTTTTTTTTTTTTCTCAAGCAGTCGCCATTTTGCCAATAAACATGATGCCGTTTTCTCTTAGGTAGGGGCTATAACGACACATTCTAACTAATTATGAATCTTTTTTTTAAATTTTATTTTAAACGACCAGAAAGAGTGAGTAATCGTATCAACCGGAAAACACCTCCTTTTTTTTTTACCACTAACTTTACCAACTCGCAACTTTTTTAATTTGAATTTCCAAATGTTTTTGTATATTTTTAAAATATCAATAAATATCTCGGGAAAAAATGAATAGTAAAAATATTTTTTGTTTTTTTCTTTTAATGAAGCTTGACAAAACACCCAAAATTTATGCCTCTAGTACTCGTATGAGATTAGTAGAATTACTTATTCTTATCTTTAGCGCATTGAAAAGATATGTGTACTTTTTTTCTTCTTTTAATATTCGTTTACTTTGATTGTAGATGGCGAGTTGTTTTTTTAGTAAGTAAATAAATATTGCAAATTTTTAAAATGTTTTTTTTTCTACTTTTTTATTTATGATATTTGCTTTCGGAATTTAATCGCCTATATCTTATGGGATGTAAAAGGTCGTATTCAGTTCCGTACTATTGCTTTAAGCTACGATGATAGGGAAGTTGTGGTATTACCGGAAGATCAGATCACTCGAACGGAAAAAATTAGGTTCATTATAATTGCACCGAAAAATCTTTACCGTGTACCGTAGTTCAGAGGTGATTAAAATCGGAAATCATTTAAATAAACTTAGAATTAAAATAATTTTTAGAATTACTTAAAAATCGGTATCATAAATCACGTTTTCAGAAAGATTTCCTCGAGTAGTACACGCCCACTGCAAAACACGACGTTGGGAGATTCTCGCACAACATTATTTTCCTTCTCGTATCCTGTTGAGTATTCCATTGTATGCCATAGTTCTGCTAACACCGATTTATCAACAACACTATAGAACAATAGTCAGTCTCAGTAAAAAATTGAAATTAGCCTTATTATGCTAAAAAAAATTCATCCACTACTACATACACTTACGGACGTTTTAAAAAGTATTTCTGCAATACTTCACCTTTTTTCTCGAAAGCTTGCTAAATGTAAACATCTAAAAATGTTACATGTATCGTTTAGACTAATTAGTAACTACTAGAAAACAAAATCAATTGAAGATGTCCAAAAAAAAAAAAAAATTAATTGAAAATATCATCGTTTCTTTCGCGACATAGTCTCGAATGTTATTTAATCAAAAAATGAAAACGAAAAAGCAGATTCTTTAACCGGGGCTGCTGTTTTTTTTTTGTTTTTTTTTTAACCACCGTTTAAAAAAAATTCGGCTCATCTTTCACCGGTATGTAAAAAATGTTACTATTCCAAATTTTATTTGTATGTCTTCTCCTCTAATTCATCATTGTGTAGTACAACTGTTCCGCCCCTTATTTTAATATCATTGATTTATCGGTCTTGCTTCGTCGCTATGTTGCTGCTGTGGTGCCCCATTAAATGTCTTCACTTGGCTGAGATTCCGACGCAAAGTCTGCGTATTTTTATGGTCTTCCAAACGATCTTCTTAAGAGCCTTATCTCTTCTCGCTCACTTTTTTTGTACCGTGTCCTATTTTTAAAATTCCGAAGAAATGCTCAGGGGGGATTTCCTTTTCAAAAACACACAAACGCCAAAAAAAAAATAAAAAAAAAAAAAATCTAAACGAACTTGAAGTTGTTTTTAGTTTTCTACGAAAATGCGTATAACTGCGGAACAAACTTTGGGCATCGCAACAAAAATAATACGTCAGAAATATACACTTAAACTCATTAAACGTAAAATTTAAAATATATAATAAACTAATTAAGACTCCACCGGTGGTTATCAGTTAGAATAAACGCGTCACGAGAAAACCCGAAAAAAAAAATAACAAAAAACACAGTTTAGTTTTTAAGTTTCGACTATAGAAGTAATTGTGTCTGAATCGTGTTATAGAACTTTTTTTAATATAGCCCCAACATTATAATTTCTAAATCTGAATTTTTGGCGCTTTCATTTTAGCACCTTTGAGTTTTGGGAACAAATTGAAAGTTTGTTGTTTTTGAATGCTTGTCTGTTTCAAAAGAAACAAAATTATTATTATTATTATTATTATTATTATTATTATTATTATTATTATTATTATTATTATTATTATTATTTTTTTTTTTTTTTTTTTGGTTCCCCAACAACTACGGACATTAATTTACGGGGATTCCAACCAAATGCTACCCGACCAAAACATAATATTAACCAATCTGAGGTTCCTCAACGAAACTTTTGAAAAAAAAAAAGAAAACGAACAATAATTTGTCTCGAAACCTTCGTACGATGTAGGTATTACAATTTTAGAGTCGTTCGTAAACGTGCGTACTAAAGGAAATTTCTCGAGGACCTGTATTAAATTTTGATAACTTTGAAACTAATACCTCAGAACGCCACAATTTCTGGGATTTGGAAGAAAATAAATTTTTCCGCGGACGCATTCGATGGAAAGCCCTCGTCGAGGTAATGAACGAATAACTTTTCAATGTGGAATAACAACGGTTGACGAGGGCGCGATGAAAAATTTTTAAGAAATCTTTGTAAGCCCATTTCTATCGAAAGAATATTACGCGGTAGCCGTTGCTGCAACTTCAAAATAGGTGTAGAGTATTTGAAATATTATTTCAAAAAAATTTTGCAATCATTTCTTCTAACCGTGTACGAGAGAGAACGTTAACTGAACTTGTTTTGTTAGGTTTTTCTTTTTTTCTTAAATTATCGATACCACTCAACAACCGCTTTTTATAATTAAAAGAAAAAAAATTATATAAACACAACGACCAACTTTTTAAGATTTAATATTAAATAAAGTATTCTAGAAACGTGTTTTCGGGGAATGTCTTTTTCTTTTTTTTTTTTACCCCCCTTGGGTTTGCTAGCAAAGAGCATTAGCCCAGCAAAAAGGAATATAGACACATGGAATAGAATAGAAATTATATTTTTATTCTGTCGACAATGGAATCAAGGAACACCCCTAGGACAGGAACAACAGAGATAGTAGGTAGAGAAAGAACATAAGAGGCGTTGAAAGGAGCAGGAAGACCAAGCTTTAAAAGATGACAATAAAGTAACTCACGCTCGCTAGATAAACCGGAGCACTCGAAGAGCACGTGATTCGCATCGCAAACATACTGGGAACCTTCAGGATCCAATGGATAATTAGGCTTCCCCATCTTTAGTACTAGAAAACAGGAAAGAAAATAGATATATTTAATACTATACTATTTGAATGATTTGAAGGAGAGCTTAATTATATTCATTTCCGAAAAAAAGCTAAAGAATATTATTAAAAATTAACTGAAATATTTGTTTTTTATCTGAAAAAAAAAATATACAGCGACGTATAAAAAATATTAATGATAAATGGATAAAACGAAAATAAATTATTGTTAGTATGAATTATAAATGTAGAGTATTCGTGTATATTGTCGGATTTTCCGGAACTACTAGTTCGGCCATCTTTTTAATTAAAAAAGGAAAATCAAAGAAACATTATTAGTGACGAAAACAAAATTCGGGATATCTGAAATAAATCACGTTTATAAATTTGAAACGAAACAAATTGCATTGATGTATTCTTTCAAAAAAATCACATTTACCGCGGAAATTGTAATCAACAACCGATTTTTTTTTCATTTTTTTTTTTTTTTAATTTATTTGAAAATGACATTAAATATGGAACAAAAAGAAATCTAGGACATTTTAATATATTGCGAGCAATTTTACGAACCACGTTCGATTTTTTGGAACTCGGTTGTTGGCTGCAATTTTCAACGGGTATGCCGCGAATCTATAAAACGAGATTAACTAAAAACGAAATTTCTTAAAAATCAAAGTTTTTTTTAACTCTCATAATTATTGCCCCTCGCACAGTGTGTGGCTTTGCAAATTAGAATACACCGAACACAGATTAGTGTTCAATATTTTTTTAAAAAGTACAATCGGGAAAGGGTGTAATTAATAAAGATAATAAAAAGCAGACTGTAATGTTCACTACTTTTCGCGTTTACCAAAAATCCCATGACGCGATGTGGTCAGCGCGAGAGGATGCATGACCCCGGTTGGTTTGTTTTACAGAAAGTTGTAAAAACTTATTTTAGTTTGTTGAAAACAATTTGATTAAAATAAAGTGAAGAAATTGAATAATGATGCTTGATAATAAAGCATAGAAATTGCGAATTAAATGAATATATTTTATTATTTTTTTAAAATGTTACGAGATGAGAAGAAATTTTTAACTTACAAATCCCTTATTCGCAAAGAATACACTGTCTCTGCTTTCCTTGATGTTACCTCCGCATTCGATCATGTTCACTTACCTTCTCTTCTACATAAAATGTGTTCCATTAATGTTCCTTTACAGGTCGCTTCCTTAATTCTCAAGCTTTTCTACAATAGATCAATTCAGCTCTCCACTCCCTTCTTCTCGGAGTCTAGAGTGGTCTTTCGGGGTCTTCCGCAAGGATCATGTCTTAGCCCTACTCTCTTTAACATCTATTTCCATAGCCTAGCTACTCTTCGGATATCATCTACTTCCTTATTCTTTGCCGATGATATACTCATCTACTCTTCCTCAGTTAATCTTTCTTCCGCCGTCATGGAGCTTAACAACTCTCTTTTCTCTCTGGATAATGTGTTATCCGATCTTCACCTTTTTACTTCTCCTGAGAAATCAGCAGCTATGGTTTTCACTTATCGTCCTTATAGTCGCTCCTCAGTCAATCTATCCGTGTGCCATCTTCCTATTCCTTTAGTTAGTTCTGTCTCCTACCTTGGCATTGTTCTTAGCAGTAACTTGTCCTTTCATCATCACATAAATTATCTCTATACGTCGGCTCTCAAGAGGATTAATTGGTTGAAGGCTCTCTCCTCCCGTAATTGGAGTGGGGATCCTTATATCCTTCTGATGCTATACAGGGCCACTATCCTTTCTAAATTCGATTATTGCTCGTTCCTTTACGCCAGTGCTCCTAAATATCTTCTCCTTAAACTTGATAAAATCCATAATTTGTGTCTTCGTCTTTGTATCGGTGCCTTGAACTCCTCTCCTATTGCAGCCATTTTGGCAGAAACTGGTTCCTGTCCTTTATTCATCCGAAGACTTTATCTAGGTGAACGATTTCTGATTAAACGTCTTCATATTTCCAATTCCTACTTGCTTAATTCCTACTGGTTTATATTCAACAACTGGCGTTTCTCTCCTCGTAAAACCCCAATCCTTTCCTTGATTTCTTCACGACTCAGGGCCTTCTCTCCTTTTGTTCTATCCTACAACAAATGCCCTTATTTTACCTATAATTTCCTAGATTTTATTTACTCACCCAGTTTACTTTTTCTTCCTTCGTATGTCAAGTCTCTCTTCCCTCTTCCGCTGCTCATAACGAATTTAACTATGTTTTATCCTCGCTCTTTCCTTCGTATACCTTAATTTTTACAGATGGCTCAAAGTCAGCTTTGGGGGTTGGAGCGGCTTTTACTTTGCCGGATTTCGGCTATTCTGAGTCGTTCAAACTCCCCTCGTTCTCCTCCATATTCCTAGCCGAATCTATTGCGATCTTACAGGCAATCCTTTTTATAGCCTCCTCCAACAACATATCCAAGGTTCTCTTATCTTCTGATTCAAAAGGCGTTTTACAAGCCATTGCTACTCCCTTTCCTAAACCATCCGCTGATCCTATCGTGCTTCACATACGTTCCTTAATTTCACATCTATTTCATTCCCGCTCTGTCCCCATATTGAACTATTATAGATTATCCTAGTTATTGTGGAATTTCGGGGGCAACAAGTTAGTCGACTCGTTGGCACGTTCGGCTGCTTTAAACGGTCGCTTTATTAGGCATTTCCCAGCCCAAAATCTTCTTACTCTTTCCTCGCGTTGCCATCGTGACTGTTGGTCTGAGCTCTATCCTTCTTCTTTTTCCAATCCTGCTTCCTTTTACTTATCCATACAACCCACTCCTCCTCTTTTTCCGTGGTTTGTTGATTTCCCCAACATGAGGCGGTCAACTATTTCATCCATAATTAGACTTCGGTTAAACCACAGCTTGCTTCCTGCTTCGCTCTTTCGTTTCTCCATTACTCAGTCTCCTCTTTGTCCATTTGATCCGTTAGAAGCAAACTTCGTTTGTGATGCGAACCACATTTTCCTTGAATGTCCTTCCATTTCTTCAGAACGCGCGATACTGTATTCCGGTCTTTTGCGTCTTATCCTACGCCCTACAGCGCTCACAGCATCCTTTCTTTTCCGTCTCCTTTGGTTATTCCTTTGTTAGCTTCTTTCGTATATTCCATTTGTAATATTTTTCCTTTATAATTATTAATACCATCATACCGTTGAAGTGAGTAACGTCCTTAGCCGACATGCTCAAAAAAAAAAAAAAAAAAAAAAAAAAAAAAAAAAAATTTTAACTTGTTCGTTTTCGCCGGTTATTAGTGATTTCACTTAAAAATTTTCGATCAGTGTAAGATTACAGTATCATTAGTTTCGCTTCGCTTAACCGACGTCGTCATTTGTAAACTATTGGAAACTGAAAATTGAAAATAAATCAATTTTACATTGATTACGTACGCGATAAGTGCATCTAATAATTAAAAATTATCGCTTGATGTTCATTTTCGTTTTATTTCCCGGAATGTTTCTAAACTAGAAAGTACGTAAATTCTGTGCCCGGCTCTCGGACATTGTGTATTTTAGAGATATGAGATAAGGTAAATTTGATGACTTACGGAAATCGTTGATTAGCCGCGCTTCGCCGTATATATGTGACAATCGCTAGATAAAATTATTTGTCTTGACCCGGCCCATTCTCGTCACGTATTTTTCTTTTTATCAATTAAATGCGAATAAAAATATTCTCTCGCAATGAAACGCATCAGTGAAAGTGATTAGGCTCGTAGGCACTTTATCAGTTCCCGGTAGATAAAATGTTCGTCGATTGTGAAAATAACTTCTATTCTGTTATCGATCACTTCATTCTGAGAAAATTAACGATTAAAAATATTTCCCCGGATGATTCTTTGTCCACCGCCAGTCGCGAACATTTTCATTAATTAACGCGGGGTAATTAACCGGTTTAGATTTTTACGTTCGCCTTTATATTATAATCATTTTCGAATTGTATAGAGTGGTGTGCACGTATTCGACAACATGCTTGAATTCTTTCGAATCACGGGGTAAAATTTCAGAAATATACATATACGTATCGATTAAAGCTGCTTATTTCATCGGAACTAGGGTTTTACCACTGTAGCGGATCTGCCGGACATTGAGTTTTTTTAGCTTGAAAAGCCGTGTATCTTCGATAAAAAAATTTCGAAATAAAGTGAAGAAATTCACTTTGTAACAAGAGAGCGGAGGAAGACGCTTAACGAGATGACCGAGTTTCGTAGAGAACAACGATGGATGATTTTCTTATTAACTATTTTATTTTTGCTAGAATTTTTTTTTCTTCTTTTTTTTCTTTGGGTTCACCGGCAAAAAAAAAAGCCATTAACCCAACGACTAGTTAAAGAATTACTAAATATGAATTCTATTGGAGATGGAAGTTATGAAAGAAGCAAGGATAATAGGCACACTATATTCAATGATAGATGGGAGAAAGTATGAAAGGAGCACTATAAGGAGCGGAGAGGTTGAGTCGTAATAGATCGTGATAGAAAAGAAAGCGTTCAAGAAAGACAGATGCCCGCACTCTCAAAGAAGACATATGGTTATAGCATCGCAAGTGGAAGTTTTTATCCGGATGAAGAGGTCAAAGAAAAGAGTGGTGTGAAAATGTAAGCGGCAGATAGAAGAAATAGCGGCACGACGGAGAGAAGGAACGAAGTTGGACCAGGCGCGAGACTGAGCAGAAGATTGTATGCAGAGGTAAGGGGAGAAGGGATTAAAAAAAAATTGTAGGGCTATGAGACAGACCAGAGTGTAAGATGAAAGTTTTTGTACGAGGAAGTAACTTTTCGTAAAGGTTGACCATTGCGGATAGCAAAGCGAGCTAGAGTGTCAGCCTCCTCGTTTCCACGATGACTAGGAACCGAAAGAAAGTCTATCTGAGTAGCAAGGTTACCGCGTGTGTTACAAATACGATTACACGACCGGGATGCAAAGCAGGATGTTCTTGTGTTGTTAAAACACCGCTATGAATATGTCGAAAATTAAGTTTTCACGATAATGGGCAGATGTCCAATACTTATTCCCCGAGTTCGGTGTGACTCCTTTTTGAATTTCTCTTTTTATTCTGTCCTTCAGATTCCTAAGTGCGACGCTTCTTTCGTCGCATTTTTATAATTTAGTTACCGATCTAAAAACTTTGCAAATATTTTCATTTTCTTTTTCATTTTCATTTTTTTGTTTTTTTTCGTTTTGTTTTGACAATATGCTTGAGTTTGATCTAAAAGCTCGCCTAAATTCTTTAGCTCAAATTCAATCTCAACAATTCTGGCATCACTGAAAGAAATTTATCCTTCCAGCTCATACATAGATTTTACAGATTTATATCGGAAGGGCAAAGTTGCTCTTACCCGCACACATTGACATGCTCTCTGTTCACTGATTGTTTTATATTCAACAAAAGTTCAGTTTGTGATTCCTGCGACACTCAACTCGCAATCAAACACGTATGTATTAATCAAATGTTTCAAATTCAGTGTTCAGAGATTTGCAGAAGTCCTTCAGTGGCTAAAATTTATAAACTTCTACCAACACATATAAGCTAAACCCTTCAAGCTGTACCTCTAGAGCTGCTGGACTGTTACACGGTGCTAATTAGAAAAAATAAATAAATAAAAATAAATATAAACATTACTTTCAGCAACGACCTCTTGAAATTTTGATTGTAGAAAACTTCAAAAGTCCGTACAGCCGGGTATGTAGAGATTTTTCGTAAAATGTTGATGCGCCACTAAGCATGAGTTTCCCTCTTGAACGCTGCTAGAAGCCGATTTCGCGTCAAAAATGTTACCATTCTCCTCTGATTACCTTCTCCAAAGAGCGGACTGGTCGCAGTAATCTTACTTCCCCGTATTCATAATCGATCTGTCCGTCGGTCTCGTGCACGGCTTTCTCATACATTGCATGATTTCGGCTTAAGTTCAAGGCTTACTCGGATTGAACTACGTTTTGATTTTTTTAAACTGATGTGATAGTTATGCCAGTTAAAAACAATAACAAATAAATGATGATAATGAAGAAAAATCTTTGTCTATTGCAGTTTTTTTCCCCCCCTTATTTTCATAGAACATTTTCTACGGATTACTACTACACTACGATTATGGAATCTTACTGTAACCTTTCCGGACGCTGCATACTCAAAATACGGAATCGGTTCCTTTAGCCTTTTCGTAAATTTTTCGAAATATACGGAAGGTTTAGAAATGTTTAAACAATGTTTGGACTCGGTGTTTGTAATTTCACGACTATGAAGTTTCCGGAACTGCTTAAATACTCTGATAGGCGGCGGCGGGTTATGGCCAGGTTGAAAATTTTGTCAATAGCGCATTATGTTAAATTTCTAGATCAGTCCAACTGGAATAACCGCGGCCGATAGTAAAATTTATTTGACATCATCCGAACGACTATAACGAAAATCGTTTTTTCTACGGTCCGTTTTTTAGCAGCGTGTGCGGCACTATACGTTTTTCTTCTTCTTTTTCTTCCGAATTCGGTATCTATGCGACGGAACCACGCTGGGCAGGGTACCGATATAAAACAAGTTTTATTTTGCCAGGCAGGCATCATATTGTGCAGCGAATAAAACGGACTGGCATATCCTGCAGCAGAATCTATGCTCGAAGCAGCGTATATGTTGCCGCGACCAGATATACCCGCCGAGATGCTGAGAGGGTTCAATGTTACATTAGACACAGTTTTTATTTCTGGTTTGGCGCCAATTCGGGTTACCTATTTCGGTGTGATAAGCGATTGCTTAATACGTGACCATACAGCTAATGGGTGAAAGGAACCCTTGTCATCTCGAACCTATCTCTCCGCGTTTAATCATCCCGCGGCTCGATTCATTTTATTTCCACTTCGTTTTTTCTTATTTTATTTTTTATCTGATTTCAGGGAGCCGAGAGACCTTCAGATCCGATGCTGGTACGTCGTTCATTTATCCTACCGCCATTAACGATTTGCACGAGAAACTGCTCATGTCCGGTATCGTGTTTCCAGGTAAAATAGCCACCCTTTCCTTTTTCTATTAATCGTTCTTTGTGTACGTGTATAGCATAACGATTCTTGCGATGCTAACCTAGCCAATACCTGCAGATGCACCACGCGCGTAGTCAACGCGTTAAACAGTGTATTATAATTTCTCGCGGGAATGTATAAATTCTCAGAGAAATATTCTCAATCGTTAGAAACTTTTAGAAAGATTTCAAATTATATTTTAACCGACAAAACTGTATGCATATTATTTTCGGTCATTTTTCTCTGTCAAATATAAATGTTACTTTTTCTTCCGATAACGTTTAGAAAGCTTAAAACGTGAATAGCAAATTTCAGTTTTAGGGCTATCGTTCAAGCAGCTGTTGAACGGCTAGTATCATTTCTCCGACATACTTTTAAACGATATAAACTCATTAAGACGTAGATAAATTCCAAAATAAGTACCACTGAACAATTTTTCGTCTAGCTTATCATTAAGCGAGACCGTGTTACGACATATGTATTATTAGGTCGACTGTCTTCAATGTCTGAGAATCTTAACAGTCTCGATTCTCGGCTAGTGGTTATTTTTTATTTTCTATTTGTCTGTAGTCAGCAAATGTAAAGGTTTTAAAAGTACTCAAAGGAGAACGATGTAATGTTTAAATAAAAGCGTAACATCAAAAAATTTTCGTTTGTAGCCTCTTCAGTGTAGCGTAATCAGGGACGAAAAGCTAGAGATCTCGTTGATGGTTTCACACGAGCAAGATGCTTGAATTCCAAAAAGAAATTATCGAAGCTTCAGCGAGACGAGGGGAAGAGATAAAAAAAATTTAAATCGTTTTCTAGTCGAGTAATAATTCTTAATTTGCCGATGCGCTTTCCGTTTAACGATTTTTTTTTTTTTTTCTTTATCTAATACTTTGTAACTTTCGGTCGCCGGAAAATAGAAGCAAATGAACTCACAAAACGCTTGTACGCACGCCGACAATTAGCTAGAGCACCATAATCCCGTCTATCATCATTATCTTTAATCGTAGTTGTCAGCGCCCTTCCGGTGTCTCATTTCTTTTTCTTTACGGTAACATTTTACAAAACCTTTTTCTACCCCGACAGCTTTTAACGTCTTTATCCGTTTTGCAACATCTCCTCTTTACCAGTACTTCTACGATGATTTTAAGCACATCTTTCTCCAACCTTCCCTCTAACGCCGCCACTATTTTTACCGCTTAACAATTTTTCAAAACTCGACCGGTTGAAATAACAAAAAGAAATCCTATTTATCTAAATTAGAGAAAAAATCGAATATTTTTTTGATTTAAAAGCTACCTAAACATTTCCAGGTCTCAAGACTAAGTTTGTCTGATATGTATTCATCGAGTCTGCATGGGCAGTTAGCCCCACACCTATAATAATCGTTAGGAGAAAGAAAAACATACTCCGTAAATGAAAATTTTAAACCGTAGTAGGAACGATCTTTTTTCCAACATCGTTTTCCTGAATTTTCCTTTGTTCTTTCAGAGATTTCTTTTTTTTTGTGTTCTTTGTTGTTTTTTTTTTTCACGAAAGAAAACTCACTTTAAGAATAGCAAAAACAAAAAAGTTTAATGCTAATGAGGTAATGAAACAAAATTAAAACGGAAGCGATATTGAAAAGAATACATATGGTCAATATTTATATTCGAAATAATAAGTGAAAGTCGGTTACGAAGCTGACGGAAGGGAAAAAAGATATAAAGTAAATGACGAATAGGAGGAAATAGATAAAAATTAAAATATAGAAAACATAAAGAAATCATTATGCAGTAACAAAGCGTAGCGAAATTAAAAAGTAAAAGAAGACATCCGGTCTTAGGGTGATTATTTTTGTGGAGTCGGAGATTTGTTAGAAGGAAAAAATATTATCGGTCAACAGTTGCGAGTCTTACCGTTCCGTACTTTGGTGTTTACCGTGTTTTTTCCATTTGTCAAGTTTTGTTTTTGGCTATGTAAATTTGAAAATGTTAATCTTAATTGACAGTTAAAAAATGAAATGTTTGATTCCGGCATGTAAGATACTCAAAAACACTTTAAAATTAAGTAGATCACGACTAATTTGTTTCAAGTTGTACTGAGAATGACGCGTGATAATTTTTAAATAAACACAGTGTGTACTCGGTAAATTGTTAACTTTCAATAAACTTTACGAAACCGATGTAAAATAGAACGTTTAGATGAAGTTTCAGTTATTTACTGTATGAAATATTTTTTTCCTTTTTTTAATTAGTCTACATCTGCTCAGATTTGAAACTACGAGTACTTGGCGTTATGTGAAATTCATGCGAATATTATATAAATATATATATATATATATATATGTAATATATATCGGCAAAATATAAAGCGGATATTATGTAACTTGGAGAAATTAATTATTTTGCTTAATATCATCATAATGAATTATTTCTATTTCCTTAGTGAATATTCACGCGAATTTTACATAATGCGTAAGCGTTGTGTAAATTTATTAAGCCAATAATTCGGTCGTCTAAATAACAAGATTATTTTTAATTAATTTTATTCCTAATCAGTTGAAGAGTATCCTTCTTCTACTTTCGCTGCTTAGCAGCCGTTGGCTAGCTCTCTTTGTTTTTATTTATTTACAACAATGTACAAAACAACAGCCCTTCGGTCGATTGCAGTTTACACTTCTGGAGAGCTAAACAACGGCGTACACAAACTCATATAAACCCACACTGCCAGATCAAAACAAGATGACCGAGCAAACTTATAGTGGTAAGTACTATAATAATATGCCGTATCGCTCAAAACTTGCAATCGTATCTACATTCAAACTCAGTCATACACATCTACTGAAACCCATGTACACATGCTAGCATTCCAGTTTCCCAAAAATTCCAGCTGGTAAGTAGTTATAAAATTTGAAAAGACAAAAGTATTAAACGTACTCTAAACAAACGAACGGCACAGCTTCAGCAGTATAGTATAAGCTCAGTGGATATGTGAACGGAGAAGTAGAATTGTAGTTCAGTTTATAGTGCCCGGCAGTAGTCGACTAAGATCTTTTTTATATTCGCTCATATTCAATTTCAGCCTCCTCAGCTATGGAACCAGCCGTCTCTGTAGTTAGAACTCGCATTACTTAAAGTGCGTATTATGTATAAACAGTAAAGATTATCGAGTTCGGCTAAAACGAATGCATTGTGCAATTAAAGTAATCAATTTACCAACAACAATAAATGATATGCGTGAAAATCTCATAGACGTCCGCAGCCTGTCTCGTAATCCCCTGAGAATTTTAAACATAACTAAAAGTCAAAAACCTGGTTAATATCTAAAAAAAATTAGCGTGTTTTTGTAAAATGAAAATAAAATTGTCGGAAACTAATTTTTCACCAGTAGGTATAATGTAACTTGTTACGTTTCTGCTATAAACGTTTTCGCTAACAGTTCTTGAAAAGTTATTCGAAAATTATTTAACTAATTTCATCGTTTTCAATGTAGCAGCGAAGTGTACTCTTTATAACCAAAAAAAGGATATTTTTCAAAAATTTTACGGGCTCCTGCCCCATGAGGAATTTTACAGAGGTAGCGCAACCTTCGAATTAACATTAAAGTTGTTCCGACTGATTTGTGTCTCGGGTTATTTTTATTTTTTGATCTCTAGACAAATATTACACCGTGTTCCGTATGAATTATAGTTTGTTTTTGTTGTTTTTTTTTTGTTTTTTTTTTTTGCTGTATGAATATTTTAATGTTTTATTTATTTATTACTGATATTTAATTTACTCGCTGTAGGTACCGTTGATAAACTTGGAAGATCAGTTATCGTATATGATACGGATACAGTAACAAGATCTGAAATGAATGCAGTAGATATCGCTAAAATCATATTTTATTACTCAACAATTTCCGTTAGGTAATTTTCAACATTAACACGCGAATTTGTTTACAATATTATTAAGTTTTATGAAAGAAAATTATAGTTTAATGATTCAATAATAACCGTGATAGAGCAAATGTCTCGAACGTGTAACTCTAAAACAAAATTTGTATTTGCAGCGACCATCTCGGTACTAAATCTGAAGCTATTTACTTAATGAATTTTAATGAAACGTACTATATAGTTTAATGTAAAATTTACATATATTAAAAGACACGATGATATATGTAGTATATAAACTTTTTTATTACAGGAATTTTTATTCAAATTTAATTTTATTCGTAAAATTACACAAATTACGCATTTAAATCTATGTAAGGTCGTAATAATGAATTTTAGAAATGTATGTGACCCACTGACCTTACATGGCTGGTGGAATAAAAAAATAAATAATAAAATTCACTAGCAAAATATATACCGTTGCTGTGGAAACGCGTTTAATGCTTAAAACAACTCCATTTACCAATAATTTAATCACGCGAAAAGTAACGAGTATTTCACCTAATAAGTCGTTTTCAACATCACTTTATATATATATATATATATATACATACATACATTGAAACTCGGTTGTAACGACGTATCAGATATTATTTGAACTCCGGCACACAATTACATAAAACTGTAAGTTTATCTCTACCGATTGCAGTGAAAAATGGGTTAAAACGACCAAATAATATTTAACTTGTAAAGATTTTTGCAGATGAATTTTACAAAAAAAGAAATAAATAAAAAAATCTAGATCTTTCTTTCGATAAAGAAATAACATCTGAACAAGTGGAGCAGAGTTATTCCTTGCGCTATTTATATTGTTAACTAACATGTCAATTGCTTGCTTCAGAATTTAACGAAACCGATGGAGTACAAGCTAATGTTGGAATAGGTCAATGCCTACATCAGCGGCGAGCCCAAAGAAATTTATTATTTAAAAAAAACAAAAAAAAGTACACTTTAATAAGAAAAAGACGTTAAAAAAAAGGAACTATACTCCTTATCTCTTGATATAATAAAAAAGTCGAAAATTACAAACTTCTGAAGTAGGAAAAAATTCAGCTCTTCGTACATAGTAATTTCTACTTTTTTTTATTCGTATATTAATTCAGGTTTTACTATTTTCATTGTCATGTACTTTCCTGCATAAAGAAAAAATTCGATATTTCGATTTCTTTCGAATTTAGTAAAAAAAAATATGATTATAAATAAATGATTTTTTATATAATTAGTATAAAAAGCGGTTATACCGCGTAATTAAAGAAATGCCTATATCAGTGAGTTTTGGACAGCGAAAATGATGATACTTCAATATATCATCGGACGTAACAATCAACTGATTATTACAGATTTTTCACTATGTATCTTGCAATAGCACAAATTATTAAATTAAGAAGAATAAAATTATTTTGAAATTCAAAAACAAAAATGTAGCATAACATTGAACATATATATTGCGCAATTAAAATAATAAAATCATTTGACTGTTGCTGAAATTGAAATGAAAGTGCAGCATGGTCGTATATATATATGTTAAGCTTTAAAGCTCAGTTTGTATTTTTCTGAAATATATGTTTTTAATTTTAAAATCATTTCATTAATCTTAATTTTTAAGTATTCCATTTATTTTTAGTTTTCACGTGTAAAGAGATATTTGATTCTTAAAATAAAAAATGGAATGAAACAAAACTATATTTTATAAATTTTTAACACTTTAATGGAGGGGGGAAAGGTTAGCAGTATTATGCAAATACTTGACAAAATGACGTATTTTATTGATGTACAATCTTTTGTATCGTATAAAGTTAGCGATAAAATGGTAAAAATACTACTAATAATAATGTATCATCAGGAAGGAGAGTGTAAGGGTAGCTAATAAGACTTCTGTTGATAGAAATCTCACATTCAACGGGGGGGAAGGTTCTTCTTTTCGTAAATTATCTTCGATAATACATACTTTTATTTTTACCCTCTATCTTTTTTTGTAACTATTTTAAAAACTATAGAGAATTTTCAGTAATTTTTGTTATTTCAAATTTTCGCAATTTTTCAAATACGTATTATTTTGTGCGTCTGCAGAAATTGTAAAATTAAATAACAAAAACACAAGCGTGAAAGGGAATGGAAAATTTCCATTTAGTTTCCTAATTTCCTTATCCAAAATCACTGTCTCTGTCGGTGCTGCATTTAATTAAACCCAAACGGGATTTGTTTATTTACTTGTTTTAACTCATTAAACGCTATTTAACAGAAATAATTAAATTTTGCCATTTTTAGAAGGGAAAATTTTTTTCCTCCTTAAAATATCAATTTTTAACTAACGACAAATTCGAGCTTTTATACGCGACCGGCGGCAGCTTTTTTTCATTTGTATTCAATGTTTGTTTGTCTGCCGTAGACTGGAACGATTTGAAAACAGTATTTCAATTCTTACAATTTCACCGGAAAGTTTAAACGACATCGATCTCTTGGACAGCGCTCTTAGTTTGTTAACGGTAAGCGATACGGTTTTTTGATTATTTTTTCTCCTTTTTTCGTTCATTTGATTATTCGTTAATTATCGATCGCGCATGGCTAGTACAAATCGGCACGCTTCACCAGCTGAATATGTTGTTTTTACAGCCTCGTGTCAGAATTGATTGCGTTCTAGTGGTTTGGAAGAAAAACGATTACCATCGAATCAGGCATTTTAAGTCAAATCACCCTCGTTTTAGTAGTTTGCAAAATTCGAAAATACAGGTAATAATCTATTCGTTTCAATTTTCGCTAATAGTCCTGTTTTTTTGAACTAATTTAATTTAGGCCGTCGCTGACTGAGCCGTTCAAATATATATGTATATATAGCGAAGTTAAGGGCTATACGGTACTCTCTGAATTCTGAAGCGCGCGTTAATTAAACTCTGGTGACCGAAAATATTCTCCGTCAGCGGTCAAATGTAAGCCGAGCAGAGGAAAAATTACGAGTGCACACATATGCGTCTGCGTGAGTGTGTGTAAATGTTATACTGGGCAGACTGACGATGTCGTAGAAGTGCTAATCAACTTTCACGTAGATTTTTGCCTAACTGGGAATTGTTTTATAAAATGGCTTTTCATTTTATTTCGTCTTCGAGAATTCCAACAACAGGCGAAATTAACTCCGAAGAAATTCATGTCTTCTTCAGTCGACTACTACCTTTGATTAATTCGTGCAATTTATTCGAAAGATACGACATTGTTGCATTCATCGAACACGTTCATGACGTTTTTATTGCATCTCACGACTTTCCGAATCGCAATTATCTGAAAAAGTTTTAGAATCGAATACTTTCGTTTAATTATTGCCGTTTTTTTGAATACTCGTAGTATAACTATTATTTCCTTACATTGTTTTTATTTGTCAATAAATGAAAATCATGCCTGTTTTCCGCCTATTATATTCCTATATAACATATACACGTGTATTCCTATTATTTCCATATAGTGTTTTTTTAATTCTTATTTGAGTGTACCGTCTATTGTTAGCTGATGATATAGCCCGAAAACGTTTCTTTAAATCGAAGTATTTATTTTAATTTCTATTAAAATGTAAATTATTTAATACTTATTTTCGTTTGTCAATAAGGGGGTAATTATTTATACATATATATATATATATATATATATATATATATATATATATATATATTTATTGTTTTTATTTGTTTCATCTTTCATTTTTCAATTGTTATTTATAAAATTAGCTGTTCACGTTTGCTTTCAACGCGTGTTCGTAAATTCTGGTGTAGTTGTGTTTACTGTTAAGGAAGACGTAATATTTTCTGCTACTATTATATTATTTTTATAAACTTTCAGGTATTTATATCTTGGACTCTCGTCATTCTACGCATTAACAGAGTGATGTTTTTAAGTTTTATTACTGAAGTTTTTTATATGTTTTTTTTTCTCCTTTAAACACGCGCGATTTTTCAACTCAGAATGGGCGCTTTAATATACTTCCTTCTACGAAATTAATTAAAACCGGTTTTAATTCGTTTCGAAAGAGATAATTGACGGCACTGTTTTGTTGTATTTTGTAATTGTAGTACCGTGTATTAACGGAAAGCGACAGTTTGGAAGAATATATTGAATGGAGTCAAATACCTTCAGAAGTGGGAGGTGAAAGTACTCATAATCAATTGGAATGGATTCAGTTTTACAAGGTAACGCGCATTGATTTCTCTGCGATTAATTTATACATCTATATTGCGTCATTTTTCTTAAATAAAGTTTCGTAATTTGCAGTTTAAGTGCTTGTTTTTTTTTTTTTTTTTATAGTGTTCTCTTAGAGATTGAAAAAAAAAAAAAACATATAAATTTAAGATTAAAAAGGCAACCACAGTATCATTACATGTTTACCAAAACTTTTAAATGGTTTCAATAACATCTTTTTTTTCCTACTTCTGAAGCTTTTTAATTGTAATTTAAATGAATTTTTTAAAATAATTTTCAAATAAAAATACTAATATTAAAATAATAGATTTTTTTAGATTTTATTATTATTATTATTATTTTTGTTATAAGAGAAATCAAAAATGGGGATTTTTTTTTTTAATCTCTCGAAATAACACACTTATTACAAACGTTGATTACGTAACTTGATAAATACTATCGTGACTTTGATCAGATGCCTGTAATTTATGTTTTTCCTTATTTTCTTTAGCCCAAATTTTCTTTTTATTCCCGGTTCGATTATTTCACTTCCCCTCATTGTTACCTCTGCTGTTTCTAATGTAATTTTAATCATATTCTGTTTTCCCTCTCGCGTTTTCATTATTCTGTTCATCTCACTATATAATTACTTTTTTTTATATAATTGAATTGGACTCGTTCTTTACCGCTATATATGGAGGCGGGATCGTATTTTTCTTGAAAGGCCTTTTCGTCTGCTTTCAAAGTGCAATATTCTATCAAACTAAAATTTGTTACCAATTATATAACTTTTCTCGAACTTTTATGGATTGACTCTCTTTACCTGCGCTTCATGTATCTTTTCGTTATATTGAATTTTGTAAAGACCTCGGTTAATTTCACATGCTGATTGCGGGGTACTTCTGATAAAACCGATTAATAATAATAATAATAATAATAATATAGATAATTTACTTTGGTTTAAGAGAAATAAATTTTATTCCTAATGAAAATATGTTTTTTTTTTGGGGGGGGGTCGTCAACCAAGGATCTTTACCCAGAAACAAAAGGTAAGGAAAGAAGTCGGTTATATTTTGATCCGATCAGAAATTTTATCTAAAAAGGAACAAATAGCAGGAATAATTAGTGGGGAAGGAAAGGACAGGATATAGGAAGCACAATAAGGAGTAGGAAGTCTAAGCTTCAGCAAATAAAAATATAAGGCAGAACGCTCCACGGAGAAAGATGAACACTGGAAAAAACACATGATCAGCGTCGCAAATAACTGCATCATCCGGATGGAGAGGACAGTGTGGAGAAGAAATCAAGGAAAAACGAAATCTGGAGAAAGGCAGCAAAGAATGGCCAAAGCGCATACGAACAATTGAAACAACATCAGAACGCGGAAAAGAGAGATGCAAAAGAAACCATGAATATGCAAGAAGAATAGGCTGAACAGACAGATGAAATGAATAATTATTAGAAAAGGAGAAAGCGTAAATATCTGATACCATGATCTGATATGAAAGCTTTTACAAATTGATAGAAGGTTATCGGATGGAATTAAAAAAAAAAAACAAGACGAGAGGAAGCAGCAGTAGCCCGAGCCAAGGAATCAGCCGCTTCATTACCAAATATGCTCGAGTGGCTAGGTACCCACGGCAAATCAATATTGATTGAATGGAAATAGGAAAGATTGGAAAATATGGTTAATTTGACGACCTTTCCTCCTGATATGGTATGTTTTAAATTGCGCGTTCAACTTCTGTACAAGTGTGTGCCGATATGGGATATAGAGGTCCCCTCCCAACTTTTCCAGTTTGAAATACAGACTTCGTTTTAAATTGCAGTTTTCTATCAGTTCGGGTTTTATGTAACTACCGCCAAATTTTCGATTTCACTCAAAAGATTATAAAAGTTCAATTATAGCTTCGGCTAAAATTTAAAAATAATTTAAACAACGCAAACTATAATACTGTTTCTTTTTTTTTTTAAAAAAAAAAAAGAAGAAAAAAACGACGTTTCTGTAATTGGCATTCATAAATTTTACAGCTACCCGAACATAAACCACACTTAGAACGCCTCTGTTTCTGTATATTTCTTTTTAGAAAAACTGTTTTCAATTAGCTTCTCCATCGCCGCTTTCTTATTTTCGCAACAATTTCTTTTAAAATTTCCTAGAGTATTAACGGCAATTTTAAATATCTTAGATTTTAAATCACAGTCGAAATTACTTTAAAACCCGTTCCGAAAGATGTTTGTAGCATTTCGGTAAATGAAAATATTCAGTTGCTCAAGCTATTCTTGCGACCATCATTTGTTTCACCTGATCCGTTTTATCGAATTTTGTTAATATTTGAAGTAGAATGTAATCGTTTCGCAGAAATTCGTCAAACGCGATGAAATACGACTAGAAATGTGTATTGCCGGTGATCTAATCATAATTACTTCGTAAAATTGTAAGAAGACCGTAATTATTTAAATATATTTTCGTATCGACCTACTTGGAAAAGAGCGAGTGAAAAATCGTTATTATTTCCATGATATTAATAATAATAATAATAATAATTCATTTATTTTTATTTCAATTCATTTATTTATCATTATTATCATTGAATTCCACAAATGCGCTCAAAAGTGCTAATAGTGGATACAATAAAATCAAATAAATGTTCAAACATGCAACAGATACGTAATTAAAGCGAATACAATAAGATACATGTAATAAAATACTTAAAACTGCTAAAAATAAAACGATACAGAATCCGATTTGAAAATCAAAATAAATAGAAAAATTACGATTAATCTGACACACACACACACACACATATATATATATATACATACATACATACATACATACATACATACATGTACATCGATACATACGTACACACATACATATATGCACATATATAGTATACATAGTAGAGCAGTGCGGAATCTATGTAAACATACAAGTGAAACAGATTAGTACCCAATAAAATACATCAGAGCGAACAAACGCAAATACAACGTTGTAATGTGTAAATCGAATTTCTTCTATCTAATAATATAATAAACCAATAATAATAACAATATGTTTTAATTAAAGATCTATCGGTTTTATCAGTTTTATTAGACATTCTTAGGTATTGAAATATTTCATTTAACAAAGCCAACATTTTTTACTCAGTAAGTTTTACATACACACCCACAGACCTATAGTGTGTGTGTGTGTGTGTGTGTGTGTGTGTGTGTGTGTGTGTGTGTTTATTATTTGTAATCTGTACGTAAAATGCGTGTTGTACACAACGGTTACTCTAGTTGTGACAGATTTTTACATGTATGCAATAAATGAAATGTGCCGTAGGAAGTTGAGCTGTTCCTGATGAAATGCCATTCGTGCGGCCGAAGACTGGTAAATGTTATGCTGAAGTTAAAAGGCGACACGGTTCCTCTGTATAGTCAACAGTATCTCATAAATTGGCTATTGAACGATATTGAACTAAGAAATTTAAGAGCTGCCGGAGATGCTACTCTTGCGCAAATTGAAGAAAAAGCTCAATGGTTACCAAACAGCATGGACGTCAGGTAAAGGATTAAGCGCATATTGGAAATTTTTAATTTAGAAATTTTCATCATTGACGTTAATTAATTACATCAAATGATAATTTTAAAATCGGTAAAACATCGGATCTGATTAAATTAAATAAAACCGCAACTGTACGTTAAGTAAAAATGTAAATAAAATTTTTTGAAATCGACTGTACGGATTAATTTTAATAGAGAATTCACATTTTTAACATTAAACACGGCCAACTACTGTGACGTTTAGGCAGTGGTGTCCGTTCGGTCCCCGGTTCGAATCCGGTTGCCGCAAATTGACACTTTCAAAAATGGGTTAATGTCCATAGTTGACATGCCCAAAAAAAACAAAAAAAAAACGAAATATATATTCCGCTTCTTTTAAATTAACTGGTGAACTAGTTAATACTGTGTTCATTTATGTTTGTAATCAATAAAAAAGTAAATAAATAAATAAATCAAATTCACATACTTTAATTGATTTTAGATCATTTTTCAATTTGTTTACAACATCGATGAATAATAGTAAAAATTAGCGTTCGGATTATACCGAAAAATGATAATGCTGTTGTATTATAAGTTTGCTTAACTTTTAGGTTGTTTAATTATATGCCCTAGCTAAAATACACGCTAGTATGGACATATTTATTTCTAAATAATTTCGTAGCAATAACAAACATTTAATATCGGATATTCTCATTTCCAGAGTTGCTGTCGAAAGATGCGAACGGTTATTTGCAGAAGTATTGCGGGCTGCTAAAAGATTGGAGCAGCTAGCTGAAAAGCGGAAAGATAAACTTCAAGAAGTGTTGAGAGTGAAAGCTCTCGAGAAGGAAACAACAGAGGTAAATAAAAGGAAAATTAAAATTTTAATTTAACTTTACAGTTGGTATAATTTTCTGCATCGTTTTCGTTATGGTTTCTGAGTAATATGATTACATTTAAAATATTTTAGTCACTTTTTAGTTAGTTACAATGTTATCTTTATCGCTTGGATGCCTTGTTTTCCTGACATAAATCAACTGACTGATATTGTAATATTTTTAATAGGGTCTTTTTTTTTTCTGGTATTTTCTCCTTTGTTTTATAGTAGCTACCACCTTTTATTTACTCTCGTCCGCTCTCTTTAGAACCTACAATCTTTACGCTTCACACGTCTTCCTCATTTGTTTACCTCATTTTTATCGTTTGAGTAATTTTTTTGTACACCATTGCAGAATTTTAAACTTTTCCGACTATTTTTTTTTCTTTTTTTGTAGTTGTACAGTACAATAACTGAAATTTATGCACACATTACTTCATAACGAGCTTTTCTTTCTAATAAATACGCTGTTCGTCTAATAAAAATTCTTGTCTGTGTTTCTGTTCCACTACTTCACAGGATTCTGTTATTAACCTTATCCCTATACGTACCCCTAACTTCTTTTGCAGGTCCCTTCGCCAACTTTAATCTGTTATGTTTTTTGTTGTTTCTTTTTAACTCCTTGATGTTTCATATCTATTCCGCCCGAACCGATTTTCATTCTCTTCCGACCAAATTCGTTTTGATATTCACGCAATGACTGTCGAAGATTTGTTTAATCACAAAATGGCTGAATTGCTATAAATTATACATAATTAGACGCTCTGAAATAATCGTCTTTCTTGGCAGAATCATTATATTGATATTTAGCTGTTTTCGTTTAATTTAAATTTTAATCTATAGTCGCTTTCTACTTGAAAATTGAATTATTTCCGAAGAATTCAGTTCAGTTCTCTTATAATCTCTATTCATATTAGAAGTACACTTTTTCCCATTCTGCAGATTTGTACAACGGATGATCATTTAGCAAATGCGCTATCATCAACTTTATGCCAAAAAACTGTTCTCATAGAAGAATGACTAAAGCGTAAACGTTTAAGTGTTTTAGTTTTAATAAATTTTTGAATGCGACGTAGTGGATTTACTTATTACCCCCATACCAATTTGTTGGTATCTGTATTTAAACAAATTTTAAAATTTTCATGACTTTATTGAAATTTAGAATTTTACAGTAACCGTAATAATTATTAGCATGCAGTTAAATATACAACGCCTACATAAAACATTGATAAATTAAAGGAATTAATTATAATTTATAATTAGTTTAAAAATCAGTGTTTTGTGTGTGTGTTATGTATACTTGTCTATTTAACACTTAATGAATAACGCAAACGTCTACATTCCAACGAAGATTATGGTTATTTTCATTTAAAATGGTATTTAAAATGATGACTGACTCTTATTTCCCGGAATATATTAAAAATGTGTTTAAACACATCGTAATACACCGAGCGGTGACACATTGTTGTAGCGATTGAAGATCATGTAGATTTCTTTTAAATCTATGTATACGTACTTAGTAATTATAATAGATGCCGCAGCGTTTAATCTATTCCCAAGATTGCCCAGCGTGTTATATGTATTTCATAAAGCTATATAATATTGACATATACTAAACATGTATTAAATCAATAATATGAAGCGTATTACGGATCGCACAAGCAGCAGTAAAATATTGCTAATAATAGTAATAATAATAATAATATTAATATAATTGTGAAAAAAGGAAAATAATACAGTTCGGCATGCTAAACAAAATTTAAAATGGGTTTGTAAATTTCGCTTTTAAATTATCCAAATCAGCATAATCAGTCAGTAAGCAGACCCGTTCCAAGACAAAAAATGTGAAGATTCGAACATTTTCCGAAATAATTAATAATAACAATAAACTTATGCTGCGTTTAATAGTAAAATATTAGGAGAAATTTGAAAATCCTACATTACGCTAGATGATACATGGGGGATTTATAATTTTTTATTTCTATAAAAAAATGAAAATCGAATACAGCATTCAAAAATCGTTTAAGAATCATCCATTTGAAAGGTACACTGTTGGATTATCGAATATAAAACAAGTAATGAAATTTGCAGATTAATCTTAATCGTTGGAAACAATTTGAAAGATTATAACTGCGTGCTTTCTGGAGAAATAAATGGAATAATTTTATAACACATTTGTGAGTTAGTTAATAAAAATAATGAAAAATTATAAATAATGAATACTACATAAAAATTAATACGTTCTTACTTGTGTTTTCTTAATTTTTGAATTGTTTTCACTACAACATAGTCGTAACTAAACCTGTTTTATAATTTATATGAAATATAAAATGAGAACAGTCTCTGAAAATTAAAGAAGAAAATGTTATACAAAAATATGCGTAAATATCTCTGTTGTTATCATATTTTTAATCTAGCGTTTTAGTTAAAATTTACGTTTGCGGCACGGATGATATTAGTATTTTCCGTTTAGTAAATAGATTAGCGCGCACAGATACATCGTGCCCATTTTATGCTGATAATAATGTTATATATATATATATATATAGAAAAATCTATGTTTGTCTATTAACATTCTTTGAAACTACAGAAAAAAGAGTACTGCCAGTTATAATTCTGTTCAACTGTTTATCGATTTCCTTCTTACACTTGCACGGTAATAACCGTTTCTCAAATTAATCGCCGCTATTGCGATGTGTTAAATGCAGTTACAAAATTTAAAATATTCTGAAATACTTTCAAAACTATTTATTTCGTTTAAAAGGAAAACTCTTTGAGAACTGAATTGTATAGTAACAGCAGTATAAATTGTCAACAAAAGGTTAAAACGTCCTCTAATTACTGTCCCCAGCGGTAGTCTCCCAGTGCAAACGATAAGAGTGGTGAACACCAGTGAGTGAGCAGTCGGTGTGTGTGTGTGTGTTAGATGTTTTGTTAAAATACGCGCGACATATGTGCCTACGTAGATCGTTTATGTTTTAATAATTTTTCATTCGTACCAGTTGGTTATATTTATCGTGTTTTCCCTACGTCACGCATTTTACTACATAATTATTGTAACGTATAAGTTACGGTTTCGATTTCTTATTAATAACTAGCGATTATAGCGAGCAACAGTTTGTGCGCTCGAGTGTTTCCCTTTGTTAACAGTTTTGTTTAATTCGTTGACGTATCAAACATTTTTATCGTCTTTTGTGTTTAAAACGTAAATTTTGTTCAGTCGATTATTGATGTGGAAAGACGTCGTATCGAATTTTATATGCACGAATCGGATGTGCTTTCTTTACACACGTTAATGTATGTTTCGGTGATTTTTCTTTTAGTCGGAAGTGCGTAAGAATTAATTAATTAAATAGGTAACTCATTAAGACTGTCGAAGTGTTTTCGTTTGAAAATGAAATTAACGATTATATCGATTTATGAAAATTACTATAACGATGTGAATGTACGAAATAGATTAATTAAACACATTGATTTTTCTCGTACTAACATTTTTAATATTTATTTTTTGGTAAATTAAAAAACACGTATAAGTACACCTTCATCGTTATTAAAAACGCACTGCTTGCAAACGCAGATAGTCGGAATGAAACGCCTCCGATTTTATTAATAATGTCTGAGCGTATAAATAAGGCTGAAAAAATACGATTTTTAATTCACGAATAACGATAAAAGATATGCAGTTTTCATTTATGAATGCTCCGCGACAGACATGTGAGTATGTAATAAATTATCGTAAAAAAATATATTCAGCTAATAGTAGAAATTTGACAACAGAGTTTCGTTTGAACTAAAATCATCGCCCTTCGTTGTAGCGAAAGCACCTGTGTTCTCTCAAGGTGAGATTATTTTTTGATTTTCCGATTCATTTTTTTAGTATCATTATTTAGTATATTCTATTGCAAAATGCATGAAAAGCTTTTCATTTTACAGATTTAAAATGTACTTCACGAACTGTAATCAAAAGGAGACATTATTTTAAACTTCTTATACGGATTTTTCATTCGGGGTGGTATTTTTGCCTATTTTCCGTCGATTTATTTTAGGTTTAAGATTAATTTTCTCTTTTTTTTCGTATGGATGAATACACCGCTAAATACAAACTGCTCCAAGAACACTGTTACTCATTTTATTGCTCACATTCCTACATGTATAATAATTCCCATTATTTGAGTTTAAAAAATTCTTTTTTACCTTTTTCCATTCTGCCGCGCAAATTGTTCAAACGGCCCAACAACAGTTTGAATATTTCTACGCACTTGATTTCGCTTTGTACGCCAGCAGGCTCATATATTATTATAAGGAGAGAAAAAGAGGGGAAAGGTATATAGAGTGAAACGTCGAAAGTAGGCTGTACAGAGTTTATGCGGTAGACTGAGATCGTTCTTCGTGCTTCCTAAATACGTTCGTGGAATTACATTATGTTTCAATGGCGTGCCAACGTTTCACAACCAGCGGTGCGAGGGGAGGGGGGCATAAATTACCCCTAAGATAGATGCATAAAAACAGAATGTAGTTTTTTATGCCACTACTGGTAATATTTTGTATAAAACAAAACCGAGTATTTAGTTAAGAAGTGAAATAAAAACGCTTTTCTTTTTTACCTTAAATGATATTCTCTTATCGAATTTTTATTTTTTCCAGCTATCCGAACTTTTTGTTCTATTTTTGCGACGACGATATAATATTTAATATGGTTAAAAAATCGAATTTTATTAATTCAGACTACCTCTCTTCACATTTATTTCGTTTAATTTTCTTGGATTTTTATTAAATAACTGTTATATATACTGGTATAATATATATTTTTCTGAGGGGGCGTCGCCCACGTACGGAGGGATTGGACTGCTCCTGTTGCCACCCGCTTGGCACGCCACTGTTATGTTTCGAAAGAAACGTATTTGCTTTTTACGGTAGAATGAAGATGATTTCCGCTAAATTGGTGAATAATTCAAAAATAAAATAAAATCTATTTTGTCATTTTGTTCGGATATTAAAACACGTTCAAAAATGTGTTGAAGGTAATATAGATCAGTTGTTTAGGAAACGTATCAATAAAAACAGACCGGCGAATTAAAAATACTTGCTCGTGGAACTTTTTTTAATCGGTTCAAATGCAGTTTTGATACGTAGTTGATTTTTTTTTTTTTTTTAAATTTACAACGATAAAAAAAATCCTTCCGTTATATTTAATGATTATTAAAGAGCGACATTCTTTATTACACGTGGGGTGTTATGTAAACTCTGCAGCTCTCGCGAGGATTTGATAAAGCTCTGAAATAACATTGGGTACCCGGGAAAATCTGGGAAAGTAATGCCGGCCGAGGGAATGGAATTGACCCACAATATTCCCCAATATTCCCTTCAGATCTATTAGGCTTAGTATATTACGAGAAGCTTAATTACACAATCTCTAATGCCTTTTAATGGGAATGGAACTTACTTTACTTAGTGCAAATATACATGGTATGTGTGATAAATTTTTGAAATTATTCTCAATTTTTGTAGTTTTTTTTTTTATAGTTGTAGTTCTATTGATAAAAAAATCGTTTAATTTGTTGTTTTTTTTTAAAAATAATTCGTAATTATATTAAATAAAACCATGATGATAGTTCGTAGTCCAGTGGTAACTTTAAATAACTTTTTTTTTTTTTTTATTTATTTATTTATTAAGTTCTGCCATAAGAAGAAAAACTATAAAAAAATGGAAACAAAAAAAAATTGGAGATATAAAATGAGCGGAAAAGTCGGAAGTATTTAAGAGAAAACTTCTCTTGTGAAGAATCATGGAAAGGCGTACGTAACGGAAAGGATACTTTGAAGTGGCAGAAGAAGTGTAAGGAGAAAGAAAAGACAAATGGTAAGCAGTGGAGATGATAAATGTAACGGAAAAGTAAACCTGGTAAGAACAGGATTAAGAAAAACGAAAAATTAAAGAAAAAGAAGGAAAAATAACAAATTAGAAGGACGGTAGAAGGAATTAACGTGGAAATCGTTAAGAAGAAGGAAAGAAAACATTAAAAATATTACAAATCATGAAAGGTATCCAAAAAAAAAAAAAAAAAAAAAAAAATGAACGAAGGCGTTAATAGTAATTAGAAGACATGTCAATAATGCGAGATACCTATTTGACAAGAGCGAACAACAAATAAAGCGCAATATTAGAATAATGAAAATGTGATCTTACAAATGTTTTATAGATCCGGTCATCGGCAGGTTTTAGTTTAAATTTTCAGCATCAATCGATGGCCGGCCTCTACTTGCCCGTTCAAATTACAGCGATACCCTTGACAGAGCGTCGGGGATTGTGTAATTAAGCTTTTTATAATGTACTTAAGGTTCTAATGGATCTAAGAAGAATACTGGGGCCAGTTCCGTTGAGATCTGCCTTTACTTTCCCCGATTTCTCTGACGGTACCCAATTCCACTTCAGACTGGGTAAACCAGTGAACGATTTGCGAAATAATGACTACTCGAATTAAATGGACCGAAATTCAGAATAAATTTATTTCCTTTCAACTGTTGACAAAAGAAAACTGAAATTTTTATGAATTCTATGGAAAAGACTATTTTTTATTGTTTTTATTGCAGTGTTCAAATATTTCATATGCAATAATTGACTGCAAGGCTTTAATGTACTATTTATAAATAAATATATTTCATGATAATCATTTATATATATATATATATTTTCGTAATCCCTCCCGAAATTTTGGTCTAGATACGGCCCTGATTGGCACTAATAAAATAAATACCTCTGAATGTGAATTTTTATTAGATATATTTTAATATAAAAACCCCCGATTGCTGAGGTAATTCAAAAAAATAAACTCAACGTTGCTTTGAGCACATTCGTAATTATTTCGCGTTCGCGGTCGTTTAAATTTAGGATTTATTTTTATTTTTACGCGGTGTCTTCTAAAAAGCATCGTCGAGTTGTTTATTGGGAGGGGAGCTGCGACCGAGCTGTAAAAAACGGTTTAATCGATCTTCCTCTTCTAAAATCCCGATTTATATTCGCGATAATTAATCAAGTAGTTGGTAATTAATTAAACGGGGAGCGGTGTTGTCTTCGAGTGTTTTCTTTATGTAAAGTGTGTACGCGTGTAGTCAGCGTTTTCGAACGGAGGACCTACTTAGGGCGGCCGGTGCGAAGTTAATTTTCTGTATTGTTATTTTTAATTAAAATTCATAAAAATCATCTATTTGCTTTAGTCACTCTGGCAGAAGCGCTAACTCTTGGGGTCATGTGAATTACCGCCGCACGTTTCAATACGGCTACCACCTCATCGTCCGGTCTAGTACGAAACACTGAATGAGTTCGTTTGCCGGTCTTAACAAAAGACGCCAAGTTTCTCGGGGGCAGATGAGCGGAACAAAGCATCGCCATCGAACACATGGCGCTGGACGTGCCGTGTCGCAGTCGGTTCTTAGCGCGCGAGGCCTTTATGTCGGAAAATTCGCTATCTGGTTCGAACCTTTACCATGCAGCACCTGCGCGAAGCTGGAGAGACTGTTCGGCGTGTGCTCCGTCATTCACGTGTATTCTGTCAATAGCTTCGTCTTTTCAGTCGTCGGCTTGTCCGTTCCGTGTGTGGAACTTGTTGCTGCAGACTTGGCCGTTACGCAGATACACATCCTGCCACTTTGAATGGTGCTGCTTTGTCGAGAGAAGATGCATATAGACGTGTCTGGTTGATCGCTGTTACAGTAGTTCTCATTGTTCAGCTTTAGCCGACCGGTTTTTTACATTCTGTGTGTCCAACTACTTCTATACCATTATTATTATTATTATTACGATTACTATTGTTATTATTAATATTATTATCATCGTCGCACGTGATACTCTTAAATTTTCGATGATCGATGTAAATTTTTTTTGCTTCGACAAAATTTGTAATAAAGCTTAATTATTTCGCTATCCCACGCGAGAGGAGTCCAACGCAGATACAGAGAAAATGGTAAGTTGTAAAACTATTGAAATTTTTAAAATTTTCATATTCATCAAGTTTTACTTGCGCGGAAAGGATCGAAAATGAAAATTTTATTGTCAAAAAAATAATTCATATAACGCCTCCGGAATATATTATTAAAACAACTATCATTATTTAAAATCGTATGTTCGAATTTGTTTGTTTTTTTTGGTTTTTTTTATTGGAATTTCTTAATTTAAACATTTAATTGGATAATTTCGAGAAAAAAAAAATATATATATATGTATATATAAACTCGGCCATTTTGGCCTCGCAAGAGGCTGTGCCCCTTGACCCCTCTTGCTTTCATTTCTGTCTCTTTCTCTTCTATACTTTGTATAAAATGATCAAAATTTACAACGTAATTCTTACTGGCATCAACACACAAAAAATAACATAACCACAAAAATCCTATTCTAACATTTACCTTCCGTTATATATAAAATTAGGACATTTTTTCGTTACATTTTTCGTTACATATTTCATTACATAAAATTGTGACATTTTTTAAATAACAATAACAAAAATCCTACAAAATATAACAAACGTTACATAAAATTTGGACATTTTGCTGAGACATTTTTTTGGGACATTTTTTCGAATGGGGGGTAGCCTAAGAATTACGTTGTAATTAATAATAATCCTTTAATGAATTGCTATTAGAAGTGGCCTCTGCTACCTCTGACACCATGTACCCCGTAACTCGGTCAAACGTTGGAGACGATTCTGTATTTAAAAGATTTTCGAAATCGCTGTGGCTCAGTAGCGTACCTCTAGTATAATGCAGGGTCATAATGATAAAATACAATGTTTATATGTGGTATTTAGATATATCGCGAACGAGTATTATAAGAGAACGGCCTTTATACAATCATGCGTGGAACACGTTGGTCTTTTTATGTTTTTAAAATTATGTAAATTCAATTAATCAATCAATCAATGTTTATTATCATTATACAAGGTCCATACGCTATAAAGCGTGAGGAGTAGTGGAAAATAATACATATAAACTTGAATAGATACATGATGAAATAAGTAAAATTAATAAAATAAATGAGCGGAAAAATAAAAGGCAACCTATAAGTTTAAAAATATAGTTTATGTAACAGGTGAAATAAGTAAGATTTATTAACGAAAGAAATGATCGGAAAAATAAAACGCAACCTGTGTGATTTTAAAAAAGAAAAAATGATGAAAAAGGAGTTTACGAATAAAAAAACAGTAATGACCACGCAATTAAATAAGTATTTTACATACTTATTTTAATTCTAATACTATATGGTAAATATAATTAGGAAAACATAGTTAATAGTTTATAATTTTAGCAAAGCGATAGATTTCTCTGTAGCGATATTATTCGGAACTAATAATCATCGAATGGAAATGAAACATAAACGCGATAATGCTCGGTGAATAGTTTCGATTCGTTATCATTTATCAATAACGATTATCTGTGGCGACCGTGTTTTAATTGTAGCAGTGTAAAAATTAAATACGTATTCGTTTTTCGCTGTGCCGTCTTGTTCGCTTTGTTGATATTTTGACTTTTGCTCGTTATCATTTACTTCGATTTTATTACTTCTTTTTCTTTTCTTTTTCTTTTCTTTTTCTTTTCTTTTTCGTTTCTTTTTCTTCTGTTCAAATTCATTCAGTTCTTTTATTTCTTCTAATTAATTCGTTATTCCGTCTTCTTTAGTCTCTTTTATGCGCTTAAAATGGAGCCTTTTTCAAGGATTCTTTCCGATTTTATTGCGTACACGTGCGTCGAATCATCAAAATATCCTTTTTTGTGGTTTAGCTAGATGTATTTTTTTTCCGAATTTGTCGTTATACTTGGCTCGTCAAAGCAGCAATTTGCTTTCATTTGTTCGTTTCATTAAATAAGTAACTTTATTTCGACCAGACTGTATCCAATTTTATTATTAACAAAAAATATATGTATTTAATACATTTTTTATAATGAAATTTTATTTTAAATCGTAGAATTTATTTAAATAATGTTGAATAATAATAGTAATTTTTACAGATCGTAATGCGGTGGGTAAATCCTCGCTTTTGGGTGCGCCACTGCACTGAGCAGACTTGCCTTTGTAGAAAATATCATCGGGAAAACAAACGGAAAAGGGTATTCTTTTTTGCGTGACCGGGGTTCATGAAAAGATGAAGTTGTAAATTAGACATGCTTGACTGCAAATATTCGGCCGGTGACCGGGATTGACTTAGCATCAGGGCATGCCGATCAGATAAATAGGAAAGGTTTTTCTGGGAATAAGTTTCTTTAGTCGGCTGAGACGAGCGGGGTTTTTAATTACGGGGCATCGGTGAAAACACTGAACAAATCACTAAACAATTATCGAGATAAATTTCAATTTTTGCGAATTTGAATTATTCTAGTTGACGCGTAATTTTTATAATTTCGTTTTCCGACAAATATTTTCGTCGAAGCATTCTGTGAAAATTTCGAAAAATTCGTAACTCAACTCTTAATAAATTTGCGCGTTTAGACAAGCTACTGAAATTCGTGTAGTACGTCTTTTCGGATTACCACTCATATTTGAAAACGTTACCGATATATTATATTATTTAAACTAAGAATTGTTTTAAAAAATACATTTCGACCGGTAAACGTAAACGGTGTAGAGTGTACGTTACACATACATGTATGTGTGTGTAGGTGTGTAATATACATTTATGGGGGAACCGTTAGGAGATTTTGTAGGCGGAAACAAAGTGTACCTCGAAAAGAACGAGCAGACTGCCACAGTCGTCTAATTCTAAGCGCTGCACCGTTCGTAACGACACTAATAATAGAAATCGTTTAATGATTATAATAATTAGCATATTAAGTCGCTTTAGGCGAATTCACGTGTAATCGGGTCTTTTCTTCATCATGCCGGCAAAGCGCTGATCGCCATTATTACAGAGGGCCCTTATCGCATAGCGGATTGTAAACGATCAACAAAGTATTGCGCTAATCGTCTCGAACGGTATATTTGTATATCCGACTAATTTTTAATTCGTATAACGGCACTGACGGTTAAACTGGCGCTCTTGTTTCTTCAAGTGCACCAACACCTTAGCAATCAGTCGCTCGACCAGCTTCGTTCTCCCAAGATCAGCGATGATAAGAAAAATCAGTATTGTGCCATTTCTCCGCAGATGTTAGTACGGCTGCGGCGTATTGCGCGACCGACGTGTGTGTGTCTGCGTGCATGTACACGCATAGGGAAAGTTTGTAGCCGAGAAAAATATACCGGAAGTTTCGTACGGATGTAATTTCTTTTGAAAATTACAAAAAAAGGGGCTTGTCACAACTCTTCCATAACCGAAATCTTTTAATTACATTGTCTTCGATATCAAAAAGTCAAAGCTATAAAACCGATTAGTCTGAATGTACACACATTGATTAAAAATTCAATTTCGGTCGTCTTGCAGATTTTTTTTTTTCGAAAACGAACATGAATACGTGTGTCAGAGCGACTGTACTTGAAACACTTTGAAGGGATTGAATAAATTCATTCCGTATTATGCAACTTAAAATTTAAAATTAACGATGGAAACCAAAACAGATTGTTAAACTCCTGTTTTTTATAAAAAATGTACATTTTAAGCCATTTTTTTTTCTTTTTCAAATGAACTGCTAAGCATAAAATGTAGATAGTAATTTTTGATAAAAATTCATTATTTCTACAAAACTATTTAGTTTTTTTTTTTTTTTTTTTAATATATTTCTTTGGACCCGCCATTGATACATCGACTACCAAACTAGTTGATGGGAGGATGACATCGAATTAAATAAAATTCGAGAAAATTAGTCGACGTAATATATATGTTAAACGAAATATACATGTTAACGGAGTGTATACGTTATCGAAAAGAAAAATTAAATGTCTAGGTGTTTCAAACGATAGAAATTAAAATTTTTATTAATCGTTGACTGAACATTGTCACTCTAGGTCGAACGTAATGGTAATAAAAAAAATAATCCAAAGGTCACTGCGACACTGAAATATATATATATATATATATATATGTTTCGCATACAGAATAATCACCCGTTCTCATTGATTAGTTATTAATTTAAAAATTAAGTTTTTCGCGCACCAATTTAAAAACAAAAAAAAGCTTAAGATCTTTTTCTAGAACGTATTTAAATTTCATCCTCCTTCGAGCGTAAATTTTATTATCGGTAAATTAATGCTCTAAAAGATACTTCACGAAAATCGATGAATAAAGTTCTCTAAACGAGCTTGCGCTTGTAAAGTTGCCTATGAAAAAAAACAAAAGGTGGATATTGGACAATGTCCTAAGAAATTTAACTCGCCTATAATTAGTCTCAAAACAAGTGGAAATTCTGTCGTCCTAATTGTTGTCGCAAACTTATGGAGAGATTCGACATTCATAAAAGTTCCCTTATACATTTAAATGTATACCAGGAGGGCATTTGTTTTAAAAAAAATGGGGTTTCGCAAAAAAAAAACAAAAAAGGTGCGGCATTTTTCGGGTTTTTTTTTGTATCATTATTATTATTATTATTATTATTGTTTTTATTTTTCCCGCCAGACTTACTGAAAGATGGAAGAGCGTACCTTCTGTAACTGTGCGACTTAACAATGACGCTATAATTTCTTCTCTTAGACGACGTCAAGTCAATAATGGTAAGTGGTTAATGCTAAACACCGTCTTTCTTCCAATCGGTTCTTTTTATTGTCGGCACCTAGTGAGTGCCTGATTTTTTAGCTTGGAATGCTGGCAGGGGGGACCGGTTGTTTACGATTATTGAAGTTTCATGTTAATCGGTCAATTGTATTAGATCGCTCACCTTTGCTCGCTATTAACATAACCCATTGCGCTTTTCATCTCCGGTAAAGGATTTTTGTGGTATTCGCTTCTACCTTTTTTTTCTTCTTTCACATCAAAGTTCCATAAAAATGTATTCTTTATTGTTAAAGTCCTCCCATATTTCGGTGATTTGATTATCGCTTCTGATACTTCCTGCGACAACCGGTACAATGAAAATGCAAATGACCTTTTATTTATAGAATTTCGAGAATTTCGAGAATTTTCGGTTATTTTTTTAAATGTTAACAACCGCCTATGTTACTTTTGTGTATGGCACACACGTTATTCGGTTACTTTTACATTTTATTTTTGTTCATTTCCTTACAGGTCATCTCTTGGCTGACCAATAACGGCGAGGATGAACTGAAACAACATTCCGACCTTGCAAACAACTTACCAGACATCAGACAACAGGAGCAAGATTTCGAAAAATTCTACTACATCTCTATGGTAAGTTTTCGAATTTATCGACGGAAGATCGCGCATCGTAAAATCGCAAAACTAATAATATACTTCCGCGAAAGTTTCTTTTCTCGACCGAAAGTGTTAATAATTGTGCAAACGACTCTGTAGGAATTCGAAACCAGCCGGAAAAAGACGCTTGGCTCGTTAAAATGTACAGACTATTTTAGGCGTTAAAGAAATTAATATACGCGCGCATATCTATGTAGACGTACGCGTACGAAAAATATTAAATTTTGCTGATCCATGCGAACTCTCGGCTCCTTTGAAAATTAAAAATTCCTCGATTCTGCACGGTTTCGTTGTCGTGAAATTGGTCAAAATATTTTTGACCACGATTTTTAAATTTTAACGATGAAAAGATGCAACTAAAAATTCCCAATGAGTACATCACACTTGTGCTGAAGTCTGATTTGAAGGGCTCCAAGCCAAGGTCAATACTTAGCGACAGATTTATATCAGCTTGTTCGAGATTAATTGTTTTAGCGGCGCGCAGTAAGGACCACTGTATTTTCACTAACCAAAATTTTCTAAATGGCCCGAATTTCGAATGTTCAAATTTAGCGTAAACTCGTTGACGTGTATATAAAGTAATTGCATTTTCTGAGAATTTCACCTTTTCAAAATATAACTTTGTCCAACTATTAAAGGACTAATAAAAAATTTTAAAAAAAACTTCGCGGCCTACGCCCCCTCTCGCAAGGATTATTTACAGACTACGTTGGAAAGTGTATAACACGGTGCCTTTGAATTGCCTGTTTTTATAAACTATATTATTAGCAAGCTGATACACGATGAGGCTGTAAAAAAAAGGCTGTTGTAAAAGTTGATTCTTCAAACGTACGAAATTACGACTTTTATAAATCGGGATTCGTCGAAACAGAATGTCAAAAATATTTAAACCTTCCCCCTGAACCGAATAAGCCTGATTTGCATTCCAAAAAATAACAAACGGCTAAATCTAAATGATACTGTATAACATTTGTAAGAGGTTTGTTGATAAGTCTACGAAACCTCAAAGAAATTGCTTATTTGTCAAAGGGAGGAAACGGCGTAACTCCTAACTCGACTTTGTTTTTGAATTAATAAAATTGAGTCAGTTTTGTAAATAGTGTCGCTGATTAAATGGTTTTCTACGCAGAAAAAAAAAACCTAAAAACCAACTGAAGAAACCACTAAAAGTTCGATTTCTTTTTTTTTTTTAATAAATATTAATAACTGTAGCAAAAACTAAAATGTATTATTCAGCTTTTAGACTTTGCGTCTAAATTGTTGGTTTACACTAAATTTGTAAACAATTGCGGCAGTAGTAATAAGAATTATTATTACTGTAAGTATAACTCGCTTAAGGTTTTAACTGACTAGACGTTTTTCAATTTTTACTCATTATAAGGGAATAAGTATAAATCTAACAAAGAATATTGATTACTAATAAGAGAAGTGCTTGTCTTTTTAATGTTAAGCTCTTTTTCGTTATCAGTAGAGTTGTTTACAAACTCCTTTAATTCCTACTTTCTTTTATTCTTATATCAGAAAAAAGTTTATATATACAAATAGGTAATTTTTCGTTTTTTTGATAAAGAGGTTAAAAACATTTCGAATAGTAGCAAATAACTACTTTAATCATATTCGCTGTACTCTTCAGGTTATATATATATATATATGTATGTATGTATGTACGTATGTATGTATGTATGTATGTATGTATGTATGTATGTATGTATGTATGTATGAAAGTAAGTATATGAATGCATGTATATGCGGCCCAAAAGTATAAAAAACATTCGGGAGTAAAGTCAGTTATTTTCTATAACTGCGTAGAAAATAAAACAACAATAATATACTGTGTCGGAGCTAATTAAATTTGAAAGTATAAACCGGTTTATGTATAAAAATGCTTAATTTTCGATGATTAAAAAATTCGTGAAAATGACAGTTCTCTACGAAGTCAAACTACGGAAAAATGTGCATTTCGTATTTTACATATTCGAAACGAACAAAAGTAAATTAATTATAAACGGTTACGTTTGCTTACTTAATTAGCAGTTGATTTTGTGTTAAACGCTGTGCAGTGGAGTGGGACGCAATTAAGCTAATTTTTTATGATTGTAGATGAATTGTTTTTGTATTTAGTTGTTTTTTTTCTTTTTTTTTGTTATTATTGTATTTTACACTCAATTACTATTGTACAGTAAGATAATTAGGCAACTTATTAATATTTCATAAAGCACATACGTAACTTTTGCTTCGACCGCTATGAATCTTCGAGTAACTCTACTTTGCTCAAAGTTCAAAAATAAATTAATCATTAACTTCATTACCTAAAGTTTTAATGAACAGTAAAATAGTAAAAAACTTACTTTTCAGTTTTAACGTAAGATTTTAAATACATTTCTTAAGGCTTTCGCATCGTTTCATTCTGATAAATTTGTTATCAGTAAATTAAATTTGTATCAACATTTCGAAGACAGAAAGGGCACTTGTTTTCTTTTACGCATGCACACACTCATACATACACACACACACACACACACACACACACTATAGGGTAATATAAAAATTCTAAAAATAAAATCTGCAATATTTTTGCATCTCGCTTAAAATGACAGTTTCATTCTCATGTCGAGTACAATTCTTACATGTTCAGCAATTAGTTGGCATAATTAAAGTATTCGGCGATCGGTTTAACTGGAAACGAAAATTTAGTTTCCTCTTTCATATTTCATATTGAAAAAAAACCAACAGTGAAGTTGAGTAAAATTGTTAATGATAGTGGTGAAACCACGACGAGTGTTTTTATTTCATTTCGCAAAGAAAAAAAATAATCAGTTGAAGTTGACTCCGTCTATACGAATTCAAAAATCTAGTATCTGACAGTTTAGGAAGTCTTCTGTTGACGACGTCGGAACGATCGAGATTTTTATATATACATATGTAAATATCACGTAAAAATATTTATAAGAGATTCGCTTTTTTTTGGTCTATTGTAATTTCATTTCTTTTAAAATAATTTGCTAATATGTGGGTAGATTGCATAGAAAAGTTTAGAACGATCGATAATGATAATGCGAATTAATAAAAATGACGGTATTATTTTGAGGTGGAAGGGCGTCTCTTTATTTTTCATAATGTCGACATGTTTAATCGCCCGTCTTTGTTTATCGCTAATTAATTTGGATTTTTCTCGGGTCATAGTCACATGTAGCATTCCGGCATTCATTATATTTTGCATTGTCAAAGAGAGCGACAGGACATCAAAGCGACAGAGAATCTCGCATCAAGCTCCCGTTGTTTTAATTTGCACTTCCCGGTGCGTGCGCGCATGCATGTGCGCATGTGTGTTCGCGATCGCGTAAAAAACGAATAGCAGAAATTTACAAAAAAAAAACCGGTTCGCTTCATTATTTCGTACTAAAAGGTTTTTAAACGATCTTCTACCCGATTTTCGTTCAGATTACTTAACCCGTTAACGACTCGGTCCAGTTTTGGTTAGGTCGTTATCTTCACTTCAAGGGCTAAGTCAATGTCATATAACACATTCGATTTTAACAACAGAGAGCTCGTAAAAACGTTCACACTATCGAGAATTCTATTGGTTTATATTCATTTTCTGTTTCCTATGTTGGAATTCTTGAATTTTATTCTAACTTTACTTTCGATTTTATCTGTTCAAACAGCGATTTCGCTTTTTCCCTCGTAGATTCGATTTTATTATAATTTTCAGTCATTTCTAAGCATTATTGTTTTCTAATACGATTTAAATATAAAAAAGACTGATATTTAGAGTATTTTTGAAGTTAACGTTTAGTTGGTTTTTTTTTTTTATTTATTGCTGTTCATACCGTTTAAGAAAGAATATCTGCCGCACATTTTAACTCTAAAAAAAATTTGCAGCTTGAAAATTATGTCCCACATCGATGGTGAAATGAAACTTCTGAAGGAACAAGTTGCTTGAAAGACGTTTAGATTATAAAAAATTGAAAAAATTTTATTTCACATCTTAAACCATTACTTTTTGGGTTCTCCAGACCTGAAACGATCGTAATAATATGAAATATTTTTAGAACTTTATTCAAGTCGTTTTAATAAATTTATAATTGTAAATCAACTTCGACCTTCAGTTACAGCGAATGTAAAATCAAACATTAAACGCCGTATAAATAGCCTAGGGATCCTAATAAAACTGCTGAAGAAGTCTTTCCCTTAGTATATTACTATAAATGGGATATGTGCGATTTTCCAGATATTTTCAACGCGAGACCGGTCATTTTATAACTGAAAGGAAAAAGATACTCTAATTGAATATAAAAAAAAGTGAAGCAGTTCCATACCCTTGATAGGGCGTCAGAGGTTGTGAAGATGACGTTTTCAGTCTCCAATGAACCTGAAGAGAACACTGGAGCCAGTTCTTTCTACTTGGGATGATTCGCTTTTATTTTTCCAAATTTCCCTGGCACCTAATTTATTTTAGATTAGGTATATAATAACTGGGGGCAACGAGAAAATCCATCTCTAGTTTCGTAGCCAAGCACCTTAACTACTAGGCTCCCGCGCTTCCTTAATTAAACATACTTGTCGAAAATAATTCTAATTACCAACATTACGTAATGTTTAAAGTCAATATTATACACGAATGTTTTCCGTTCGTTAATATTACATTTCAAACTGTCATCCTGAGTAGAAATGTTGTATGTTAATAAGTTTTATATCGAACATAAATGTTGTGTCGAATAAAATTTAGAAAAAAGAAGAAAAAAAAAACTGTGGAAAAAATTTATTAAAGCCATTTGTATTACATTCGAAACTTGTGCTTTGTTTTCGCTCGAGACAGTAGCGTCGCCACTAATGGAGGTTTAATCATAATGGTAAAATATGAAGATGTTTATCTGACATATTTATACAAAACGTGTAAATTTATAAGAACATATACGAATTGATATTAATGCATCTTTACATTATATTTAATATTTTATTAGAAAATTTTATTTACAAAAACAGTATTAAAATAATATCGTTGTGACAATAATTTTTAAAAATCGTAAGGGGAGAATTAAAATTTGTAATTATAAATTAAGTTCTCACCCATTTTTTTAAAACATGTATTTATTAATGTAATACTCATTTCCAAGAAAACCTCTTCCCAGCTGTATACTATGACAACGATTTTTTGTAATTTTGTTTAAACGTAATTCGGTTAAAAATTAGCTAAATACAGTCTGCTAGACGAAAAAGTTTGTACTTGATGAAATTTTTCGAAACGATGTCGGATGCACCCCCTCCCCCCCACAAAGGAACCAAAACTTCGATGAAGAAGTTAGTTACAACAAAGAAATTTAATTTATACTACAAAAGATTTGTATAAATGTTACCCATGGATTAAATTATAACTAATATTTAATACTGTTTTCTAGTAAAACTATTAATGTTACGTTTTTATTCTATTTTAAACACAACTGTCAACGATCTTTTGCCTTTCTTATTTATTTTTAATTTTTATTTTGTAATGTAAATGAAAACAGAATTCAATGAGAAATATATATATATTTAAACTTGCTCACGAACAAAGAATTCGGATCGAATTACTAACAAAAATAAAAAAAAAATTTAAGCATTTCTGCAAAAGGACACTTTTTTAATTCATCGGGAAGTAGGTGAAAAATGGTTTGCAAGATTCCCAGAATGGCAAACTGAGTTAAATAAAAGCCTATGAAAAGAAGTAAAGTCTAATAAAAATATTATCTTTCTTACTATTTCTAATCTACCATTTTAGCTAGAATTTTATAATTTCGTTTTACTTATCACCTAAAAATAAACAACAAAATTTAAATTAAATTTTAATAATTATGTATTTTCAAAACATTTTAAATTTTTAAAGAGGTGGCTATTTGATATTCTTTATGAAACACAAGGTATCTCTCAAATCTAGTCTACCGTATATGATATTATGTAATTATACAATTTCCTTCCCCAATATGTCTCTCTGGATCCGCCCCTGTTTTTCGAATTGTTAATTTCAGTTAAATGCCCAATTTTTATCGATTCAGGCAGTTAAAAATCACTTTTAGCCCGTTGCATCCACTAAAGTTGTTTAATATCGGAAGAATGTGTTCTCTTTGTCAACGTACGTTGCTCTTAATAATCACTTATAATGGTGTAAAATTGGAACAATTGAAAAGTTTTATCGGCTAGCGTGTCAAAGAGTTTCTTTATCGTAAACGGTTGACGTATAAATGAACAGACTTATTTCTTCTCCGTTAATATAATGTTTACACTTGCCCAGTTAGAAACGCGGTAGGGAGAATATGTTTCAATATGTAAAGATAATTGTTATTCGAGTGATCAGATAAAAATTGACGGTACCGTTGTAATGTGTTTTAGTTTGCAGATATTGTATTTTGCTTATGTTATTTCGCAATAAATTAAATGGAATAATCTAGATAATAAATCTGTAAAAGTAATCATTTTTCAAATGTTTTTTGTTCTTAGTATTACACTGTCACTAGTGGTAAATTTTCAACGGCGTCTTGTTATTTTAAAATAAAATATTCTCCGCAGCATCCTTTAATTAATGCATTAAAAAAAAAATGTATCATCGTTTTAGCATTATCGATATCTGATTTTTTGATATTCAGTTGTAAAACAGAATATATTTTCAAATTCTCAGAATTAGAATGTGAGAAGTTTAAAAGAATTTTGTTACAACATTTTTATAAATTCTGTTGAAATATTTTTCAACCCTTTTTTGCTTTTTAGGATTGTGTAAGTACTTTTATTTTTAATAACGTTAATGAAAATATGTATTTTGTAATATTTTAAATTTTGTTTCTACGATTAGTTTTTTTTTTTTTTATGTGAAGTAACTGTTTTCGGATCAATCCTAATCTTGTACATAGGTGCACTGTTGAATAATTCGCCGTACGGCATGTAATCGATTTTTTTTTTTTTTTGGAAAAGATCCAATTCTGATACTTTTTGGCTTCAATAGAATTTGCGTTATAACTAACTTTTTTTAATTTTATTACAACTGCACGATAGTAATATTATTTTACGAATAAAAAATTGCGGGAATTAAAATCGCGCTCTAGTTTAAAGTAATTTCCTATAATTCAAAATTTCGTATCTTTAATAAAAACACTGGCATTTACAATTTAGTTCTAAGAAATTGCATCTGTACTTACTCTATTTAATATTCTGTATGTCTAAAAGGCCAAAAAAAATGATATTTCAATCATTTTCAGTGTTCAATTATTTCGTGTCGACTGCTACTTCAATTTTCAGCGTGTATGCAATGTAAGTTGCGTTTCTAATTATTACAGAATGGGAAGTTACAAGTTATTTTTTAACGATTCGAGTTAATTCCAGATTCTACCGATAAGTATGATTTTTTTCAAATTTTTAGTTGTTTAATACTTTGCGAAAAATAAAATTTACATGCACACACATTCACACATACATATATATACATGTATATATATATATTAGAGTGGTCCTTATTTACATGATTTCGATTTTTTTTTTTTTTGCCCGCCTCCTAAATATCTTCTAAATATATAAAAAAGAAATCGTGTAAAATCTGGGCGCTTAAATTTAATATTAACACGCTACCCAAAGTCACCAAAGTTTTAAATGGAAATACATGCAATTTTTTTCCATAACGCTTATAAAAATTATAACTGCGGTGAAAATTGAAGAATCAGTTTGAAATTTAGTATAGTTGTAGCTTATACTACTGGAAACAATCCTTAAAAATTTCAAATTTTTAAGTTCATTACTTCCTTACATATCAAATCAATAAGTATGAACAAATTTTTCTCACTTAAAATATTTTTGTATTATCACTCGTAATATGAAATAATTTTTTTTTTCTATTCCAGTACTCTCAAAAAATGTTTTTTTTTAGATAATATTATAAATAAAATAGTTTAGGCGATTAGGATTACGCAATAATGTCGGATTACTCGATTCTTGTTAAGTCGAAAACGCGTTCTTTACATATTTACCATGATTATGCACATTTAATATGTACGAATTGATAAAAGTTAATTTGTCAATAAATTCTGTTCATTTTATCGAAATATTTCTGTTCAATTTTTTGTTCATATTGGAAATGTCTAGAGCAAATGATTCTATAAATAAAAACTTTAATCATTTCAAATTTTTAATTAACGTCCTAATTTCATAATTTACGTGTTCATTTCAGTTATTAATAAATTATAATAACATACATACGCTCGCATCTCAAAGCGCATGCGCTCTGAACCCAGATTTCCAAAAAAAATATTCTATAGTATTAAGCTAGATCAGTGATTCTCAACCACTGTACCGCGGCACTTTTGTGTGCCGCCAAATTCTTAAAGTGTGCCACCAAATTTTAGAAATGTATATAGTAAAAATTATAATATTTTTTTAAATTACGAGTAAAGTTTAAGTTAAAGAAAAGTACTTCAATATATGAATATGTTAAAATTATTAAATAATATAATTTAAAAAGAAAATGTACAAATTATTTTAACAGGAATAGCTATTTAGATTCATAAAAAAAAATTTTAATTACTTGTTTTGTAACGCGTTTTTTCTTAGAATCATAACTGATTTTTATGCCTCAAGTCGACTCACAAGTGTCAGGCTGCTTGTCCTTTGGAAGCGTTTTCATACGAATAAAAATTAAACTCAGCAGATAAACTAGTGGAATTCAAAAAACAAATAACTTTATGGGAGAATAAAGCTCAGGAAGGCAATTTGGAAAAGTTTGAGTCAGTCCCAAAAGATTTTAATAAAACTATTCGTAAAATTTTTATTGACCATTTGACAACATTAGAGGAGAGAATTATTCGTTATTTCCACCAAATTTAGATATAAAAAATTTGATTAAGTTCGTAATCCATTTGTGATAACGAATACTTCTGTATTTGAATTAATTTTATATGAAGAGGAAGAACTAATTTCGCTTTCTAATAATCGAGATTTAATTTTAAAATATTTGCAAGAATCAATGAATTCATTTTTGATTAACATTAGATGCGATTATCCCATGATAGCCGAAGAGGCTTTAAAAATATTATTACAATTTTCTACATCTTATTTGTGTGAATTCGGATTTTCAGTATTAACCAACATAAAAACGAAAGAAAGATCGAGACTGTTAAATGTAGAAGACGATAGGAGAGTAGCATTGTAATTTTGACGACCAAATATAAATGAAATTATCAAAAAACATCGAGCTCAAATTTCTCATTAAAAGTATTCTTATTATTAACTTGTAATTAATCCCTTAATAAACGTACTGCTAGTTTTTGTAGTACAAATTATTTTATTTTACAATTAAAGAATTATTATCATAAACTATTTTACACAGTGTATTATCGGGAAGTAAATAACTTTTAAACTTATCTTTTTCTTTGTGTGCCGTCAAATTTTGAAATCGTTAAAAGTGTGCAGCGACAAAAAAATGGTTGAGAATCAGTGAGCTAGAGATGGCACCAGAGCTTTTTAATTCACCATCTGCGTAAAAATTTTGAAGTTTGTGATTTATTAATACAAAAAAATGATTTTACGACAAAAACCAACTTTCTACATGTATTAATATCAATTTAATAAAAATCTGAAAACTATTTTATTTATAATCTTACCTAAAAAAAAAAAAAAACAATTTTTGAGAGAACTGGAATAGAAAATTTGGGTGCCGCTGTGATGGAGCACAGGGCCGTTGATTTAACGTAAAACGCCTATTATTTATATATATTTATATACACATATTTATATATATATTTTGTACATATAAATATATGCGGTGAAAAATAATAATCAAAAATTTATTTCATATTACAAGTAATATTACAAAAATATTTTAGGTGAGAAAAATTTTTTCATATTGATTTGATAAGTAAGGAAGTAATAAACTTAAGAATTTGAAATTTTTAAGAATATAAGATACAACTGTACTAAATTTCAAACTGATTCTACAATTTTTATCAGAGTTATCATTTTTATAAGCGTTATGGAAAAAAATTGCATGTATTTCCATTTAAAACTTTGGTGACTTTGGGTACCGTGTTAATATTAAATTTAAGGGCCCGGATTTTACAGGATTTCTTTTCTATATATTTAGAAGATGTTTAGTAGGCGGGCAAAAAAAAAAAAAATCGAAATCATGTAAATAAGGACCACCCTAATATATATATATATATAGTTTTTAAAATTAATATTTCTTACTATTTAAAATTGCGTTGAAGAATAATGGTGTTTGCAATGAAATGTTTATTAATTTTATCTTATTTTCAAGTTTTAAACATAAAGTAGATATCTAAAAAATGTGTATTCTTGACAAAGTAATAAATTCTGAAAATTTCTAAGAAAACCTGACTTATCGGTCAAAGCTAGAATAAACTCAAGTCGTTAAAAAAAACTTACCAACACAATTTGTGTCACATATAAGTTACATAATTTATTCGTAAATATATATATGTGTATATATATATATAAGAGAAGAGGGGAGATAAGTTATACTTTTAAATTTCAAATGTGAAACATTCCAATTTTTCGTAGGTCTTTAACAATTATTATTAAACGTATACTACTTTTATGATTAACTTCAGTAAATTTTTTTCGCATTTATTGATATCAGAATGTCTTCAATTTGCGGAGTTTAATGTACTAGAAATATTGAAAATAAGCCATTTTATTATTCTTATTTTGGATTAATAGTGTTTTAATGTTACTTTAAAAATCAATCTTTTTTTTTTTTTTTTTTTTTTTTCTATTGGAAAAAATAAGAGAAAGAAATATTTACATACACAAATGAGTAAGAATTATCATAACAATACGTAGTTTTTTGCTCCCATTTTTAAACAAAGAATATAAAAAACTCCGACTTACAAACGAAAATGTCTTATGCCGATGATTGTGTAATATTGAATAATTCGATATTTTTCTTGCTTCCTTGTCGAAATTCATTTATGCGCTGTGAACTTTTTTTTAACTTCAATGTGTCGACGAATGCCGGACACATATTTTCTTAAATCTGTTTATACTCTGATTTTGAATTTTCCAGTCTGAATTTTAACAGCACATTGAAAAGTTGGAACATGTGAAATTCGAAAAAAAAATTGTTACTGTTATTTTGTTAGTTCAACGTGCTAGACAGTCTTTCAACTGCGCTGTGTATGGCTGTCTAAATTAATCAGATGTTGCAATTTAAATTTGGACCATTTCCCGATGAGGTAGAAAGCTAATTTTTTTTTTTTTTTTTTTTTTTTTGTGATATATAACTATGGCAATACAAGAATATAGAATAAATTTTTAAGTTTTGAATACTGTTTTTTTAGTATATTTTTATGATATGGATTCTATGTGTCATAATGACAGTTCATACCGATAGATAGCACTGGAACAAAAATTAGCGTGTATTATAAGCAGTGTCATAATTTTAAAGAGAAAAAGAAAAAAACATGAAAAAGAATAACCGTTTTTTTTCATAACAATATTAAAAATTAGGAAACAAAGTGAAAATAAAATTTCATTAAAAAAAACGCCTTTGTTTTAAAAAATTTACAGTATTTATATTTGCCCGCGAAAAAAATGCTCGCAATTGCTAATGATAAACTGTAACTAAACTAAATAAGTGATTTTATAAAAATATATTATTTGAATACTTTGAAGAATAAAAAAACAGTCACATTTCTCGAGTAAAAATCTAAAAAGTAGTTGCTAAACTATAAAATAAAAACGTGTTGCGCTAAATGTATGTATGAATATTAAACCAAGAAACCAAAACGCCGCACACTTTCATATTTTAGCAACTCCTTTTTAAATTATCATTCAAGTATAATTATCTGTTTTTTGTTTTTTAGTTCAGTTTAGTTATAGTTTATTATTAGAAACGGTGCGTTGCTTTTTTGATAAATAAATGAATATGTAAATTTCCGAAAATACAAATGTTTTTTTTTTTGTTTTTTTTTTTTTTTTTTTTTTAGAAAACATTTTTCATTTATTTTATTATTCTACTCGCAGTTATATACAGAGGGTCGCGATATTTTAAAATTTTTCGGAACCATCGCAATGTATCCGCTATTAATGATGTCTTTAAAATAAAATCATTCGTGCTGTAAGTTATAATTTTACTTTTAAAAATATACCACTAATTCTGAATACACTTCGTTTATTATCATTACTATATACATATATATATAAATTTTTTTTGTTTATTTTTTGTTCAAAAAAGTTGTTCTCGCTATTAGAAAAATTATTTTGCCCTAAAAATTTTGTCGAATTACAGCGCGTTATCAAAGCATTAAGTAAACGAATTGTGTACGTAAAAGAAAATGTATTCAGTTTGAACGGTTTGGGTTTTTCAATTACACACGTGTCTTTCTTTAGTGTGCTTCTGCTGGCAATGGTGTCACGATGACCACGAACATTCAGTCCAGTTCTTTCATTTTCGTTTGGGATTTCATTAGGTTATTCCGGTGAATTGGTTATTGCGACTTGCTGAGGAAGTGACGTCGTAGCTTAGAATTTAGGTATTGAGAATTTTGTCAACGCTGCACTCGTCGCACGTCGATTAATATTCTACCGGAATACAAGTTTTGTTTGTACGGCAGAATTCCAGCTCGCGCTCTGCCAGTCCAGTCCACTCTTTCTAGATACTGTTGGAAATCTTACGACCTCGTTAACTGACTATTGTTCTACCGGTAAGCCACGGGTCGGACCTGAATTGTTTAAAGGGACAACTGATACGTGCTCTTAATACGTTAAATAAAGAAATATCGTTTTCGACATTCCTCGTTCCTGCTGCTCCCCTTCTTGTGTCGGTAATTGCATTTTAATTATGGAAAAATCATTATTCCCCTATATTATTATCAATGTAGTAAATTATTCGATTATTTAGAAGGAGAAAATTATATCTATTTTCTAGGAAGTTTTCCTGTTTATTTATTTTTTTTATTTTTTTTTTTTGTCATTTTGTCTTCGACAAACGCCTTTTAACACTTCAAATTATTTATCGGTAGCCCTATGTTAAAAAGTTATCTTACATCTTCCAATACATTTTCACCTCATTCATTTATTTTGTACCCTCTGTAATTAGATCCGGCACTTTGGTGAAATTTTTGATCATTAAGTAAATAGCAGAGTAACGCAGTTCAATGACTAATAGCAGAGGCGGATCCAGCGTGACATGGTGGAAGGGGGGAATTATATAATTACGTAAAATCTTCTACTGCAGGCAGCTGGTTTTGAGAAATATCCCTTGTTTTATGAAGAAAATCACTTAGCGACCTTTAAAGAAATTTAAAAATGCTTTAAAAATGCATAGTTATTACAATTTTTAATTTAAATTTTGTTTTACTTTTAGGGGTGAAAAATAAAACGAAATTATAAAATTCTAGCTGAAATGGTAGTTTAGAAATAGTAGGAAAGATAGTATTTTTATTAGACTTTATTTTTATTTTTGTTAGTAATCCGATCCGGATTTTTTATTCGTAAGCAAGTGTAAATATATAAATATATTTCTCATTGAACTATTTTTAATTAAAATTGAAAAGAAAAATTAAAAATAAATAAGAAAAGCAAAAGATAAACATAACATTAATAGTTTTACTAGAAAACGATATTAAATACTAGTTATAATTAAATCCATATGTTGTAACATTTATACAAATCTTTTTGGCATAAATTAAGTTTCTCTGTTATAACAAATATTTTCATAGAGGCTTTGAGTCTTGGGGGATCCCCCTCCCCTCGAATCTGTCATTGCCAATAGTGTCGTGTGGAAAAACAGAAATTGCTGAGTAATTATTTCCTTTTCCAGAATAAACTGTAAAATCCGAAAAGGAAATTTCGTTTCGATTCCAGTTTTCATTCCGAGCAAAAAGGCTGTTTTTTCGCTTTTCAATTTTCGGCACAGTTTCAAAGCTTTACTGTGCATTGATCCGTTCTATGTCTGTCTGTTTGTGTGTGTGCGTTAGTTTCGATTTACGTAACGATCGCTTTTTCAAGTTCTATGAAATACTTATTTCTTTCAATATATATATTTTTTTTTTTTATGAAGGAAACTATAAAAAAAAAAATAGATTTTTACCGCGGCTGCAATTAGAACTCCGGTTAAAGTAACACATAGCAAGGAATCATTTTAGTTGTCGATGATAAAAATGCAGCACTCATTGCGTATCAACGATGTGTAATTACAACTTGCAATTTTTTAATAAGTTTCATATCGTTTTGTATTAATGTTTCGAAGTAATAAATACGCATTTCTGCTAATGAATTTCGGTGGCAAATTTTCATAACGAACACTGTTCCGGTCTTTACATAGATTATAATTACCAATATTTTGACGTTTAATGTGCCCAAAAATAGCAACATTTTACGACAATCCTAAATTCTATGTTGTATTATCAAATTTTATTTTCCATCAAGATGAGTAGGATCAATTTCGGAGAAGGGGCAAACAGTTAAAGTTGTGTTGCAAGCCAGCTGATGAAACTATAAATGTGATTACGCTATAATGATAATTATTTCACAGAAATTTGATTTTTAATCGAAATTATCTACATACACTGTATCGCTAGATTACACGTAGTTGATGATTTTAATTTAAATAATCGTTACTACTACAGTTTATTTACAATTCGATACCCACATACGTGATAAGGATTAGAGATATGGATCTCTATCGTTTCTATTTCAAAGATTTAATTTAGTCTTAGATTAAGCGAAAATTGCTGATTTATTTTTTGTAAAAAATTAATTACTGATTGAGCGGGTGTTTTTTCATTTTTTTAAAAATTTAATGCTAATTTTACGTCTTGAATATATAATATTACTTAAAGAAAAAAACTAAATTAACTCCGAAAACGAAAACGATACAGTGCCCCCCCGGGGACTGTTTCGAGAAATTGTTCTTGGCTCTTTTTATACATTTATTTATTACATATTTAAATTATTTTTTACAATCATGAAATTGCGTTATATGCGCACAATGTTTTTTGTGTGCCGTATGGAATTGAAGTTAAAAGATAGCTGTCACAAATTTTTTAAATAAGTGGAAAATTAAAATTAGCTCTAATAAAACGGAGACTACATTTTCCAGAATTGTACAGACGCTGTCTTAATTAACGATCTCCGCTTTTGCATTTAAAAAACGGCAAATAGTTCCACGAACGCAAGATATCATGAAATAAAAAACTTTTCGTAATGTATTTAAAAGGATCTAAGGGAACTAAAAGAAAATGTTGCTCTTTTCCCTCGGCATTCACTTTTTCCTTGGCCAAATTACTTCTATCGTATCCAGTGTATGATTTTAGCCGGGACAGACACGAAAAAAACGGTATTAAGTATTTTAGCGCAACACTAGATAGACGTCCAACAATAGATTTTGCACTGACTCGGCATGATGTGGTTTTTGTTTTCGACGAAAGAGGTAGTCCAGTACAATGGTGTAAAATCTCATCAAAAAATAAATTATTAGTTTTTTTTGTTTTTTTTTCACTTAGAATTATTGCTCATTTGGTCGAAATTGTAGTTACTACTATAAAACAAGTAATATGGATCATATTAATCATTTATCAATCTCTGTTTTCTACGGTAGTATTAAGATGGCTAAATTTTCTTAGGTTTTATAATGTAAAAATTAAAAATAATTCAGTATGCTAAAAAAAATACGTATACACATATTTGTAAAAAATATGCAACGCGTTTCGGAAATCAGTGTGTTTCTCTTTTTTTTTTTTTTTTTTCTTTTCTGGATGGTCATTATATAATAGCGCAAATGAAATTTTTTTGGATGTGGATTCGATCCAGATCTTACCCGAACCAAACATCACCACCTAACCAACTGGTAGCTGGCTCTTTGTTCACATTTTAGGCTTTTGGCTTAACAACTTTTTCGCATAATTTTTCATTACTTTTTCGAGAGCAACATGTTCTCTTTATTTTTTTTACACACATTTTTTTATTGTTTGTCTTTGCTATTTTAAATTATTACCATTTCTTTTTTGACACTTTTAGTTGTACGATTTGTTATTTCTATTTTCAGTGTTTTTATCGCTCGATTATTGTTGACGTATCGATTAAAAAAGATGTCATTGATCCACTTGTCACGAAATTATCGGCAAAAGTATAACAATAAGCTACTAACATCATAGCCGGTGTTTGTCATCGTTGCCTAAAATTCGATGCTCCGTTTATCTGTGTGTTGTGATGTGAAAGTAATTACGCGTCTCGTGTCACCTTTTTATCAACTGTCTCTTTCTTGTACAGCTCAAATAATAATTTTCTTTCTCTGCACAAGTACTCACATTCAAGCATATATATGTGCACACACATACATATGTATATATATATGTATGTGTGTATAGAATGTCTTTAATAGTTCGAATACCTGTGAGTCATAATTCTACATTACACTGGTGTCAACACATATAGATGTATACCATTTTGCATGCGTACCTATAAAACTATAAAACATCAGCTTTGAACCCATTTATTTCTGTTGATGCGCAACTTTATTTTTCGATGAGAGATTTCTAATTTTTAATCTTGTTAGATAATTACATTTAAACATCAGCGCATAAAATTATGGTAAATACCGGTTCGTTTCGAATAACATGATCCTTAATCATGGCGACGCGTATGTATGTTTAATGTTTGTGGTATTATTTATATAATTAAAGTTTAACTTTGTCGCCTTCAGTTTCATCGCGTCCGAACACCGAATTAATTATATTCCACCGAGGTAACTCAAGTGACCACCAGGGGCATGTACCTAAATTTATTTTGAAATAGATAAAAAATCGAAATACGTAAAGACGGATAGATCAATAATTAAAATAGAAAAAATGTTTGAGTTTTATGGTTGTTTTTTTTTTTTTTTTGGTTTTCAATATCATTCTTGTTAAAATAAATAGGTAACGGTTTTAGCATATTCGGTTAACTATTAAATTAATGCGAAGTTTTTCGTATAAATATTTAATTTAATCGTATACGCTTTCTGTTAAAACGTGTCACTGTCGCGCGTGTGTTTTGTTCGGCTTTTGACTGAAGTAGCCCAGACCGCTCTGACATAAAACCTGCGAGTGATCACAGAACTTGCAAATAACGAATCTTTTCTTTTTATCGACACTGACAATGTTCCCCGCATCATAGAAATATCGCATTTTTTTTTTTTTTATTAGATATAATTATTTCTTACTCGCTGCGAACATTTTTATCGAATTTTTAAAGAGTAAATCTCGAAGTCGGTATTTTGTTTTTACAAAAAACTTGTTTATTTCATAATTTTTAATACAAATATTTTTGATAGACCAACCGAATGAATTCTGTAAATATCTGGATATCAATTTAAGAATATAATGTGTTTTTTTTTGTTTTTTTTTTGGCCTGAACAATATAAATTCATTTGGCCATAAATTCCGGTTGTAAATCGCGCTTTAGGAGTTTCAGAATTATCTTCTTTTTGGTAATAGTTGCCACCCGCGTTCATCGCCCCTTTAATTTTAAAAGTTCAAGTCCTCGTATTTTCCTTATATTCTGATGAAAATTTTTTTGCTAATTTTTGTTCCGCGGTTATATTAAGCAAAGAAGGTTTCCTCTTTTTAGCGTTTATTTTAATGACTAGTCAATCAATATTAAAATGCTCATTGCTGCTGTGAGATGGAATCTGCTGGGCGCCCCTAGCCTAGTTGCTGTAGATAGCGCGGGAAAAAAAAAGAAGAAAAAAAAGAACCACCACGGGGGTCGGTACGGTTTCTAATAAACAAAAAACATTAACGGAGTTAAGGACAGGTAGTTAAAAGCTATACACGCTAAGATACGTGATATTTCCGTCAGTGATGTGCTTGCAAATGACGCTATAACGGTTCCAGTTTATTTAAATATCCAGGGTAATTAACGTTGATAATTTATTTTAATTTTTTTTTTTTTTTTTTTTAAATTAATTTTCTTCCAACTTTCAATTCCACAGTCACTTGATAAAAATTATATATATTGTAAGCACCAATGGTATTTGTTGTATTACTAAAAACTTCCCTAGAGAGACTCCATTTTTTCGTGTTATATGATGACCTTGATTCATCGGTAATCACTGATATACTTATATGAGACCACCGCTGGCCGATACACTTTCGATGAACGAAGAATCATTAAAATTGGTAGAAGAAATGAAAAAAATCACGTGGTATACCCTTCTTTCTTTCTTTTTTGTATAAGCCGTTAACAAAAAATTCAAGTAATATTTCATATCGACAATTCGATGCTGATAACGAAATTAAAATAAAATTGAAATCACCCGTTTCAAGGTTGCTATTACGCGAATAAAATTTCTCGGACCAACTGAAATTTTCCCCAAAACTTTATCAGAAACGGTTAAACTTTAGATTTCCAGAACTTATCAACTTCGTCATTGTTACCTTTTCTCGATCGTTGCTCGTAGTATGCCTTTCATTCTCTCTCTGCGCTATTATTCGTGTCGAGATGGTTCTTCTTTGTAATTCGGATAAAATTTTGAATCAAATTTCTTGCAGAGTTTTCGCTTCATCGGAACGCGTTTTCAGTGTGATTTTTAATCATCCGCGGGCAAATTGTCTATTTCATTTAACGTTCATTTTCGTTCTCTTTATGAATAGATTTTCTAATAAATGTAAATATAGAGTTCACAATAACGGAAATGCATTCGCTAATTCACAAATTATAAACCGACATGTTTTGGAGTCACGTGTCGTATTATATTCAAGGTATAAGCATCAGTTCTCCAGTATACGTTACTACGAAACATGTCGGTTTATAACTTGCGAATTAACGAATGTAATTATTTAACCGTGTGAGATGTCGTAGTTATGTTTACCATAGAAATTGACTATATTTCATTGCGCACCGCGACGGGTGTAGCTGTTGCATTTATATTTGACTAATTCGGGCATAATTGATTCGATCGCGGACTGGATCTGCTCCGGTGAAGAGCGATAGCGATGTTGAAAAATTTACTATACACAATTCCGGACTTTCGTGGTTACCAACGCTTATGTAATGGGGAAGAAGTAACACACGTGCAGTAAATCTAAATCTGACGAGAGTGATAAAAGGCTGTCTTGCTCGAGCGAGCAGCGGCCAGGTTCTTTCTCATGCTGGAAATTTCGGTTGTTTGGCGTTGTTTTTATCTCTCCCAATCAACGAGTTGTTCGTGTCACCATTGTTGCTTAAATTGGCTCGTTCGATGCAATCGCGCTGTGTCCTTGGTGATCATCGTTCAATGCCAAGGGAAACTCTGGATCTCATCTCGGTCGATTTCTTCCTCCAATGCTCCGCGGCAGCAGTGCAAAGTGTACCTCGCCTGTTTCGACTCTATAATTACGCGATCACGCCTTGAACGTCGGCGATTGCTTAACAGAGTAGTTGTTCATTACAGTGTAATATGCCCCGTGTCTTCTATTGTTAACGCATTTGATTCTGGAAGAAGAAAATCCGCATCTCATCAAGAAGAAGAACGCTTCTTTTTTAACTTACGCGATTAGTTCATTTTGTCGCCGTACAGGGTGAGAGAGAGAGAGAGAGAACTGTTGGCCCATAAATGTGTATGATGACGTTTAGTTTAATGAAATTATTTGGCAACGATTCACGGAACTGTTTATAAATAAATATATTTCTAGACGCGGCGTGCTCTAAGAACGCGTTTTATGTTGTCGCTAGAATGTTCGTTTCGAACAGCCGGCAAACGCGTATTTGCTCATTTTATCGATTTTTCCCTCGAACCGCAAACTATCAAACGCATTCCGTTGTCGATGAACGATGAACGATGAACGACGAACGACGAACGACGAACCGCCAACCATGTCGATGTCTCTTCGCAGGAATTTTCACGTTTTTTTTTTTATCGCAGTTTCTTTACCTACTCTTATTACTTTTGACGTTATTTCGCTGAATAATATTGATTTCATTAATAATTGAAAGTTGATCTCGGTTCTCTGTTATGTAAAATCGCTTTTTGAAAGTTTAATGACTGCGCTATCGCGGCAAATTTACACTTTTGTTTTATAATGTCTCTTTTTATCGCGCGAGACGAGACGAGCGAGTCTCATCTGAGAACTAGATGTCGCGTGTGTTATAATTTCTCGGTGTGAAATCTCCCGATTTTCGAATATCGGATAAAATTAAATAAAAATAGTATTTCGGAACGAAGCAAATATTTTTACATCGCACGTTAAAAAATAATTTCGAATAACCCGTTTAAACCTAACGTCCGTAATTCGCTCCTTGGAAGGTGATCGGTTGTAATAGCCTGCCAGATCCCGAGGATTACTCCATTATACCGAAGCATAACTTTAATACATACATTTTTGTATATGTGTGTAAATATTTTCTATAAAAAGTTGAAAACAAAGCAAATACATGGTGGCCAAGTAGTCTAGGCCGACGATTGAAAAAAAAAAATGAAAAGTACGTGCATGTACGCTTGTGAGTGTAATGAAATTTAGACATATTACGCTACAGAAAATTTGTTAGAGAAGGACGTTATTCTAGTAAAAATACTAATCCGTCGGCTTTATTTTAATGAATTGAGGCAAAATGAACGATACAAAGTAAAAGCGGTACGATGAAATGAAAAATTGATTTTCAATTTTCAGCGCAATCGTGTAAGAAACGTAATTTCATATTCTGTAAAAGCACTTTTGTGACGATAACGATGAATCCTATCGGTGATGGGGCAAAGGAAAATTACTACAAAAGGATTCAATTCCGGCTTTCTCCCGCCTAAACTCAGTAGGAGTAATCATAATATGCACTAATTAAAACGAACAATTTACATAAATGTAAAAAAATTTGCAACGTAGTGCAAATTTTTATTAAAAAATGAAAAAAAGAACAACTTGTTAATATTAAAAAACGATATCTATTTTTTTGTAATATTATCGAAGTGTAGAAAATTAAAAAAAAAAAAAAAGAAAAAGAAAAAAAACTTTTTTTGATAACAAAAATCTAGTCTAAGCGGCATGTTCACTATCGTGTCTTAGAACGGTACAGTGTAATTCCACGGTGGTTAAAACTGACTGGCAGACGGTTAATAGAGTGAAATAGACCTTAAAAGAAGCTAAAAAAATTTTTGGATCGCCAAACAAATTCGAAAAAAAGTAAATGCTTTTTCACGATGCCAGTGGCAGTAAATAAAATACAAATTATATTTTGTCCTTCCCCCTCGTTATACGTTATTTTATCCGTTAGTAGTTCCTTTATATTGTCCGTGTCTAACCGAATCAAAATTTAGCTGACGGCTCTGTTCCTTCTTGTTGTTTCTGGCTGTAGATCCTTAGATGACGTGCCCAATAGAAAGGACGGTAGGAGAAAAAACCGTGATCCGATTAAAATCCTTACAGCACTTACACCAATTACTATGTACCTATCCTATTGAATGCAACAAACAAACTTCTCTTCAAATAACTAAGAAAATCATATGGCGTACGATTTTAAAAGGAAATATAGAACAAAACCATCGCCTTTTGCCTTTTATGCTGCAGAATTCACCTGAACGATTGCAACGCCAGTTGTATGATGTACTAAACAGACAGTGGATAGCGTTGCAGTTACCCTGGAAACTGCAAAACTATCGGAATTATGCAACGAAACAAAAATTCACATCCAGTATTTCAGTTTTTGGGAAAGTATAAAAAGAATGGTGAACAAAAAACCAACGTGGGCGAACTGGAAAAGCAAAACTTTCCGTCCGCAGCCAACGTGGCTTCCGCCAAAACCGATCATCCACAACGGGCAAGAGTCAATAACGTGAGCGTGTTTTGAAGCGAACGTCATTTATTGGCCGTCTCTTCTTTGATCTATTAAAGATCGTATCGGCTATTCAAATTTTATTTCAGGAGGCAGCGGCAAATGTAAATTTCCTGTTGTCGTCAATTACCTTTTTTTTTTTCAAAAGGTTCTAAGATCCATTAGATTTACTTAGTTTTATGAATTATCTTTTCTCATTTTGAATTACTCAAATTATCAAACCTAGGATCTAAAAGTCGCGCTCCTAAGACTCGGTATGAAAATTTCAAAAAAACAAATAAAAGAAAAAAAGGGTATTTCAAGTTTTTATGTGTCGTTCTTTCGAGTGAGTCGGTATAATAAAAAAAAAAAAAAAATCAAAAAGTTTGCGCTCTATCGCAATTTGGTTAAATAGAATATCGGTCTCAGTATAGCCGTGTCGAGCGTCATGTCCGATCGGGAATATTTGCAGAATTCATTATTACACATTAGTAAAGTATTATTTATTTTTTTAATAGATAATTTGCAAACTCGATGACGTGGTCGCTCTAAATTATTATCAGAAGTGAACTAAACACAATCGGGGGGGATTCATTTAGCTCCATGTTCTGTTTCCGCAGCGAGAATTTACTCAGTATTATTCACATTTACCGTTAAAATTATTTCCGGTGGTTTTGCTTTTCATAAGGAAGATGATTCCGTTGAACTAATTAGTTAACGAAATATCTGGTCGTACGACGGTAATAAGGCTATGCCGACCAGGTGATATGGCAATTTTTACAAGATACGTCGAGAGAATAAAATACCTGAATTCGCTCATTTATCTATCTGGTCGTCATTAACGATTTCATTTGTAAACTGCGCCACTACTCAAAGTGAATATGAAATTAATAATGAAATTATAATCAGCCTAAATGATATCTTACATGTTTTAGGGGATAACATGTTTTTTTTTATACTATCACAATGTTTATTAAACTGAAGAAGACATTTTGTACTCGCATTAATTTCCCTCTCCTATCGACTCGAAATCGAAATTATATACTACCTTCTTCAGTTTCCGTATAAAATCAGTATTTTTTTTTTTTTTTGTTTTGTTTTTTTCTTCGTTATTATAATTCAGTTACTTCGACAATTACTTGTCTTGCTTCTTAGGTATTTGTTCGATTGATATATCATTATTATCATCCGGTTTAATTTCTTTTAAAAACGTTATAAACATCGATGAAAAGCGAGAAAGTTCTTCTATTTTCATCGATAATATAAAAAAGTGTTATTGTAATCCTTATATTTCCCGCATGTTTTAAGTTTCTAAACTACCTAATGAATTCAACTAAACTGGGGGACAATTAAAAATTTCACTTATAAGATTCGAACCAACATCGCTTTAGTAGTAACAAGGTAATAATATCCTAAATCTATAATTATTTTACTGGAACTTAAAACACACCTACGGCGCATGTTCGTAGTATTTAAAAAAAAAAAAGAAAAAAAAAAGGGGGAAAAAAATCGTGCGATCATATTCTACGGAAAAACTAGCCGTAAGAAATATGGTCACAACGTGCGTAACCGAAAACGAAAAACGGGACTAAAAAGTTTCACTTTAATAAATTTAATTATATAAATAAATATAAACATAATTACTCTTAAATGATCTAATACCTAATAATATTAACCCTCTTTTTAATATAAAAATTTAACTCCTTTTAGATTTCGTGTTCTGCATATATCCCTAGTATTCGTTTTGAAATTTTGTCCGTTAAATTCGTTATTATTTTGTAAACAAAATCCCGTATCTTTGATTTTTTTTATATATTTCGCCGCTTTTGATTTATTTGTAAAGACAATTTTCCCCACCTTTGATTGTAGTTTTACTGCCACCCATCCAAGTAGTACTAACCTGGCCCAACGTTCCTTAACTTGGATGATCGGACGAGAACCGTTATATACAACGTGGTATGATCGTTGGCCTTTTTATTCTTATTTGTAATATATTTTTACACAAGTGATTATTGAAACGAGTCCCCGAAAAAATTTAAAATAGCAATGTAAAAAAGAACATCATGTTTAATACATTTTTCCGAATTAAACACAAGGTATAGCGAATCGGTTTAACTAAAAGTATATTTTACGGCACTTTTTTCCCAATATGATTGTAAGCCCCCTAATAAAAAATAAAAATAAAATAAATAAATAAAATAAAAAAATTAATATAACACGAACAACGAAGCTTAAACTTCAGACTTCGCAGTTACATCTGTGTAATTTTTACATAGTCTCTGTTCCCCAAAAATAATAAATAGGGGAAAAAATAATTTCGATTTCCTCACGAAAGAAAAAAAAAACAAACAGCGGTAAAAGAAGAAAAGCATATATTTTGTTCTTTAAATCCATAACCGTGTAAAATATTTATCAATGAATCACAGCCGAATGAAAGAAGTGAACTGACTGAAGTATGTCCTTTTTTCCTCGTTGCGATGTGCAAAATACGAATTCGCTGCAGGTCTTAAATTTGATAACCAAACTCGTTTTCGCCTTTCCTTTTCAAGCTACTATTGTGGCAATGGTGTGCCGCGGGAATAGCGTGTTTTTGGATTAAAGTTCAACGTCTCGTGTATTTGTGTAGGTTTTCTAATTAATATCGATGGTGATTTTTTCATCTGTTTATTTTTCGGATTAAACATTTTTTACAATCATCTTTGCTGTTGCTAAGTTTTACTTTATGGTTAAAGGCTTCGAAGGAAAATGGGGCTAAAACTAGAGGTATCGATTGACATAGTGCCGAATTTCTACCTACGTACACTGTAGCGAAACTCCAAACCCGTCTCTAAGGTGTAGGACGCGTGGGATACTTATCGCACAAAACTCTGTGAAAATGTGAAAATTAATAAGAAATACATATATGCGTTTTTCTGTCTATATATTCCATTACTTTGCAGCTTCTGATCTTCGACGTTTTGTAAACAAAGCTTTTTGTGTATTTAAAATAACTTTCATTATATATATGAACCTAAATATATACATAGTTGGAATGATAAAGGTAGGACGAAAAATTTGAATAATTCTACGCGGATTGTTCTGCAGCCCTCTATGTTAGTAAATAGAACAAATTGCAGAAACTGAATTGTAAAATCGGAAAGGCACTAATGGGGAACCAAGTAGTAAAGTTGGTTTCCTTCTCCATCAAAGAGGCCAGAGTTTTTTTTGATTTCAGATGACTTTCGATCTTAAGAAAGAAAAACTGTACTACACAGTTTTTCACTGTCCAAATGTCGCTGTTATTTCATCCGTTTTAACAGTGGCTTAGTCGTGAAAGAATTTTCTACCATCTGATAAGATATTTGTAAAAATATTGGTGTCCTTTTATTCTACAAAATATTGCAAAAAAGCAAAAAAAAAAAATCGTGCGAGCGAATTTTCAAAAACGGTTTATTTTAGCCAAGCGTGTCTTACCTAATTAAAGGCTAGTATTGTTCCTTACGAGGAGATGTAAAACGGAAATCTAGTTCAAAAATCGTTCTAGTATTTACCTCGCATTATGCAATGTGCTGGAGCAGCAGCTACTCTACACGGCTGCGCCGCGAGTAGAGCCCGATCTTCGGAGCACAACTATCATCGCTGCCGTGAACGGGTAACGCCCAACTTCGAACTCGAATGTAAGCGACACAGTCTGTAGCTGCGACAGTGCCGAGTGAGTTCAGGTTTACGTGTCGATCGTGTGTGTTGAAAAAGAGTCGGTCTTAATCTATCGTTCATAATCTTTATTCCGTGAACTGTTGTTTTTCTTTATGGTGCGATATTTAATTCTTTTGCATCTGATGATGCGTGCATTATAGTAACCTCGCGCAGATCGAGCCGTTCGGGGAAAAAATTATGTTACCCAGTTCGAAAGTTAATTTACGAACTAATTCGGCGGCAGTGCGTTGTACTTTTCTGTCGGTTAAAGCCTTTGATTGTGACGATGTATCGATCAATTGTAGCTACAATACTTCGAACGGTGATCGACCAGTGTCGTATTCCGCATCGTCGACGAATTTTCAACGGCCAAAGTTGTCGGCAAATGCGAGGGAGAAATTAATTTGGAAGCGTCGAATTGCAATTCGCAAAGCTTCGTCCACGTCTAGATTAATACAACAGGTACTGGAGAAAATTTTTTTGTATTTACCAAAATTTAAATGAAATCAAATTTTTCAATCAAACAAAAAAGAAACAGACAATATTAACCACCGTAAAATATCAGTTTGAATTTGTTGCCGCGAGGAGGAGTGAATGCAATTTCAAATTTCACCACAATCGTCTTTTCCAATTAAAAGTATTTCTTTCACTTTTTTTTTTTTTTTTTTCTATTAATGACAACAGTTTTTTTTTTTTTTTTTTTTTTATGGATAGGTCTTGACCACTCCGCCCAAAATACAGGGTTTATGGTAAATTAAATATGTGAAACAGATATATATATATATTATAATTCATTCCCTCGAATTTTGCCCGAAGGATACGTAAAATACCATTTACGTTACGTAATTTCATATTATACCCCAGCCTAAGAATTATGTACTCATAAATAAATATATATATATATATATAAACTCGGTAATTTTTGCCTTGCAAGGACCTGTGCCCCTTGATCTCCCTTGCTCATTTACAACGTAATTCGAAATGGGTCTATATGAGTATAATAACATAAGTACAAAAATCCTATAAAATATAACAAACGTTACGTAAAATTGGGACATTTTTCCCAGTGGGGGTAGCCTAAGAATTACGTTGTAATTAATATATTATATATACGTATATATATATATATATATACAGTAAACTAAACAAAATATGAAAACACATTTAATAGGAGTATATTAGAAAGAATATGGAAAACGTAAAATTCATCAACTACTTTCGGGCGTAACTTCCATGATACCGCGAGTAAAATTGGCATTTGCAATTATATTGATTGTATCTTTTTTCTTATATGGTATTTAATTTTACACACAACTACTCCAAATGAAAGAATTAAAGTTGACCAGATTGCGAAGGACTTAAGTCAAAAAAGAGTGGAATAGTGAATTTATGCTCCAATTAGGCACTTTTTAATATCCGAATGACCTCAAAAACGTAACATATATAAAAAAAACTTGATGAAGATTCGAGAAAGCCGGAAGTTTTAAAATTTTTGAATTTTAGCGCCAAGAAGTTATCATGATGAATTTTTCTTTGCTTGTAGTTTTGCACTTTTTTTAAAAAATAAATTCGTAATTTTTATTGTTATTTCGCTTACAAAAGCCGAGCGCGTTTTTTTTATAGAGAAACATAATATACGGTTTCTTGAAATTATAAGCTATTTAACAAATGTAAGAAAAAAGCTAGAAATGGTACTACTATAGCTAGATGTATTATTATATGCGGATTCTGTTTGTTTACTTTATTCGTAATTAGTTTGAAGTGGGTTTTATCAAGTGTGTGTTCCATTTGTAATGTGCAAAAGAAATTACTTCACCAAAATGTAGGAAAAAAGAACCGCTCTTCAATCACTGCATAACGAATTTTCTCAGCGGAGAAATTATAATATACTTTACTTAAATTCATCGTAATTGTTTATGGTTCGAATATATGCCGGTCCGGTGTAAGGAAAAAGTGTAATTTCGATATTTTAAACTGCAGTGTATTTGAATCGGTTGTTATAAAAAAGTTTCAGCCGATAGTACTACTCTAATGAGGTAATTACCGTTCATGAAAACCTCATTTATTAGAATTTTTTTTTTTTCGAAGAAATGAAAAATGAGGATAGCATTCATTTGAGTGTTCATATTGTTGGTTATTACTTCTCTACGTACACTTAATAAAAAATGTTGAGTTTCGTCAACGTTTGTCGAATTTAAATTGTTCTTAATGGAATGTAGAAACAGCGGTTCTTTTTGTTTCCATCACGGTTATCTCAGCTGTTTTCAGTGATAGCAGTCGAAACTATTATAATCGCGAGCGCGGCGATAATTATTATTAAATTTAAGTAAAAAGTAGGAACCGGCTGTCATTGAAATGGTCCACGTTATGTAGGTTTGACAACACGGTGAATGAAAATTAATATGTAACTAGAGAGTTGTTTCAGCCTTAAATGGTAGTGTCTGTACGCAATAATAAGCAAACCAGCCGCTTACTACCGATAACATTTACCTTCCCCAGTTGTACGGTCGCTGAGTCCTGTTTGTGTGTGCACTACTTCGAATCAATATTCTGCGCCGCCGTTATTTCGCATTTTTTGTTCCGAACCTTGCGGGGGATGGGGGGGATTCTTGACCTTTACATTTGGAAACTAGTAGAAAAAGGTAGAGCCAGTTATAGTTATATTTCAATACGATCAGAGATGACATTTTTCATAGGAAAGAACAAATAACGGGAATAACGTGTGAAGAAGAGAAAAGCAGGATATAAGAGGCGTAATAAGGAGTGAAAAGATTGGCAAAAGTAGAACGCTCAAAGGAGGAGATGAACACTTAATAAACACATGATCAGCGTCACAAACGAGTGCTTCGTTCGAATGGAGAGGATAATAAGAAACGCCAACGAAAAATAAAAACCGATAGTAACGACTTAAGAATGTAGACAAATAACGGAGACAACAGCGGGGATAGGCGAAATGAAGGAAGCAAAAGGAATCAACTAGGTTGAACGGATAGAAAATTAATAATTATTAGAAAAAGAGGAAGCGTGTACATCCGACGAAAATCTGCGATGAATTATTTTGCACAGCGGAAGGAAATAAGCGGATGCAATTTTTTATTTTTGAAGAATCGGGATGCCAGCAATGTGAGCCAAAGAATCCGCTGCTTCATTATCGGAGATGTACGAATGACTAGGAAAATCAATAGAGGGAAAAAACGATCCGGATGAATGGGAAAATAATAAAATCGCGGGAATGATCAGATAGAGGAGAACAGAACAACGTGAAAGGCGCTCGCGGACCTAGAAATAATCGAAATATTATTGAGGAGAAAATGAAAATAATGGAACGTGTAGGAGAGTCATTAATTCGTTTATGAATGCGGAATAGAAAGGAAGACGATGGAAAGTTAAATCTGGCAAGATAAGGGAAGCTCCCCGACACCACCCGCGAACCATATTATGAGTAATTCAGATTATTATAGGAGGTGATATTATGTAAGTGCAAAACGAACTAAGATAAAGAAAAGTAAAGGATGAACTGGAGATTTTCGTAAAAAAAATGGATGAGAGAACGTGAATGGAAGTGCCTGAATAAGATGTGCGATAGGCAAGGTGCCGTATTAGATTCAGCAAGGTCCGTAAGAATTGGAAAGGATTTAAAAGCACTCATTCCATCTGCAAGCTTCGCCTTGATCATAGTCGGCTTTCTGCATCCTCTCTTTTCGTTTTCCTCTATGTCCTCTTCTCGTTTTTGTTCTTTCCATCCTGATGATTCCTACTTACTGTACAATTCGAATTACATGAGAGCACACCCTCTCTTTTATAGTCGGTTCCTGAATCTTGCTTTGCTAACTTCGTACGATGCTTTTTTTTTTGCCTAATCTTTCACTTCCATCCTCCCGGTCATCATTCCTATTACAGTGTGTCTTTCACTTCTATCTCTAGTAGTATTCAGTTCTAATTCACTTCTCCCCTGTCTCTTTCTCTCTATCTGCTATTAATATAATCAAATGCTGGGTAATGCTTTTGGCTGGCGATCCCCCGCCCCAAAAAATAAGTCTGAAATTACAGTGAATGGTGTTCCCCCTTTTGCGTAGTAACACTTTGTTTGCAGTTTTTCAGATAATTGGCCTTTGCCAGCAGTCGATCTTATTTTCTTAAATCGTGAAAGCTGCCTTCTCCATTTCGTTTACTAAACTTCTTTCTTTCCGTTTTTTATCTATTTTTAGTTCTCTATAATTTCTTGTTTTTTTTTGTTTTTTTTTTAAATCATTTACCACCTCCTGCGCTTTTTTCTAATTTCCTGTACCGTAATTTCCTTTAGTTCCCTCTTAAAATATGTCCTATGTGGTTTTTCTTCGTTTCGGCAAGTCTGTTGATGCGATCTTAATAATTAATAATTGCCGATATAAAATTAACAGACGTGGACATTATTCTGTCAAGTATATAGACGCGTAATAATGCACGATAATACCTTTAGATACGCATAAAAATTTCGGCGATTACAACCATCTCTCTCTTTTCGCAATTCTTAAAAATGATATTTGTTAGGTCGTTTAAAATATTTCAGATTTTTTTACTAAGGTTTCACTATGAAATACGAAATATAATTATAGACACATTAATGTCACTTGTGTACATATATCATGATTATTCACATCATATAAATGTAAACATCTTATTTAAATAACTAACGTCCCATTGGTCGATCGTAGGCGGCGCTATTGGCCTGTGGTAAGAAAACGAAGACTTCCTGAAGCTGTGCAGATATTTCGTATGTTTTCAGTTTGTTGATAATGAATTCCGATCCGACAGTGAAAAAGTTAAAACAAAAAACCTCGTAACCCCTTTTCGGTATCCTCGCTTTTAAACTACCCTAATTTCTTTTATTAATTTTATTAAAAATGTGCTGCAAATTTACGACTCCAGTTTCGAAAATTACCTTTTCCTCTCTTACGCGTGAGATCAGTTTCAATATTTTCTTTTTTTTTTTTTTTTTTATCACGATAATGACAAAATTGAGGCTGATTTATCGTGTATTCTGTCAATAGAATTCTTTCCGAGTTAACTTTGGAACGTTGCATCTCTAATAATATGCAGGGGGCATTCAGATTTCAGCACTTCCTTTTATCTAAATTTTACGTGACGCATTAACGGGATGACGCAACGTCAGTAAGGCCGGAGTCGGCAGTTTCTCAACAGATCACCCTAGAAAAACGTGCTCCACCCATTAAAGAAAGTCGTCCGATGTCGATTGTCGTTTTTCAACTATGTGATGCGCCATTCGTGTGACTCCGATATATTTATTTGTACGAACAACACGGTTGTTGATATATTTCGATCACGTCTCCTGTGCGCCAAAGGAAACAATCGTTCCGTCAGCAGTCACTCGATATGTGCAAATGATAGGAAAAAAACGATATCGAAAGCAAAGATCGAGTTTAAGCACGGATTTAATCTGTATCACGTATTTCCGAATTGTCGCGAAAGAGATGGCCTGCCGGATTACTGTCACAATCTCTCCTATCCTCGTTATGATTCATATAGTTGTCGCTAACTTTCGATATTTTATTCGCATTCCGTACACTCGATGTTCATTCGATTTCATTGCGGTTTTATCAATTTATGGCGATCGTTTTACGGGGGGGGGGGGAACTTTCTTCCAAATACTCTAGCCGTCCGTTTGCTCTATGTCGATTTTCATCATTATTAGTATAACTTTTTTTTTTCGTTATCAAAGTCGTTTCCGCCGACGCGGACTACGTACCAGTAAATATGCTTCTAACTTCCGTACATTTAACTACGATTTTTCGGTCAGCCAGAGAAATCGCTACCATTACACAATTGTATACACCGCTATTTGATATCGTTATCGTTTTTTTAAATTTATCCCTCGGCCTGATAGCGAAATATGATTTATCTCGACCGCTTGAAGTCTTTTATTTTTACGCGATAATTCCAGGAAAAGAAAAAAAAATATTCAAGTACGAATAAATAAAACAAATTTAAATTTGCAAAATAAAAAATACAAAAAATCGACATGGTCGCGTGGTTATTATGAATTAAGTGTTAAAAGTTTGTTGTTTTTTTTAACATCATAATAATACGATTACCGGCTGAGACTCCAAGACTTGTCTAGAGATTGTACGAATGTAATAAATTTTTCTTCTTTCGATTTATTTTTATTCGTACTTACATCATGGGCCGGAAGAATAGGCTGTTTCGAAGTTAATATTAGCTTAAGAAACGTAAGTCGATAAGTATAGACTGACTTTTAAAATCCGTTTCGGAACTATATGATGAAACCCATAAAGTCTGTATCAATTCGCCGGTAAATTATGTAATTGCTTCGTTTAACTTGCGTCAAAAATTAATTACGGCGTAAAAATAACAAAGTGTGCAGAGATTCCTTTCGGTATCCCTTACGTTTTTTTTTTTTTTGTAACCCCTAACCTTCGTCGAGTCACCAAACTTAGAATTTCCGCCGTAGCAAATTTTGGTTTCCTCGGGCCATTTCTTTAGCCGTTAATAATAATTATATCACCGAATACCAATTCAGTGTGTTTGCGCAGAATTATGTTCCCAAAAACGATTTTCTGGTCGATTTTGAAACGTTTGTTTCCGGGGGAAAAAAACAAAAAAAAACAAAAAAAAAAACAAAAAAAAAACAAAAAAAACGGCTTTCATCCTATGCCTTTTGTATTATCTTTCGCTAGAGATCTCAGGGAGACGGTGTTATCATTCGAAACCGCATGTAATAACGTATATGGTAGTGAAAAATAGTCCCGCTTACCAAATATTACGATGCCGGTTTTTATGAGCGCTACATGTTATCATAAATAAATGGACAAATAATGGCTACGAAGAGAAAGAAGATGTATTTTACGTTAGTTAATTTAAATATTACGATTATAACATGCGATATATTTACCAGTAAAAGCTTTCTTCTATATTAAGGTCAGTTTCAACTACGTAACCCCGAATACATTTTTTAAAGCGCGCTAAATGAAAGTTCCGTAAAATTTAGGAAGAGATGACTGCTAAAAATATACTGATGGGTCTGCGAAATAATTTTTTTATAATAAAAAATAACTTTTGGGTCCCGCACTGCGATTTGTATATGAATTATTGATTATTTATATTATCTGATAAATAATTTTAATATGCATATATATATATATGATATAACACGAAAAAAAAAACAAAAATGGATGAAATAATAAAACAAAACAAATAATACACATATGCTTATCATAATGAAAGAATTAAAAAGTCGTATTAATTCTCGGCAAGCAAAAAATGTAAAATTTTTAATGTTTGTATTACCAAACTGTTAATTCCGTAACTTCCAAATATTCGCATTCTTTTAAGCGTTAAGAGGTCATCGGGAATAGCCTTCCGCAATTTTTTTTATTATCGACACATCAATATTATACTGTTCACGGTCAAAGTTGCCTTTTTCATTTCTGTTTTTGCTCTACATCGAAGGGATAGATCAAAGTCTGATATTCTGGTAGTCGATAGCAATGATAGCAAACGTCTTCGAAGGACATTTCGCTGTTCTCTTTCTACCAACTAAAGTTTAATCAATTTCGTTGGTAGCTTTGTTAATTTTAGAAGATACACACTTATCCTTTGCATCGCAGTTTTTTTAACTTTCTTACGAATTCCGCATAGAATTCGTGATAGAACTATCACAACAAAGATGAACGGTGTACTGTTGGAGGTAATCCGCATGATGCTGGTATAACGTTTGTCTAATTTTTTTTTTTTTCTTAATGTTTTCATAATATGTTTACTGTCGCTGGCGAAATGCTCTGTCGGCAGGAAGAAACACGGGCAGTGTATACATCAGCATTGAAGAATGTGACATTTTATTCGTTTATAAGTTTTATAGTGACCGATTGTGTTATTAAAAATACTAAGAATGTACGTGTCGTCGCCCAGTATAGTGAGCTAAGGTTGTTGACTCAACTGTTTTCATTTTAAACCGAGCTATGTTGTTATTCCTAATTTAATTTGTAAATCGGACTGATTAATTGACGAAACACGAGTTGGTGTACATAGCGTATGATTTGTAAACACAGCTCTGTCGAAATTAAGAAGAGAAATTATTTTCAATATTGTAATTCTGCATATTCGGATAATTACAGGGATTGACGTTACTAATAATTTATTTTACCATCGTGCTATTTGGATAAAAATGTCTTATCATCTCACCGAGTTGACGTCAATTGTATATTACACATCATGTGTATTTTCGATTCGGCTCATTTTCATGTCGGTCGATTTCATGCTCGAGAAAATTCAATAAACACTACAAACGAAGTAATGCGATTAAAATATATTAAAAAAATACATATATACATGTGTGTGTGTGTGTGTGTCCTTATGAGATAGCATTAGAACCCCGAGTAGCACGAGCCATTTATTTTTTCAGAATATTTTTTCGATTGTTGTTCATTGTGTCGAATAATCAGTTCAACGGTTCTCTGTAAAATAATAATTTTTGATGTGCACGGATTCGTACAGGTTTTCTTATCAAAAGTTTTTCCAGATACTAGGCGAGCTATATAATATTATCTTGCGGTAAGATTGTATCGCAGATGTACCGCTTGCGAGGAGGCCGATTAGAATCCAGCAATAGGATTTTTTTTCGCCCCGAGAATCCGACCTAATATTAAAAAAAAATTTGCGAATAATACAAGCATCTGAAAACGAACTAATCGAGTTCTCGCCGTAATAGTAATCAGGCTAAAAACTAGAATTGAGGAGAAAATGAATTTACAGTTAGCAATCTCTGTTAAAAATGTATTACACATTTCATAACGTTTTTTTAAGATTACTCGCGGTGCAAGAATGACGTTATATGTGCGTGTCTGCGTAAAATTAAATAGGTAAATGAGGGAAATAATAAAAAATCCGCAGCCCTAATATACTGACGAAATTGCGATTTGTTTTAAACAATTTTATTTATAATTTGAAATGTTGGCGTACAGTCTCATGCCATAGTCAATATATATATATATATATATATATATATATATATAATCGCAGGTATGTACAGTGTGGCGCGACGCATTTGACTAACTGTGTATTAGGACGTGTACCGAAAGATAATTTTCAGCAGCGACTGTAGTGGCGTTTTGATATCGGGAACAACCGTGTGCATCCACTGCCGTCTTTTTCCGAAGCTTTCGTCTCAATTTCATAAAGTAGAGGTGTGGTTAAAGCAAGTCTTATTTCGCGATCGAGTTGGAGTTGGGACGGCGGGAAGAGCAGCCAGTCGGGGTAATTTAGGATTTTTCTACGTGCTTCTTTAAACGTGTACAGATTAATTTCTGAGTTGTGGCGCTGCTTCGTTGGGAGATAATGACAGCGGATACCTCTGCCAGGTGTTGAGGACAATATGTGTTAACATGCCGTTAGCAATAGCGCATTGAAGAGAAAAAAGACCGAAATACTGTAAATGTTTCGAGTCTTTAGTGTAAGAGCTCCCGAGCGAATATCTCTCCGTCTGTAGGCGATGGAACGCGGATGATGACGCGTGCGAAATCGTTAATTGCGGTGACTAAATTCTGACTGATACCTGCTGCGTTCGTGTCATGAGTCTCTTTATCCGGAATTGTTTCGGAAATATCCCTGCAGCTTCCGAACAGAATAGACCAATGGGGGGAGAACGTTGAATTGTCGGGGAGCAAAACGGTCGGACCTCTGCGAGTTTTTGACTGCTTCGATCGCACTCGGCAATTCCCATACTACTACCTGGTTTTTGTTCGTAATCGTTGTAACATAGCATTTTGCCGTTATCTATCGATTCTAATGTAGCGTAGTGCCTTACGCGTTCCACGACGGAACGATGTTACACCATCGTCTTGATACCTTGAGGTATTTTTACGCAACTTGAATATTCTAATCTCGAAGTGTTGTATCTAATCCTTTCAGTTTTCAAAAAAGTACAAACTCGCTAAAGTTCCGCTCATTTTCAACGCTGAACTCAAAAATTTATATTTGAATTTACTTTCAACAATAGTCGAATGGTTTTATTATTTTAATTGTGCAATGTAAACTTTTCGATGTTTTAATTTTTCGAATATGTACATTTAACTTTTAAAATCATTTCATTAAATTCGATCATTCGTGCTTTTATTATATATATATATATGTGTGACCTAGTCTACGAAAACCGAGCTGGTGTGCGAAAAAAACGTTTTCCAGATAAACGCGTTTTAAGTTGAGAGTGTTAGCGCGGTGTTACGTGTTGCTACGACAGCATTATTCTTCCACTTCTTGTTTCTCAGCACATCTGCCGCATGTTTTGTGACCTTCTGTATGCAGTGATGCTTTTATAAGAAATATTACCACAGCTAAATCGAACAAATTTCCCTCTAGTTGCTAATTTCTTTATCCGTGAATATAATGATATTATTCGTACTTCGTTATCGAATCATTTTGGAATCGCGACGTTTTTTAATTGCGCGAAATGGTTTTGTATCGTGAATATTAATTAACTGTCCTGATAAAGAGCTGTTTTAATTTCAATAAAGTGAAAAATGTGTTCGGAAGAAGTTGAAAAAGAGCTTAGTAATGCAGAGAAACTCTGATAACACTTAAATGATCAACATTAACTTGCTGCTCATAACAGTGATGAAGAAAATCCGGAAGAAATTCGTACCCTTAACTCTTCGAATAATTTGGAATTATCTCTCCTAGATGTGTAGGGGAAGGAAAAATAGTTTCAACATTTTTTGAAGAACCTTGTTGTAATCGAAAATGTAATGTTTCAATACCACGACGAGGTATGATATCGAGAAATCGAAGAATAATATTTTAGAATTAGATAAAGAACAGCAAGATTTAGTCATATTGAGCCAAATTGAATCGGATAGAACAAGTAATGTTTTAAATAAAGTTTATGAGGAGATCTACGGATGAAAAAAATATGAAAAAAGAAAAGAGGTCGAAACCTGGTATGATTGGACCAGCTACCTGAAGCAGTTTTATAAACCTTTAATTAGGAATCACAAGTTTCCGCCACTTCAAAATTTCCTCAAATGGTGTAGCAGTAAAAATGTATGCGAACAGTGACGATATAAACAAATTTCAATTATTGGTACAACCTATTGATGATAAGATGCCTGAGAAAATCACACTCCAAGAGGTTTAGATTTAGAACGCCAATGGTACCGTTACAATAACATAAGTTTGGTTTCTGATATCACTAAAGCTGATATTGTAGCGCGATTACCTGAAAACCCCTTAATTAAAGAATCGAAACGGAAAGTAGATAAAAATTTACCGAAATCAGAATCGATGATGAAAAAATAAAATCAAAACAACCGAAACAAGATAAAAATGAGACAAAATCAAAAAGACAATAAGACTGAAGTGGCCGTGGCAAAGAAAGGAAAGAAAACCGACGAAGATAAACCCTATCCAGAAACCTCAACACCGAAGAAAAGAACTCGCAAGAAGTAGTTTGTACTAATTTTAAAAAAAAAAATTGATTATGTTTTTTCTATTGTAGTTTTTCACTTTTTGTATGTTTTCTTGAAGTTCTTGTTTTCTTTTAAAACACGGTTTGTGAAGAATGTAATAGAGATAGAAATCTGGGGTTTATTCCATTGAAAAGAGCGTTCTTTTTTCTATAAAAATAGCCAAAAAAGTGAAAATTGATTTTTTGACACATTAGCCCGGTTTTCATAGACCAGGTCACATATATATATATATATATATATATATATATATATATATATATATATATAACTCGGCCATTTTGGCCTCGCAAGGGGCTGTGCCCCTTGACCTCTCTTACTTTCATTTCTGTCTCTTTCTCTTCTATACTTTGCATAAAATGATCAAAATTTACAACGTAATTCTTACTGGCATCAACACAAAAAAAATAACATAATCACAAAAAAATCCTATCCTAACATTTAACTTTCATTATATAAAATTAAGACATTTTTTCGTTACATTTTCGTTACATAATATTGATTCACGGTATACCAAGCCCAACGGTGCTCGTGGGAATAGTCCAACGAAAAGCTGTTTTAAAAAAAAGATCAGCCATACACTGTAAAGTGCCAAAAAAGGTAGAAAATATATCTATTTCCTGGGGATGTGTGAAGGAAGTGGATGGATCGGCCTGATGAAACCACTAAATGTTGACTTTAATACTGATTAAAGTTAATAAATTTCTAAATAACCTTTGGTAAATTAATACAATTGCAAAATTTCAATCGGTAAAAATTGCGCCGTTAAAAATACAATTTTTATTTAAGATTTCATTGAGAATTTTCTAATGATGGGGCTGCTAATTTTATCTCGTCGAAATGTTGAAATAAAGATTTATCAAAAGTGTAATGTGTAAAATTTTATTGCTCATATGGACTACTTTAAAAGCTTCTCAGAATTCATATATTCTTCGAATTATGCGAGGATTTTAATTCCAATTTAGTGACAGTTTTAAAGATTACACATATCGCTAACAGCACTTACATCTTTGTGTGAATGAACAGAAAATTCGAACATTCTTACGGATGAGTGTATCGTCTCAAGCGGGTATTGGCGACTTTTTCCTCTTTTCCTTGTCATCGTTTACGAATAATAATTCTGTATCGAAAATTTCAATAGTCAGGCTGAAGCCGGCAATCGTTAATGAGAAGGGTATTTGGTTAAAAAAGTGCTCGATCAATATGCGCCGCAGTACATGAGCTGGGTTTCAGTGATTTTTAGCACCATGTTGTACGTATTGCTAACATCTGTCGCATTCTGTTCGGCTAAGGGTGCTCTTAATTAATTAATTAATTAATTGAAAAGATGCTGGCCAGCGGAAAAATATTTTCCCTTGACATAGAGAACGTTCGAAAAGCAACATGAATGCGCGTTCCTTGCTGATGCCTGTGTTTGTCGACGAAATAATTGATCACCGCTGCTAACCTCTGTTAGCTACCCTATTTTTTCCCTTTCGAAAATACGAATTAAACAGGATTAATTGTTTCTTTCATTTTAGTTTGCGATTAATTATTTGTCAAATGTACTTTATCCCCCTCTTCAAGGGGCCTGCATTGTGCGTACATAATTGTACAGAGTTTTTGAAGGACGTTTAAACTCGTTTTGGTCTGTTGAAAAAAAAAAATTTAACGAACCCGGCTTTTCATGTAAAGGATAGAACTTCACCCCGTTATAAATGGATAATTAAGGAACAAAAAAAAAAAAAAAAAGCAGGAACTACTCCTCTTAATGATATATGAAAATGTATCATTGTGTCTAATGGTTTTACGAAACTGAAAGTGTAGGAAATTAAGTAATAAAATTATTCCTTCAACACAGTCCTAGTTGCAATTTGGGCTTTTGTTGTATTAGGTAAAATGTTGAACCTTTTTTTTTTTTTTTCTCATCCACAAATAAAGAGTTTCACACCGGACACTCGTAATTGCGAATTTGTATTTTTTAACATTGCCTTTTTACGTTTTTAAAACATTTTCTTCTAACAATAAAATTATGACATTGAATTTAATTTTTTTTTATAAAATTTCTCCGTTACATACAATGTTAAAATCACGTAACGCTTACATGGACATTTATTTAATTTCGCGATCGATAGCACAATCAACTCTGAAACGGATTCTTCTGAAAAAATTACAGAAGACCTAAGCGTCATAGCGAGATCTGCAAATTAAAGTTTTATAATAATGATTATGAAAAAGCTTGCAATGAAGATTACATTTTTGACTACGTCATTCTTGAGTGGAGGCTGATAAGAGAAAAATTGTCGCAACAAAATCTTTTTTACGTCACACTTATGAGCCCATTTTGCAAAGAATAACGTAGTCAGTTGAAATTACCAGGGATTATAGTAAACTACCATCCAGCCTTGCGGCGTTGTCCGAAGGATTGAGTTTTATATACAGACATATATAGGAGAGCAGGCTCTCCCTAAACGGATATTAGTTCTTCTACAGTGCTTATGGAAAAGTGTTTCAATCGACTCCGCGTCATTTTTATGGTAAATTAATTTATTATATCAAAATACTTGTATTTCAACCGATAGTAGTTGATAATTTATTATTTTAAAAATGTAAAGTATAATTTATTTAAAACTTAACAAAAAGAAAAACGTTGTACATTTCATAAACTTTTGTTCCATATCACCTACGGCACAAGAATGTCCTTTTTATTAACGTACATGATACATGTATACCACGGATGTATGTAACAGAAATTTTATTCTAAAAAAAAAATGGAAAGTTCTTTTTTTTTTCTTTTTTTTTTTTTTTTTTTTTTTGACACTCTATGAGAAGCAAACTATTATTACTATTACAGATAAAAGAACTAAACTATAAAATCATACGAACCAACTAAAAATATCACTATGCTGTATTATGAACTTACTTTTACCACTACTGTATAACTGTTTAAGAATACTGATAGAAGTCAGGAAAAAAGGTAATAAATTTCGTTCTCGTAGAATTTGTATCCTACCATTGAAAATATCAAAAATTATCATCACTCGCGCGCTAGGTTTATTTGATGAGCCAAAATAAATTTAAAAAAATAACTCCCCATGCACCGCTTCACCTTGTAATTTTTCTTCTCTATTATGTAACTATTCGACTCTTTGAATCTCTCTAGTGCGACCTACCGTACCTATATTCTCTGTTCATTTCTTTTCAAAGTCAATTTTTCCCTTTTTTACTATGTTTTAAATCTATTCGAGCTCTTAGTAGAAGCACATTATCCCGGCACAAGTGATAATTTTTGAAACTTTCGAAAGCAGGATTCGAACAGCCGAGTTCCATTTCAGTGAAACACACCGCTGCCTAAGCAGACACGTCATGTGAAACCATTCGCCGTTTATTCCGAATATAGACGTATATCGTAGTAGGCATTTAGTCGGTGGCGAAATGTGTTTAAAAAAAGAGGCCGCTTCAACGGACAGCACCAGTTAGTAATTCGTGCAAATCTTTGAAAGAACATGTTTTCTCCGACAGAAAACCGGAAAGTTGACATAGTTGTTCCACACCATCGCCGAATGTGTGTATATATATATATATATATATATATATATATGGTGTGAGTGTAGTGAATATGGGGTGAGAGCGCCACTTTTTGCTTTTTCTGATATTTTTTTCCAAGCGTGTTTTCTTTCATTTATTCTCCTGTCACTAGTCAGGACTACATGATTGAATTCTTCGGATAAAGACGGCAGTAAAGGTCCAGTTCTCCTTCTGTTTTTTATATCTGCCGGCTAGAAGATTTATGAGACTCAGCGGGGAACATAATAATTTACCTGAAGAAGGCTCGCAAAATGTCTTTCAAAGATCGAAAAAAACATCCCTCTCAGAAATTGCCTTTGTTTTATAACAAAACTGTCTCTTCGATTGACGTTACCAGTACCGGCATTTTTATCACTTTTGTAAACTTGATAGCAATATTAATGCAGACATTTCTGGTATTATCCGCCTCCTTTTGTATTGATCGTTGGCGCGATATTTAACTACAGTCAACAGAATGTCGATCGAATCTGAATTTGTAATTAATAAATATTTTTTTTTTTATTTATACACTATTACGAGCTGTCCATCAAGGACATTTAGTAATACATGTGAATGAACTTAAACATGAAGGGAGGAGTACCCAATGGCACCTACCCGATTACCCCTACCTTAAACAAGGTCCTGCGGTTTCTGGCGTTTCAGTCTTCTTACATTATCGGTAACATCGAGCAATCCTCTAGCAAGAGTGTTCGGATGAGAATCGAGTCTGTCTGCGTGTCTTTTAGCATGAACTTTGATGACATCAGCCACATAATCTACACACAAATCTCGATGTAAGGTTAGATTAGTAACATACCAGGGTGCCTTGGTTATCAACCGAAGGATCTTATTCTGGGAAGTCTGTATTACCTTCAGGTTTGACGGTTTAGCGCAACCCCAAAACCCCGTATGTCCAGATGGGTTTCAGAATAGTTGTGTATATTAGACGTTTGTTGTCCGTTGTCAGTACACTGTTTCTCCCTATCAGCCAGTACATTTTTTCTAACCCGGATATCTAATTCTTTCTTTTTAACCTGTATATGGTGTTTCCATGTCAATCGGCTGTCTAAGTGCAAACCTAAATACCTGACCGTTGCTCGCACAGGAAGATCTATGTTATTGATCTTAACGGGTGGGACTTCAACTTTTCGGTTAGTAAAACGGATATTCACCGATTTGCTTTCGTTTATCCCGATTTTCCATTTTTTAAACCATGTTTCAGCCTTCGTAAGAGCATTTTGCAGATTGTTGCTAGCTTTCTTCGGATCTTCATGTGATGACAGTAGTGCCGTGTCGTCCGCAAATGTAGCCATCTGCACATTCTCTGTCGCAAGGAAAATCTGCTGTGTATAACAAGTACAGCGTGGGGCCCAACACTGAACCCTGAGGAACGCCTGCTAAAACTGGATGTATTTCTGAGTAGGTATGTTCGTAACGTACTTGAAAATGACGATCTTCGAGGTATGATTTTAGCAACAGGTAAAGGTTACTCGGGAACAAACATTTTAATTTGTATAATAAACCATCGTGCCAGACTTTATCAAAAGCCTGTTGAACGTCGAGAAATTCCGCGGTACATACTTTTTTAGTTTCTAAACTATTTTCAATTACACTAACCACCCTATGCAATTGATCAATCGTGGAATGGTGTTTTAAAAAGCCAAACTGATGTTGCGGAATTACATCAGTTGACTGTATATTATAAGGCTGCAACCATTTCAATATTAATTTTTCCATTACCTTCGATAAAACAGGCAACAAGGAAATCGAATATTAAGATGTAACAGAGTAAGGATCTTTACCAGGTTTCGGAATCATTACGATTTGCGCAAACTTCCATTGTACCGGAAAGTATTGTATGCGAAATACTGCGTTACATATAGAAGTGAGCAATAGCTTTCCGCTCGGAAGTTTATTTAATAGGTCAACGCTTATTAAGTCGAAAGCTGCGCTTTTCTTCTTTTTCAGCGTTTTAAGCATAAATATGAGAGGAATTTCAAAAAAAAAAAAAAAATATGAGCGGAATCTATACTTAAAATCATGGAAGCGCGGTCTTTAAATTAATCATCTGTTATCATCGCAGTGTTCATTTCGTACAAATTGCTAGTCGAATATATTACTAATTGCCGTTAGTAATAACATGTGGGACGATTACCCGTTTGTCTGTTTCTCTTTAAATCGGGCTTAGCAAAAAATTCGACAGTTATATCTAATAATTTAATTATCGGTAATCAACAACTCGAATTAGCAACATATGAGAATGCGCAGCTGATGGCTAATATAAGTAAGCCGTGGTATTCTGAGGATTTACCGTATTCCGAGTTTCTTTCACACGTTGAGATTTTTTAGAATTCATCGAGAATGCTCTTACGAATCGGCATATATATTTTCTTAATTTTTACTCTATTTTTCACGCATAAAAGTGACTCTATTTTCCGTGACCGTGAGGGTATTTAAAGGTTTTATTATAATAAAAATTCTCTAACCACTACGCTTCGCTGTGCAAGAGTCTCTCTTTGCATTTTAAGATATACAGTTTATATTTACAATTAGACAAAATGCGGCACTGTAATGAAAGTAATCGAAAAATTTCAAGTCTTCACAAACAATAAAAAAATTCATTACAAATAAAACAGAGAAAGGCTACGAAGTTTTACAGTTCGCTGAGCCGAATTATTAAAATTTTGCCCATACATTGCACATTTAAAAGAAAATACCACACTCTGAGTCCCATTGCAAGCCTTTGTGAGGTGACACACAGCCAGACGAAATTGAAAATGATATCAAATTAATTTAAAAATGTCCTTTAATTTGATTTTTTTTTTCTAACAATTTTCCGAACATAAAAGTTAATATTAGCGCGTGCGCGCGGGAAAATTCTTGACTGATTAGGAATTAACTGAAGTGTTTTTGAAACAATATAAATTTTTATTCGCAACAGTCGCTAGATTTAATACTTGAATAAATTCGATCTATTATTCGCAAAGGCTTAATATATACATACATATGTATATATATATATTATATCGGTGACAAATTCTGGAACGTCTATATAGCAAATTGATAAGAAAAAAATTTCCCGGTACTTCTTCGGTAGTGGAGATTATTCTGGCTGAAGGGGCAGTTTTTGGCTGGACAATAGAAATTGAAGGGGAATCTTATTTGAGCATGCGGAAGCAAAATGCGTGATATGTAAAACGCCCCTGTGGGTCTGTTGATGTCGAGTAATAATTGAATTCCGATTTGATGATTTTGCGCTGTGAGTACTTGCCCGACATTAGCGGGTCACTAAGAGCGCATTGAGAAGCACGCACACATATATGTACGTACAACAGCGTAAATAGCAAATCGAAGCATTTAATAAAACCCACAAATATACTTTGCCACTTTGATCGAGTTACACGTGCACAATTTTCATTGCGAAATTGTAACTACGCTAGCGCTATTTTATCATAGCAAAATGACGTTCACGCATCTAACAATAAGACGAAGTAAATCACCGGCGAAAATGCGATAAATAAAAAGCGGTACAGAAGCGGTAGTGCCGCGAACCTGCGGTTATTAGATCGACAGTTTAAACGAGTTTGTTAATATAAAAGCAGACTTATTCACTTTTAAATTGATATTTCTTAATCTGTTGATAATTTTCCTTTCGGTAATTTAAATGTTTTTTTTTATTATAAGACGAAGCGGCTTATTTATTTCACTTCTTACGGTTTTAGAGTTATGTTATTTATTAATTCGACTTAAATTTAATAATTTTTTGAATTAATTTTACATTATTCCTTTCTGTTGTTTACATAAATTATTTCCTTTATAGAAATTTAAATATCAATTTTCCTTTACGTTAATTTTATTTTTGATTTTTTGAAAATTGGAGGTTTTTTGTGTAGTAATCCGTGCGATTGAACGTCGAGTTAATTCCATTTCAAAATTTTTCTATCTTAGCGAACAACCGAGGAAATAATCAGAATTCGCCAATGATATATATATACATGTGTGTGTGTGTGTGTTTACATGCAGTTGCATACCATTAACAACTAACCATTCTCAAATTCAAAAGGCTATTTTACTAAATTTGTTGTTTTTACTCGATAATAAAGGAATAAAAGCAAAACTCTTAAGATATTATATATTTTACATAACACCGTTCGTACAATTGAGCCCGTGGCAAAACCAATTTTACTAAGTACCCTTCAGGAGGGTACGTTATTTTTTCTAGTATAAATACATATAAGAATTACGTTCAATAGGAAATTTCAAACAGGTTTGGGTTGCAAATTTTATGGACCTTATATAAATTTTATCGTTTGCTTTTTTCGTCGCTTTGCGCACCTGGTTTAGTTATACTTCAACCGATTTATAAAAAAGAACTCTCGTAATTGAAATAATTACGAAAAACGAAAAACAGGTAAAACAATGCGTTGGAAATAACGCCAGTGAAGCAAAAATCGTCTAACTGTACTTTTTTATGTTGACGAGTGAGGGAGAGGTTCTTGCGTAATCAGCTGCTTTGTTTACTAAAATAAATACTCATTAGTTTCGCGGTTCATTTAAATTTACCGGTGGTACGAGTAATATAATTTCTGCGTATGTGGGAACGATTGAAATTTCGAAAAATTTATTCTTTACCAATAGAGTCGTCCCATTTGCTGGTGGTGTATGGAGGACAAACGTAAATTAGCCGCCGTTATATTTTTACAGTCGGCATACTGGTTATTCCAGTTAATATGCAAACAGTCCAGTTGTACTCTTTATCATCCACCTGATGATCAGTTTTCATTTTCATCGATTATCATGGACTAGCAGAACCGTCTTTAAAAATCCACCCACTGATGATTTATTCGAAAATTACGATGTGATAATCATTCTTGTTCTAAATACACGCATATATATTGTATATGTATATGTGTATATGTATATATATATATATATATATATATATATATATATATATATATATATATATATTATCTTTTGTTCTGATGAAATGTGGAAAATGTGGAAAATGTGGAACGGCTTCTTGTCCGAACGGTTTATCGTCGTGTTTCCGCAACTGAAATCGTAATCGCGCGGATAAACAGTATGTATTTTTTATACCGCTATTGTGTTCTTTTTTCACTTACCAGATGAACAAGTATTTGCTGCAGATTATTTATTTTAACATAGCCGCAACAGGGAGGAGAGATAGCCGAGGACTCGTTGAATAGATCCAGAATGAGTAGCAGGAACAGTTCGCTGGACATTGGCTGTTCTTTTTAATAGCTCATCATCGACTGTTCTCTCCGAGAAAATAAACCAACGACGAAATTCTTCGGCAGGTTTTTATTTCAATCGGCACGCTGTTGCGCCGGCCAACGCACCAACTTAAGGGTCGGCGGCGGCGGGGGGGCTGCTGCTGATTGGTTTTTGTCGCATCTAGATGTTGTTCAGCTTGGCTCCGACTTGCAGTGTCGCGTTTACGTTCGATATTGTTTGACTTGCCGCGTCTAAATGACCGCGATATCGTCGGAATGTGTATCGGCTCTCGAGTTTGTTTTCTTCCTACCGAATCATCTGCTGTACGCTCGCAGAACCGCCTTTTTCTGATGTTTTGGTCCTAGGTCGCAATTGTCTAGGCTCTTCTGGTAACCTGGTTACCATAGCACATTTCCCGTGGGTCGACGAAATCGCGTCTGCTTCCTGCATGCATCTATACATAGCGATACGGTTTTGTATTCGGGGGCCGTCTCAGGCCGCTGGCGTGTTTAGTATGCGCCGTGCATAGAGGTTCTGCGGCGATGTTGACATGTTGAAAGATGTGCGCGTGCCAGCCGTTCCGAATGAAATGGTGCTAGGACAGAGAGTAGAGTTATTCCTGCGCACGAAAAGCCGTCTGCAACCTCTTATTCGGCACATACCCGATAACATATGACCGTATCGCGAACATTCGGTTTTGACGTCTTATTGCAACCGCGAAATATTACTGAAGCTACATAATTAAACGCGGAGATCGCAGTAAACTATGAGCGCTACCGTACATGAGGCTGTGATGTGTTGTTCAGGCAGGGTCTGATTCTTCGGATATTCTGTAAATTAGGAATATAGATAAATTCCTCGTTCGCGTTAGGTTAATCCCCATTATAGCCGAGCCCAAAAAAACTAATTTGCTTTTCGTTGTTATTACACGTCTCTTTTCACCTTAATATCGTACTACTGTTTTGTTTGTTTTTTTTTTTAATTTCAGTTAAAAGAAATGTATTAGTGAAATACCAGTTTGTGTGCGGCTATGAATTCGGCAGTCGATCAGTTGAATTATTAATCGTCTATCGACGATTCTTTTTCGGAATTACCATTTTCAAATTATAGTGCGACCATTCCATTCCCCCTCATGATATGTCTCAGCAAAAACGAAATGTGTAAACCTTTACATGTTTCGCCAAACTAATTGTGTCGTCGTCGAATTTTTTTCATGATCGTTGTAATGTAACATAGTTTACCAGTTTTCTCGAATTTCTAAAATTCGTTCTTTTTGATTACAGTTCATTAACGATGATCTGCCTCGGTTTTTGTACTTTCCCCCGACTTTCTGAACGTTTATCTCTAATTCACCGCACTAGAAAAAGATGATAATCGGAAGTAATTGTAGTTCAAAAAATTGATAATGATAAATTAATAATAAATGGCAATAAACATAAATATAGAAGAAAATGCCTACACGGTAAAAATTGTATGAACGGATACAAACTGAAAGATTAGGTTTCAAATTTAAAATCGACGATAGAAGTACTTACAAATTAAAATCAAAAAAAAAAAAAAAAAAAAAGAAAGTGTGGAGGGTTGTTCAATTGGGAACACTTGAATTGCGCGCCAGGCCCAAAATACAACGGCAAGTCGAACTCAAATTAAGCATTGCTTTTAAAAAAAATACTCCGATTTTACAAAGTCGATGAAGGAATAAAATGAGTAAAAGTCGCACTTTCAGTTTCTTAAAAAAAGAACCTTCTTAAGGTTTTTGTAAAAAAATGAGGCTATCATCCCATTAGCAGTGCAGTTCTTATTCTAAATATTTTTAACAGTCTAGAAATGTACACATTTAAGGAATATGTCGCATAAAATAGAATATTTTTTTTTGCATAAATATTATATAAAATAATATAAATTACAATAATTCCATAATAACAGTAATAGCTTAGCGTATAATATAGTTCGGATGTTGATATTACATTGTACGTTATATTTATGCAATAAACGATAATCAATATAGGCATTGGCCTCGCTCGTGGGATCTTTTACAGTTATTTCAAACAAAAAAAAACAAAACAATATGTAGAATTTTCAACGCACGGCATATTAGTATTTTATGAAGCTTGTATTTTCCATTAATACACAACACGTCCGGGAAAAAAATGTTTTTTTGAACTTTTAAATTTTCAGTACCCACCCTCCGGAAATTAAATTTGAAGCTAAAATGTCGTTATATTTTTTTTCCAAAATGAATCCCTTTATATATTTACGAACACTATATTCGCTTGCCGTTTTTAAGATCCAAATGACGATTCAACTCTTAACGATTGTTGGAATTTAAAAAAAATGTCAGACGTCCGCTATTTCCTTTTTGCCTTTTTTCTTGTTTGTTTATAATAGCTTTTCGCGTTACGTTTCACATTTTACAAAAAAGTTTTATCGAAAATTTTTATTTTTGTATCTTCTCTCGGTCCTAGAAAAGCCTACACCTCTTATTAACGTTCAATACGTGTGTATAAAATTTTGCAAATCCCTCGAAATCGTCTCTAGCTCGTTTTCGCCGTATTTGGCTCTTTTTCTTCGATTCGAACAATTCCCCAAACAGAAAAGCGCCCTGAATATTTTTCGAACTATTCGAACGGAATGGAGTCTAAGTCGATGACAGTTCCATTTGAAGAAGTAACTGTAGTTCCTCCTACCAGGATTAATCGATGTGTACAGTTGTTTCATTACAACGTCCTTGTAAGTGGAAACAGCGTGCATGCGTGTCTGCATGCGTTTACGTATGTAAAGAGAGCGAAAAAGAGACTCGAAAAATGATGATATGAATTAAATGATACCTGTTCGCAAAGTGAAGCCCGTTATACTCTTTAAATACTCCGGTGGGGCAAAGTACACGCGGAACAGGTTGCAGACGATGCTCGAAAAATTCGACCGGTATATTTAACACTTCGGTATATTCCAGCTAAGAATTTATTGGCTTTAATTAAATAAATGCGCGCAGAGACTGCCGAAAAACTCGTCCAGACTGACTCGTACTTTAATGGAATATTATATAAAACGGTACCAACTGCTTCCGTCATAATATCCCCCTTCTCTCTTCGTTTGCAATTTAATCTGTAATTTCATTTTAAAGCGCTAATTTAGCTCCGTGTATTCGAAACTTATACACTTTATGTTATCACGGTAAATTTGAACATTACAATAGAGAAAGAAAATGAAATTTTGGCAAATGATATTCAGTCAGTGGCTTAGTTGGATCATTTTAAAAAGTTTTTTTGCCGTTTTCTTTTCGATATGGCGTTGTCCAATACCGGAAACATAAGCTTAAGATTTAGTTGCGAATGTGAACGCATATTCCACAATTTTAGACCCGTTCTTCAGTCTTGGCAGATATTAAAGCTGTTCGTTCGGCTACAAACTATGCAGCCAGAACTTTAACTGCATAACATAAGGATTGTACACAGAGTAGCTGTCCGGGAAAACCTTGCGGAACACGGTCTGCAACGGAAGAAATAGGATTACCGCAGGAGTGCAATCAAAATTATCCATTAAGTAGAAACTAGGTGATAGCGGTTTTGTTCTTTTTTTCGTTGTCATTGCTTGTTCTTGTACTCGTCTCTGTCGGTTAGCCAGTTTTATTGAACTTTTTTTCTTCTTTTCATTCGGTTAACTGGTTCACGTTCTTGTACTATTCACACTGGGATTTTATTGTAGTACACTGAAATCATTTTCATAATAGATAATATTCGTTTGAGATTAATAATAATAATAATATATTTACGACCCCGGATTAAAGTAAAAAAATACTGAATTTCCGTAGGTTAAGTTTCAATATTTTTTTTCCCCTGACGTCGAGCTAAATTTGTGGCAGTTACTAATAACTGTTTACGCACGTTCGTGTATGTGTGTGTGAGTGCGTATGCATAATAGTGATGGCACCAAAAATCGGAGTGGCGGGATTCTGGAATTCCGAACAATGCTTTAATATTTTAACATCAAAAATTCCCAAATTGAAACCCGATTTTTTTTATTTCATTACATAAAATTGTGACATTTTTTAAATAACAATAACAAAAATCCTATAAAATATAACAAACGTTACATAAAATTGGATTATTTTGCGTTTCATAAAATTGGGACATTTTTTCTAATGGGGGTAGCCTAAGAATTACGTTGTAATTAACATATATATATATATATATATATTTGGCTATGGACAGCCCCGTTTCTGGAAAGCCAATTTACGCGTTTTACCGTTTTTGACCAATTTTTTAGGATGTACAGATTACCATGTGTCTTTTAACAAATTTTTGTGGGCGTCTCATAATGACTATATACTTTCATGTATGTACTGATTTTGTTAAACAGAGAGCGCTTTACAAGTTGTATAAATGCTTTGTGATTTAGGATGTCATACAGTTCTTGTGAAGCCCATCACTATGGTAACACTGCATCTGTATATATAAACAGACTCTCGAGTCATTAAAACGTTTAAGCGAGACCCACCAAATACAACATTTCTACGTCATTTTAAAAATGTCTCATTATGAAGATGATTAAAGAATGTTGCGAGACCCACTGCAAGTTATTATTTAAATATGTGACATTGGTACCTGATACCATTCGGTGTGCTTCATTAATATTACCTGAAAAATACATTGTAAAACGTAACAGTCTACGTCCTAGGTCTCGCATAATACATTATAAAACGGCAAAATTTGGATATTTTATTTTTAAATTTACCTTACCCCTCTATGGTTCCTATGATTCACGCGAATAATTACACTACAAAAAAACATAATTTTGTTATTCTAACACTTTAAATAAGCCCGGGGATCAGGTGGTCCGTTTGATATACCGATGTCACAGCGATCTGGGCAGCAATATATATCGCTCATTAAATGCAATAACGTCATAACTCAAAAAACGCGATTTTGCAGAAAACGCAAATTAACATTTACATTTACTATAATTTGAACGGTGCACCCGTTACAAAAGCAATGCTTATTCTGTCGAGTTTCTTACTTACAAATATGACGTTTTAACCTCTAATTGTACTCATAAAATGCATTCCAACTGTACACATAACTCAAATTCGCTAATTTTTGAGTTATGACGTTATTGTATTTAATGAGCTATATATTAATTACAACGTAATTCTTAGGCTACCCCCCATTCGAAAAAATGTCCCAATTTTATGTAACGTTTGTTATATTTTGTAGGATTTTTGTTATTGTTATTTAAAAAATGTCACAATTTTATGTAATGAAATATGTAACGAAAAATGTAACGAAAAAATGTAACGAAAAAATGTCTTAATTTTATATAACGGAAGGTAAATGTTAGAATAGGATTTTTGTGGTTGTTATTTTTTGTGTGTGTTGATGCCAGTAAGAATTACGTTGTAAATTTTGATCATTTTATACAAAGTATAGAAGAGAAAGAGACAGGAATGAAAGCAGGAGGGGTCAAGGGGCGCAGCCCCTTGCGAGGCCAAAGTGGCCGAGTTTATATATATATATATATATATATATATATATATATATATATATAGAGGGTGTTATGAAACTGATTCAGGAAATTTGTTTTACCTTATGAAGCTCGTCAAAATGAACAAAAAAGTCCTGAAAGAAAAATCACTTGGGCGAACAATTAATTAGTTATAATTAATTTAAATAATTCATTGTAATAAAAAAATAATTTTTTTTTTGATGATTCAATATGTTTTGAAATAAAAATTAAGTATTTAAAAGAAACAAAATATATATTAAATGCGGTCCTAAGTATATAGTCAACTAATTATAAGTAAAAATTCAACCCCATTAGTCGCATTTTTTCAAATGAGCGGTATATGCACGTTACGAGAAGGGCTGAGCTGGTGGTACAGCAAAATGGTCAATATATTAAGCACTCGCTCTAGGCCATTATTGACAAATCCTTGTTGACTGTATACATTTATAACTACATTTAATACGTATTTTACTTCTTTTCAATATTTATTTTCTTTTTATTTTACAAAATGTTGATTTATAAAAACAAAAAATTTGTTTTCATTTAAATTAAATAATTAAATTAATTACAACTAATTAATTGGTAGCCCAAATTATTTTTCCCTCAGGACTTCTTTGTTCATTTTGGCGAGTTTTATAACGTAAAACAAATTTCCTGTGTTCATGGATGCCCCAAAAATTTTTATAATGAATAGACCCGCGCCAAATAGAAAGTAAAATAAAAATTGCAAAAAAAAAGTAAAAACGATGTGAAATTTTAAAAAAATCCTGCAGCTTATTGCTCCCGCTTCTAATATAGATGGATAGATAGATAAATAGATAGATAGATATATTGAATACAATATCAGATGTTACTCGGGGGAAAATAATATATATATATATATATATATATATTATAATAATTAAAACATTTGATTCAAATTAGTTTTAGAAACAAATATCAATTTTCATAGTGTGTGAAACCCGTTTGTAACCATGAAAACGAGTGCACCAAAAACTGGTTGTGTTTATTGTATGTTTTTTTTTTTTTTTTTTAAATATTAAATGCTAATAAACTATGTGATGGTATGTAAACGTTCTCCTCCGAAATGATTAGTATTTATTCGAGTAGTTTCGGTCAGGTATTTGAAAAAATGTCATTGTTCACTAATAAACCATTTATAAATAACCAATCGTGTTTAGATTGAAACTAAAGAAATTATTAACTGTAAATTTTTACCTTAGTCAAGCATTAAAATCGGCGTCCGGGGAGGCAGTTTCAGTACAAAAATATACTTGAAGCGTTTAAAAGTTATTCCATCATCCGAAATTTTCTGTTTAACTGCCCCTTGTATTAAAGGGAAAAACGTTCGATGTATTTTATTTAAACCCGGTTTTAGCAGTGGCGGTGCAATTATTATTAATGTTGTGGACAGTTTTGTTTGTAAACTGTTCCGTTGATTTGCGCTAATTACACTGACAGGTAACGTCTTTCTAAATAGCGTACAAATGTTAGACGTGTTTGCAGAACTACGGTCACCGTAGCTAAACAAATTCGTATCGCGGTGGTCCCATACGTACATGTGCAAAAATTATAAAGCTGCAAACATGAAAAGTGCATTACACATCTGAACACGGCAAAATGTCAGCTGAGAATGAAACGAGATAGCTTCACGGCGAATAAATGAACTGCTACAATTATTTCGTTGTTGGATGGTTAGTAAAAGAGAAAAATTCGGGCAAATATAATCTGTACATTTAAAGATTTTTTAAAAAAATCTTTAGACCATTTCCTCCCAGGCTTTGATTTGATCTTTTCTCTTTTTTTAAAAACCTTTTCGATAAGATTTGTTACCAAGTGTGTAATCTCTTTTTTCCTGCCTTGGAGTAATGTGAGTCGAGTTACATTAAATAGCGTTTAATCACGGTGTGTACTGAATCCATGACATACTTTTTTTATATATATATAGATTTTTTTTGGTAAGGAATTTATAAAACCCCCAAAAAATCTTTATATAAGGGGAGCCCGAAAAATTAATCGAAAGAAGTTCACTATTTTTTACAGATGAAACAAAAATCAAAAATCATTTACAAAATCCCTGTACGCTCTTGTAAACTGAGAGATCTCACGTGCGGCGCAAAAGTTAAAAAATTCTTGATTCACGAAACTAACTTCTTCGGTAATTTTAAGCCAGCTGCGATTGTCATTGCAATTATCAATTTAAGTTATTATTCGAAGAGGTCCAACAGTTCCGTGTGGCGTAACTCGGAATTTTTTCTACCTGCGAGTGATATGGCAAAATTAATTTCGGTATTTCAGCGATAGCTAATCGAGTCAGATACGATTAAAATAACGAATTATTCAGTAAATTAACTATATTGTGCAAATTGATGAATCTCGATCAATTTTTAGTTTTTCCCGCCTAATACAGAGCTACTTGTTGGAAACGACATGAACAGTGTGTAGTTAGCTGCGCGGTCACTTTCTAAAACAGTTCCTGTGTAATAATGTAAGTGTTTCTGGCTTATCGATTTTTCTACTACTCGAGCAAATGCGATTTCCGATTTATAACGCAAATTGTTTGTTTTTCGATAGCCCGAACCTTGTTCTCGCTACCGGCCTCTTCGAAAACGATTAAACTTGATGACAAAGTCATGTCAGGTACTTTCACCGACTGATGATTGGCCGGTTACGAACGAATTTCAATGAAAGCGAATATAAATTTCGAAATTCCAGTCGCCGTCGCCGCCTTTTAAATGGAAAACTCTGGTTAGAACGATAACATCAACTATTGTTCGTCATTAACTTCCGCCATGACGTGGACAGGGATCATTGTAAAATGTTTTCGCCACTATTAACAATTCTCCGTGTAACCTCGTTCAGTTCAGGTGTGATTTTGAAAATAATAAGGTGATGAAAATTACACTACTATGATTTTGCCTTCGCTTTACTCAATCAGAAGCTTTATTTTTTGAAAACGAAACCATAGCGATGCCAATTTAACTACCCTGCAGCGATATCTGGATGTGGTAAATACATACGGCCCACTTATAAGAAACAGCTAGTTACTATGAAATGTTCGTGTTTTTTTACATAACAAAATATATTAAAAATAAACATTACACATAAACATGCATATATATATATATATATATTAAATGTGTGTGTGCGTGCATGTGTAAATATATATATATATATATGTATACTAGCTGTGTCCCACGGCTTTGCTCGTGTATTAATGTCTGTTTAAATCTGTACTTGGAAATTCATAAAAAATTTTTTGCTTTATCTGGAATTCTATTTATGTTAAGATTTTTTCTCTCTTTGGGAAACATATTTATTACCGTCCAACAGAAAATAGTCTTCACGTTCCACGTTTAGCTGAAGATTATCGATCTTTCTTTAACCTGTCGGTCTTGATCTAACAAAAAGTTTTGCTCAACTAAACTGCACACACAGCCATCGGTTTGGAGTTACTCACACGGTGATCTCCCATAATTACACATTTAAGAGAACACCTTCTTCACTCATATCTTCCGAATTCTCCGTATCGAGCATTTTATTAAAATTAATTTATTACCACAACAACAAACTGCAGTAGTTGAGTAAGAACTTTAATACTCCTGGTAGCAAATTATTAAAGAGAAAGTTAAACAGTTAATTTAAAAAATTTATACAGCGGTTTTGGCCCAAAAGTTCGAATATTTGACATATCAGTTAAATACTCTATTTATTTTTACATGTTATCCATTAAGTCCAATAGTGTATATGGATTAAACCTCTTCCAGTTTTTATAAACATATTGTACAATACATTTTCATATTTCGACTCCTAATCATTCATTATTATACAATAAATAAGATAGAGATGAAAACAAACATGTACCATCCGTATCTATGTATTTAACATAATGGGCAACTATTGTATCCTTAACACATATTAATTCTACATTCGTAATTACAGTGAGTATTTATATATCCAAAATACTCACTTCAATACCGCACAGAATTTGCACAAACTGAAAGTAAAATGAAATATTTTTGAATATTAGACACCGCGATCGCTCTCTGCAATTCCAACATCAACAACAACTTTTCTTCCGACCTCCCTGTCTTCAGCATTTTATTAAAATTAATTGATTACCACAACAGCAAACCAATATACGTAGTTGAGTAAATATTTCAAATTTGAATATAAATAACGTTCCCGGTAGTAAATTCCGTTGCAGGATATTTTAGAAAACACCACTTTTTTTTTAACTCTCCGTAATGAGTACAGCAGCTAGCTAGGAGCGCGCGACTTGGAAGTTTAATGATTTCAATAACGCAAAAAGTGAAGTAACAGAAGCGGCGTATTTACTTATACCAGAAACTAATAAAATAACCATAGTAATCATTTTATTTAAATTTTTAGATTTAGTTTATTTTTACCGTGGTAATCATTTTATTTAAAAATTAATTTTTTGTTAATTTCTTTTTATTCGTCCCATATACAATTCTGTGCCCCTGGTCTCATCTCAAATATTTAAAACCCTCATATTTCGTGTAGTGGACCGAATTGTGAATCTAAACCATTCTTGAATACACTTAAACACACACAAAAAATTTCATCAAAATCGGTCCAGCCGTTTAGGAGGAGTTCAGTCACAAACACACGCACAGAAGAATTATATATATATATTAATGACAACGGCATTCTTAGCCTGACGACCCCACTATTTCTGTTACAAAAATTTTCCCCAAAATGTGACATTAAATAAAAATTTATTTTTTTTGCTGCGCAGTCAGAAAGAATGAAGTTATCAATTTCCCTCGTTCTGCACGAAGTACAGAAATGATACTGTTGTACCATCGAATACATTAATTGAATACACTGAAAACAGAGGATTTATACCTTATACGTATGTACACGTATATCCAGAGATGGATTATCGTCAGCTAAATGCAAAACGTAAAATCTGCCAAAGCGAACTGAAATTCGAGAAAATATTCTAAAATCGATGTAAGGTTGTGTTCAGCAATCGAAAAAGTAAACGATAATTAAAAAAAAAAAACAAAAAAAAACTATTTTTGAAAGTACAAGACAAAACAAAACGCTTTTCGCCTTCATAGAACAAAAAAATTAACCGAATTTAACAGAATATTTTCGAACTTTTTAAATAAAATAAAACTTTTCCAGTTTCACAGTTTTTAAGTATGAAGAGAATCGGCTTGAAAAAATTTAAAAAACACCCAGAAACGTCACTTATTATTATTATTATTATTATTATTATTATTATTACTATGCAATAAAAGCGCTTTTTACGACCGGATTTTAAAAATATTTTCAGTTTTTACTTAAGCTACACCGAGAAGATTTTTCTAACTTAATAAAAATATTTACAATTGCAGGCAGCGATGCTTTGTTTCAAATTTTCCAGTCCGGTATCATGTGGAGTAAGATATATCTTTAATAGCTCTTCGTGGTGGTTTGGCATTATGAACAATTGGCTTTTGAGCGCCGGCCAGATTCTAAGCGCTCGAAGTGAATGCATTTGTTCTTTTTTTTTAAATTTTATTCCAACAGAATTAGCCAACGTAAAGGGAAGACAGTATTTTGTGCACAGCTATTAACTAATGCTTCTCAGTTTATATTATTTCTATTTTCTGCGCAAAGAGAAAAATAATAATGTTGAACGACTTTAAGAGAATAACTGATAAATGGCAGAATGCAGTTGAAATAACATTCTGTGTCGAAGCAATGACCTCTAATAAAAGTAATGTTTAAGTTCATTGTTTATTAAGCGATTTCGCCTGAAGTTTAGCGAAATTAATGATTACAGAAAAAGCGAGTAATAATGAACAAAATTGGCTCACCTTTTGCGAATTTTCAGGACATTTTTTATTTTTTATTTTTTTTCTACATTGCGGTACTGCTCAAGAGACGACGGGGTTCAGTTGAAAATTGGAAAACTCTTCACGCCCGTTGTAACACGAATGAAATCGATTAGTTTAATACCAGAAAAGAAAATTTTAATTCTCCGCCGCGTATGATTATATTTTTATTGAAAACCACTTTAATTGGCACAAAAAAAATACGATTCCTACTCAACTTTTTTGCACAAACTTCATTAAAATTACTTCTTATTTTGAGTAGAACTATGATTTTTAAAGAACCGGTAGAAGCCTTTAATTTTATTTACTTCTGTTTCCATACATACATGAATATATATAGGTTTTTTTTAATTGTTTCGTTCCCTTTTCTACGACATACCTAATCAGAACATATACTGAGCGCACGAAGGAAATATTTCTTCTTCGCAGAAGAGGAACAGCCTTAGATGCGATTACGAGTATGTTATGCGGTCGTTATATGATTTAAATATAGTATTAACGATATACGAGGTTGTTTTCTGCCGTGTGACTTGCGACCCGAGGCACTTGACTGGCTGTGCAAATGAAGCTAAACTGATCTACGGCCATAATCGGTATAATTATTAACGGGGCAATGCCGCGATGTCGGCTAATTCGCTCGCGGCTTTTTAACAACAATCTTCGCTCTGCCCCTATGTCTTATGTGTAGCTCTGTTACGGTAACCGCGAGAAAGTCGAACCATTCGCGTACTGCAACATCGATGTTGATTAATATCTTAATATATATTTATGCTTTTTGGAGGCAGCAGTTGCACGATAAATATTCGACGGTTTACTATAAATGCGCAGATCTCCCTTTGTGCAGGCTACTTGAATTAAATACGTAGCGGTTAAACTCGTTTGACAGTGTTCGAACCTTCGCAATGATGAAATATTTCAGTGTTTAACGTAAAGTACGGTTCGGAAAAAAGAATTACGCGTATAAATTTTGATCGGCTACGCGGACGTGTCACGATAAGACCTTTAAAAAATCCGTCTCCTATTTAAAGACACGCGCATTACACGTACAAAAGCCTGTGCCGCAACCGCATTCTTCACTTAGCTAAGTGTGCTGTGGGCGGAAAACAGTTTTACCTGCAAATAGCTTCCGACCAAAGTATTAATTACCTCTGAAATTAGTCTTTTTTCGCGATCATTTCTTGTATGTTCGTTTTCGGGGTTTAGTTATTCGAACCGAATCCTTTTATCCTTTTTCTCCTACTGTCAACATTTTATATCGTTGAAAGAAAGAATTTGTTCTCGAGTGTGAAATTTTTATTTATTACTCAATTGCATTTTAAGGGCACATATTCTTTTCAAGTTATTCCATTTAGCGTAAACGCAAAATACGATCAATAATTCATGCATCCTAACTTTCCATAAACAGTTTGTTCCTTCGGAGATGTCGGTGTAGAGTGTAACAAAAATACATACATATATATATATATGTGTGTGTGTGTGTGTGTGTGTGTATGTATGTATGTGTATATATAAACTCGGCCATTTTGACGTCGCAAGGAGATGTGCCCCTTGACCCCTCTTGCTTACATTTTTCTTCTATACTTTGTATAAAATGATCAAAATTTACAACGTAATTCTTAGGCCGGCCCCCATTAGATTTTATAACCAAAAAATATCCCAATTTTATATAATAATAAAAAAAAATACAACCAATAATTTATTCTACAAAATTTTTATTAGACTACCGAAACAACTTAATATACTACGACACATATAAATAATACTTTTTTTGCGTTTTCATGGTATTATTACATTAACAATATAGTCTTTACATGCTTCTCCCTGTATGGTGGAACTTCTTATTCATCAACCTGCACACAGTAGTAATAAGAAGTGTATTCATTATGTTTCCAAAAACGATAATCGCCACAGAACGCAAACTTGAATTTGTGCAATAGCAAAGAATTTTCCATATTTATACGTGATACAACAACAGATATATAAAAGTTTGAAGCGTTTGATAGCATTCTGTTATACTAATAAAAAATAATAAGAAAAAAAAATTATCCAAGGATCACAATTTTTTACGTTTTTTGACGAAATGCTCAATTTATGTTTACCGATATTCATAATTACTCACATGGTACCTAAGTTAAATGGTACTTTTTCTAATGGACAAAGATAATCTGTAAAATCGGTCTATATAAATATCAGTTACGCGCCAACAAACATAAAAAAAAAAGGGGAAAAAAGCATACACGACGAACGTATAAACTTCCTTTCTTTTTGGAAGTCGGTAAAAATTAAAATATAACAAACGTTACATAAAATTGCGACATTTTTTCTAATGGAGGCCGGCCTAAGAATTACGTTGTAATTAATATATAAAACTCAGTTCTTGGGCACCGCAAGGGAACAAACTAACCCCCAGTCACTTTTCTTCTAAAATTCTTTTAGAAAAATCGTTTTCAACTAACTACGTCATCTTCCTCGTCTTTTATTTAAAAAAAAAAAAAAAAAGAAAAAAAGAAGCAACTGTACTGCATTTAACCTTTGTTATCTTGTACACAGTAACGCGTAAAATCATCGGATAAAATGCTGATAAACCTGGTAAAATAGAGAAAAAAAAGACCAAAATTCATTCTTAAAAAAAAAAGAAAAAAACAGAAAAAAAAAATGTCTTACGAACATAACGCTAAAACCATAATGGGGTGGTAATGCAGAATTTTTTACTATCCTTTACGTAAGAATATCATAGTCATTAATAGATATAAAACCGTCATTTCAATATATATATATATATATATATATATATATATATGGATCAAGAAAACCTGTTGACTTTAACATATCAAAAAAAAAATAATAATAATAATAAAGCAATATAATATATTCGAAAATAATCAAATGTTGTCTTTTGTGTTTTTGTTTTAAATCAAAAATTATGTAATCATCTGAAATCGACTGGTCTATAAGTGTTATAAAGGAAATAGCATCTAGTGAATTTCCCGCTTGGAGATGGTCGAAAGGCCTAACTTTTCTATCGAGCTCTCACAGACAGAAATTAGTTAAATTTCTGACCGAAAGAAAAAAATCCTCTAAATAGTTCACATCGGTATGTGATAATCGTAAAAGTTTCCAATTTTAAATGTTTCGCGACACCGTCTTTTAAAGAATATCCTATTTCGGCTGCTCTATTATGAAGCGTCTCACTTCCCTTATCATGTTGGTCACCTCCACCTCCACCTGTTAATGATAAAAACTTTTTATCTCTCGATCTGTTTGAAGTCTACTCATCCTCCAGTTGAATAGCGATTACTGAAACTGATTGAAATTAACAATGCCCTGCATAGCTACGTATGGGCACGTGGTTGTCGCGTACATTTTAACAATGTTCGACCGAAGGACCATCAACAGCTGATATTATTGAGATTATTCCCCTTGGGCTTTTGTTCTTCGCACGTTACGTTAGATATCGCAGTGGTGTTCATTCAGTAAAGAAACCTTCACGCGCTACTTTATCATTTTTCATTTCTATATGTTGGGAAGATTGTAAACATTTCTTATTCTTTTTCATCTATACTGTCCAACTAGCGGAACACTGTCATATTACTCTTTTCAGAGTCAAGGGCTTCGTTAAACCTGCTATTTTTCTTTCATTTTTTACTGAGGGCTCTGTATTTTTTTTAAAAATCACCTTGAACCATATTTTTAAAAAAAAAACAACCGCACTAAAAATTTTCGAATTTATTTGGGATATTTTTCCGCAATTGAGCCGCGCTAATATCGACTACAGTCTTATTATTAATTAATTATTGTCGTTGTTATTACATGATTGTCACAGCGGAAAAGAAGTTTGACTTCAACAAACCTGTTTAATACGCGCAGCCTACAGCCCAAATTAATTACTAACCGGACACGTTACAATCGGATTATTGCAAACTACAGTTATACCGATGTGGGTTAATCTACATGCCCTTCTTGTTACAAATAGAATCGTTAGTTATGTCACAACTGACACGCTATTATTGCTAATATTTATAAAAAAACATTACCAGGTTATCGCCATTATCGGAGAAAACGTTAAATTTCAAGTATCGTAATTTAACTTTTCTTACGAATTAAATTTTGCTTTAACGTAATATTATCATTTTTTTTATTATTTTTTTTCCGAATATTTTTGATTTGTCGATAAGTTACTGTCGGCTTGCGTCACAGACACAGTCACTAACCTACTTCTTTCGTGTGCTCGTAGCATTCGTTTTCTGCCGGTCCGAAGTATCTAGTTAAATAATGTTAAGGACCATCACGATAGTTCCCAGATAAGAAACTTCACATTTTCAGACCGTTAACTGACAGATTTTAATGAATATAATATATTAAGATTGTTTTAATCTTTTGCAATAATTTGAAATTTAATTACTAGCTAAAAATTGTGCTATAATCATCATTAACACTGCCTCGTAGAAATAGAAATAAACAATAACAATAATAAGAGTTTGAAATTTAATCGTGCTAGACGTGAGATACTTTTTACTGTTAGCGACGCGGAAATGGAATTTATTACAACATCGCAGTGAATGCCCCTCTCTTTCCGTATAGAATCATCCTTAAAAGGATGACGACAGGCCGGACTTTTTATAGAACAGAAACGCCGTAAATATTTTGAGTCATGATCGTTATGCCGTAGATCAACTCATCTGATTGTGAGTTGAACTTGCCGGCTAATCGAATGGCCGTCCGCTGAAGACCGAACCGTCTTAAACTACACCTGTTGTTTTGTTCTACCTCCACCGTGTTCCCCTTCCACCACGGCTTACATTAATTCTGTGCTCTATGAACAATTTAACAGTAAATAATAATAAAAAAAAAAAAACGAAAAAAAAACCATTATAAACTATTTCATAGTTATCAGTGCATCGACTGAAAATAAACTGACATTTTTCGTAATTTTCTTTTCTTCTATATATATATATTATATAAATACACTAAGAATTCGGTTACATACCTATAGCGTCCGTTCTAATTGACATGTATACCTAATGTTATTTTTTTTTTTTCTATTCTTAGGAAGGGGCAAATCTAAGTTTAAAACTCATACGTATACACATTTTCACAGAGTAAATCGGCTTTATTCGCATAACGTATTACAACAGCTGCTGTATGTCATGTGACTAAATATGCTAGTACTCCGTTGGTTCAAAAATAAAATAGTAAAGTACGCTCGATAAAATTTTAAAAAAAATTGGATAAAATATTTACTATGGGAAATATTATTTCAAATAAAACGATAACCATGGTAAATATAAATTAAACGTAAAAATTTACTTAATAAAAATTTCGCTTTTTGGTGAAGTGAACGATCTCCAAATATTTCTATCCTCACACCGTGGTGCCGTCATTTGCCTCATCCACTCATTACCGTCGGACGCTTTTAAGAGCTTTTCAATAATATGCAAAAAACCCCGCTAGTTTTTACGTGGTTTAGGATATTATTTTATTATTTATCTATTCGAATTCTCTCAGCATTCACCCAGCACTGCTGCCTAACGTTGTCTTATACGCGGCGTTGTTGTCATTATTTAATAAACCGAATGCGTAAATCCGGTCGTTGGACTATTTCATGGTGTTCTATCTCATTGATATGGTTATGTAAGAGGCCCGGTCTCAATTTTCTGTTGCATCTCTTACCGTATCGCAACGTTAGCATCCGGTTGCGAAAAAAACAAAAAAAGAAACGAAACTAAACCAAACTTCTAATAATTCGACCCAATTAAAAAATATCGCTAAATCGACAAACAAATCGGCACTTCTATTCGTGTAGTCGTTCAACAAGCAGCTCTAAGATCGGGACATGAACATTTTTTTTCAAAGTAACGAAACTTCTTTGGAGTGCATTATTCATGTAAATAATTATTAGACAAATCTAAGAAATAAACAAACAAAAAAAATAGCAAAAATAAGAAAAGGATAACATTAGTTTTCTTGTTAATACATTTCTGAATACGTACTAAGTGTCATTATTTTATATGTATGTATTTATATTATATGTTTTCTTCGTATATCTTTTGTTACTATGAATACTTAAATACTCGAAATATTCACAGAAAAAATGAACCATCATAGTGTCTCTAAGAACGGTTTGTTTCGTTTCTTTTTGATGCTTCAGTATTTACCGTTTTCGTTGGTTTTCACAATCGTGCTGTTTATTAATTACTAATTAACGAGGACTGCGATTTTTTATTTATTGCTTAAATGTCAAAAAATCGAATAAAAATACAAAAAAAGGACCACCTAGAGGTCGAAAAACCAATTTTTTTTATTTTTTTTTGTTAAAAATGTCGGGGAATTGAGTAAAATTAATCCTAAGTTTCTAAAGTGATTTTTGAGACGCCACCTAGCGCGTGAAATGCGCGGGAAGTACAAATGGAAAAGTTGATTTTAAGCTTTAAACGGCTGTGGTGAAAAAATTTTATTTTTTACCCTTCTTCAACATGCGCTGTCGCAGATATATTTGCGACATTAATGGCACAAGTGTTACCGATTTCGAGGAAAAATGAAAAAACCCAAGTCAGATAGCTGTAAAAAATTAGTAATCACGAGACGGTATTATTAAGTGGTAATCGTTTCGCTAACGATATTGTATATCACCGATTCGAGGGTTTAACCGATCTCTAATGTCTAGAAGAGTCGTCTTCAAAAAGAAAGCAAACAAGTGAGATTGGTTTTAAATTTGGAAATATTAAATTTTACATTACGCAGTAATGAAGAAAAACAGAATGATGCAACTAACATCATTCAAACAGCAGTAAAATGATGAAATGTATGACAGAATGCATGGAAAACAGTTTGGTCTTGGAGAAAAATGATATTCAAAAAAATAAGCGAGCCGTATTAAGAGTGAAAGAATTGCGATTATTGCCGGGTCTATCCGTCCTAGACATACGAAGCACATTTTAGCTTAAGCCCCCTAAATAAAAGTTACTCGAGGGGCAATTATTATTGGGCATACATTTCGGAGCGCACAAAGCAACTGCAGTTTAAAAAAATTAAAATTTGACTATGCGAAACACGTTTTAGTATTTTAGTAGAATAAAATTAATGAGATCATCAAAAGATAATCGCTAGAATGTAAAAGGAATAAAGAATGCATCGTGTGTGAACAAAATGCAAAAATCTCGAAACTGCAACGGGTAAATTTTGTTTCACAGTGACGCGAAATAGAACAAGCTGAAAATGAGTGTGATGAAGGGGCCCCTACTATTATTAATTAGTTAGTCGGAACGGACTTATTTAGTCGCAAAGCCAGACGCTGTCGCTACGAATTGTAATTAGTATCTTGAAACGATGAAAGTCGCTCTCTTGAACACTTTTAAGAACTAGAACGAATTAGAAGTAAAACGAAGCGTGTAAAAATCGCTTAAATTTACCAACCGGTTTGTTCAGCTCTGGCAAAATGATGGTTGCCAACAATTGAAAAAACTTAAAAGTGAAGAAGATTGTGTTACAATTAACCACATAGATTCGCGTTTCTTTTTTGTTTTCTTATTGGTGTTTTGTTTTTTGATTTAAATTAATGTCAGTTAAAAGCTACTGAATTTTTGAAGGAAAATATTATCGAGTCATAGTTGTCGAGTGTGTCGTACGATTGCAGAATGATATCCTTCAATAAACTGAGCAACTTCTATGTGAGGTACTTTACCAGTTTTAGCTCAATGATAATTTCATAGTCAGCTATTTCGTGGAAACTTCCATACTGTCTTCTCGTCGTGGTCTAATTGTTTGTTCGTTGTATAAATACTGTTATGCGGATTAATACGAATATAAGATATACGACGCGGCAACGTTAAAAAAAAAAAAAAAGAAGCGAATGACCTATTATAACAAGAATTACCATTTCGTGTCCGATTTTGTGGAATTTTTTGCTAAAACCGAATATATTTAATATTCGAACACAATAATATCATTTTATTGCGCATTATTCAGCCTGTAATGAAATACGGCGACTAATGTAGATAGTGCACGCTGCATATATATATGTATATATATGGAAAACCCCGAATGGCACAGGAAATCCGGAGGCGGGCACTAAAAGTGTTGCAGCCTCAGATCTGAACTAGACATCTGTAAGTTACCAGCGGCTGTACTCGAAATCAGTTTGTGCGTTACCGATCGGCGCTAGGGACGCAGATGTTCTAACGAGGATTTTCATTTATTTGTTTGAACATCCTTTCGCGGATCCAGCGCAGATGTTTTGGGGTAATATGGTCGATATTTCGACGAGCACATTTCCTAGTCAAAGGAAGTACGAACAACGTATTAATCTCGCTGTACATGAAACGCGCGACAGATTTATCGTCGACCACCGATAGAACGCAGGTGATTTATTGTATATGCTCGAAAAAATCGCCATATGCATCGGAAATAATGTATTTCGGTTTTGGTTAAAATTGTGGAATATTTTCGGCAGTAATTGCAATATAAAAGTATGAAATTACCACTTTTCCAGATGGAAATTTTAATATAATCGCGCGAATGAATTTTTCTTTTTTCTTTCTTTTTTTGGGGGGGGGGGGGTATTTTATTCATTTTATCGAAAATTCTGTTACACGACGATTACGCGTCTATTATTTAAATGTCCGATTTGTTAGCACGATGTTTTTTGTTGTACGTCAAATTTGTCGACCTTGAATGTAAAATCTGACGTTGATTTATTACTGCCCCTTGAATGTGTTTAAAGTTATTTCGTTCATCTCATTTGAATTCTTTTACACATCTTCCAATTCGATAATAAGAAAAAACTGTAACTTTTCCGCGTCTGTGATTATTGTGTCTATTTTCATCCGTCTCTCCGCTGAAAACGAATCAAAATCGATATTGGTTAAAAGACATTTTAACAAGCCTACTGGAATAGTAGCGGAAAGAAATACGCGTGAAGGCTAATTCTACAAAGATGAACCAAGCACGGGGACAAAAAAGAAAAATAAAAAATATCGATTCGGAGGAAAACGTTTGTACAGCGCTTTATTTTTCACTTTATTCCATAACACGGTTGGTGAAGTTTTTTTAAGTTTTTTTTTTAAAATTCTGTAAAATTTCCCCGCTTATTTTTTTTTTTAAATAAATTATTTGTCCGATATTTTTATACCCGGGGAAGGGGAAAAATATGCACCCTGCTGTTTATTCGAATAATAATTATATTTATATAAATATCGATTTATTTGTAATTTTAAAAAATCGAGTTATCGTTATCTATTTATTTTCATTTATTTTTTGTAACGATGTTTGTATTAAGTTACAACGGCAGTTATTTTACAGTATATTGATCTAAATGACGATTAAATAGACATCGGCGTTTCGTCATTAGTCTCGGATCTTGCGCAAAACTTTAGAATTTCTTCTTTTTTTTCAAATTCAGAAAGTGACGTTTCGAGAAATGAAAAATTTATTTTCATTGTGCAATAGACGGACGGCGCAATTTAATTTCCGAAAACCGGCGAATTTGAATTACTACGAACGTAGAGTGATTTTACGAAATTGGACTAAATTGTTGATTTTCAGTTACGTGAATACTGTCCGAGGATACTGGCGCGATTTTCTTTTTACAAATTTTGCTTTACAAACAGCCCTTCTTCCATTATCTCTTTTCTTCTTCACTATAATCTCTTCTGTAATAATCCCCCTTATTTTTTTTAATTCAACTGATCTATCCCAAAGTACCTTTTCTTTCTAACTAGTTGTAAGTTTCTCTCCCCTACTGTTATTAAGCAGGAATTATGGCAATTCCGTGTTTTCCTCTCATGTATTTATTTTCACGTTGATTGTTCGAGAGGGGCTGTCGCAGCTTCCTTTATTCTTCCTGACTCTAATTTTTCTGAACCTTTTCGCTTTCCTCTATTTCTGTTCTTTTTTTTTTTTTTTTTTTTTTTTTTGTTTTTTTTGTTTTCACAAATGAATTATCCTATTGTTTATATTAGACGCTTATTGCTAATGATTTAATTATCCCCGACTCCATATTCAGGCTATTACATCTTTTCCTACCCACTCCTGTTATCATTCTTCATATACAATCTCTCGTTCATAATCTTTCCCCATTCGCGTTTATTTGGGATTCTTACCCTCGAACGGTAATGAAATGACTGATGATTTAAGGTTGCTGCTCATTGCCGCTCCTATGTCGAAAAATTCCTAGGTTCTACTGCCTCTATGTAAAACCGTGCACCGCAGTTTTTGATGTCGGATATTATATTTAGCCTTCCTCTTCTTTACGAATAATCCTTCTATTTCTAACCTGAACTTTCCTCTAATTTTTGTTTCCTTTAGAGTTTCCTTTATCGTCAAAGCTGTCTCTATCATTCGCCTATGCTTTAATATCATATGCCGTCGCTTTTGTTTACCTATCGTCTTTCCCTTTAGTAATATTTTTTCTCGTTTATTGTTTCCTTCATATCAAGCAGGCAATCTCCTCTGTGCGGCTGAATATTTTTATCCTTTTTGAACGTTCCTATATTGTTCTTTGTTGCTTCCTATGCTTTATTATTCTTTGCATGTGTCCCCTTTCATATTAACAACAGTTTCCGATCGAATTATTAAGATCTAATTAACTTAACTTATCCTCTGTCGTTTTCCGACAAACGGCTCCGGTTGACGGGACCATCTAAAAAAAAAAATATATACGTTCTATCTGTATTGCGAAATAAAGTCTGACGACAGTATTAAGATTAAGTTAAGAACGAGCATTAAATACAGTATGTGCTAGGAACGTTCTGAATATTCCACCTTCAGCTAGAATAGAAAAAAAAAGACATTAAAATTTTATTAATATTGCTTTCTCAATATTTGAAGCAGATCTAAGTTAACTTATTGTCTAAAAAAAAAAAAAAAAAAAGAAAGAAAGAACAAAAACGTTTATATAGACGAATAAGCACAGAATGCTCGGTGTCTGAATCGAAAAGAGGTCTAAAAACTTTTCTTCTAGTACTAAATATGGGATATTTTCGAAAACAGGTTCCTAGTGCAATATTCTTAAGATATTCATTATTTATATATTTATTGTATTTATTTTTCTTTTTTCTTTTGGCGAGAAAACTTTTACAAACCAAACCATCGACTATTTATTATTCTTTGCTTTACCTTATTAATTAATTAATTAATTAATTAATTAATTAACAAACAGAATGTATCGGTACGCGGTCTTACAACACAAGTGAACGGAGAATAATCTTTAATAAACAAATTAATCGTCAAAAAGGGGGAAAGTAACAGATATCTCTTGTTAAAACACGTGAAATTAGTTAAGACTTCACATCGATAATAGTGAAAAAAATGTATATGTCACACACTGACTCTTGAAAAAAGTACATACATACAGGATGGAACAAAAGTCAGGCTATACAAAACGGCATTTACGTTGTATCGATGTTCACAGGCAGCATTTTAAACATTCACTATGATTTTCCTTCGACTTTTTTAAATCCGATATATTTTGCGATTTTTTTTTTTTTTTTTTTTTTTTTTTGCCGCTACAAATCCGTTTTCTAGCTTCTGCTTTACCACCCTGCGCATATTGTAAACACCGCCGGGAAAGTGCATAGAAAAATAATACGTTTAAAACTGATTTATTGCTAAGCTATTTTTAATCGATATTATCGAATTTACGTGACATCACAAAAACGCTACTAAGCATAGAAATGCGAAGCGTCTGGATACTATTTGTTAATTCGATTTTTATAAGACAATGAATATAATAACAAAAACCATCTAAGAATAAATATTTTGAATATAAACGAGTTTTGTCGGGAATGGTGTGTTCCATCTTTAATACCATAGTCAAAGAAATTAATCGTTATTTTACGCTGTTATCGAAATTTCGACTATAATTTTTCACCCTTTTTCAATCTGATACAGAAGTTATTCTTTTCATTCACAGCGCATCAGAGTAACACTTTAACCTGCTACCTTCGAATGATATCGGATTCTTGTTTGTGCGATCCCGTTACTGAAGTCGCGATCTCCTCACATTAGAAAACTATCGCGCGCGACATCTGCTCCTCGAAATTTACACTGTTCCGAAAACTTCCGCGTTCGTTCGTTCATTACATCTTCCGTCTCCTGAACTGTACGCAGCTGTTTGAAATTCGCAATTATTATAACATTCCAACAACGATGTATTTTCCGAACGTTGTTTTTCTGTTAATGTTGAATTAATTTTTTTTTTTTTTATGCACCCGAAATGAAAATTACCGTTTGAACAGACCGAATTAAATACACATATTTCGTTTAACCGGGGAATCGATTCGGAATGAAAAATTACGGTAAACAGAGGCAGTTTTTATTAAATATGAACTAGTCTCGAGAGAATGATACATGCGATACGGAAAATTGTCTCTATCACTGATGATAGATGATTCGTTCGGCAAAACCAAAACTGCTGTGGCCTTAAAAGACTGACAATCGTATGCATCTCTTTTAGTTTCCATACTTCTACCGGCCCTTTAATTTTAATTTGTAACGATAAAGATGCGAAACAAACACCAACGTGAATACACATACATTGTTGTATGAAAGTTTTAAAAAAAGTTGACACATGTCGCATTCGTTTCAGAATTATAAATTTCGCAGTAGTTTCGTACTCTATGCTAGCATTACGAAAGATGGTTTATTTTTCCGTTTTGATTTCACAGAGAAATTTAGATAAAGCTGGCGATTTGCTGGAAGAAGCGGGACAATGTAGCGGCGGAACCAGTTTGAAAGACCTCGCGAGGTCGTTGAAACTACATTTACGAGGATTTAGCGACCGTTTGGAAGACACCAGAGAAAGACTGGAAGATACGTCTAGATGTTTTTATTTACTGGATCGTGTTAGTATATCATTTTTTTTTTTTTTTTTAATATGTATATATATATATATATATATATGTCGCCCTTATTTCATATTTATAAAATAACAGTGAAATCTAAATTTATGCTTTTAAGTGAAATCTTTATGTTCTCAAGAAATTTTTAATAAATCGCTAAAATATAAAGTCGCACGAAATTTGCAAGTTCGAGAAATAGCTATTTTTATCCCGTCAGATATGCGGGGTAACATAATTTTACTTCCAAATTATATCGAGCGCAAACAAAAAATACTGTTGAATATTTTTAATTGACGGCAAAAAAAAAAAAAAAAACACTTTATCTTGAAAGGTTTATCTAGAAAAAACTGACAATAAAGAGCTAACTTTTTATCGATGAATCCGTTTTTAAAACGAGATCAAAATTAACCGCTGTCAAGCCAGTTCGAAGGCGTATTTTTTTCGACAAATCTGCAATAGTTTATATTTCACAACGCTAGTTTTTAAGTTTTAAGTACAGTAGCAGATCACTCTAAAGTATATATTTTAAGGAAAGATACGAACGCAATGTTTATGTACATTTTTTGCGTAATCATATTTTTTGAGAATTATCAATTTCGACTTAAAGGCGTACGAGTGGGCGCTTGATGCGATGAAGTATATGTCGCGCATTAAACCTCAAGACGTGCAGAATCCCGGGCAAAGTGTTCGACAATTACGTCAGTATTTGATGGGCCATCCTCCTCCAACTAACGATCATTTTAACGAAATGTTGCATCTCGCTCAGAAGTTACAAAATGATAAGCTGTCCGAACAATGCAAGGTAAGTAGTTTTTTTTTTTCTTCCCGTGCTTTTTGTTTATATGGCACACGGTTGCAGTTGTGTTGAGCATGTATGCTAAACATTTTTCCGAGTCGTTTTAAAAATTTGTCGCGAGTAAATTTTTTCATTAATTTCGTAATACTTATATGTGGATGCTGACACGACATAATATATGTATATATGTATATGTATTTAATAGGCCGGTCGTGTCAGATTGTTTGTAGTTCTTAACAATCATTTCATTTCAACGCAACAATTCAAAAAAAAAAAAAAACAAAAAAAAAACCTGCCTTGTCCCCGGGGCGGTTAAGTAAAGATTACACCGCTTATAGGGGAAATCGTTGTTGATTAAAATGAAATTGCAGGCGCGCTGTACAAAAAGTTATTTTTGTTTAGTTTGTTCTGTTGAGTAGAGAATTTCTCTGAACAGCAATCACGACATATAAACTACGAAGAGACATAATAAATAAAAATGTTGCCAAGTATTTTCGTCTAGATTTAAGAGAGAGAAAAAATTCTGATGATAATATATAGGAGAGTATTTATTTATCGATATATTAAAATTAGGAAATTATAAATCGGCGTTCGAGATGGATTTCTCGAGAACATGTTTAAAATTTGTCTAATATATTTCATTTTGAAATTCGAAGCGTGTCTCCTGTTAAAGTTGTCTTAATAAGTATCAGCCGCAGACGGAGATCGTAGTGATCGGTTCAGGATCGAAGAATCGGAACAATATTAATTTCTCGTCCAAGTACAGATGGTACAACGGTCAGCAGTTTCGAACTAGAAATAATAAATAAACGAAAACTTCGAAGATTTTATGCTCAGAGCACATATCTAGTTATTTCAAAAAAAAAAAAGAAAATACTATTTTCCATACGAAAAGGTACGATAGATTGTATATCGTGACGTGTGAAGAGAATAAAGAAACATCGTGAAAATATGGCATAGCTTCCGCAGGGACAGATGTAGACTGGGCGATGTCATAATAATAGTCCCCCGGTACTTATCAAACTAAGAAAGTAGAAAGATCTACGAGGAAGAAATTTAAGTAAAAAGCGGTAATATAATAGAATAAAGCCTAAGAAATATATTAAGAACAACTGATTCGGATACTCGAAATACAGATAAAAGCTGGAAAAGCTCTGAAGAAAAACTAGCCGCAAAGACAAAATAAAAATAGCGTACTTGGGGGGTTACGGGGAGGGTAATTATGGACAAATGGTATGAAAAAAATAAATAGTAACTCGATAAACTGCAGAAGATGGAAAAATTTTTATAAGTATAAACAAGTAAAGGAAAATGAAAAGTTCCGGAAACTAGTAGCCACGGTATATAAATAATTTCTCTAGAGACAGAAGATGAAGAAAAAAGTAGATAAGTAGAATGCGTAGAGTATATAAAGGAAATCAATCTGAATATGATTTAGAACAAATGCAGACAAACTATTAGGCTCAGTTAAGAATACGAAAAGGCAAACATCTAAAACGAAGTAAAGCAACTGACGCACTCGCACCATAAAATTTATCGTAGCGACAAACTGCAAAAGATTTCACACAGAATAATAGAAACACTGGCGAAAAGAAAATCAAAAAAAAAAAAAAAAAAACTTGTCAAGATCCCGGAAGAAAAAGAAGAGAAGGTCGATAATAGTTTTTCTATACAGTAGTAGTCTGTAATTTTTAATTGACATATTTTTCATAAGCGAAAATACAAAAGTCAGAAAATGTTACCGGTTAAAATTTTAAATTTTAAATTTCCGTAAAACGTAATTACAAAAACGGCCTCGTAATAGTATACAATGGTTTTTCTTCAATCTCATAATTCGTCAGTTCTTGCACTTGGTATAATTTTTAGTTTTACACTTCTCCAAATTTTCATTAACGGCAACTATGACGAAATGACTTAATTTACTGTAAGTAGCAGCCGCACACGAATAATACGGTTGAAAATGTAGCGACAAAGAAATTAACGCCAAACATAATCTTTCATTCGTATGATTCTACAATTCTCCTTCATCATACATTAGAACAAAACGAGATGCGGCTTTTATTCACTTCGTTAATATTACAAAACTCGAATTGTTTATTCGGTTTATCAGGTGGCTCAATGTCGTTGCGAAGAAACGTTGGAAAATATTCGTTCGATGATCGGTTCGGATGGTCCGTGTTGGGCAGCGGTAAGCACGAGCACCCCCCTCGGTCGAAGACGTTCGTTGCCGTTGCACAATCAGACATCATCGCAGCTACCGGAACAGCCATCGTACGTTTGCTGGGAGCAATCTGCGACCGACTGTCACTCACCTTTAGATAATATACCGGAAGAATTTTACTGCAACAACGCTGGATCTGCCAATAGAGCGCCAAATCCTTTACAGCGGTCTTGCACGTGGCAGTATCAAACCGAAAACTACGATGATGAAGATAAACTAAGTTCTTCCGCCGATAATACCACAGAAGGCAGCGAGGCTGGCACTAAAAGGTGAGATTATTATTAATACTTCGTCGCCATTTTTCTTCTTCTTCTTCTTCTTCTTCTTCTTCTTTTTATGGACCATATTCGCTTGTACAACATTAACGACATTTTAAATAATTCAGTACAATAGTCCGCTGTGTAGTGTACTTTTGGAGAAATATAAATCAGTTGAAATTATAAACATTACTACGCGGATTAACGAAAAAAAATAATATATATATATACATATATATATATATAAACTCGGCCATTTTGCCCTCGCAAGGGGCTGTGCCCCTTGACCCCTCTTGCTTTTATTTATGTCTCTTTCTCTTCTATACTTTGTATAAAATGATTAAAATTTACAACGTAATTCTTACTGGCATCAACACAAAAAGAAAAATCAAAACATAATCACAAAAATCCTATCCTAACATTTAACTTTCATTACATAAAATTAAGATATTGTTTCAAACATAATCACAAAAATCCTATCCTAACATTTAACTTTCATTACATAAAATTAAGATATTGTTTCATTACATTTTTTGTTACATAAAATTGTGACATTTTTTAAATAACAATAACAAAAATCCTATAAAATATAACAAACGTTACATAAAATTGGGACATTTTTTTGAATGGGCCTAAGAATTACGCTGTAATTAAAATATATATGTATATATATGTGTGTGTGTGTGTACGTAAATCTAACAAGGTCCCACTTTGTCGAAATTATTTACGGAGATATAGCGATTTTTCGGATGTCAAAAATGTTGATTTTGGGATTTTTAGCGTTTCTGATAGAGTATGCTCTTTCCAAATTCGCAATGTGATCCGACCTCGCGTTCGTGTTCTATGGCCAAAAACCTGAATGTGCCTCGCCTGTTGCCTGGTTGCTATGTAAAACTTTAAACTCGTTTTTCTCAAAAGTATTTTTTTTTCAAATTTCAACTTCAAACGCAAATATCTCGGCGAGTTTTGTACTTAGAAGGCTCCGTGAGGTCTTAATCGATCAGAAATGTTATCTTGGGACCTAGTTAGGTTCACGTACACACATATATATATATATATATCTGTACATCTTCCGATGATGCGGGAAAGTAGTCAGCTGTAATTCTTGAAATAAACTTTCGATTTTAAGTGATCTTACACCAGAATAAAAATCGATACGAAATTCGAGTTTCTCAAACTAAAAAAATAGTAGCATCGATGACGTTTGTCTTCTTCAATGTAACTTTTACTTCTGTGCTGGAATTTTTTTTCGATTAAAAAAATCAACACTTCTTAATCGATCACAGCGCGCCACTTCTTTAAGGTCCATAAAATTTTTCTTCAATGCATGTTCTCTGCACACATTCCATTTGGTGTTAAATCTCTGTCAGTGCGTGACTTCTTCATCGAAAGTTAAAAAATTATTTGCAAATTTGAAAATTTGAATGAGTTAAAAAGAAACAATGACCAGTGTGTGAAGTTTCGAAAACTAAACATTGTATTCGGTAGAATGGATGTCATCGCAAAGACATTATATTTAAATTTGAATACGCGCCGATTCTTACTTTTATCGAAATTAAAGGTTCCCTTAAAAATTCAAAAAACCCGTCGCGGATAAAACTAATTAACTCGCTTTCACGTATCAGCTTGTGTATCTTGTGAAATTGACCGTATAGTTTTTAATGTAATTGTAGATAGATGATTTAGCAAAAGTACGCAACAATTATTTTCTTAATGCAACTCGGAACGATGAGGAGTTGCCCATACTTATGTAAATGGTTACTATTCATAAATTTTTAATTCGAAACATCATACGTGTTCACTCATGACTCTGCATTAAAATTTCCCGAAATATGGTTTACGTAGCGGTCCGAGAAAAGAATATTTTTAATAAATCGGTGTTCAAAAATTATCTTCATTGTACACTGATAAATTCTTGTCTATCACAATAAAATCTCATTAAAGCGGTTTCATTCGATCCGTATGAATTCTACTTTACGAAACGTTTAATTTTTTATCTTTTGGATTTCTTTTAACTTTCGCTAATAGCCTTCTTTCGTAAGCTTAATCGAATATATCAGAAAAATACCTTCTCCCCGGTGATATTTTAGACCTCGTTCCAATGGAAATACAACTTTTCAAGCTTTCGAATCTATTCTGCTATTTCATATTTACAGAGTTCTAATAATATTTGGTGACATTCATTTCAACTAATTTTTTTTTTTTTAATCTATCAAATATTTTAACATATGCTGTACTTAACACCGAGTTTATTGACTTTTAAAAATTAAATTTTGTACATATATATAAAAAAAAAAAGAGTATAATAATAACCTCTAATTCTTAACAGTGCATTTTTTTTTATTTATTAATCGGTTATGTTTTTTACAGTAGCAGCGATGACATTGAAGAGGTAAATGATAGTCACACGTGTGGCAGTACTCCAATTCCACCAGTTCCAGTTAATAGTCATTTATATCGTAACGATTCGTTGCATTTAAATACAAATTGCGGCCAACAAACGCTTAAGAAACAAAAGTAATTTTATTTTTCGTGTTTCTTTAAATGTTTATACGATGCAATAATTTAAAAGTGCTTTCACGAGTTATGCGCTAATACTCTACTTAACACGAGTAAATGTGTACATCCGTTTATAGTTTCTTTTTTTATATATAAATTCAAATGCTTTCAACAAATTTTGAAAAAGTATTAAAATTTTTACAGGACTGCTAAACTAATTATGAGAGAAATGGTACAGACTGAAAGAGATTATGTAAAAGCTCTGGAATACGTTATTGAAGTAAGTTAAACATTTTATACGCCTATGTATTATTATAAAATTTATTTATTTATAAATAGTACACTAAAGCCTTTTTTGGCTAATTTTTGTATTTGCAAAATTGTAAACAACTACAATAAAAACAAAAAATAATCCACCCCCCACCACCAAACAACTATTGATATAAATATGGAATTTTAAATATATAAAAATATTTTTTTAATTTCAACTGGTAAATGCAAGTTATTAATCAATGACCCCCCTCCAAGCCAAAATTTTCTCATTTTTTTTTTTTTTGTAAATAAAATTGAATTCCCCTATAGTCTGCAATTCAAAACAAAAATTATCTAAAAAAAAAAAAGAAGTACAGAAGTGAAAGACAATCTTTAATTGTGTCGATTTGTCGATTACAGAGGAAAATCAAGTTGTTTTTATCGGCAATCCTACATGCCAATTTTATTGCAATAAAATTCTTTTCGTGCAACAACTACCGTCATTATTGTTTCCTCATTTTTAAATCAAAAATTGTGATTGCACAAATATTTACAAACATTTTTTAGATAATTAAAAAATGTCCATATAAAAAAATTAAACATTTTAGATTAAATGTGTAAGCCGAATATACTTTATACATTATATAGAAAATGAATTAATTATGATGCATCGCCAAACAAAAAAAGTACTAATTGTGTGAATATTTATAAAACAATTTAATTATCAAATTATAAAAAAAAAAGTGCGAAACAACTCAATGAATTTTAATGGTTAAATTATTATTTTACAAAGCATTAAATTAAAAATATTTCTCTTCCGTACACTACCCTACCACCTAGTTTTTACGATATTTTAATACAAATTTCATTTTATTTGATCGCGTACTCGTGTCTTCTTTTTTATATATATATATATATATATATATATATATATATATATATATATATGTATATATATGTATATATATGTGAACCCTATATAGACACTGCACTGCCGTTTTATTTTAAAAATTCATGAAGTAAAACAATTAAAAATCCAAAGGGTTGGACTGTGAAACGGTCAGTGAGCCTAGTCCCCTAGTACAGGCCCGTGCCCAGAATTTTGGGGGGGGGTTGAAATTTTTTTTCGCATATTTATTTTATAAATAAAAATACATTTTTCACTAATATTCATGCTATTAATAATTTCCGTCATTTTGATTTATATATTAATAATTATAAATAAACGAATTACTGTATAAACATTAATAAAAATAACATATGTTATTGATTATACTCGTAACAAAAAATTTTGCACAAAATATTAATGAAGTACCTAAGCTATTTCAGTTCTCATGGGGGGAGGGGGTTAACCCCCAAAACCCACCCCGTGGACATGGCCTTGCCCTAGTATATATAAATAGATACATTTCCTTCAGATTCAGGCAATGTTTATTTTTACATTTCCGAAAACGTTTCTAGGATATTCACTAAGTTAATTTAATGTTTGCTGTTTATGCTTATTTCACTATTTTTGTTAACTTATTAACAAATAGAATCTATAGAGATCCACTATATTAAAAAGATATGTATTTTCGTAGTAATAAAATCAGAGTAAAAATTAAAAGCGTACCAGTTTAAGTGATCTACAGGATTCTAACAAAAATTTTAAATTTATAAAATTAATTGCAAAAAATTAACTAGACACATGACTAAAATAAGTATAAGATTTTTAAATACATTTTTTTTTAAAAATTTTAAGTCGCTTCTAAACACTAGTGACTGTTAATAGAAGAAAAGATACTGTTTTCTTTTGTTAAATTTTTTCCCTGCATAATCAAATATGTTAAATTGCAAATGTCAATGGTAGCTGTCAACAAAACAAACAAAAAATTAAGAAAAAAACAAGTGCCAGTCTACGTAATACGCGAATTTCCAGTTAGCGAAATACTGTTCATAAAATGCCAGTGGGTTTAAAGTAGGTATTAACTTTTTTTTTTTTTTTTATCTTGCTATTTTACACCTAGTCTTATCAACTATTTGGTAATCTATAGAATAAGTTAAAATAACATGAATAAGAAACCCATCTAGTGAAGGGTGCTAAAATGAACTTATATATGTACACACAAAATGCATACACACATACTGTTGTATTCTCACGTACGCATACATACCATACATACACGCACCCGCACCCGCACCCACGCACATACACCATAACACATCACGCGCGCACACATTATTTATACATTTATAACTTATATGAGATCTTTGAGGTCGTTTTCTATTCAGCCTACGTCCCTCGCTTAGGTCACACTCAGGCAATTCTTTTGTTGTACTATTAGGATGTCCTTTCAATCTGTGGTAGCATATCGTAAGGTAGCCATTGCTATTTCATTCTTTACAAATTTCACTCGAAGATCTTCATGGATTGTAATATTGGTTATGTACCATGGTGCAGAGATGTTCGTGGGTAATAACTTATTCTGTACTCTTTGCATAATTGAAATGTTGCTGTTTTTGGCACTATTGCCAAACTGGTTTAAAAATTTTCTTATAAAGTAACAACTTATTTTCAAGAGATACTCTATTGATCTCTTACCCAACAACAGCCAGTACAGTTGCCGCAGCTTGATGTTCAACTCATTTCGCTTTTTGTTATAATGTGCTTCTTCCAAGTCGAGCGTTAGTCAAGATATACATATATATAACAAGATACTTTACATCTTCTTTCTGAGGAATTTCCACTCCATTCATCATTATATTTCCGGATGAACCGATTCTTCTGTTAGCGAAAACTACTCGAGATGATTTACCCTCATTGATCTTTATCTTCCATAATTTGCATCAAGTTGTTACTTTATTGACTGCTGTCTCCAGGTTTTTACGCGCAACTTTCGGACATTTATTTGAACACAAGATCGTTGTGTCATCAACGAAAGTTGCTATATCAACGTACGATGTAGCAGGAATATCCGCTGTGTAGATAAGGTAGAGAAGCGGTCCAAGTACACTCCCCTGAGGAACGCCTGCTCGAACCGGATATATACTTGATTCGTCATCACCCCATTTTTAACGTAGAAATATCTTTCGTTTAAATACGACCGGAATAATTCAGTTAGCTGATAGGGAAAATGACGTCGTATCTGATAAGCGTTTTTTTTTATTTATATTCTGAAAGCATGACGCAGGGTAAATAAACCAGTTCAGTATATCATCAAATTCTGCAGAATCTGGCGGTTTTTTTTGAAACTAAACACGGAGGGAACATAAAATTAAACAATAGTGTTTTATATTATACAATGACCCTTTAATATAAAATTATAAATGAAAAAAAAAAACAAAAAAAAACAGTCCTCCTGCGGAATTTATGAAAATTTCAACCTTCTCTTTTTTTGTCGAAAATTAAAAAGAAAAAAAAATTGTTAGATTTCAGTAAGCTTTATATTGGATAAACATATTTTGAATTTCCGTTCCTTTAATCCAAGCAGCCAATGTTTCGCTGACATTGCAGAAGGGTCCTGCCTAAGATACGGTTTTGATCGTAAATATAATTGTGTATAAGATAAAAGGTAATCTTCCATCTGGTACATGACTTTGCTCCGGTTAAATAAAAATAACTATTAGAAACTTCATTTTAAAGTGGTTCTATGTGTGTGTGCGTGTCTCTGTATGTGTGTTATATTAATTCTGTTTATCGCTTTTATTTACGATATTAAAATAGGTTTCCTATAAGTAGATTTGAATAAATAATTTTTGTATTAATGCTAAATGTAGGTATTTTCGTCTGTAAAATTACTTTCCAAATAATAAAATTTTGATTGTTTTAAGTGGTCTGTAAATCGAATATGAATTAATTTTTACCAAAATGTAAAATAATTCTTTTTACATATATATATAACGAAATTTTTTCATTGTAAATATGATTACGTTTCTGCTTTTCAATTATTGCTTCAGTTATGTACTCATTGCACATTGATTTCTAATACTATTGTTAATAATAAGATATCGAATAGATTGAAAAGATGTAATATCCAACGGATGATTTATTATTTATGCTAAAAATTTGGAAATCAACAATAATTTTAAACTGGACAGTTTGGTAATAAAGAAACTATCAATTTCTGCTCTTAAATTATTTAATTCAACATTTTACTTATATATGTATCAGTGGAGGATCCACAGGGGAGAATAGCCCCCCCCCCCTCAAGAACCAAAGCCTGCATGAAAAAATTTGTCACAACAAAGAAACTTAATTTATGCTATAAAAGATTTGCATTAATTTTACCTACGGATTTTAATAATTAATATTTAATACTACTTTCTAGTAAAACTATTAATGCTCTCTTTTTATTCTATTTTAAACACAACTATCGTCGATCTTCTTTTGCCTTTTTTATTTATTTTTAATTTTTATTTTGTAATGTAAATGAAAATAGTTCAGTGAGAAATATATATATATATATATTTTTGTTACTTGCTCACGAACAAAGAGAATTCGAATCAGATTACTAACAAAAATCAAAATAAAGTCTAATAAAAATACAATCTTTCTTACTATTTCTAAACAACTACCATTTTAGCTAGAATTTTATAATTTTGTATTATTTTTCACCTAAAAATAAAACTAAATTATAATTAAATTGTAGAAAATTATGTATTTTTAAAACATTTTTAAATTTTTATAAAGGTCGCTATTTGATTTTCTTTATGAAACAAGGGATATTCTCAAATTTGTAGAAGATTTTACGTCCTCAAAATGTCCTTTTGGATCCGCATACATATATACATATATATATATATATATATATATATATATATTGTTCGAATTGTATAGTTTCTTTTCAAAATTATTGATCACATTTTAATTAACCATTTAAAATTGTTTCATGTGCATATTCAGCTAAAAAAAAAAATGAAGTAAAATAAAGAAAAAAAGTAATTAACATATTTTATATATCTTTTTGTGGGAACCACCATACATTTAGAATTGAACTTGTTTTTTACTGCTAGAAATTAAGGGTTTTTGTTGCTTTGGCTGCATAAATTTATTCACAATTCGTAAAATACTAAGTGACTTTAATTTTCGCAGAATTATATACCGGAATTAGTTCGAGAGGATATTCCGCAAGCTTTACGAGGTCAACGAAATGTAATTTTTGGCAATATAGAAAAAATTTACGAATTCCATAGCCAAAATTTCTTGCACGAATTAGAACAATGTGAGCACAATCCATTTGCAGTCGGTCAGTCTTTCTTGCAATATGTAAGTATTCGGATAAAAATTATCGTTTTCCATTCATTTTTGTTCTCAGTAGCATAAAATCGATATATGTTTATTTACGCGTTTCAATGTTTCTTTAAAGTAGTTATTGAAAATATTATAATATAAACATCTTCAGCAATTTGTTATTGACAAGAAATAAAAAAAAAAAGTGAGATCAATTATTACAATAATTCTAAAAAAATGGTTTATACAGTAAATATTACACTCGGTTCAATAAATAATGAATTTGAAAACCAAAAATATCGAAAAATCATATAAATTATTCTATAACGTTACTGTAAGTAGATTAATGACTAACAAAATTTGTGAAAAAAAAAAAAAGCTTTTCATACTTACATTATTGAATCATAATTTGGTTAGATGGTAATATATAATATATAATATATTACCGTCTACCCAAATTATAATTCAGTAATTTAAGTATGAAAAGTTTTTTTTTTTTTTACAAATAAATAAAATGAATCTTAGCTTTTAAAAAATTAACAATGGGGAGGATATATTTACTCTTCATCTTCATGCCCATAATGGTGTTTTTAGTGGTGTAACCCATGATTAAAATTTGTTAAAACGGATTACTTGTACATGTGGTATATTTTTAACCTGTTAAAAATGCGATAGCGTATTTTGATACTATATATAGTATATTTTTTTTTTACATTTGTTACGAACAAAAGGGTTGATTTATAAAATATCTCTTAGATAAAGGGGAGAGAGTGCATGAGAATGAAATTGTCGAATATTGCATTAAATGATTAGTACAAATTATGTAAGAATTTTTACTTCGAGTTTTGTTTTCAGTGCTATGCTGTCTCTACTCGTCAGTTCTTTACGGAAAGTAATTTATGTTTCAGAGTTCAGTTCTTTGCTCTTCGATGAGTTACATTTACTTCGTAATCAAATGCAATGGGATATTGTAAATTTTCAACCAATCAATTTTTTTTTTCATCTTATAACCAATTTTTCAGACTTTATGAAATTTGGAAGGAGTAAAAATATAAATTATTTTAACTCGCCTTATTGTTTTTAATGTCTTACTGTTTGCCCCCCATTTTCAGAAGTTCATCACTTTCACTCTTTATCTATAAGAAATATTTAATTTCCAAAAATGCTCTACGTAAATTTATTTCAATTTTTCTCCATCTACTTCGAACAAATTTTTTGAATTTGTACTCTTTCGATAAATTTCTATCTATTTTTAAAATTTAATTTTCTAATCCGTCTATAACTATTCATTTTTAAATAGTTTTTTTGGGGGGGGGCGGTAACGGTGAAACTTACCCAACGCAAAGAATTGTACATTATATAAGGAAAAGATTAGAAATTGAGGAGATAAAGAAGGCCAACGAAGGAACTATATTGAGAGAAGGGAATGCAAGAATGGAGTGGGCATAAATAGCTTATAGTATAACTTTTTTTTTTTTTTTTTTTTTTTTAACTTGGATATTAATTAACTGTTAATAATAGTTTTTCTCATTACACTGCTACCGAATGGTTTCGCTACAATTTTAGCTTACAGGTGAGAGCTGAAAATATTAGATTTATGAGGCGCATTATTCTTTTGATAGACGGAACCAGTTCGGCTACTTCAACACGTGTTTTCTTACCCAATATTTCTGTGTACATATATATTTTGCATAGTTAAAATAAAAAAAGACAAACATATCTCTTATGATATAATTATTATTTAACGGTAATTACAGGAAAAGAAATTTTACTTATACGCATTGTACAACAAAAATAAACCCAAGTCCGACTCTTTAATGGCTGAATACGGAACGTCTTTTTTCAAGGTAAATGTATATTTCATTTCAATTAATTTTATTTATATAAAAAACATTTAATATCTGATGTTGTATTGTATAAAAGTTTAAGCAATTTTTCAATAGGAATACAAATAACTGTTCAAAAAGTTTGGCGTGTAGTTTCAAGAAATCGATAAATTGATTTATTTTACAAATTCATTAATTAAATTATAATTTTTAAACGACTAAAAGTTGTTAAAGCTTCGTTCGCGTGTTCGATTTCTATAAAAAAAAAAAAAAAAAAAAAGTACTTTTACTCATGCGTGTTTAATCTTTGCAGAGCAAACAATTAGCGCTGAGCGACAAGATGGATTTGGCTAGTTATTTGTTAAAGCCAGTGCAGCGAATGGGAAAATACGCTTTATTATTACAGCAGTTGATGAAGGTAGCTAGAACAGACATATCGGAACTTCGAGAAGCGGATGAAATGGTGCGTTTTCAACTTCGGCACGGAAACGACTTATTAGCTATGGACTCGCTTAAAGAATGCGACGTAAGTATTCTTCCTGCGCGTTTACTGATATTTCCAGAACAGTTATTTAAAATAGAGAATTGATGTTCAACCCGTTTGCTAGATATTATTAAATAAAAACATATAATATTAATAATCGATAGCTAAATAAATATAAAATATATTATATCTCAGAAACGTTTTCAGGCTAAGTCCATCTTCATCTAGAAAAAAAAAAAAAGAAAAAGGAAACACAAACCGAATAATTATAACGGGAAAAAAATTATTCGGTTTGTGTTCGCGTTGTTTCCTTTTTTTTTTCTTTTTCTAGCTGAAGATGGACTTAGCCTGAAAACGTTTCTGAAATATATTTTATATTTACTTAGCTATTGATTATTAATGTACGTTTTTATAATAGTTATTTAAAATGTATTATTCAACTGTAATGTATGACACAAATTAAAAATATGCGCAAATATATATTATACATATACATATATATATATTAAAAAATACGTGGTTGAGGTGGTGAAATACACATTTGCCTTGTCAGTTTTACTAATTATTACGTTCGATTTTATTAATATTTTTATAATCGAATCCGGTTCTCTTATCAGTTTAGTGAATGACGTTAAATCGGATTTTGTTTCTAATTTTGAAAATAATAAAACAAAATAACAATTACTTCCTTTTTTGACGAAATAAAGAAAGAAAATACACGAGCATTAGAACAAAAAGAGAGAGAGAGAAAAAAAGGATCGAAGAACGTTTAAAATTCGTGCATTTTGAAAGTAATAAAATCAGAAAATGCAACATCGTTTCGAATTTAGTCAATATATGTTCTTTATCAACTAATTTCATTACCGAACTATTTTAAATGAACGCTTAATCGCAACGTTATGTACACCGATTACATTTCAGATAAGTAGCTTTCGATGTTTTCCAATGATTGGATGAAATTATTTATTTTAAAAGAAATTTCGAGTAATTCGATATTGTGTGAACCACCATCGAAATTTATTAATTTACGATAATTTATCGACGAAATATTTAAATTACAATTTAGTTAATGGTGCGTTATTTCATTGTATGTTAAATTACGTTCTTTTGTCACTTAGGTTAACTTGAAAGAACAAGGTCGGCTGCTGCGGCAGAGTGAATTTTTAGTTTCGCAAGGAAAGGGAAAAAAGTGTTTTCGACATGTTTTCCTATTCGAAGAGTTAATACTGTTTAGTAAAGCAAGACGGTTTCCAGATAGAAAGGTAAGTCAGATTATTATCATCATCATTAGTAGTAGTTTTTTGATACACTTTTTTGGCTCCACTCTCCGTTCCGTTTTCATTACTTATTTATTTATTTATTTTTTTTTTATCATCATTGAATTATTTTCTTAATCGTATTATTTTTCTGAAATTCGGGCTTCCTTCTCAACTTATATACCAACTTTCTGTTTCTGATAATCTTCTACAGTGTTGTTAAATCTTATCTTATTCTTTTAATAATAAAATATAATAAAACTTAAATATTCCGTTAGAATTATTTAAAATTAAACATAAAGAAAGCGATGTAGTTCTATAGAAATGAGCGGATATGTGTGTTGTGTGCGTTTGTGTGCATAAAACGTAACGCTGAAATATTTTGAACGATACATACGTTGAATTTTATCTGTACTTTAAAGTTTATTAGGGAATATTTAATTACCACACGATGAAGAGGGAGTTATATTGATCGGATGATGATAAAATATGAATTTGATTTCAGAACCTCGATTTGTATATATATAAAAACAGTATTAAAACAAGCGATATAGGATTGACGGCCAAGGTTGGCGACAGCAGTACGAAATTCGAAATTTGGTATAGGAAAAGAAAGCCTAGTGAAACGTTCACGTTACAATCCATGTCGGAAGACATTAAGCAAGCTTGGACGGAAGAATTGTCGAATCTATTGTGGAAACAGGCATTTAAAAATCGAGGTATTCCTTCGCTTCTTTGAACAGATTTAATTCTGAAATCGTTAACCAACCATATCTCGTGTAATAACTTGATTAATTCTTTTTTTTTTTTTTTTTTTTTGTAAATATCAATTGCAGAAATAAGAATGGCTGAGATGTCATCAATGGGTATTGGTAACAAACCTTGTTTGGACATTAGGCCAAGCGCCGATCAGATCAGCGACAGATCCATTAGTATAGCGCAGTTATGTAAAAGTAAGTAAATTATTAATAATTCATGGTGAAGCCTATATAGGAAAACGGCCGTGTCTTCTTAATTCGCAATATTAGAGTGTTTCGTTAATTTCATTATTTAATCATCAGCCGGTGTGTGTACAATTTTCAGAAATTTTACGCTACTATTATAGGCTTAGTGTTGCTGTTGCATTATTTTGGAAATTTTAGGAAAGGTTCGGATTAACAACCTCGGGCGTCCGTTTTATTGTTTTCGTTTAAAATAATTTATAATTTAGAAAACGATAAATTGGAAATTAATTGAAATATTGAAATTTCGAAGCAATAGATTTAGTGTAGATTTCTCGTTTACAAAAAAATACCGCCATATTTTATCGGGTTTTTCTTTTTTCTTTCTGAGAAAGATATTTCGGAATTTTATTTCAAACTTCGCACCCCGTAACTGGTTGGGAAGGAACACCACTCGAGTATCACTATGGCGTCAAATGATTTATGGTTCGGTGAATATAATTAGGATGATTCGAAAGCGATTGATAAAAGAAGGTAATTTATTTATGCGGATAATCATCGGACCGGGAGCAGCGGTTCGTTAAACAATCGAATGTAATGCGGTTCAGAAGTACAGTTACAGAAAATCACTAAGCGGAAATTACTAAGGCCTCTTTTCGTGTGTGTGTGTGTGTGTGTGTGTAGGAGGTAAATAAAAATTTTTCTCTAATAAATTTCGTTTCACTCAATTGTACAATTCCAACCCTACCTCCACCTAAAAGAGTTGAATGTTTTCGTCGTAAAACAGTGTGTACTATCACGATGAAAGAAAGCCCCCAGTGCTAGTTTCATTTCGTAATTTCAGCTCAGCAGATAAATATTTATAAGAATTTTGGATAAACAAATCGTGATAAAAAATTATCACAATTTTAATATCGGTATCATCATCTCCTAGATTGGGAAAGCCACATTCAAGATGACGCTGATGCTATAGCAGAGAATACTGCTAATTCAACGAAACGGCAAATTTTTATTAACAATCAAAATGTTGCTTCCCTTCAGGCAAACCCTAAAGTATATAAAAAACCAAATTTTGAATAATAAGAATCCCGAAAACAAAATAATGCAGAAAAACCTCTGTCTAACCTGAAGTGTATATGATGTTGTTGTTGAAAATAAAATTGAAGTAGATCGTTCTCTGTGACAAATCAACTTTACGAACATCTTTTACTGTCAGTCTTCAACATCTATTTCTTCTGTATTTGGAATATTTTAAATATAAACAATTTTTTTTTTGTTTTTTTTTGCAATTTAATATTTACATATATGTATATCGTTAAAAAAATAAAAATACCACGAAGTAGTTATGAAAAACGTTAATTTTAAAGTGTGTTTAAATTTATTCACACATATTTGAACAAAATGTTAATTTTCAGTCAATATTTTATAAATTTTTTGCTAGTTAATATTAAAAATGATATGCGGATTATTTATTTATTTATTTATTTATTTATTTTTATTGCATAGGAAAAAAAAAAAGGTGCAAATTAATTTTACCGATTTTTTTATTAGCGTCTTTTCTACGCTTACATGAAAAGTTGTTAGCTATTTTTTCACCGTGAACAAAAAAAGAGATGAATGGGTGATCGCGTAATAAGAATTAAAACGTGCGCTTTAGAAGGTAGACGATAATTTCACATTCATCGTTCGTCTGTTTTTAACAAATTAAATTGATGCGCTTATTATAGTCTCTTTCGTTAGAATCGGAAACAATGTGGCGTTCGCTTTTTAAAGTTATTCCGAATGAAGAGAGATAGAGAGTTGCATTCCGTTTGAAAGCTCTTTTCTCCATATTTGCTTAAAGCGAAATTCTGAGAATTGCGAACACATCGTTCTTCGCCTTCATTTCCGTTATTACGACTAATAAAGTATTGACACGTTCGGATATTTTCACTTTCAGCAGCTCCGAGGTTCCGGAACTCGATAGCTGTATCGACGTTAGACTCGATCAGAAAGCGTCCGCACTCTGTTATTTCGGTGAGCAGCAATAGCAGCAGTGCTGGAAGTAGTTCCAGCAACGGAGAGAATAAGCAGACCACTAGCCACTGTTCATCCGCTGAAAGTGGAATCGTGACCGACTGGAACACGAACACAATGAGCACGAACAGTTCGATCGTTTCCGATTCGAATTCGCCTTCGCATCAGATGTCAGTTAAGTTGTAACTTAAAAAATACGACCTTTACATTCACTTAGATATGTAATTTCTAATATCAAAAAAAAAAAAAAAAATTATAACTTAGTACAAAATTTATTTAACATGTTACTTTTATAAGAAACAGTATGTTTTATATACATAGGAAGAGAGTGTGTGCGTGCGAGAGAGTAAATTACTTTACTCGAGAAAAATTATATACTTATATGTATAACAAAAAAAAAAAAAGCAAAAAAAGCAAAAAAAAAAAAAGAAAAAAGGAGAATAATTTATTGCGTTAAGTTTAACTCGCATGTTGTACACACACAAAATACGCACATTTACACACACAAACACAAAACGCACGTTACATATATACACACTAAACTATTGTTCTTGCGTTTTATTTATAGGCCTTGCAGAATGCGTAACGTTTTTTAACGCGTACATTTATGTAAACTTATGTAGAATAAAAAGCTAGTATACATGAGACAAATCCTCCTCTGGTTCTCGTTTCAATTAAAAATCGTGACAAAATTAAAATCCGGCGCTTCGTTCAAATTCGGCAAAATCACGTTATTAATTTTTGACCAGTCAATTTAAAATTATTAGTAAAAAAAAAAAAAAAAAAAAAAAAAGGAAGAATCAAAAAAACGTAAACTGTAGTAACAAAGGGTGCTGTTACTTTTTTTTTACAAAAAATTCGTCAATTCGAATAGGTCAGTAAAAGATTAGTATTTTTTGCCAGCCGTCATTAATAATCTAAAGCTAATTAAAACGGAAGTGCACGACAAAAAAAAAAAAATTAAATAATAATAATTGCCGAATAACAACACAGCTGATGTTTACCTGCTTGTGGTATCGGACCAGATCCTGTATTTGTTTCATGTAACTGTGGGCCTTGATGACATGTGTTTTTGTAAAGATGGGTACGCGTCGTGACTGATGAGTGTATAACAGTATCTCTCATTGATAAACGCATTTTATATATATGTATATATGCGCGAGAAATTAAGTATTTCCGTTAATTTTGTCTCTGAAGTGCGTATTAAATTTTGCAAGCGGACCACTAGCCGTTTTTATCTTTAATTAAAATTACCGCTTATACGATAGATTGTTACATTAGTTCGAGATATTCATTTTCTTAAAATTTTCCACATAAATCTTAAAGATTTTTTTACTTTAATACGAAATACAATTGGTCCCGGAAATTAAAAATAATCCGGTAATATTCGGACGAGATTTCGGCTGTAATTAAAAATTATGATCGATTATCACATTAAAGTAGTTTACTCGAAATCGACTTTTCGGGTTAAGTAATAATGAACTATTATAATAACGATTCCGAACTGTTTTAAGCCGCAGCAAAATTCGAACGAATTTCGTATTCATTTGAAATGCGCCAGCGGTTGCGAAATTATATTTCTCGAAAAACGATGTTTGAAATTTTATCATAGCGCGATTTCTTATTGTCGCCTAAAAAACGATACAATTCACGAACAGAGAACAAGATTACAGTATCCTACTGTGTGTGTGTGTGTATCAGACATACTTTCTTTTTTTTTATTCTTCTTCTTCTTCTTCGTTATTTCCAAGTATGTTTTTTCGATTTTCTAGTCTTTATCATATTGCGTTTTTCAGATGTTCTAATTTATTCTGAAGATTCTCCTGTTTTGTTTCTCCTTTTTCTCTCGAATTATTCTCCTTCGTTTGTTTAATTTTATATACGCGTAATATTTGCCATATTATTTTATCGTATTTAATTATGTTCTGATTTTTTCTTCTTCTTTCGTTTTTATATAACGCATTTATTATATATATTTATATAGGACATAATATATATATAATATATATATTATACTACAAGTTTGTCTTATAGTGACTACTGTGTATGTGTTTTTAAATGTTACCAAAGTTCTTTTGTACTTATTTTGTTAAGAATGAATGGAGGTAGGCCCTTCTTTGTTTTCCCAGACGCGTTCTGCGCATTTCCTAGTAAATTTTTGTTTCTTTTATTTCAACATACTGGATCGTTGTTGTCGCGGGGCAGTCTAATAATAATAATTATCGCTAATTTAAATCATCATTATAAATGTTATGCAGTTTAGTGAGTGGTTATCGATTATGTTTACAAATGTTAAAATATATATTCTTATTCCGAAACTACTCGAATGCCTACGTTATTTGTTAGATCTAGTATGCTACTGTTTGTTAATTATATCTGCGTATACTTAACTTGTGTTCATCGACTTATTTTATAAAATTATTTCGTAAAGTAAAAGATAACATATATATATATATATATATATATATATATATATATATATATTTATATGCCCATACTAATAGAATACATATGTTTATGTTTGTATATCGAAATCAAAATTTTTTCTATAACTGCAAAAACCGTTTTTTGTATTGTCGTCCGCGATATAATATTCTGTACTGTATATTGTAAAAAGATATAAATATTCCTTTGTACATTTATATAACTAAACGTTGTTTGTTTTTGTTTTTTTTTTTTTTTTTTTAATTTTAAAGGAATTACGATTTTGCGTTTTCCCGGTTGTTTTAGTAAACTTACTAGTAGACGCAAAATTATTCAACTTTTTCCCCAAATTTATCGCAAAATACCATACGGGATTTTCTTACTGGATAACAAAACACGGGTTACTTAATTTTTCCTCGTGTTAAAAACACTACTCCAAAAAAAAAAAACAAAAAAAAAAACGCACGTATATTTAAGTTACGAATCAGAAGAAAGCTACAGGTGATTTTACTGTGTCTACTGTTTTTGTTTCTGTCGATTTATTTATTTTCTTTCTTTAAACTATACGACAGTTTATTGTCAGATCTGGAGTAGTTATTTTTAAAATGAACTAGAGGGAGGAAATCAAAAAATACCATAAACAGTCCCCCTCCATAAGAGCTTCTTCTGTGCCGCTATTTTTTAAGTACGGCGATTTCGTGTCATCCAACGATAGCCTGTTTAGTGGTAACAGATTTTGTAACCGGTACAAAAAAATATCATCAGCTTCCGGGGGTAAAATGTTCCAAACTGTTAATTGCATTTTCTGTTCCGGTAAAACTTCAGTTCTAGGTGTCCGATAGTTTAATGTACCGTTACTTTTACCTGTTTTACGGTTAGATTATTACGATTATAACGACCGTTAGATTCTCATCGTTATCTTTTACTAGCAAACGAACAATGGGAATAATATCAAATTAGTTCTAAACGACAGTTTTGCATTTTGAAGCTTTTTTTTTTTTTTACCTTATTACAGTGAAAAAATTATTGCCGAAAATTTTTTGACTATAAAATTTAAATATTAATTTCGTTACAGGCTAGAATAAAAGAAAATATGAAACGAATATAGTTAAGAAAAAAAAAAGGTGTTTAAAAAACGAGTATTACAAATAAAATGTATGCATTTAAATTTTGAAAAATTTTATTTCGATGTAAATAGAACGGGAAATGTGTTTAATAATTTTTGTAAACGAAAATACTAAATGGTTTTAAGAGATACTTTAAGAAAAAAAAAAATATATATATAGTAAAAATATTTAAAACGGTAAATAAACATCAAAAAGTAAAATCCGGTCTTCTTCGGAGTGCTCTGTAATCGTGGTTATTACTCGCAATTGTTGAGTGACTCTGAAACATTTTCATTTTCGACTTTTTTGTCAGTTGTAAAATTTGTTAAATGTTTTATTTCGGTTTAAAATGTATACAGAAAACGGACAATTTTCATATTAATATTGATTTAAAAAATATTTAGATTTGTTGTTGAAAATTTTACAAAAAAATCAAGCGAAGTATGTGTGTAACTCGCCAAAATGGGGACACCACTTGTATAATGCACAGCTTGCAGTTTTTTTCAGTTACGTTGTAAAATTCTGTAATTTAAATAAGTTATCTAACTAGTTGAAACAGATTGTAAATCGTCGCAGTAACAGAAGAGTAACGAGTATATAAAAAAAATCAGAACAGACCTCTTTACCACTAGTGCCATCATTTTTCATCAGACTTAAACTGTTATACGTTTCGCTTCTTTTCCGGTCTTGTTATTGCTATTTTTTTTTTTAAACTGCTTTCGAACCTGTTAAATTCCTAACAACGAAAGACTCCATCGAGTTATAGCGCTAAAAGTCAAAAAAAAAAAAAAAAAACAAGTTAAACCCGACAGACACTAACGGAAATAATTTAAACGAGACAGCGAAATTTAATAGACTCCTTTACGGCGCAGTAAAGAATGTACTATTTAAACGTACGCTATTAATAAAAAAAAAAAAGGTTTGCGGTCATGGGACCCCAGTCAGGAATGAAGTTCTTTACGCTTTTTCTTGGAATGAAATAATAATTTTTGTGAGGAGAGAAACAAATATTTTATTATCATTATTGAACATTAACATTATGAACGTTATTTTATTTAATTATCTGGGATTTACAATTTCTCTTTAAGACTATGTTTTTAAGTGGTACTAATTGAATAGAGCGAGTTGTAGTTGTAAGTAAAGAAACGAATCAAATCAATCATCAATGGACAGATATGTAAACATGGGCGTAGATAGAAATTTTTCCTATGGGGGAAGCAGCTGACCAGCTGAATGTATATATGTGTGCGTATATATTATTATATTAAAAAGTTGATATAAAATTAATAACCTAAATAAATATATAACCGAAGTAAACGACAGCTTATTTAAAAAAGAGTTTTATTTACAAATCACTTAATTTTCAAATACTAATGTATACATAGTCGCACAGGATATCTAACAGTGCTGGGGCTTTCAATTATTTAAAAGTTCTCTTCTCTTAGTGGCTACGTTCAGATGCTGCAACTTACTCCGAAGTTAAGTGAGTACGGTCTGAAAGTAGTCACCGAGGGGAGAGCTTTTAAATAATCGAAAGCCAATACCGATGTGTCTACTTAGTCTACTTACGTCTGTAGTAGTGCAAAGCGTCGTCAGATGGCCTGCAATTGGAAATTACTGCGATAATCACGTGGTATCGAATTTCGAAGTACATTGTCTTTTCCGCTTTTCAAATTTTTCTTCAGACGATTCTTCTGGAGGGGGCAATGAGTTTTCTGGGGTGGGTAGTGCCCACCCTTACTTCTCACCCTTTCCCCCTCTAGCTATGCCCTTGTATGTAAATAAATATTAAACATTATCATCATTCATTTTAATTCTCGGGAAATAAGATGAAACGTGATTAAAGAAGGAAATTTTGTGACAGAAAAAAACATGCAGCGGCGCACATTTCGTCTGGCTATGTATGACTTGATGTATAGTATGTGCGTTCTGCCCCCTCCACACTTCCAATTGTTATTCGTTCACTTAAGTCGCCAGCGTGGCGACAACATCCAGTTAACGCTGCGGGTTACCGCATCCCTCCCGCCGCTTACTTTGACTGCATTGACCCTGGAACTCTCATCGTGTTTCGTGCTGAAGCTCACACATGCACTCTCAGCTCACACTGTTACGTGACGTTACGTGACGATTTTGCCATTTAGCTAGTCCGCGTTAAAGAACTTCGTTCAAAAAAACTGCGATATGTTGCTCATCGAAATTATCACTGACCGTCATCGGAATCGCTATCACTGCGAAACGGGCTAGAATGCCACGAAATCAAGCGGGATACCAACAAGTAAAACTAAGTAAAAATAATTAACCGTTAATAGTAGCCGGGTAAAAGTTAATGCAAGACTAACGCACGCTTACATACATAACCGGTACAGGCCTGCATAATAACGATGAAAAAAATTAACATTTACCATCAATTACGTCAGCGTTGCGCATACGAAATTAACGAGAGCGCCGAAAAAAAATTAAAATTAGAAGGAGATAACTGGAATCGAGCAGTTGACCTATAGAAAGCTTTCCAAAAATGGAAACAACGTTTAATTAATTACTATTACGAGTATTACTATGATAATTTCTGCGATGTCTTCTAGTTCCTTCTCAAGTGAATGTGCAAAAATTATACTAAAATTTTTCCGACACTAAGAGGAGGAGGTCTAAAAACGAGAAATCAGTTTCTGTCGGTTTTGATAGTTTTCGCACCGATGCAGCATAACCACCATTGCGGGAATTTGAGAAGTGACGATTGCAAAAATAAAATAAAAGCACCCTGCAAATCAATTATTACTGATAATGCTGGCTAAGACGGCAAAAATATTTCGAAACGGCTTCTAGATACAGATTAGCTTTCCCCTCCACGAACGTCACTCTGTTAAGATAACGCGCAGATAATGCAATCTCACAATTCACGGCGATTCATGTATAATGGTCGTTTCCGCTCATTCCATAAATTGTTAGCTTTATCAAAAAAAAAAAAAAAAAAAATTAAAACCAGAAATTTCCATAATGTAAAGATATTTTTCCTCAGATTGTGAAATATGCGTGTAATCCTATTCGAGTAATGACTTCGTTCATGCTGATTAATTCTATTTGTTGTCGCTACTTGCGGCTAATGCTGCACAGTGTTGTAAGTAAATAAATATAAAAGTATTTAACATGTTTATTTCCTTACCTAAACTATAAAGTACATGAAACCAGCAAAAGCCATTCGACAAGCTGCACGAGAATTGTTTGCGCATTTCGCGAACTGTACAACGGTATTATACAGTTCACGAATTGTGCGATTTTTCTCATTTCGTGAACTACACGATTTTGATTATTAACGCGTAATAGTGTCCCATACTCACCTATCGTTCGCTATCAAAAGCACCGATTTTGCAACGAATTTCGTACATTCGTCCGATGAATATAAGCCAGCTCTCGAGATTACGCTGTTCGTGCAGAAAAAAACCCAAATTTAATCCACTTTTTTCTAAAGTTTGCCTCTTACTTTGCTTAATGTAACAACGAAACGTGTTTTACCTTTTCGCATCAGCCGTTTTAACATCAGCCGCCGGCGTTCTCTTTGGTTACGTAGCCCAGTTTTAAAAGTAATCTCGAATTTCCTTTTCGCGAGTTTCACATCATTTGCAGCGTTAACACGATAGTGCAAATAAAACGGTTCAGCCTTGCCGCCATTTTCATTATTCGAACAACGTGCAACTGACTACTGTTACCAGTCGTCAAACAAAATATGTACACAAATAAACGAGAAAACATTTGCAAAACAATTAGTTTAATTTACATACTAGATTTAATAATAAAAACACAGGACATCAACAGAGTGCTGAATAAGGTTAACAAATGGTAACAAAAAAGAAAGCGCATTTTAAACGTCTACGGCAAAAAGACGCGATATGATCGGTGTATGTGGTCGCGACACATTGGGCATTGCTCAACACCAACTGCGCACTTTGAGCAGGCGACTAAATGGCCACATGGAACAAACATTACATTTATTTCTTCGTCCATACAAACGACGCATAATCTGGCTTCTTTTAACTTTCGATTTTCTTTCCACAATTCAGCTTCTGTAAGCAATACCATCGCCGTTGTCGTTTTTTATTACGTTTCACAAACAAGAAAATCTTACTTGTATTTTTTAAACTTTGCTCCAGTACTACACGAAAAAATAAGGCAAATTAAAGGTTACTGCCATTCGCTCTATAAGCTTTAATAAGTATTATATTGAATCCTTGAGGTATAAACGAAAAAAGGAAAAAATACTGATATATATATATATATATATCAAATGCTTATAAATTAAAAGTAAGAACGAAATCAAGACCTACCATTAACCTACCCCTTCTCCAATTAGTCTTGCCTGTAAATTGCAGTCTAATATCGATGCTCCGGTTGACACGCTTCAAAAAGTTATTTAAAATCATTGATCCATTTTAAGATATTTAAAGATTAATTTTTGGCTAATTTTTTGTATGAAATAAATAAATTTATTTTTTCTAAAAAATAAATTTTTTATATCCTTTTAATTTTAATTAAAAAAACTAAATAGGTCGACTGTACTGGGGACCAGTAAAAGTCTTTTCAATAACTTCTCGACTATATACATAATATTGTGTGCGGCAGGAATATACGAGTATTGAACTTTTTTAATTGACGTATTTATGTCCCTTAAAAAAAAAAAAATAAATAAATTTAATGTGAAAACTGAAGCGCTTTTAAAAAATTCAAGAAGTAAAAAAAAAATGAAAATTCGAAAGTTTGTCGATCTCTCTCTCTGTATATATATATATATATATATAACTCGGCCATTTTGACCTCGCAAGGAGCTGTGCCCTTTGACCCTTTGCTTACATTTCTGTCTCTTTCTCTTCTATGCTTTGTATAAAATTATCAAAATTTACAACGTAATTCTAAATCGGTCCATATGAATATAATAACATTATCACAAAAATCCTATCCTAACATTTAACTTTGGTGGCCTAAGAATTATGTTGTAATTAATATAAAAGTCGGTAAAAATTAAAATATAACAAACGTTACATAAAATTGGGACATTTTTTCTAATGAGGGTAGCCTAAGAATTACGTTGTAATTAATGTATAAGTAAAGTAAAGTGAGTTCCATACCCTTGAGAGGGCGTTGGGATTGTGAAGTTAAGGTTCACAATAGACCAACGGCACTAATGAGAGTAGGGGGGCCAGTTCCTTTCTATTTGGGATCCGCCTTTACTGTCTCAGATTTCTCTGGTACCCAATTATTTCAGGCTGGGTAAGCTTGGGAACGACTTGGATCTGAGGAGACAAGTCTCGATAACCTATGACGCCTCTGATTTGGTAGCCAACCTTAACTACTAGGTTACCACGCTGCCTAATTAATATATACATATATATATATATATATATATATATATATATATATATATATATATATATACAGGGTGATTATAATTAAAGTTTAAGTTTCAAAACGCTATAGAAAAAAAAAAAACACTGATCAGAATGACGTCAAATTTGAACGGAATATTATTAATGAAGGGGAAAATCGTAGGCATAAAAAAAAATAGTTCCAAATTTTAGCAACAGATGGCGCTGTAAACATAATTTAAAAGGTTTCGACTACACGGCCATTCATTGTCCACTTTTATGTGAGCAAGAAATTCTAAAGCAAAAGTTTCTCTTACTCACAGGTCAGTAGGAAGAGGATGTTTCGTAGAATTTTATGCACCGTGCTCACACGCCTGTCCAATGTTTGGGTAATTCCCCGTGCACTGCACTGTTGCATACGACCGCTCGACTCCTCCCGCACTACTATGGCCACTTCCTCAACTAACGTCGAATCAATTAGTTTCCTCCCTCTACCAGATTGCACATCAAAAGAATCTATCTTTTCCTATTTCTGAATCATTTTCAGTCATCAGATTAACGCCTTTTTCCATACCCTTGAGTGTCCGGAACTTATGCAGAGCTACTGGTGCACAGTCATGGCGAACTTCTCGGATGCAAAATGAGGAAAAATCGTGTATCCGGCGTTTTTATAACAACTGCAATGAGTCATACGCATGACAGGTACAGTAAAACCTCGCTAATTCGGAACTTCTATAATTCGGACTGACAAAAAATAAACTTTTTTTTTATTAATTTTTGTGCAAGCGAAATTGGAGAAGACCAATGCATGAATATTTTACAAAACGGTGATGAAGAAAGTGGCAGACGTACGGGACAGGTTAAATGATGATGAAGATTAATTTGGGTACCCTGTCCAGAGGGAAGAAGAAATAGCGGCTGTCGTAAATGAAGGTTTAGTTGAAGATGTGCAACAAGATTCTTCTGATAGTGAGGAAGACAACTGCGAAAAAACCCAAGAAGAGACTAAAACTAACTGATGCTAAAAATCAAGTTGATTCATTATTAACGGTTGTGTAATACAAACGGTGAATTTAATAAATATTTCTTCATGTTAAACGAAATTAAGCAGCACAGTGTGTCAAAATAAATCCAAAAACGATACACACAAAAAAAATTTCAGACTTTTTCAAATGAAAAGGTATCGTTGTATGTAAGACAGTAATGTATTTAGTATATTTAAAGGATATGTAATTTGTATAGTAAATTAATATATAATACACATTTTGTAGTCAATTTTTATTAAAATTAAACAAAGAGTAATTAACGTTTTTCATTTATATACTTCTTATTTATTACTGAATTCACCGACTTAAATTATTACATACACTTACGCTTTGAGATTTATCTAAATTAAGTAATGTTCGTAAAAGTTCGGATTACATGTGACTTTAGAAGTGTTCTATAATTCGGAATTTTCGCTAATTCGCATCGACTGTGGTCAGCATTAAGTTGAATTATCAGAATTATATAGCACTTTCATTTACATATTCTGACGCTTACATCGCCATCTGTTGCTAAAATTTAAAACTATTTTTCCTATCCCGGCCGCTTTACCCCTGATTCAAGAATATTCCGTTTAAATTTGACGTCAGTCTGATCGGTAGTTCTTTTTCCATAGAGTTTTGGAACAAATTTTAATTATAATCACCCTATATATATACACACACACACACATATATATATAGTACCTGGGCGACCGAGCTTTGCTCGGAATTTTTTTTTGTAACTTTTAAACTTTATTTTAATCTTATACATATTCACAAAACATAAAATATTTATAAAACTAATTTATGAATTTAAAGCCTCTTTCCATAGTTCGCTTTTCAATACTGAACGCAACAATAATGTAGAGGTCCTTCCAATTCACTTTCCGGATGGTTGGAAAATGTTTTCAATGACTACTATGAATATATTTTTATACCTTTTTTATTAGAAAAATTAAATTTTAGGCCTGTAGGATCGTCGTCAGCTTTATCTATCGGTTTATTCGTTATAAAAACAAATAAAAAGCATCTTGTAATTTTACCTGTTATCAGCTGTTTTACAACCAATTTGAAAAAATTTCCGACTAAATCATTGCAAAATATATTAAGGGTACACTGCACATAAGGGGGTTTCTAAAATGTGCACAACATATTCTCAGTAATTCACATTCACAAACAAATATACGAGTATAAATACGCAAAGCATTTAATATATACATATAAAGAGGTAAAGTCCTCGTTTGTTTATTAACCGATTTTCTTTTTTTGTTTAGTAGCTATTAAAAAGCGTTTTTTTTTTCTTATTTAAATATAAAATTAACACAGAAAAAAAAAAAAGAAATGGACTGTTTGTTAGGATGTTTCTGTTTTTTGTTATATACTCCTATATATTTTTATTGCATGTGTAGCGCATGATTTTCGAACCGCCATTATGTGACCGCCCGCTGATCGGCTGAATGCCAAGACCGATGCCTTTTTTTTGTCTATTCGTTCCTCGCCGTTTCCAGGTATCTGGAATTACCCGCTCGCATGTTTTGCCTACCATATTTTTTATTGCTTTGTACTACCAGTATTGACGCCACCGACCCATACTAAAAGACACTATCGTAGCATAAGCCGATAGATCGCGCCACCGACCCGTACTAAAAGACACTATCGTAGCATAAGCCGATAGATCGCGCCACCAACCCTGATTTGTATCATACTAAAAATATTAAAAATCATAAAAAACTCGCGAAATCGAATTTTTCCATGGATTTGAACTTGCCAGATCAATTTCTTGACCCAAAATACACCTAGTGTGAAAATTTCATCCAAATCGTTAGAGCCGTTTTCGAGATAGCAAAAATATATATATCTTAATATATATATTTCTTCTGTGCGTGTGTATATGACTGAACTCCTCCTAAACGGCTGAACAGATTTTAATGAAATTTTTTGTGTGTGTTCAAGTAGATTCGAGAATGGTTTAGATTCACAATTCGGTCCATTACAAAATGTTTTTACGAATTTATGAAGAAAATTCATTTTTTTTTGCCGTTTTTGGTCCAAAAGGGGGGTTTAAATAATTTTTTAACCGTAATTTTTGAATTTCCATAAAGGGCTCCCGTGTTTTGTTTTATATTTGAAATTTCGCTTTTAAAGAGTTATCTGGTGACGAATTACGAATTTTTTAAGGGTATTCGTTCTGAATTCCATATTATGTATTCTAGAGGTTTTTTTACCGCCCAGGGTAATCGCTCAGTTTAAAGTTGTAAATTGTCACAGATAGAAGTTTAATTGCAATTTATGATCCAATTGCGATAAGTCGAACCGTTTCTGAACTATAACAGAAATAAATATTTTTTGTCGTTCCTGAACTATCTTATTGGGATTCCGTCGTTTATAGTGTGTACGGAATCTTAAAAATCGGTATAAATTTACTTTAAGAAATTAGAGATCATTAGAAACACGTTTTTTCGTGTATAGCCCATCTCATCAGCTAACTGCATAGAGTACACACTTTATTAAAAAGTATATAAATTGAGTGTGTGCTCTGTGTTGTTAGCTGATGATGTAGCCCGAAAAAACATGTTTCCAAAGTACATTAAATTTTTAATATAAATTTATACTGATTATTGTTATTAGAGTTAATAATGCCTTGCTGCCGCGTAAATTACATTCATTTCAAAATATTTGTCTTTTTGGTTTTTGCACATTTATTGAACTTAATTCATTTTCAGTATTAATTTTTTTCTTAATAAAAAACTGAATTTAATTCAGCTAATAAGTTAACACAAAATTTACTTTCTAAGGCGGTACGAAGTTCGCCGGGTCAGCTAGTATATATATATATATACAAGAATTGCTCGTTTAAAGATATTAGATATATATATATATATATACATATACATATGGAAAGATTTGTTTAAAAAGTACTTTTGTCAGTTCCTCACATCCGAAAACTTAAATATGCCGTAAAATGTTCAATTATTAAATTTCGAAGAAATTTCAATAATTTACAACTTAAAAAAAAAGAGAAGTCATTAATTTATAACAGACAAAGTGTCCTTCTTCTTCTTTTTAAAGCAGCCTTCTGACGCTATAATATTTGACGTATGCTTCCCCCAAATTATTCCACCGTTGTCTATCCTGACTCTCGCGCATCCATCTATAGCTGCTTTGTTTTATTATATGTATATCATTTCAGTATCTTCTTGTGGGGGTCTTCTTTGTTTCCGTTTTCCTATGTATGGTCGCCAGTTCAGCACTTCCTTTGTCCATCTTCCGTCTGTTAATCTTGCGACATATCCTACCCAATTCCATTTATTTGTTACAATTCTGGCTACAATATCTTCAAACCTCCTGTGTTTTTTCGTATATCGGGCATTTCTGATTCTGTCATTTAATCTTATTCCCAATAACACGCGTTTCGTTCGTCTTTCAGTTTTTCCGATTTTATCCGCCAATTCTCTCGATAGGGTTTCCGCTCCATAGTTGAGCACCGGTATGAAGTTCCGATTAAACAATTTGACTCGGTTTCTTAAACTGATCTTACTTGTAAAATCTTTTTCATTTTGCCAAACGCTATCCATCCGAACTGTATTCTTCTTTTAATTTCCCGTGTAGGGTCGTTTTTTCACTTGTAATATTTTTACCTAAGTATACGAAGGTGTTCACTTTTTCTACAGGGCCTTGTTCTAAATTTATATTTATGTCGTTTTCTTCATCTTCGAGACAAAGCGTAACTGAAGTAAATCAAAATTACAAATGTGGTAACGAATTTATTAATTTGTATATGTATATATCAAAAGGAATTTATGTTGATATGATGCACACATCTTAATTCGTAGACCGATCAGATTCAACGTGGTTTTAAATACTACACTTTAAAAATGTAGTAAACCATATGGGAAATGTACATTACCATTTTGGATACGAACAATGGCGGGTGATTATTACATCATCCTCAACAGGCACACTAATGTGTTCATTTTTGGATCTTAATTTTTTGCTGGTTGATTTGAAAATTATACAGTCGTTTAGATTAATTTTTTGTTTCAAAATTATTCGGTATGTGCAGAATAAGTTTAATTTAATTTTAATTATTTGCGCGTTAATTTAACATGTTTTTCGATGTAAGTCATGAGGTACGAATAAAATGCTCGAAATTTATTAATTAAACAGCTATACGTGAAAAATTGCATTACTGAGCGGCGAGCGCTCTATTTGTAAAAATTTTATAAGCGCTAATTTTAAAGGAATATTAGAAAAAAAATGGTTTTAAATTTGGAAGAACAAAACAAATGCTTAGGACAACTGAACAGTAACGGCTCATTTCGACTAACAAACGATTCAAAGAAGATACTGTAGTAAATAAAGTAGCGGTAATAAGAAACTAAAGTATTTCTGTGGTTAGCTGCGCATCTGGCTGCTTTATTATGAACTTACTGCTTTTTATTCAGACACTTATTAATTTTGTCAACGGTAACATGAATGTGAAATAATAACTTTCGTATTTAACCGAAAAGTATAAAAGATCATTAAATTTTGAGAAAATCCGCTGCAAAAAAATTTAATTGATTCAAAAAAATTGTAAAAAAATCAATTTAATTGTTTTCTAAAAGCTAATGATAATAATATGAAGTTTTGGATACTTCAATATCGTATTGTTCAACAAATTTTCATGCGGAGTACACTAAAAGAAGCAAAATGTTTTTCACTAAAAAAGAATATATCTACATATACAAATATATAAACTTAAATGTAGTTCATAAGTTGTAGACGTCTATACGGGTGCAATCCCGACACTAACAGAATTTTGTGAAAAATATGTATATAATCGGGAAGTTATTAGTGAGGAATTTATCACCGGGTATGGTACACGGTCAACTTTCTTTGTTTTGTTCGTATCGATATCATTGTGCTAAAAAACGTTCGTTGTTTAAAACGTAAATATCTGAAGTTTGGAAATTGCTAAAAAAGAATGTAATACAATTATTTTTCTCAATTTAGTATATGTTGTTTAAAATTTAAAAATCACGTACCATCATTAGGAAAAAGATGATTCGAAAGTTTTTCTCGCTGCCGTGATAAGTTGTTATTAGTTGCCACGGAACATTCCGTAACAACGTTGCCACCGTTTGATTCTTTTGAGGCATTTCTACAATTAACAGTGCGACTACTACTAATAAGACTGCTGCCATTATTAACGTCGTATCTGCTAGCGAATGAGCAGGGTGTCGCCGGTTCATTACCTTCAGAATGATTTTTTTCCAAATTCAACCTGATTTTTTCGATAATTTAAAACATTAATATACAGTTTTACAGAATTTTTATTTTACACTATTTCAAACATGCAAATATCACACATTTTTCTGACTTGTTTTTATGTAAAATATGTACTTAAAAGGCTTTCTTATGAACGATAAAATCATCTCTTATAGTACAATAAACAGTCTCCTTAGTATAAAAAGATATCACATTTATTTACTCTTCTCGGGAGGAAAAAAAAAATAAATAAATAAATAAATAAAACTTGCGAAAGTATTTACATGATTTCTAAAATTACGGTTAGACTGAAAAATTGTTTTGCAATACTTGCACATACTGTGGCAGATCTAAAGGAACACATGGATTAAGTCTGCAACCATTCTCGTTGTAGACTTCCAAACCCTTTTGCAATTGAATTATTAACGCTCGATCTAACACGTCTTCATTCGTTGCTTCTAAGTCTTCTATTTGAAGCATTTGAAAACAGCAATAGCTTATTAATTCGTTAAGCGTGTCAAATGTCTGACCAAAAAGCGAATATTTAAATTTCAACACCATTTCATCAATATTTAATTCATTACAACGACTTTGTAAGTATTCCTGAAATTATTAAAAATAACTTTCAAATCAAATATATAATAATAATAATAATAATTATATATAATTATAAATATATATAGTACAGAAATAGTAATAGATCAACGCAGAAGTAAAACTACAATTTTTTTTAAAGATTCATTAATACTGTCGGAAATTACTATAATTTTATATTTATTCGAAAATTAATAGATACTCGTGACGTTGTGCACGTGATATTTATTTCAAATTCCTACATTCGCTTTCACTTCAAAATATGTATGCGTATATGAGGAGTCTGCCTAAATTTTGTACAGTTCCCTACTTTATTTGTTTACATTGATTTTTTTCTTCTCGTAAATCGCAGATTTTAATAGGAATGACCTCCTAGTATATAATAAGCGTTTTTTTAATTAACATTTTATTTTTTAATGAAGTAGCACGACAGCCATGTATATTTAAAGTATTCGACTAAAAACAAAAAAAAAAAAAAAAAAAAAAAAAAAAATAATCTACCGTTCAATTTCGTAGCAGTGTGCAACATTTTGAAATATTTCTTAAAAACGCTTTAATAAAATTAGTTGCAAAAACTGTTAGAAACCAATTCAATAACTTTCAAAAATACCCCGGATCGAGGTTCGTATCTATCTATTTATCTCTCTTTCTCTTTCTCTCTCTCTCCCTATATATATATATATATATATATATATATATATAATTCAGCCCTCGGGTCTCGCGAGAGGGAAAGCCTCCTTGTCCCCAATTTTTTTTTCTTCTCAAATTGTTTTAGAAAAATCATTTTCAATTGACTGCATTCTTTAGCAATTATACAACACAACTAACTTATAAAAGTAACGGGACATAATTATGGGACAAAAAATATATTTTACTCCGAGCTCAAAATGCCGTAGTCATTAATATATATATATATATATATTTATATATATATATATATATATATATAACTCGGCCATTTTGGCCTCGAAAGGGGCTGTGCCCCTTTTGACCCTTCTTGCTTTCATTTCTGTCTCTTTCTCTTTTATACTTTGTATAAAATGATCAAAATTTACAACGTAATTCTTACTGGCATCAACACAAAAAAAATAACATAATCACAAAAATCCTATCCTAACATTTAACTTTCATTGTATAAAATTAAGACATTTTTTCGTTACATTTTTCTCGTTACATAAAATTGGGACATTTTTTCTAATGGGGGGTAGCTAAGAATTACGTTATAATTAATATATATTAATGACTACGTCATTCTTAGCCCGACTCCCATGTAAGAAGTAAACAAATACAAAAACTAGATATTAATAGGCAGAGATGGCGTGAGTAAATAAATCGAAATAATAAAATTGCACTTTTTTTTTATACACATTTAACGTGCCATTCACAGCGACTAGATTAGAGGCACGGCGACGAGTTATATCACAATACGGTTATGAGATCTAGAGATGCGTAAATCAACTACGCTGGAGGAGTTGGATAGATATGTGTCCTTTCCGACTGCGGATAAATATCCGTTTCTCAACTCCAACCCCAATCGAGTTATCTATTTCATGTCTAGCGTATAATCGTAATATTAGGCTGCGTATTCAACTCCAACTCCGCGTAGCACTCCGAACGCACAAAGCAACAAAACATCCTTGAAAGTGGTACGCATGCACGCAACTAACACCTATCGGAATTGAGATATATTCAATCACATCGTCGGAAATATATCCGGCTGTGTTCGAACGCGGATATATTTCTGAGAATATAACGGTGCCCGGAGTTACCCATACCTAATGTGAGATCTATCACTTTAAGGAATCCGAAATGAATACGGATATAACTAGATTATAATTTAAATAAAAAATGTGATTTTATTACTTCGATTTATTTATTCACGGCATCCCCTTTTATTAATATTTAGTTTTTGCTCATTTCTCTCGAGACTTTAACAGCTAAATGCAACATAATTGGGAACACGCGAAAAACTATAACAACAATGTGTTAATTTTCAAAATCGGACCTATGTTAACTTCCCATTAAAAAATATTTAAGAAGGGCAATAAAAACGTATCTAAAAACGACTACATCATATTAAAAATAGGAGGATAAAAAAAAAGTGATAGAATTATTTCGAAATATTCGATATATATATATCAAAAAAACAAATAAAAACTGAGATTCAAAATTGAAATTTGATCAATATTTAAATAATATTTCATAAATATCAATCAAATTTTCTGCGAGATTTACAGAATCTTTCCAAATTTAATTCAACCGTACGTGTGCTTTAAAATTACCTAGGTACTCGACATTCGAAAAAAATAATATTGATATTTTATATACGACAATTTCCGGTAAAATGTTATAATAGCCAGTCACAGAGTGCACGTCTTTTTCCAGCAGAGAATTAATTTCAACGCGATTTTACATATAACTACTTTTCAAACGCATTAATTAATACATTGATTCTGCATCTGTTAATATTTAGTGCCGTTTTTCGCAATAACTAACCTGAAATAGAAACTTTCGCATTTTCATCTCGACAAAATATCGTATTGATATTTCACCTGTTTTCGCAGCTTTTATGAAGTCTTCCCCTTTCATTAATATTAGAAAATCGCATTCCGGAAAAAATTTTGCATGCTCTATCCACGGATCATCTGTCCAGTTCCAGTTACCAAGCCTTCCGCCGCAGTGAAAACAACACACTTGGTCGTTATTTCCTGCATTGCGTAAAATACGCCATTTTATTCTAAATATTGTGTAATATCTAAAAAGTTTGGTTTATGATCAACTTTTTAAATTTATACGAATTGCTTACATTATTTTGACGAAACATTAAGCAACAGTCGGTAAAGTATCGAATATCGTAACATAGCGGCCAGAAGGTTTTCTATGGTTTCTAGATGAAGAATGTGCACTGCGCATTAGAAAAGCAGAGAAACATTTCGAAGATAAAATTATCCAATTGAAAATGAAACTTGTTGCACTATCGTCGAAGAGTATAAAAAGTAAATTGTTTTCAAGAACACTCTCCTCAACACAATGCATACGGTGAGTTGAAGGGTCTTGAAGGTTTGAAAAGTTTTGAAAATGTTATTGCTGAAAATTGGAAGGAATTTTTTTGTTTATATCTGCTGGAAACTTTCTTCGGCCAATAGCAGAGATCTTGTAATTAATTACCAGATTTTCTAAACGCACAACTGAAGACTCACCTGTCGCCTTCGGCGTACCGTTTTAATTATGGATATTTTCAAATTATGCGATGATACACTCTACTTTTTCATGTACGACACAAATTAAAACGAAATAAAGAAGGAAAAAGTGATTACTACCAAACGCGATTTGTCTTATTTTACATTTTATAATCTTTCGTATTACAATTCAATTCTGCAACAAAAATTGGTACTCATTTTTCGAGAATAAAATGAAAATTTATGAAAGAAATTTCCTCGGCGCTTGAAATTTATAATACTGATTAATAAAACTGCTGATTGTTGCTTTTTTTTTTCGTTTATTTTTTTTTAGCACTTTTTGACATTAATGCAATTACATCATTGCGTTGCGCATATTTCTTACTTGCTAGTTTTGATGGAATACCTTTTTCTGTCCTAGTTGTTGTGCATAATGTTAGGCAATAGGGCTCAATTTCAACTTTTTTTTTTTTTTTTGTATCTATTTTATCTCCATACAATATGTTCATTTGAACAATAAGTAGCAATGTTATTTTATGTGAACCAAGGTGAAACGGTTCCTAGTATTTGTATGTACGCTATTTATCGGATTATGTTGAGCTATACAAATTAACGACTACGGACGAAATTCCAGTTCAACTAATGTGTCGTTTCAATCGCCTGAATCGTACACTATTCTGCGAAAAATTAGCTGCTAGTGGATTGATGTGGTTCCGAAGTCGATGAAAGTATCTTCTAGCAAAGGGGTCGTAATAACTAATTCACGAATTAGGAGTTTTTAAAATTTAGAAATCGAAACGAACAATTATATAAGAAAGTCGATCAATATTCGTTTCTGTGATAAATAAAAACAAATTTAAAATTCATAAACCAGATATATGAATACAAATTATTATACTTCTGAGCTAATTAATTACTTTTTGCAAATGTTCAGAAAGAAAAATTTAATAAAAATACACAGATCGTGCTGATTTGTCGTAATATTTCTGGCTTGATAAATTTCAGATTTTTTATTTCGGATTTAATAGCGAATAAAGAATAATCCGTTTATTCATGTTAAATGGAAATTTGAAATTTCGCGATTAAATCAATTTATTTATGATACATGGCGATTTTAAATATTACGTAAACTAAAATATACCGTCAAAATTGAAAACTAACGTACCGGATGCAATTGTAACTTCCAAATTACGCGTGCATATTGTTTTACTTTTAAATGATTGTGAAACTCATGAATATACTTTGAGATTCCTCTTCAAGTTCGAAATAAACACGAGCAAAGCTCGGTCACTAGATACTATCTTATAATATAAACAAAAATTGTATAACAGTGTTCTGGCTCTAACGAATTTATTAAAATACAAGAATTGGAAGTTTTAGAGCGCAGGAATCGATTGTTTGAAGTCAGCTTCGAGAAAATTATACAAAATAGGAAATTTTAAAAGTCTTCTAAGAAAAGTAAATAATACATTTACCACGGAAAAAAATAATACATTCATTTAGCACGGTAGTTGAAAACGGATAAACTCTTAAAAAGTTTGTTTTACAATGAATTATATTTATTTTCACTTTACACGACGAATTTAAATATTATGACAATTCAAATATACCACTACTCATTATAGAGTTATACGGATAATAATTTGTAATTAATAATATTTCTGGCTTATGAATTTTGAATTTACTTTTATTTTTTGTAAGACGAGAATATTCAAACATAAAAACGAACAGTGCATTGTACAAAATAAAAAAAAGTAGCTTTTGTGTACATACTACTGCAGAATGTTTAATTGCTTGTGAAAGTTATTAATCCATTAATTGATTTGCAAGTTAAAAATAGATCCGAGCAAAGCTCGGTTAATATGTATATTATTAAATGAGCAATTCCTCTTTATACATATGTAAAGTTGCTTCCTAAAAAAGACTTTAACAATTTTGATAAAATTCATGAATTAGTAGGGAGTTTTAAGGTCTAGAAATCAATTGGTCTAGGAAATGGAGGCAAACATGTTCGCATTAGTGATCAAATTTTCATTTAAGGGTTAATGAAAAGTAAGTGAAGAATAATTCACTTATTTACTATATTAAATAAAAGATTGAATTATTTACGATTTATTGTTACGTAAACTAAATAATGCACTTTCAAAATTAAAGAACAGGGTAACGTTTAAAATCGAAATTTTTGTATTACGAATGTATTATTGTTGCATTTTTAAATATTTATGAAATTCATGAATTCTTTGATTGTTTGATTTATATATATATATATATATATATATATATATATATATATATATATATATATATATATATGTATATGTATATATGTATATATAATGCACACACACACATGCATATATAATATATACTAGCTGTTACCTAACGCTTCGCCCGTATATTACTATTCGTCTAAATTGTTTTTTAGAAATTGATAATTTCTTTATCAAACGTATTTTACCTCTCTTCCTTATCACTTCACTAATAAAAGTCCTCATAGATGTCAGGCAAATAACAGTAACAGTTTACATCAATTTCTATTTCAGATTAACCAAAAAGATTACATAATTTGCAGCATTAAAAATTGCGTACAATTTTTATTTTAAGCAAAAATGATCACCTCGAAAATAGAACAATTACTCCGAAACGCGTTAACGTTAGATTTTTTAATAAATATATTTGTTGATTTGCGCAGTTTAATTTTATTCATTGTTTTGTTTTTGTTTACTTTTTTGTATGTTTCAAAAAACTTCAACTTCGACAATTTAGATTGAATTCTGAAATGTTTTACGAACTATTTCTAAATTAACCAACATGAATCAACAACGAGCAAACCGATTCTTATTCAATCTACAGGCACTTATAATAATAAGTAACGTTGGCCAGTGCTAACTAAAACAAATAAAAATTTAAATTGTGACCGGTTTTGTAACAACAGTACAGAGCAGGTCACACGCACACAAACACAGCAACTAGCTCTTAAAATTATTATAATCATGCTACAAAAATAATTATTTATAGTAAAAAAAGAGAGAGAGTGAGAGAGTGATGACGCAAGTTTCTTGTTTTAACCTTGAAAATGTCGGGTAAATTAATACGACACTCATCTTTCCGCATCTTGAACAAAAAATTGATTCATCGTTATTAATAAAAAAAGGTTTCGCGAAGAAAAATAAATAGCCCGGAAAGATAAGACGGATAATAAGTTAGAAAGAAATATCGAAAATCGATGCTCTTTCAAAAGAGGCTACTATACAAATAGATCACTCGATCATTTCACAAATACGACAACACGTGAAAATTTGTGTTTTACTGATTGAAACGATTTCAGATCTTTTCGAAATTTAATACATACAAAATTACATTGTTTGTGTAAAGATTTTGAATTTTCTTTTATTTTTCAAACCGGTTAAAACGGAATAGCTCAACTAGCACATTTCGTTAAATAATTATCGATTATCGGAAGTATCAAAGTTAATCTCCACAATCTTAAAATCAGCTTCGTTTTATGATATTTTACCGCAATAATCAGAAAATATTTTCCGAATCTTAAACCCGCTGATTAAAATAAAAATCTAGGCGATTTACACATGAAATAAGCACGCGGAAACCGTCAAATGTGTTTTTTTCTATCACGCATTTATACGAAAAATAGCGCGAGTTAAAAAAATATTTGTAACAATTAACCTGAATAGTAAAATCCAGCGTCAGCTAACAAATCGACCGATATCAGAAAACGAGACTTGAACGATTCGTAACTTTTGGAACGAATATCGTGCGCGGCGTAATGCTCATATTTCGGAATTCTTCGACTTAAAATATCGGTTTCTTTATTAAAGCTGCTGTAGCCGACATCTGCAACGAAACAAACATTTTTCAACGTCGATTATACATTATTATCTTCCAACATCATTTTAAAAAGCTCTACATGCTTACCTTCGCGTATCCATCTAAATTTAACGAAACTTCCTGAACAAATAAAATCTCGTTACTTGTCTAATATTACTACAGTTCGCTCTATTTCAATTGCTAAACGCAAATTTTATTTCGAAATTCCCGAAAAAAAATTATAATCTATTCCGATAATCCTAATTAAAACATGTGTCCTTTTTGAAAAACAAGTTTAAAATCTGTAAACTTATTCTTTTGCAAGTTCAATACAGAAAACATGCTTCTCGATTTTATCGGACTTGCGATTTTCCTAACATTAAATGTGTCACATCATTTATCCTGTGACAAGTGGGGTGACCCGCCCACATCAAATTTGACCGCCAATTCTACCGAATCGGAAATACGCAGAAACTTCAGCTCCAAAGCTTTTCCTTGCGCAATTAAAATTTTACAAAATAGAAAGACAATCTTTTTTTAGAAATAAATGTTTGCATTTGAATTAGAGCTTTGATGTGATGTAAAATTTATGAACGATGCGGTTCTGACGCCACAAATCGACTGAGAACTGCTCGATTTTATGTTTATCGTATTTCCGGGGGAAAAAAAAAAGAGAAGTGGTGTCTATAGATATACAAGTATAACGTCATTCGTAAAGTATACGATAAAAAATGACACAATATATAAATCCCGTATGAATTAAAACAAAAACAACAAAAACAAAAAACCAGTTTAAATAAAATGTACATGTGTTTAGAATTGAGCTTATACAGCTGCCCGCTCACAATGCTTGCTGCTCGAACCTCGATCGCACGCATAAACACACGCACACATATGCAATAGAAAAAGACAAGGAGAAAGAGAAAGTGAGTGAAGATCGCCTGAAGGACGACGTATAACGCTTTTTTCGTTATCTCGCCATTTCTGCCAGTTTACTGCTACCGACAAGCCGCGTAAAAGAACTTTGTTCCAACAAAATAGTTACATTTTTCTTTTGTTTTACCTATTTATAAATCGATTTAAAATTAATTATTCGAATCAGTTTCTATTTTAATTCGCATTTTCACCTCCTTAATGCAAACCGTGTCCGATATTATGATTGAAATTATTCGTTTCTTTTGTGTTGCTTGATGCAACGAGGTGCGTGAACAACGTTTTCAAGCCATTCTAATCGTATTCCGTTACCATCCTCTGTTACTTATCATTATACAAGTACACGTGGCTGCTAGAAACGACGTTACAGAAGAATACGAATATTCTGTTTTAATTTACCTAGAAATACAACGTAACCTACGGAAAAGTAGCGGACAGAGCAAAATCTTTATCGCTCTGATCTGTTGAAAAATTATTAATTTTCGAAATCAGATTTGCTCGTAAGCGCTGTATATGATACTATCGATAAAAACGATAACGTATAAAAATCAAATACCGCGTTACGGTAAATTTACAAGTTCGTAAATAATGATGGAAGAACGCGTTATGAATTTACTTAATAAAAATAGTATTATTAACGGATCGGATCAATTTAAAAATGCATCCGAATTTATGAACTCGTATGTGCCGATGCGTGCCTGCATATACTGCTAAAAATAAGAATTATAAGGTCAGAAGACGAAACATACCAGTCTGTTTTTCTTTTACTTCGGAATCATTATTGGCGGACAAATTTTGTATATAAGGACATGTGGGTGAAATTAAACGATGGAAGTCGTACGGATTTTTATCGCTATTATAATCGCAGAATGTACCGCAGAATGCGCATCGAATCTGAAATTTGAAAGTGTATTTAATTTCTCCTTTTTCTTATACAATTTAAAACACTTTAAATTCCAATAAGCAATTCTTGTTAAATGTCATCTTTGGCAAGTATTATTACTATGCTAGTGTGTACCTGTTTCTTAAGTTCTACAACTGAAAAATCGATATATTTCATACAAAAATATTAAAAATACCGAATTATTTCGGTGTTCTTAGCCGTTTGTTAAAACAAAAAATAAACGATAATAACGTAAAAACTTAAATCAAAGAAGCATACGAATCTAAAAACTTCAAACAGACTCTTTTTCGGTTCGCGTAGGAGTTTATAATGTTTATTTACGTGTACATTTTTTTAATTTACTTTATACACGGTTACATGTTACTATTAATATTATATTAGAAAGGCTTTCCGATGTGATAGAACTAATAAAATTACGAAAACTGTATATTTAAACATCGCTCAATACTCTTAAGAAAGATCTGAAAATTCATTCAGTACCGCTTCGTAGGATAAACCTGGTTTCAAATGTACATTTTTAATACATATTTTTCGAAACAATTCAAATGGTTGAATTTACAAAGTGTCCGCGTGTCTCAAGGGAAAGGGTTATTTTATTCTAAAGACATTTTAATTTCATACGCAATTCAACCGATGTCGACGGATTTCGAATATAGACGTATGGAACAATTTTAAATTATGGTAACCGGGTCTTTTGAAACTAGCTCAACATAGAATATTTAGATAACGAAAATTGTTTATGAAACCATTGGTTACAACACATCATCGTATTTACGCAGACTGATTCAAACATTCGTGTTTACAGTTAGGGTCATCTACGTCATTTCATATATATCTTTTTAATAAAAATGTTTGTATATTATGCAAACTAAAACATCAACTACAACGATCTAAAAATAAATAGCGCAATTTAAAACAGATCGAAAATGCAAAACTTAATTATATAAATTGTAACCTACTCTATTATGCAGCGCACAATAAAAAAAGCCGGCGCACGCGTATTCCTCCATATTTATATGTTGAAACTTATTAATTTCTTTAAACGATTCAATTCTAGTTCGCAAATCGTTGTATTTTGTAATGTCTGTTAATTGTACTTTTCTATCGGAAGAATAACCGTCCAAAATCGGTGTATTGTTACAGTTTAAAGGGTTTTTCACAAAATCGCATGACGGACTTAATAGTCTATGTTTTGACATTACTTTATCGCCATACTCCCAATGCGTAATGATCAGGTTACAAAAGAAACATTTTACTTCAGATTTATCGCCTAAATAATAAAATCCGGCTTTTGCCAATTTATCTTTCCCTACCACAGCGTCTTGAGGCCATTTTTCGAACGTTTTCAATCGTTCATCTTCTTTATTCATCATATTACAAAGAAAAGACACACGTAAAACTCACCCCATAACACAATACTCAAATATATACTACGCACCTAATAAGTGTTGGTATTGAAAATTTCAAACAGTAAACATAAACATATATTATCGTATATTTTGATACAGTATCGATTAATCGATAACTGGAAATTATATAATTACTCGCGGCTTATGCGCATTATTTAAATTTAATAGCTAAAATGTTATGTTTTCCGAAACAACGTTTAAATCTAAAAGAAAATGAATATTTACAATTCTAATGATTGTTTACTGATTAATTAATAGGTAACAAAATATAAAGAAAATGCTGCGCAACCGTATTATGTGTACCGAACCAATAAATATTTATTTTTTAGTTTACTGTTTGTATTTTTTTTAAATTACGGCTTTTATGTTGTAAACTTTTTTCCCCGCAAATAACCTTTTATTTTATATACACACAATATTTTATCATGTTTTAAAACTTTTTTTGTTTTTTTTACATATATATCTATAATTTTTGATGAAGCTTTGTCGTTTTTTTGATTTTTTGTTTAATTGTGCATTTCTAACTCATTCCGGAAATAATCATGAACTTGTCTTTACCTGAAAATTACAATTATTACAATATTTCAGAAAATACTATTCGAACAAAATTTCAAAATTCCGACGAAGTTCAAGTAAGTAATTTCAAAATTTTGAAAAAAGATTAGATAATACGAGAAAAGTTTTAACACACGGTTGACATATTTAAAAAGATGAAATCGAAACAGTTACATCGAGTGAAATGAAGAACCATTGTTGAATGCAGTCTGAACTTCTCCGAGTATTGTATCATTTTGTTATGTAATTGTTTTATCGATGTGTAAAATGATTTTTCCGTATTTTGCTTATCTGTCTGACGAATTGATTTCAAATCGGGAAGAAGTTTCATAGATGCTCTTCAAATTTATATTTTTTGCTACAAATTTTCTCGTTCCGTCTTTCAGACCTTACGATAAATATTAAATAATCCGATAATTTATTATTGATCTTGCTAAATTATCGATAATTTCGGCTTGTTTTTAATGTAGTACGTTTAAACACAACTTCCCATTTCTATTAATTTGAATAGAATTTTGTTATTTTTCATAAATCATGCCCGAACCATATTATCGCAGTCGGGAAGTCGGTGCAAATGTGTTCAAGCTCTTTAAGTGTATGGTTTTCCATAGTAAAAGGCCTAGCCGGTTAAGGGAAGTAAAAGTGTCTTTAAACTACATTTTATAAAAAAAATATATACATTTAGGACATGAAAAAACTGAACTGATGCTGAAAGTTTCAGACCCCTAGTGCCACAGGGGGGTGCTGTAGCCACCACTTTGTAATTTTTTACGATATTTCAGCCATTTTTCAATCGATTTTAAAAATTCTTGTTGAAAATTAAAATGATAATGAAAAGTTCTATAACGGTGAATTTTTTCAGTTTTTTAGACGCTAAATTCAAATTTTTAGAAAGGTTCAAAATTTTAAAAATGCCATAAAAAAATTAAAAAAATTCAGTAACGACGAAAAAAATGTATGACACGTATTGTAGTTTAAACTGTCTATTGAAATTTTTGCAGATTTTTTAGAAGTGATCGAAGAAGTTCAAAAAAGAATAAAGGCATGCATTTTTGGCTGAAAAACCTCTTGAAATTCAACTAATAACAACGGAATAAATATATGTTACGTATTTGAAGATAACAAGTTTCCTGAATTTTTTCAATTTGTTAGAATAAAAAAATACAGAGATTCTGCACGAATTTAAAATTTCCATAATAGCAAATTAGGTAACACTATGACAAATTATGTAACTTACATTTTATAGTTTGCTTCCTGTTGAAGTTTCGAAGGTTTTTCAGCCAAAAATGCATGTTTTCATTTTTTTGGACTTGTTTCATCTGTTCTAAAAATCTGAAAAAATTCAGAAAAACATTTTATTATAATATTCGTAACATATATCTATTCCGTTGTTGTCAGTTGAATTTCAAGAGGGTTTTCAGCCAAAAATGCATGTTTTTATTGTTTTTGAACCTCTTCCACCACTTTTAAAAATCTGAAAAAATTTCAGTAGATATAGTTTACAGTAAAATTCATGTTATATATTTTTTTTGTTACTGGATTTTTAAAATTTTTTTTATGACATTTTAAAAATTTTGAACGTTTTTAAAAATGTGTATTTAGCGTCTAAAAAACTGAAAAAATTCACCGTTATAGAACTTTCCATTATATTTTTAATCCACAACAAGGATTTTTAAAATCAATTGAAAAATGGCTGAGATATCGTAAGAAATCACAAAATGGTGACTACAGCAGCCCCCTGTGGGACTAGGGATTTGAAATTTTCAGCATCAGCAACTTTTTTCATTCACTAGATGTGCATATTTTTTGTTATAAAATGTGGTTCAAAGGCACTTTTACCCCCCCTTAACCGGCAGGACCCTTTAATGAAACTATAATTACACTATTCGTTTTATTATTCAGTAATGCTACACTGTTTACTATTCAGAGGGATGATTTTCACATCTGTCCGTATTCCCCTGCTTTATTTTTTATAAAAGTTACAAAAGTTACTAATTTCTCGCGCCATTTAGCACAAAAATGGACTTAATATTTTTTGTAGTAAATTTGTTTACTAATTCCGTACATGTAAATTTATTTATGTAAAATATTTTTCGACAGGAATTTGAACAACAACCACCGTTGCTTCTTCATCATTAACTGCCGGCCTGTTTGTAATTTCCGAAATTTCATTCCATATAACCGTGATGGGAATCAAGTCACATTTTTTTCAAATCGTGTTATTAATGCTGAAGTAATATATCTTAACTTGCCGGTACACTTTCTTAACAGATCAAATATACTGTGACGGGACGGATTTTAACATACCAAAAAAAAAAAAAAAAAAAAAAAAAAAAATAAATAAATAAATAATAATTATGGATATTTATACGAGTGCAGAGTTAAATTTTTTTGATCTTGAATCTTGCAGAGGATTTAAAATTAGAAAGATTTTAAACTTGTCATAGAGGATGTAGAATTGCGTCTTTGATTAGAAGGCATTACGATGCTGATTAGATCTTCACAATGAATTGGAAGTTTATTTAAATCACATTTTAAGGTTGAAGGATTTCGGGAATTGAATAACGCACTTCAGCTGGGTTAAGAGAGAATTGGTGAAAATTCTGAGAGAAACTTGGTGGTTTGCTCGAGGAGAAAATAAGAGTGGAATTAAAATTTAAAAAATAGGTGAAAGACAAAAGGCGAGGCTGCGTGACAAGGACACTAGATTTTCGCGAATGTACTTTTGTTAAGGTTTTTGCTGAGTACACCGAAAAGGAGTCGTCTTAAATTGTTTCTACAGCGCTTGTAGTGTGCTTTCACTTTTTAAATCTCGAATTGGTCTGGTTAAACCGGGGAAAACTCCTACCGGTTGATAGATGACTGTTTAAACATCCGGAAAGGTGCGAGAGCGGCGAATATTTATTATACGGTTCGATGAAAGGTGATCTTGCCTATACAGTAAAGGCGACGAATTTTAGATCTACATTGTTAAGCGAATAGGAAAATCTCAAAAAGAAGTTCGGAACATTTTCTGGCGATCTTCTTATGAATTCGGAGTATTAACACACTTTGACCGGTAAAATTTCCTCGTCTGAAAATGCTGGATCTACACATCCCTCGAATAATTCCGAATCGGTAAATTATAATGAGTTCTTAAATAACGGTGCTAATCCAGATTGGAAAATAGGTCTTGATTCTATTAAAGCTATCCGCTGAAAGCGTTTAATTGCATCGTAAAATGATAGAAACTTACAGTTGACTAGAAGATTGTAGTTCTTTAAATTACGTTAACCGGACTGTATAATTATAGCGAATGGGCCGCAATGAACAGTGAAAAGATGAATGGAGAAGATTTGCTATTAGAATTGATTGTTATTACAATTATTCGTATTATCTATCGACAGTCTAACCGATAATAAGCCATTGTGGTCAACTGATAAATGTAGTTTGCCTAGCGAAATTTAAATTCTATTAAACACAAAGCTCCGATAATATATATAATCATCGTCCGAGATGAAAATTGAGCGCGATAGCACACTTATCGTATTTTTAACTTGAACTAGATTTGGCCGTCTATATGTAGCAGGTTCATTTTGCCGTTATGAAAACTGATCTTATTACGCGACACTAGGGAAAGAAAAATCCTTAGTAACATTTAATCGGTTTTATTATTAGTTCTGATTTTCAGATTATTCGAAAGGAAAAAATCAATGACGGACCATACACGTGTAATTTAAATAAACGCGAAAATATCAAAAATAAACTATAGTAATAGAAAAAAATGTAAATGTATACGGCTTTCCTATTTCACGCTGCAAACTAGTATGCTACAACAATTTAATTAACAAGAGTCTGCCCTCTTTTCCCTTTTCTTTTGATTAATTTTTTACTGCGTCATAATTTTATTTTGTTACTTTTTCATTTCTATAATCTGTCAGCCCGATAACAGTTCTGCAGCGGAACTGCATCATAGCGAATTCCTTTAATAATAATATGCAGTGCACACCTTTAACATTTGCCGAGTGTAAAATTTCAAATATATTAATGTACACGTTCGGTTTAGTAAAATATTTATGTTGAAATTTATTACATCGAAAAATTACGCTAAATTAATTATTTATACCACACAATTTTCAATTTGTATCGATGTGATAATGAAATATTTAATCAACGCGAGTCTTGTAAGTTTTTCGTGTAACAGCATATGACGCAGTCTGTTGCATTCCACGAAATCGATAAATATGATTATTTTTAATTAATTGTGCGAGCACTAGTCGAAATCGCCCTTGAAAACTAGCCCCAAGTTTGGTCTGGTAATGTATATCGCTTCGCGCGATGTGTGTCGATACAAATATTGCGCAAGCAATTGACGTATGATGATATTCTCGTTCCGGTTCCTCTTTTTTTCAACATAGCCGTGACGGGAAATTGACCTGCTTTTCTTTCCGACAGAATATGCGTTTACTCGAAATATTTCTCATCTATCGGATTTGTCCTCCGGTTTTTTAATTTTTCTTTTCCTAAATTTTCAGCAATGGGTTGCGGACCTACAAGAATGTACAAAAAATACGTGGCACATTACGAATACGCTGATCACTTGCGCGTCAAAATCGAAAAAATACCTCTTCAAAAGGATATACCATTGTCACTTTAAAACTAGAATAAACAAAATAAGCGAACCGCGGAAGAGGAAACACGCGTCTCGGAATATCAACTGTCCCGCTCAGCTGATAATTATGATTAAACGGCAGCTGTCGCGGAAATCGAAGGTGAAGCCGGACGACTTAATAGCCGACTGGCCGTGTGTAATAGTCTTTAAAAACAGCCACAATCATACGGTGACCAGTGTAGCCGCGTTAACGAAAAGACCGATAGGCGAAGAAACAAAGAGACAGATTATCGGCTTGTTCAATAAAGGACACTCGGTCGCGTCCGCCTACAGTACCTTCTGTTTGTCGAAAATGGTCGAACTAGGCGACCGGTATGACAGTTACGCGGCCGATAGGCATTATTTCCCGACTAAATCGGATTTCTCCAATTTGTGGAAATCCAATTTAGCGGGTAACTGCTGCGACCGGCCGCCGATCGACGATAAACAAATGCGCGAACAAGTCGAACGGAATTTGAGCAAATCGGACGGCGTACTGTATAAGGTAAGTTGCGTCGGAGAAGACTGCGTCGTTTCTTTGTGCACTCCGATCATGCAGCGCGCGGCTCGAGAATTGCCGGGGTCGTCGTCGGAGATTCTGATCGTCGATACGAGTAACAACTGCGACGACGTTCAACCGAGTCGCAAACTTTACTTCTTCGTTGTCCGATCGCCGGCCGGCACAATGCCGTTAGGTTGCATCGTGACCAGTTCGGAAAAGGGCCAACTATTCGACGTGGGCGCGGGAAATTTGCGCGACATGCTCCCGCCTAAGATGGTACCGCTGGCTATACTGACCGGAAGCGATATGGCGGAGCAACGCGACGTTCTGAAAAAATATTGGCCGGATTCGACGCCGTTTCTGTGTCCGTTCCAAGCCTTGAAAGCGGCCTGGAGATGGTTATGTTCGGCGAAGAACAAGATTAACAAGGACGATCGACCGGAATTGTATCGGTTGTTCGGAAATATATTATTGTCGACGACGACGGTAGAGACGGAGCGAGCCGCGAACTATTTCTATCGTTCTCCGTTTTGCGCCCGGTATCCGCTGTATAAAAATTACGTCGACAACGCCGTTAACGGTAATAATTTGAATTCCTCGTGTCCGTACTATTACCAGCAGCAGAATTTAGCGATGGGCGGAACGGACGCGGCCGGCTACGTTCGGATTATGTTCCGACTGTTTAAGGACGTGTCGTTGGAGCAGGCCAGAACGTATAACTTGACACAGTTAACGGACTTCCTGGTGAATAGTTTCGAAAGCTATTACCGGCAAAGACTTCTAGACCTGGCCGTGAATAAGTTAAGCAGCGTAACGGTCAGCTGGCTGTCGCCGAACGACAATGAGGACGACAGCGCCGACTTAGATCGGATAACGGAATTAGGCGGAATGCAGTACTACGTTCGACACAGCGACGACGAGTATTTCGTCGACATGAATTGCAACGTGTGCACCTGTTTCCACGGTACCGTCGGAAAAGTCTGCAAACATCAGCTGGCAATCGTTAAACATTATAACCGGACGAACACGTGCAACGTGTTATTATCGGCCGAACAAAAGATGGTTTTGTATAGAATCGCCACCGGTGCGGAGACGGAAGTGCGCATCGTTCAGAGAAATTCGCTTAATAATAACGCCGATCATCATCATCAGTGTCCGCCGAACGTTTGCGTCGCGCAAAAGGTCGATTGCGTTTCACGCGAAAGCAAATGGAACGATTTCTTGGAAGCCTTCGACCGAGACATTAGAAAAAACTTGAAAGATGACCCGGATCGGTTTTTCTACGCTCTAGAGAAGTTCATGGGAAACTATCGGAAAAATGTAAAAGACGCGCAGTCTCTTAGGAACGGACTGATGAGGTCATTTCAGAATATTACGTGAACCGTTACGAACGCTATTTAAAAAAAAATACGGGTCCGGAAGAGAAATATGTAAAACATTCAACCACACTAATTAATTGAGTGCTTCCGAAAATATTATTATTACGCGAAGTGTGCGGAAAATTATTCGGAAAAAAGGTTAATTTTCACGGGAGAAAACTTGCATCACGATCGTGTGCATTAGCAGAAGTGTAAAAACCAACGGACGCCCGCTTTAAGGTAAATTAAATTTTTTCTAACGTCTTCGTCCGGTTTATTAATATTTTTTTTTCCAAACCGCTAACGTCGTTTTTATTTTTTTATTTTTCTTACAGATTATCATTAATTTTCCTCGAACTTCCGATTATTTTTCTTTCCTTCCGGCGTATACTTATAATTTGACAAACAGGCAGTGTAACTTCGATTGCAACATCGGCAACTTTGACCCACTGACGGTGATTAATCAGCCAACAACGCTCGGTATCAGCGTGTGTCACATATGTGGCATGGAAAATTCGCAGCTAAAATAATGAAAATCGTTTGCCCTAAGCATTATTATCCGCTGTAACTATTTCCCCATCGAGATTAATTTGGCTATGCGACTGTACATACATATGTGTCAGTTATTTTACGGTTTTCCCTTCTCTTTTGGTATCGCGTCAAATTCTTTTTTCTTCTTTAACATACTCGTCATTTGACTTTTTGTCGTCCTAATAATTTTTTTTCTTTCTTTCACTCCCTACCGCGTACAATGCCACTCTGACGATCCAGGAAGTTTTCCATAGGCCACACCAAGCTACAGTGCGATCTATCACGGTGATACTGTGTACCGTTTCCCGTTAGTTGTTGGCAACACGGTGACGCAGTGCAGATACTCGAGCAGACGACCGGTTCAAATGAAAACACACAGCGACGGTGTGATCGTATGCCTGTTTACTTTCGAATTTTGACACTACTCAGTGCATATGTTTGTCCCCGTGCGAGCATCCCCGATGATGGTTTCGGTCAAATGTGTCTTTTGCGAATGTTCATGGCGGTTCTGTATCCAAACGGGTGCTTCTGTCTGCAAATATTCATTAAATTAAATCAGTCTATTTCTTTTTGGCTGCCGCTGGGAATTGAACTCTTGACCACTATCTCAACGATCAAGAGTTCACGTCACTAATGATTGAAAATCGTCCGAATTTCTATAAATGAGGCGGCAATTGCTTTATTTCAGAGTTAAAACCGAAATAAAAAAAAAAAAAGAGAACCTTTAATGACATTGTTTTTTTCTTTTTTTCTTTGTTTCTCTGGAAATAATTCGCAAAAAACGACTACTATTTTATTGAGAAAATTGTGAATAGACGCGAAATGCGCGCGCTGCTCATATTCCAACCAGGAAAATTTATAATCCTTCAGAGACGAACAGAATCGGAGTCAAATAAAATGAAAGCCAAAAGTTCCCCCTATATTCATGAACACATATTTCATTTTTAGGATTCCGTACACACATAATGTGCGGAATCCTAATAAGATGGTTCAGAAACGACAAAAAAATATCAAACAAACATCAATAACTCACGAACGGGTTGCCTTATAAACTACAAATTTGCAATATAAATTATAATTAAAATTCTCTTTAAAACCATATCTATAACTTTTCAAGTTAACCGATTACCCTGGGCAGCAAAAAACCGTCGAGAATAGATAATATGCAATTTAAAACGACCTCAAAAATCACCCTTAAAAAATCATAACTCATCACTAGATAAACCTTTAAAGGTGAAATTCAAAATATAAAATAAAATGCAGAAGTTCTTTCATAAAAACAAAAAAAAATTAAGCTAAAAAAAATATTCGCGCCAAAAACAGCAAAAAAGAAAAAGGAAGTTCACGTAACGTTGGAGAAACCAAAACGTATTTGAAACATATATGCATAAAGGACCGTTTCATAGGAAAAATATAGCCAAGCTTACAACTTTATATTCAGACTCTTGAAGCACCCCCTTGGCATGTAATATATGTTTTGCTGGAAAGCTCGCTATTTGTCGAGAATAAAACGGTATTTCATTTTCTTCACGATATTTTCGAGATGGCGGTAATTTCAAAAAATCGCAAAAAATCATCTTCCTCTTTTCCTCTTTGCAGCGGAAACATCAAATTCCTTTTTTTTAAAATTTAATATTATGCGAATATAAATATGGTTATCGTTAACTTAACATACGGAGTAACCTTCAGCGCATAAAACATCATAATTGACTTATTTTGTTTATATTTGTGGAACTAATGTAATCAACGATTTAATATTGATGAAATACTTATTTTCTTTGGGAAGTATTTAATTTCTTATTACTATTTTTCGTTTAAATGAAGAGGTTAATTTAAAGTTTTGTAAACGAAAAAAAAAAAAAAGAAAAGGTCTAATAAAGGTAAATATAGGACGAATATTAAGGCGGTCGAAAAAATTGGCCAGCAAACGGGAGGACAAGTTGATTATTAGCACATTATACCCGGCTTTTGCTTTTTCACACAGCTCGGCGGGTCTCTTTTTCAAACGCGTTAAAACTCGCGCACAGATAACTCACCGAAATGGCATGAATTCAACACACTTTGCGATATAATCACAAAAAAAACAATCAACATCTGGTTACATCAACTCGTACGGTTCCTGTTCAAACCATTGATGCGTTTTGGTTTCCACATCGCAGACTTAAGTGATGGGTTTTGTCATATAATATAAGCGCTACCGAACTGTCCACCGTGCGAGTCTGGCACGAGTTTCTCCCTATCCATTATTCAACAAATATGTGTGTGTGTGTGTGTGTGTGTGTGTCACATGTTTTGTAGGGGCGGTAAAAATGATCACCGATTACGATTTCTTCAGAAACTGCTCGCACAGTGAAATTTGCGCGAATTATACAGTATCGATCGCTTGGCAACTTGCAAAACCGTTCATCATTCTCAATCGAGGTTCTTCATCTCTCGATTCGAATGCTTAAACCACTGGCGACATTGCTTATAAAATGATTTCTTTGTATACCTGCCTAAAGCGAGACTGTGTTTGAGCGAAAGTTTTATCATAGTTTTCAACGCAAAATTACACAAATACGCCGCTCGGTTTAAATTTTATTTTCCAGGCGATTGAAATGTCTTATTGTGCCGCTATACGTAATATTAACTTGTGTCATAGCTGGAAACTGCTGTAATTGGCTCCTCAAAAATCGAAAATGAAAATTTCATTACACGTAATTTATGTTTTCAAGTAGAATGGAGAACGCAAAAGTACACTTTTTAAAACCCGTCTGCTCACCTGTATAGATTCTTATTTCACGTTTGAGGCTGAAAACAAATGAGATGCAATTCATTTTTTGTTCATGTCATACATGTTGACGCGTGCAATCGCGGCCAGTAGATTGCGAACAAATTCGGTTCCGGTATTTTTTTTTTAGTACTTAAATAAAAAATGCGAAAAAAAGTAATTTTAATTTTTCGTCATTTCGTGAAAACCGTTAAACGCGATATGTGTTCTGAAAAAAAGGAGGATATAAAATAGTTGCAATCAAAAAAGGAAATTAAATAATCTCATTTATAGTTTGTGACTGTCTGCGCAGGGTATGGTGGAGCATGCAGAATTTTATAACAAATGTGAATACAATCGAGAAGTGATTGGCGCGTTGTACTCTTTACCGATCACGGTATATTTAACTTTTTTTTTTCTCGGTTCAGTTTTTGTAGCAATATTTTTTTTATGAAATGCGAACAAATAAAGCTAACTTCAATCGCTATATTATTATCTGAAAATATTTAGCCTACATAAATTTAAGTGATAAAATACTCGAAATACCCTATGATGTACCATATATATATATATATATATATATATATATATATATATATATATATATATATATATATATATATATATATATATATATAATGTATATATTTATTATAATTTAAATTAACATTTTTATAAAAAGATTATTCTTTATTTTTGTAATTTTTTCAGTGCGGAAGCTGTACATTTTTGTTGTTTTTTTCGAGCAGTTACAAGAGCTAGTCATTATTATTCTTTATTTTAACCGTTTATTATTGCGGACACTTGTTTTTTTTTATCTTTGTTCTACATGAAATACTTGCGTTATTTTCTGTTTGTATTTTTTTATTTGCTTAGCGTCGATTTTATTTTATCTTTTATTTACTTCCGTTTAAACAACAATTATTAACACGTAAACGATTTTTATAACGTACTTACGAAATTTCAACGTTAAATTTAAGAGCGTATTCTAGTCTAGAAGCACGAATTTAGGAGATTTTTTCAAGCTCAATAAAAAAAAAAAAAATAAATATTTTTACTATCCATTTTTTTATCATTTATTTATTCGTGTTTTAGGAATACACAAAAAAATTATTAAAAAAAAAAATTAAAAATTCACAAAGTTACAGGCTGATGAAATGGAGAGGTAAAAAAAAGGACGTGTTCTAGTTGACACGATTCCAACCCTTCTAGTCATCTGAAACAAAAAAAAAAAAAAAAAAAAAAGATTCTTAATTGGTAAGGTTGTGGTTATAGCCCCTATCTCAAAGAAAAAGAAAAAAAAAATCTAAAATGGTGACCGTTTGGAAAAAAGGTCGATTTTTACCGGTTTTTTGACTTTTCTGAATTTTTTCAAAATATTAAAAATCAAAATTTTGACTTTATTCTGGTAGGGGCTAAAGAGGGATATACAAAGAAGATCCATACTCAATTTAAAGTAAATCGGTTTATTAAAACTTGAAATATGTCAACCGTGTTGAAAAAAGTAGTTTTGAGAAAAACACGTTTCAAGATTTGAAAGATTTAAGTAAAGTTTCAGGCAGACTAATTCACAGAACGGTACGTTATACTTACGATTTTCTTAATCGGCGATTCCTGCTTCATACAATGGACCTTTTTCTACTTCAAATTGTACATTTTCTGAAGTTCTAAAACTAGACGAGCAGTCCTAGCTTCCTTTGAAGCATCAGAAGCTCGGATTTCAGAGCGTTCAATCCAAGTCCCGTCTAACAGTCTAAATGTTCCTTTATTCTCGTCTATCTGAACGCACAGCACTTCCTTTGTTACTTTTTTTATCCATTTTACATTTAATAAATAAAATATTCACTTAAAATTTTATATGTTTAGACTGTACACAAGGTACACACGTCTACGTTGCTTGAAGATTGAAACGAAACTGACCTGAACTGAACACTAAACAAGAAAAGATTTCAACAAAATATGTTACAATGGGCCTTCAGTTAATCGATTTTTAAATATATATATAATGTATAAAAGAGCTTGATTTATCCTCAGGTAGTCGAAGAATGTCTACCGTGTCTATTGTTTGATTCGCTCCGACTGAGCCGATTTAGTTGCCGCGTCACTAAAATAGCTATAACTCCGTAAATAAGTTTAATTTTGAAAAGTATTTTTAAGGACATATTCTTAAATGTCTAAACTATCAGAATATGTTGTCATTTTAATATAGATTTCTGTGTTAACAAAGTTTATTATGTGATAAAATGATACTCATTTAATCGACAGCAAGTTAAAAATACTTAGGCCGCGGTTACGTTGCATCAGAACTCGTACGAAAAATTAGTCGTACGACATCGTGCGAATTCCTATCACAATTTCGTACGAATAAGGCGGTTACTTTACTTTTTTTTTTTTTTTAAAATAATAAATGTGTATTGAGATCTTAAACTACTGTTTAAATAATCAATATATATGACTAATTAGTTTAGACATGTATAGAATATTAGTTCATTAACTAATTTCTATTATTTATATACATAAATATTATTTACAAAACTAAATCGTTTGGCGTTAATCGCTTAAGACGTCTAACATCTGATGATGTGTCCAGTAGCTGGTTCGCTTCAACATTCACATGTTGAAGGAGCCGCTTTTCGTGCTTTATGGCAAAGTCGCGAATGACCTCGTCTACCCACTTCAGATTCAAATCTGCATGCAAGTCCTCGTTTCTTTGATACCATTCTGCATTGGTAATTGCACGAGTGACTTTGTTCTGACTACGCTGAATGACCATTCGGTTAGCAGGTTTTGCACATCCCCAAAGTTGGATCCCGGTTACATTACTTGCGGTGTTGTTTGTACTTATTAAAGACTGTCAGTGTGCTTGAATTTCTTTTTCTCAGTTTGTTATAGGATATCTCGGTGTTTCTTGTTCTCGTAATAATGTTTTCAGTATCGAAAAGTATATGCAAACGCTGCATAATAATCTACTCTTGTATTCATTTAGTTTAATTTTTTTGAATTCTCTATCAGATTGAAGACATTTTTTTCTTTCGCAACGGTCATATATTGTACTCGCTCTTTAAATTCTATTCTGAATTATCCCATCGTTACCAACTGTCACACTTTCAGGAGGGCAAAAAAAAACTCTGGCGAAGCATTTTCTTCTTCCATCTGGCTATTAGAATGCCAAAAGCAAAAATAAGAGAAAATGGCTCAAAAGTTTATTGTGTAACTTTTTTTTTTATTATTGCCATTTTTATTCTTTCAAATGATATTACATCATCTGTGAACCAGGTTGAAAAGAAATCGAATTTCCAACATTTACACACGTTTAAGGTGTTATTTATTTTATCAAGAAATTCACTGATTGTAACAAAAGTTATTGAGGAAGTTGCTTAAATTAGAACAAACGCTTATTTATTACGTTGCCACGTCGTATAAATTTTTTGCAGTAAATCATGAAGCTAAAAGGTACAATGTGAAAAATTAATACGTAAAATTTATTCCACTCGCGAATTTAGTTAATTTTTATTCCGAGGCCTCTTATGAAAACATGTTCTAAACGGAAAGAGCGTAATTACGCACAATATAGTAAATACCGTGATTAATAAAAAACATACGATGTTAAAATCAAAATTAAAACTAAAAACTAAAAAGAATACACAATAAAACCGAACCTCTGGCAGCCGGGGTGTTATAAACACATTAGAAGAGCGATACAAAACATCAGGGGGGTGCATCTGGGTTAACTCTGAGTTCCAAATTTTAAAATTCTTTCGCTTTTGCCGATTTTTTAATGATAAAATCAGAAACGTTACGCATCCTCAATATTAAGACAAGTCGTTTTTTCCTAGCCTGATACACTGCCGAAAATACTAGTAGAAAGAAATCTGCTATTTTTTATAAAACCACTAACACATCTGTAAATCGAGTTTTTGAAAATTTTAAAATTGATAACGTTTTACTCCAGCTTACAAAAGTTATAAGAAGGTGAGAATATATGATCCAAATATAAGCCAATTGAGTTTCAGAGGACCGCCTCTAAAATATTTTAAAAATATACAAAAATAAAAACGTATTGTTTTATCTAAATAAAGTTATTTTCTTCACGCGTTAATCAGTATGGGTTTCTATTTGAGAAAGGAACTGATGATGTGACCGTATCATCGCAATTTGTACATGGTTGAAAAATCGGAATAGGTCAGTAGTTGCAGTTTAATTCGACTTCGCGAATATAAAACATTTTAAACTTTAAAGATAAGTTTAATAACAAATATAATAAACAATAAATTAAAGTAAGTCCCGTACCCCCTTGATAAGGAATCATGGATTGTGTAATTAAGCTTTTCATAATGTACTAAGCCTAATGGATCTATCTGAGGAGAATACTGGGACTAGTTCCTTTCTACTGCAGGTCCGCCTTTACTTCCCCCAAGGTTTCTCTGGTACCCAGTTCAACTTCGTTTAGACCTGGGAGTGACTTGTATGCAGAACGAGACAAGTCTCAAAAACTTACGACACTTCTGGTTTGGTAGCTAAACACATTAACTACTAGGCTACCGTGCTACAAAATATGTATGAAACATTTCTAAAAATAAGTAAATCCTTTTTTACTGTTTACTATATTTGTTAGCAAATTTATTTCTATAATTCATAATTTCAGCAAACAGGATGATAGAATGTATAAGAAACATGTTATTAATTAAATTATATTCTAGTGATTTATATGGAAATATTTACGAAAAGTTTAACTCTTATCTGTCTAAAAAAAAAAAAAATGTAAAGAGTCATAGAAGTCCATAACATATAAAGTGATCCAGGTGTGTAGGCCGAAAGAAGAATTCTAGGTGATCTTACATGTTTTCTAATCTATGTAAAAGTTTATCTGGTACAAATGGTAAAATTTTTAGTTGCACCAATTATATCGTACTAGTTTCCAATTGACGTCGTTCGACATCCAATATTTGTAATAAAAAAAAGAAGGTCGCTATTATTTATAAGTAATTTTAAAAAAATCGTTAGATTATTAATGCGAATAATACTAAATTTATCGTATATAAGATTTATGTATCTCGTTGCTTTCTTTCTTGCACACGATACTGGGCATTAATAATATAGTCGAATTACTTTAAATACATGTAATATATGAATCGTCAAACTATCTAAAAATGTTTCTCTTTTATTCCCTATTCTCCCGCCTTGTTGGTTTGAAAGTGCCGTTCCGGGATCGGTTAACCAACCGTGCATTCTTTCTAAACTTCCAAATAACCAATTTAATTTCAGGCTAGGTAGACCTGGAAGTGATTTGGATCTGGATAAATGCTTGAATATTAAACTTTGAACTTCAGGTTTGATGGTGAAAAACCTCAGTTATTAGGCTATAGCACTTTTTATTTTTTTTTAAATACGCTATTGTGTAATATTTTTAATATGTTAATTATACCAGTTTTACATACATCTTTCATGAAATTATGGCATTAACACATAAGAATCAAGATGTTTGAGACTTCTTCTAAATCCAGTTATTAAAAGTAAAATTTCAATTTTTAATATACCCATAGAATGCGAAAATATTAATACTTGAAAATTACTACTAAAGTACTAGTAATTTATATATAATAAAATAAAATCAACGTATTAATAAAATTATTTGCCTTCAGAATGTAGCCTAGCGAAAGAGTGCAGTCGAGCAAAACTGAAAATCATCAATTCCATATTCAAGGATGGCGCGTAAAAAATATTATAAAGTGATTCTTCCGAACAAAAGATAAAAAAGGAAGGGAAGAAAACGATTTTTCAGTATATCGTAACTTAATCATTATTGTAACAATAAAGGTTATTACAAAAGCCATAAGAGCGCGTAAATTGATTACGAAAAGATATATCAGTTGCCAAATTTTAAATGCAAAAAAAAGAAAAAAGAAAATTGCAAATGTAAATGAAATGATAAAATACGTAACCGTGAATAATGTCTGTCAAAAGCGCAATATTGTAGTTACAAAAAAGTAAACAGTTTAAATAGTTTTTTATTTCTAATTTTTCGTTTTTAAAATGGATAAAAAAGAGATTACAAGCTGTTCCTATTTATCGCCAAATTTTAAAAAACCTCTGTAATTAATAAACTAATGGTAGATAAGAAAAATAAAACATTTAAATACAAACTTCATTGCAAACAACGTACAGAAAAAAAATATTGAAGAATTATGGAATATTATTGGCGGCAGCGAGGGTGTGGTTTAATGTAAAATTTTTTAGATTTTGGATTTTTATTATAAAAAAAAAAAGGGATTAACATAAAAGAGGCTTTTGCTTAGTTACAAAAGGAAATAACGACGCAAATAAGAAATTAAAATTTTTTAATATACTAAACACATGTAAAAAATTACTCGGTATTATATTGTGTTATTATTTCAAAAACCAAACTAATGGCATTTTATCTTTGAGAACGGTATACGAATTTAACTATACTATGGATAATGAACTTTTAAATGTATCATTTAATCGACTAATACATTTTTAATGCAACGTTATCCTTATAAATAAATTTCAGGATTATCTACAGAACTTGGCACCCATTTAGATCTCAATTTTTTTGTCGGTGAAGTCGACAACCACGCATATTCTTAATATTGAACTTGGCTCCCATTTTTACATTCATATTTTTGATGGGATATCATTACTTTTTGTAAAGAAAGTATTTATTATTCATTCAAATTCAAAAAATAGGCTTACAAAGTGAGCACTTTTTGAAAGTCAAGTTATCGAGTCCGTCTGTTCCCTAACTCTAAAACTACCACCACTTTGGACCTGTATGGCTGTAGGGAAGAAGTGACAAGAAACCTTTACTACAACACACAGGGCTCTACAAATATGTCACGTTATTTTCATCTCTTTTTTTACAGGTATGTCAAAATCAGTATACAATATCATGTTCATTCGAGATTATCTACAGAACTGGGCACCCATTTAGATCTCAATTCTTTTGTCAGCGAAGTCGATAACCACACGCATATTCTTAATATTGAACTCGGCTCCCATTTTTACATTTATGTTTTTGATGGGATATATACATACACATATAAAGATGGACAATTTTCAAATAGAGTAATTAATACAAATTTTAGATACAAAAAAATTCAAATCAAATGATGTAAAACGAAACACAAATAAAAAAATGTATTAATTAAAATAAAGTAATAATTCAATTTATAATTAGTGTTATAAACGTGTACGACGTTTATCGTAAATTACTGCTTATATACAAATTAATTTCAAAACCACAACGAAATGTATTTTTTTTTCAATGTCTTAATGAATATAACTTATTTCATACATCTTTCGAATTGATGCGACCCGATGAAACCTCCTCGCATAGCTTTTTGTACATTTTGTTCGAAAAGCCTTCTATTTGACTGTAAAACTTCTGCTGCTTCTTTATTCAGCGGATCCTCCGGATTAGGCTCCTGTAAATTACATCATGTAAATTATAGCGGGCAAAACAGGATATGAGAAAGAGTTGAAATTGTAAATGTAAATCAATTGTTAATTTTTCCGAATCGAAATATTATATATATTTACCATTACTTATATATTATTTCAAATTTTACGCGGTTGTTTAAATAATCAGTATTTAGATTTTGACATTTTACTTTTCATTTTTATTTGATCATATGTAGTAATCGTATAATAATGTCGTTCGTAAAGAAAATTTTAAAAGTTTCTAGTAATATAATCGTAACGCAAATTATTCAAATAAACAATGTAAAATTTGTTGTTTTTTTTTGTCAAATCTATATATTTTTAAAAATAGCGATTAAGTTTATGCAAATACACGAGTATGGATTAATTTATATTTATAATAACACATTTAACGTACCAGAAAGAGATACTGAAGACCATATACAATAGAATTTATAGTTAGAACCGGTTTCCAATCTTCTCTTAATATATTAAGACATACATTGCCTTCCAAATCTATGTTAGGATGGTATACGGCAGTATCACATTTTACTTTGGGAGGTTCGTGAGGGTAATTTGGACCAACTTTGAAACTAAATGTAAAACGCCCGTTTTTGTAATAACCCTTTAAATTAAATGCACACTCATATGAACATTATGATATAAAATATTGAATTATCGGTTTTAAAGTGTATCATAATTTTGTAAGAAACAAAAAATATGTATAAATATACACATATAAATATATAAAAACATACAAAACTTTTAAAAGTAACACGTTGCAACAGTACAAAGTGACGATCATTACACACATTTACTTATAAAACAACTCGTAATGTGATAAATTCATACCAAACTTCAAAGGATTTAACAACTTGTCAACATATCATTACGCGCTTACTAAATTATCTTTAAAAAAAACGTATGTATATAACTTTTTTACGATGACAAAAATTTCAAATGATATACGTATGCACACAGAAAGAAGGTCCATTGTACATTTACTCAAATTTGTGTTTGATTTTAAAAAGTTATAAAAATTACAACCAAAGTTTACATATGTATTAAATTATATTCCTTATATAAATTTCCGCAAAATAATTATGAACTACAACTAACCTCGTCCGGACAAATTGTTATTTTAAAATTCAACAAATCATCGGGATCTGGGAATGTTGTAGTGCATCCTTTCGGTAAATTTAATTCGTTAATATCTGAAATAACAATATATATGTTTATAATTTGCTATTTACAGGTTAGATCAGATTAAAAATATTACACTTACATCTAGTGATAACAACATCGAACAACTTACGATTCAAATTAAAATACATTATTGTTATGTGTACCTTTGGTAATCCTTAATATAGCTGCTGAAGATTTCTTTTGACCAGTTCTTTGAACAGGTTCACCATCTCTTTTTTGCTGTTTTAATGAAAACAATTTAATCATAATTATATAATTCGTTAAAGTTAAATACTTCGTAACTTGAACCTGATCCTGTATTTAGCCAATAAACGGAAAAATCGATAGTAAACTAGTATTACATTTTTTGCGCATAACAACAACAGAAATACAAATATATATAAATTCCATGCACGAAATGGAACGACGTTTTATTTAATTTTTATCATTTATTCGTTATAAAATTTCAAAATTAGAAAATAAGATTTAAGATAAACTATCGCATATTACGTAATTATAAATATTGAAACACTTAATTTACTAAAATTATAATTTTCAATTTATTAAAGAAACCAAGAAATCGATAATTGGTAACATACGTGTGTACGCGCGTACACGAATTTAAGTTTTGTGTGTGATAATATTTTTATAAAGCCTATAAATTTAATTAATTCCTCGATGAACTGGAAAATATTTTTTCAGAGAAATTATGTTTATCGTCCTCAGTTTCGCAAGGTGATCAGTTTAAATGTTTAACTATGGTTGTTTTGATTTTTTGTTCCAAGTGATTATCGTGTAATGGGCGCATGTCAATTTAAAAATTGTACAGTAAGCGATGAAGATCGATCAAATTCTTCTACTTATGATGCTCCAGTAAGCAATCGTAGTGATAGTGCTTTGACGGTTAATTTATCGGTCGCTAATCGCAATCGCTATGTACCGTTTAGAAGAAAAAGTTATTCTTGCAAAGCAGTGGATAATTTAATACTGGAAACTTTAAGTATGATAGGAAAATTAGGACTCGTTAGGTATGTAAACGTACTTTCGATGTACCTAATTTTTTAATAATGATTTGTAAGTGTAGTAATTTTTAACATACCGTTGTCATAATTGAGTTAGATCAGTTTTTACGAAATATTTCAGCAAATGGAACGTACATTTTCGTAAGTAATTGCGTATATTACAGCTAAAATAAAAGCCAGCAATTTATTTTGTTTTGTACATTTTATTCGTGTATGTAAATAAAAATTCAATAATATTTTTTATTAATCAACAGCTACGTTATAGTAACGATGATTGAGTATGCGCGAAAACATTCAAATGTCATATTTTTACTTTTAATGAAAAACTTTGCGATTTTTTGTAAATTATGAGATTATTCTAAAGTATCAAGCAGTTTATTTGCCTATTATAATGATATTTTCCTTCGGATAACACGAGTTCTCTTAACGCGTAATTCGAAAGTAATATAGTAACATAGTATCTAATTTAGATAAATAATGTAGCTGTTTATTAAAGATTTTTTTTTTTTTTCTTTTTTTTCGGAATATATAAAATAAATTTTCTAGACAATGTTTTTATTTAAAAATTTTCGTTAATTATTTCCATTTGTTAAACTTAACTGTGAATAATCGAATTTTAATTATGATTTAAACAGCTCAGGGAAAATCGGTAACAAGTAAAAATAAAAAAGTAGAATTAGAAAAAAAGGCGAGGGCCGTTATGGAATAAGAAAATTCCTATTGTACGAAAGAAAATCGGTGTAAAATATAAAATCTTAATAGAGTTTGAATATCATGATAAAAAGAGAAGAAAATAAAATGTTTTGGTTTTTTCTTAATTTAATTTAGCGCCAGTGAAACGATTGCCCATTGAACCGGTGGAATTGAATAACTTGTACTAATTTGATAAATAAATTTGTATGTATCCCCAATAGTATGGTAATAATTACTTCAGTGAGGAAGGATTACATGCGAGTGATTATTTTTATTTAAATTAAATATAAATAAATTCCGAAGTAGGAGTTCAGCAAAATTTAAAAAGGACTAAAATTACAGACGTATGTATTTACTATAAGTAAACAATTGACCAAATTTTCTAAATCTACTTTAGAGTAGTACACTTAATATTTATGAAAATGCTATTACACAGAATAAGTATTTTATTTAATATAATTTTTCTGCCTAATTGCAATCATTACTACTTAAATGTTTGAGCCATCTTAAAAAATTTACAGTAAGCTTAATTTTTTCTTTTAGTGCAGAAAGTGTTTTAACTTTAATTTTTTGTGCATAATTCATGATTGTATCCCCCGGAAATCGCCTAACGAGGAAGCAAAAAGAACCGAAATATTTTATTTTTGTGACAAAAAACATTTACATTTTAAATTTTTTTTTTTTTATAATAACAGAAGAAAAATCTTCGAGACCCGAGAATTATATTTAAAACTTATCGGAACTATATAATTTGAAACGAATTTAACCCCGAGCTAATAGGCAGATTCATATAATCAGTTAAAACGAAATAAAAAATACTCCGTTGATCTTACGTATTTCGCTAATTCGGTATACGTGCATTAAAAGACTTATCGTACCGTGATATCTTGCATTAAGCGCATGAAACATCGTGCGCTGTATCGACGAAAACCACTTCGCGCGAGTCAAATGTTAAAGTTATGTCGTCCAGTATGTTAATAAGACTAAATAAAAAGAGTGAAATTATTAATAAAAATGTGTTATATCGCATGCGCGCGTTGTAAAAAGTGTGAACGACGTTCATTTTATTGTTTTGCACAACTTTTGCGCCGTTTATGATCAATTTTACAACCCCATTTATTTTCGTCATTATTTAACTTCTTTTATCCGTATTAAATATAAATTGTATATTAAATTAAACTTTAAGTTTAACCTATTTTAAGCCGAAATCTGACAATGAAATATGTATACTGCGACAATAAATAAAATTTAAGTAAGTCAAGGATGTTTATTTATCTACCAGATGGTTTGATATATGTTTGAAATTGTGTTTAGCAATCCGGAGCCACCAGATTCTTTACAAAAATTACACGATATTGGAGATAACGATGATGGCTGGTTGCAAATTGTAAATTCATTGGTTAATGTAGTTCCTGTAGAAAATCCTCTAGGGCCTGCTGTGATTTTTGTTGTTCTAGATGATTGTCCTTTACCGAATAAGGTAAGTTATTATATACGCTAAAAGTGCTGTTTTCAGAATAGACGTACATTTCCTAAGAGTGTGACCTTCATCGAAGCAGCGTTAAATGAAATTGGTATTTTAAAAATACAACAGCGTGTTAGGAAGGAAAACGGCGAAAACGGAGAGAACAGTAATTCTAATAAAAGAATATAAAAGTGTAGGAAGAACAAGTTAATTTTTTCACTCTATTAAATAATTTACAGAATAAAATCTTTTTTAATTTTTCATTTTTAACGTTTACAATAACAGTAAATATTGTATATACAAAGACAATAATTCGAGAAGTGTATGAGCTAAAACAGTATACGTAAAAAAAAAAAAGGTTGCATAGCTGGTAGTGGTTTAAAATAGAAAATTTTAATAAAATACCATTTAAAATTATAAAAAAAAAAAAAAAAACAACAAAAATTGTTTTTTCTTTAAAATAAAATATACAAATTAAATTTAATAAAATGTAAATTAAAAAAGTTGAATTTATATGTACCATTAGAATTTCGTAGCATTTCTAAAGAAATATTTTTTTCCGTCAATATGTTATTAATTAAATGAAAGAGTAAGCTTTAAAATGGTAAAAAATGCATAAATTCTAATCATTAAAATTTTATGAATCACTAAGCACTGATTTGTATGAGAAATAACTCCAATTTTTTATTTTATAAATCGTTTTAAATTAACCGCTCCCTTTAATAATTTTTTAATGTAGTTTTCAAAGAAACATATATAATTTGTATAGTGCAAAATCTCGTTATTTTTCTTTAAGAAAGTTTTTGACTTAAATTATAAAAATAAATAAAGAACTTTATTTTTATGTGTTGTTAAGAAATATAATCGAAAATTTAGAGTTCAGATCTTTGCAAGTATATAAATAAATAAATACCTGTACTATGTAAAATTTAAAAATTGAACAAAATTTAAATAAAGAAAAAATAAATTGGATACGTGGTTGTGGTATTGTGTATGTATAAACACAGGGAGAGTCACTCTTTCTTAATTAACCGTTTCGTTAACTGTTTGTTTTGCACAAAAGGATGGAAAAAAAAATTATAGTATGCAAGTACAGTAACATGCTATTAATAATAAAGTTATGTACATGCGTTGCATTTTTTAACAATGTAAAATATTATATAGGCAATGAATAAAAGGTTTTATTATGTTACATAGAGAAGCATGTTTTTGATAAACTCGCGTTATAAACAAGAAGCGGTCTTACAAATAAGCATTACTGGTTACAGCGTACCAAAAAGTATTGTATAATTAATTATTTTCAATGATTATAGTGTAGTTACTGTTATCAGAGTTATTATTTATTAAACAACAGTTTTCGGCCCCATCTAAGTCAATTAAGTGGTGAGAGATCGATGAGCAATGTAAAATTGATTTTCGCAGTAAATAAATATTCGGTGAACAATAAGATCAGTTCCACCAGTTCATTTTTGGTCGAAATTTTAGTTTGTTCATTTTTGGTTTTATTCATAACACAAACTATGAATATAAGAGCAAAAATGAACAAAGTAAAATTTCGGCCAAAAATGAAGCTGGCGTAAAAAAAAGGTAAAATAACGTGGAGGGAAAATTTCAAAAAGTCGTATAAAAATTCAGGTTCTAGCAAAATGTCGTACAGAAACGTAATAATTACGAATTTGCAATTCTTTTTTAGCCTTCAATACGGATTTTGTTTAACATTTCTAAAGCTTATTCTGTCTTTCTATAAATGCAATAAAATTCGGTTAGTTTCAATTTTTTTGTTTTAAAGTTTTGTTATTTTACTGGATTTTTTTTTTTTTCTTGTATCAGTCTCTGACTTTATTCAGTTACTTATTAGTACTAAAATATCTTGTGAAACTGTACAATAACATCCTTCATATAAGTTCAGCCAAAAGTTGAGACTTAAAATAGGCATTGTTTTCCATTTATACTCACGTATCTGCACTAAATAATCTTTCTTCAAACTGTAACTTCTATTTGCCAGTTCAGCGATTCTTTCTTTACATTACACTTTTATACGTTTGGTTGTCTGTAACCAAGTCTGAATAAATACCCGGCCATTTAGAGCGTTCCATTCTCACTCGTGTAACTTTAATAATATAGTCTCTATCTAATATTCTTTCTTCTCACAAAACCGAGAATTGTTTTGTATCTCATTTTATATAGGTGTGCGTGTAATATTTTTGTCTTAAGTTCATTAGTTCCTTATTATTCATCGTACCGCCATAACTCAGTTTATGTTTATTGATATACGCAGTATTATATCTTTTTAGTTAACTTTAGCGTCTATTATTTTGTATTTATGAAATTTTATCAATTACCGACCATTTCTTTCCCAAATATTCTATACTGAGCTATCACCCAATTGAATTTTCCTTTATTTGTAAATTTGACTTAATTTTCATTCTAATGTGATATCCAATATTACATGTGTTTAAAAAATGTTTATCTTACCTTATGGCGATGGAGGAGCTAATTAATTACTGTACGAATTTTCTTACTTTTATCACAAACTAGAACCTTTAATAAGCATATATTTCCGCCTAAACTGAGTACTCACAACGCTCTAAATTCGATGTTTTGGAAACTTGCCGTTAATGAAATAATAAAATTCAACATATTATACTTAAATATTATTGTTAAATCGGAGATCAGTTAATCCATATTCATTGTTTCGCTAATATCAACAACTAAATTAAGCGCAATATCCGAGTAAGTTATATAGCATAGACAGTTTATAAAATATTTAAATTTGAAATTTTCGCATCTTGTAAAAAATATTCTGGCTTGTCTATATAACATTTTTGGTTATCTATTAATGTATTTAGTCTTTTAAACTATGTATTAATATAGGGTCAAGTAAAAAGTTTTGAGCATTTTTTCGCTTTATTTCTACGATGAAATTAACATCGTTAGAATTACCCGATTTAGATCAAATATGCGCCGTTTTGTTCGATAACTTTTATCCATTTTGAAGGAAATTTCACAATTCCGCGATTGAAGAAGTCCTCGTCCTTATTGGTTAAAAACTTGACTAGCTCATTTTCACATGCCTCTCTTGAGGCCAGTTTTGTATCATCAAGAAAATTTTTCAAATGCTTGAAAAGGTAATAACGGCGGGTGCGATAGAACTTCCCATCCAAGCTCTCGGATCTTCTGGCACGTCGTTGAAGATGTGTGCGGCCTAGCGTTGTCTTGATGGAACACAACACCCTTCCTATTAGCTAATTTTGGTCGCTTCTGGTCGATCGCCTACTTCAATCTGGTCAGTTGTTGACAGTGGAGGTCCGAATTGAGTGTTCGGCCCGATGGCAGCAGTTCATAGTGGACGATTCCCTTCCAATCCCATCAAACACACAGCAAAATTTTCTTGGCCATTGATCCGGGCTTGGCGATCGTTTAACCGGCTCACCGCGATTAGACCACGATCTTTTTCGGCTATTGTTCTCGTATGTGACCTATTTTTCATCGCCAATCACCATCCGTTTCAAAAATGGGGCGATTTCGTTACGTTTCAGCAAAGAATCGCAGGCATCAATTCGGTTCAAAAGGTTCTTTTACGTTAATTCGTGTGGCACCCATACATCGAGCTTCTTCTTTAGATCAGCCTTATGCAAATAGTTCCAAACGGTTTTATGGTTAATCTTCAGTCCCTGGGCAATGGAATAAGTGCTCACATGCCACTTCGACCCGGCGATTTCCATGATTTTATCGATATTTTCGACGATTGGCCTACCAAAGCGTGCGTTATCTTCGATATCCATGTTACCAGAACGGTATCGTTGGAACCTCCGCTTTGTTATTGCATTCGATACTGTATTGGGTCCATAAACGGCACAAATTTTTTTGGCCGCTTGCTCCGCCTTTTCACCTTGGTCGTAGTGGTGCTGAAGAATGTATCGAATTTCCTCTTTTTTACCTCCATTTTGGAAAGCCGTAACACACAGTTAGCTTCACCAAACACAAAACTGACAAAGAACTCTTTTTTGAAGCGTAATGTCACCTTGAAATCATCGCATAGTATGACACGATGCGATGTCTACATTGTGAGATATGGCTCACTAACGACTTCTAGCGAAAAAAAAAACGTTCAGAACTTTTTACTTAACCCAATATTACATCTTCAATTTTCTTTAGTAGTAAATTTATCATAATATCATATAAATATTATAATTGGATATAAAACCGGCTTCTACTGTGAAATGCATTTTCTTGTAAATAACGTATTACAAGTCTTTTTAAAAAATAATTTAAAGAATTTCTTAACTAATTTCAATAATGTTACTAATTTACTTCGATGTTTATGATTTTTATTTCATGTATATTTTTTTAATTTTTGCTTTATGTTACTTTTGGATTTCCTCTATTATATATCTGAATTTAATTTTTACTTTTATTCGTTCTCTTTTAAGTTACAATATGAAAAAATTAAGTACGCTAAGACAAAAACGGTAAATTGTTTTGTTTTTTTTTTAGGCTACAGTGTTGAAATTGGTAAAAATGTTGAATTTACCGCGGATGAGTTCATTACGAAGTCGTAAAGTAATCCACCAGCACAGAAATATATGTATTATACTCGGAGTATTGGCAGAAAAATTACCAGGACCTAGTAGCACGTCTATACTTTCTACCGGTACTCTACAATACTTAATATCTGATTTAGTAAGTATCGTATTTTCAGTCATTTAATGCGTATCCAAATATGCTATGAAAAATTCGTGTAAAAAGAAAACATAATATCTCCTTATAGTACAGGATTCGAACAGAGATCGTCTTTCACCCATCTATTTACCAGATGAAACATATTTTTTATGAAATCTTATATATAGACGATCACATCCCGATTGTATTGCCCATGAAATTTGTTCATGGCTATCCTTAATTTAAAAAATTTGAATTCAAGTTTTTTTTTTTCATATTTCACCTACTTGCTTACCAAAAAATTATTATTCAAAACAAAAGTCCCTAATGTAAGGAGAATATACCAAAGTTATATTGCCTGCGTGTTTCTGTTCATGGCTACCTGGTAAGTAGATATGAACAGGTAAGCTGAAATAGGTGACTGCACTAATCTGTTTACCAGTCGAAATATATATCAAAATAAAGACAATTTAATTACAAACGCGATGATATAGCATTGCCTGAAATAAACCGTTCATGAAACATTATTTCCAGCGTTCAAAGTTAAAAATCTGAGCAAGCAAAGTTGCGCGAGAGAGAAAGTCGACCGTCCTACATAGTACGATAGCGGAGAACGTAACATAGTAGCTGCGCACGGCGCGTCGGTTGAATGAAAGAGAGTGCGCATGTTCTTCTTACATGCAATTGAGAGAGACAGCACTTCTCTATTGGCGGAAATCATTTTAGAACGATTTACAAAAACTTGAAACTATTTTCAATTATAATTTTTATATTTTAATATACATACATATACATATTAAAATATAAAATCGTGTTTTAAATATTTTACCTATTATATAAAGAAAGTCTAAGTATAAGCAAAGAAAATAAACAGTTGTTAAAAAAAGGAAACATAATATTTAGGACATTCATGACTTGTAAAAAATTTTTATTACAAAACAAATGAAATACAAAAAAAAATTAAACCCGAAAATTGTAAAATTTATAAACATTATAAAATATCTGATTCATTAGAAGTTACATGATGATCTTCGGACTCCGATAATTCTTCGTCATTTTCTTTTTCAGTCATTTGCAATAGGTCGTCTATCTTCAAAGGCGTTTGGTCCCAAACAAATCCTATTGGTTTAAAATAAATTATTATTTTAAACCAATCGCAGTTTTCAGTGGTGCAATTTCACACAATTTGAATCTGTTGCATGAAGCCGTATAGAATTGACATAAATAGTACGCAAAATTTTTTGAGTAAGAGAAGACCAGCGCGATTTTATAATGTTTGAGTCGAAACGATGTATTTTTTTTTTAAACTATTCATTGTCTTCTTTTTTGAGGAAAATACGATATTTTGCATCATTCGCGTTGGTGCAGTGCTTGATCTGATCCCATGCATATTAGCAGTAAATTATTGAATAGCATCCATTTTTTCGCTAATAAAATTGTCGGCTTCGTCAAGTAATGACGCAAAAATATGTTGGAACGTGCTTTAATACGCAATTATTGAATTACTCATCGCTAAAATCAATAACAGATTTGGTTAAATTACACAAAAAACACTTTCTATTCTGTTTTTATATTAATTTCGTTGCACGTGCTCGGCGTAGTTACTCCAAAATGATTCCCGTCAATGAAGAAGTGCTGTCTCTCTCAATCGCATGTAAGAAGAACATGCGCACTCTCTTTCATTCAACCGACGCGCCGTGCGCAGCTACTATGTTACGTTCTCCGCTATCGTACTATGTAGGACGGTTGACTTTCTCTCTCGCGCTACATTGCTTGCTCAGATTTTTAACTTTGAACGCTGGAAATAATGTTTCATGAACGGTTTATTTCAGGCAATGCTATATCATCGCGTTTGTAATTAAATTATCTTTATTTTGATATATATTTCGACTGGTAAACAGATTAGTGCAGTCACCTATTTCAGCTTACCTGTTCATATCTACTTACCAGGTAGCCATGAACAGAAACACGCAGGCAATATAACTTTGGCATATTCTCCTTGCATTAGGGACTTTTGTTTTGAATAATAATTTTTTGGTAAGCAAGTAGGTGAAATATGAAAAAAAAAAAATTGAATTCAAATTTTTAAAATTAAGGATAGCCATGAACATATTTTCATGGGAATACAATCGGGATGTGATCGTCTATAATAAGATTTCATAAAAAATATGATGTTGCATCTGGTAATCTGATCGGTGAAAGACGATCTCTCTTCGGATCTTAAGACTATTACGCGAATGGCCGTAAGTCAAACGCTTCACTCCTTAAAGAAATTTTGGTTTCTTTACGTCGTGGAGGGACAATTTTTCTAAATTTTTTATATGAAAATAATGACTTTCTTATCTGGTTTTTTAAACTTTTGTAAACAAAGTTTAAATTGACATATAAAAAAACGGTGAATGTTAAACATGAACAATCGTTCCATTTTAAATTTTTGAACTATTAAGTTTAAAAAATGCACAGTTTAACTCGTCGTTTAAGTAATAATCATTGCAAAGTTACCAAAAGCAAATATGTAAAATATACCAAAAGTCTTCTAATCTTTCTTTTTTTTTTTTTTTTTTTTTTTTTTTTAATAAGTTATGAGTCCCACAAGCTATCTTCTGTAGGTGCCCAACACTATTATCGTTTATTCATAAATATAATTACAAAGCTTCTTAATACCTACTTAACATTATATACAGCGTCGGACATATGTCAAATTTACATAACGTTAAAATAATTATAAATGATTATCGCCTTCAAATATAAGTGGTAAATTAACTGAAAAAAGTACAATGTAAAAATACTCTGCTATATTCTTATTATTCATAAATAAATATATCGAACAAAAATGAGATTTAATAATTGTGTTTTAGCTTTGTAAGGTAATGAAATCATGACTTCTTTCAGAAATTAAGCGTTTGTTATGTAATAGCGGTTTCAGTCTAGTATAACTGGTCGAAAATGAGCAGCGACTAATAAAATAAATAAAATTATTAAAGTAAATAATCTTAAATAGTCGTGAACAACGGCAAACAACCACACAAAACCATTTTATGCGCACTATTCGCAGTATAGATGACACGTTTGGGATTGGATTAGTATCACAATAATAAGCAGTTACAATCAATTCCAGGCGTAGTTTTCCATTTAAATTCGTGTTACATGTAGAATCGACAACACCCATTAATCCACACCTATGTATACAAATTAATTTTTTTGTAATAATAACTTCATATTGTTTTTTAAGAAAGCTGACTCAAGTTCGAAAACCATTAAAAAAATTACAAACTTACTTCGGAATATATATATATATATATATATATATATATCCCTCAAACTAAAAACGCATTAAAAGGATACCGATTTGATGACAAAAAATGCATTTAACGAAATGTAACCGACCTCCTAAGGGAAATATATTTGGAGGCCTTCCAACAACTCTATAAAAGTGCAAAAACGTGTATAGAACTAAAATAAATATATATATTAAATTCGAGGTATATAACAACATAAATTCCGATATAATAAGACCATTTGTACTTCATAGATATTGTTAAACTATATCGAATAACTTGTAGTTTATCGTACGTTACGAATTTAAATAATTACGCGTAAAAAATAAAATACAGGCTTTTTTCATACGGAGCAGTTTTCTTAAATGATTCTTTGTTTAAAAAGGGCTACACTCATTGCGAAATGACCAAATCTATTTGAACGCTTCCCGTAGTTGACAATAGTTCCTCAGGGAAAAATTCCTATTCAAAATTTGTTAACCACGTTTGTGCTGAATTTTCAATGTTTCTCTCTAAATGTTTTCTAACAGTTAGTAAAAATAGATAAATAAGCGTATATTATCATGCCGGAACAACTGTGCTTTTCGTCATAACCCCGAGAAATTGTTAATGGGAAAAAACTACATCTTGGTTGTCAAGAAAAAGATCAACATTACTTTTACGCTGAGTGAAATTATTTGATACATTTGTGGACACAGGAAATGAAAATGTTTTCATCGCGTGATAGATGCTTTTTTTTTTTTTTTTTTTTTGCGGACTCGTCGTAATAAACTAGCATTCCAGCATCTAAAAAGTATCACCTTCCATTTGGTAGCGACATAAAAGTCTAAGTGCCGATTGAAAATTTCTTTTGCCTTTGTGTACGCTATTTTGTGCACAAAGGGTTCACGAATCCCAAATACATTGTACACACTTCTTTGCGAAACGTGTCTATTTTAGTTTTAGTTTCATTTCCCCTGTGATATATTAGTTTATTTCCAAGCAACACGTTGTCATTATCGATAGTGTCTTTCTTAAGTTTGAAGCAGCCCGCACCGGTTTGTGATGATCTGTGGTGGAAATAATGTTTCGTTACCGCAAGTTTTACTTAACCGCCGCGATAGTTACACCTTTTTTACGCCGGAAATGAAAATAAATATCGTAAGAATCTTGAAAAATTCTCCCGAAGTTCATATAACTTCACATGCATCCTGTTTTCCGGTTATAGTTGAAATTAGTCTAACGTATTTTTATTAGTCTTGCCTTTAGATGTTCACGGAAATTCCAGTTCATTGACCTACCGGAACTTATTACAAAAATTTCAATTTTAAAGAACAAAATCGAAGCAAAAACAAACCGTAAATTAATTTTTAAATTATTCAAATAATGGCAAGCACTTATTTCTGATTCTGTACGATATTAATAAATCGGTAAATAATCGAGAAATTCAATTTTTACAAGAACGTCGTCGGTGTGTTATTTTTTTTTTCAAAGTACATTTTTTACGATTGCTTTTAAAATATCATTTTTTTTTTTCTTAATATAGCATTTAATGTTTTTTTTTTTTTTATAGGTAAAAATAACTCACGCGTGAAGTTTTAATTTAGTTAAAAATTTATATAAATTTTGGAATTGCTTAAAACAAGATATTTACGGAAATTTTAATTTATAACTTTATATTAGAAAGAAGTTTTGAACTTATTTGAAAGCTTCTAAAATTTGGTTTTCAAAAGAACACTTCTGCAAAAATTTTAATTTGTTAAAATTGATTGGTTTTTCATATGAAAGCAACTATTAGCATTTGCAATTTCGAAAAGTACAACTTTTTCCCCGTTTTAGTTATTAATGTATTATTTTATTTAATCGCTCGCGTTAATAATGCCCCTCCCCCTTTTTTTTTTTTTTTTTACTATTTTAAGTTTTTATTAAGGAACGTTGTTTAAACGAAATATCTGTTGTAAGGTTTAAAACAGCAAACGTAAGCGGTACGATCAAATAAAATTAACAAAAATGACAACCGTTCCTTTAAAATTTGATAGTTCGTTGTATTTGGTTTTCTTTTTTCAATGTATCGTACGGTGCGCTCGTATTACAAAATATACCGTAAAAAGAGAAATGAAATGTATTTTATGCGCTACACAATTCTGATGCAAACAATTACAAACAATTTGTATTTGGGAAATGTTCACTTGTTTCTTTCATTACTATTACCACCTAGAGACACTGTATGTGTTAAAAAAAAAAAAAAAAAAAAAGTTGTGAACTGATAACACAAAAATTATCTATAATTGTACAAAAAGAACTCTAAGAGCTTAAATTGACCAAGAAAGTGAGTCGCCGGTTAATGAATTTAGTTAAAATTCACTTTAAATAACTTGTCCACATTTGTTAGAATTATAAACCGAGAAAGGCACGCAAAATTTTTTTCATTTGAAAATTATTTCTTTACATTATACTGAACTACTAATATCTCATAATAACTTGTAGTGATATTTTAAAAAAGTTCAAATGATACATGCCAAGTAAATGAATTTTTAATTAAATAGAAATTCAGTAATTCGCCATATTATTTTTGAAATAATCTAATGAGACTGCAGTAGGTTATTATAAAATTTTTTATACATATGTTTAATAGTTAAGGTTTATTTAAGTAGTTATTAAAAAACAAATTCTACCCTATATTTCAAAATGTTATACTGAATAATAACATTTTCCAGCTGACTCGTTTCTGTATAAATTGTTTTTAATCTTATATTTTATTATATATATTTAATTATTGAATATATTAATTTGAAGTTCATTAGAAATAATAAGTTGACAATTGAAAAGGTATTCTCTCTCCTACATTATACCATCTTTCCTTTTTAAAAGTTGAACGCCATCTAAAATTTCCATTAATTAAACTAAAATACTCTTAAATTCTATACCTTTACATTGGATTGATTTTGTTGCATATAATGATCCGTATTTTATTTTTTAATTATTTCACTTCTGCGAATTATTTTTGTCCCTTCTTCATTAATTGCACCGTAAATGAAGTAAATTAAAAGAAATTATGATTTTAATTTATATTATAATTCCATCGATGACTATGGTTAAAGTGCAAAAAATTAATTTGTAACCTTACGGATCCAAAAATTATTCACTAAATCTTTTGCTCGGCAGGCCTCCTCAGTCGAGTTGGAAACTATTTTACACGATTTTCGACGATTTTCATCAAAATGTCGTGGTAGAAAAGAAAAATATAACCAAATTCTCAGCCATCCTTTGATTTGTTTGGAGATACACGAAATAATTTTTTGACGATAAAATACATTCGAATGATACAACTTTGGCGTTTTATTAAAATAGACGATTTAAAGATACAAAACGAGGATATGAATGAATACACAAGAAAGGACAACTGAATATATAAGTAAATCAAATAAAATATATACGCGCTGTCGTGTTATAAGATGTCTGATTAATGAAATTAAGAGCTCATACAGGGTATACACCCATTCGGGCTCATAAAACTTTGAGAATTAAACAAATATCGGGTAAAATTTTTTAAGTTTTAATTTATTTAGTGTTTAGTATAATACTTTTTTTCTTTTTTTCTTTTTATAGGATAGGAAGACTGACCCATTAATTACGTTATTTTCGCTAACAGCACTAGAAAAATTTGCACAACACAGTATGTATTTAAAATTTTAAAATTGTTTCTTTTTTTCCCTCTCTTTTTTTTTTCTTTCTTTTTCTTCTAAACGTAAATCATTATTTAAAATACAAATTTAGTTCAGTAAGAAAGTCTAAAAATAATCTTGTTTGTGTTTGTTGCTTAAAATTTTCAATAATTATTGAAATTTGGTACCAATCGATACAATTTTGATTCACAAATAGAATTGATTGATTCCATTAGAGTGTTATAACGATACATATTATCTGTGTACATTTTTGGAAACGCTAGTTTCCATGATATAATATTATTTTCTGTACATCTTAAACAATCGATTCTAATTCAATGATTTTAGTTTCGTTCGGCTTATTTTACACGTATTCGCATTTAGAGGGGAGAAATAATTTCTTCGATTCAGGGTATGGGACTCGCTTTACTTTACTTAATTGGTTGGATAGCCGCATGTGTTTTGATCGAAAACGATTCCGGTTCCCCACATGGAAAATGTGTAAAAAAAATTATCATCGCTTGTATTAAATTAATATTTGTTTTTTGATGAGAAATGAAAAAATAATAATAATAATAATAATAATAATAATAATAATAATAATAATAATAATATTTTACCATCACACCTGAAGGAACTATAAACAAAAAAAAATAATCAGCTGAAATTAAAAGATTTTTTTAATCACGGCAGAATTTTTAATAATACCCATATGAGTATACTTTTCTTTAAATTTTCTTTTCGACTTTGGTGAATCGGTTAGCCGATTTAAATTAGAAAATTCATATTAAAAGTTACGAAGAAATAAGAAAATTTCCCCGTTTTCAGTTTTTATTTATTTTCTTACTAGCTGTCGCCCACGGCTTCGTCCGTGTATTAATACCCGTTTAAATCTGTACTCGGAAATTAATACCACAGCAGTAGACACGGATTTAAGATCTGAAAGTAAATAATATTTCCGGTATCAACTTATTTGGGAACTGCCGTTACAACTTTAATATATTTGTTTGTAGAACATTACCAATACGTTGCATAGTTACTAAATTGTGTACCGAAATATTTGAAAAAGAATTAAAGGACATTATTATAAAAAATTATTTATAAGATAAGCCGTTCTTGCGTAATTAATACCCTTATAATTAGGCAGTAATTCGATAATATATCTACGTTACAAAGCTGCTTCCTGCGACTTCATCTTCTTTACCGAAATTCTTATCAGAATCAATTGAATTTCATATCTAAAAATTAAATTGCTTTCCTCGCTACAATCATTTTTGGTATTTACTCCTTCTTGACACCCCTTCATTTGCCTTATACCATATTCGCTTATTTTGTAATCTGTTCATCTATATTTCCCCTTGATCCTTGGACTTCATACGTGAAAAATGTTTATTTTTCATTTTTTGGTTTTTAATCGATATATTTATTATTTATGTAAAGATTCTTTCTCTCCAGCAAAAAATGGTTCCCATAATTACATATTTAAGAGAAAATTTTCTTCACTCATATCTTTCGACCTTTCCGTCTCGAGCATTTTGTTAAAATTAATTTATTACCATAACATTAAACAACAGTAGTTAAGTAAAAATTTCAAATTTTAGTATAAATAATATTCCCGATAACAAATATTAAAAATTCTGTTGCAGGATTTTTTATTTCCCCGTAAAAACTAATAAAAAACAGTACTGTTTTTTTTTAAATCTCCGCGCTAGGTACAGCAGCTAGGCTAGGAGCACGACTTGTATGTTTAGATCCTGTCAAGGAGGTTTAATGATTTCAGTAACGCAAAACAAAAAGTAACGGAACGCAATGTATTTACTTACGCCAGAAATTAATAAAATGTTATCTGAAGTTTATTATTTACCATAGCAATCATTTTATTTAAATTTGTACGCTTAATTTACATTTACTGTAGTAATTATTTTATTTAAATGTTTACGTTTAATTTATATTTACCATGATAATCATTTCATTTAAAATTTTATAAACAATAAATGTTTGCATTCCTGTACCGTTGGTCGCATCATAAATCAATGTTTAACTATTAAAAACTTCATATTTCGTGAAAGAGAGGGGATCGAAAACTCAGCTAAACCTTAAAACCTTTGTTGAAACAACGTGAATATAACCTGACAATTTTAGCAAAATTTATCGAACGGTACCGGAATGCATACGGGACAAACAAACAAACATTCATCTTTTATATAGATTTCACACCCAAAAATACCATCGTCCAAATTTCCGATTTTTCCGGTGGATTTTCCCCAAATTTTCTTCTTTTACACAAACCTTGTCCTGACAATTACAAACACAACAAAAAAAAAAGGGGGGGGGGGGCAAATCGATCCATTTATACATGCGACAATTGATTTTTATCTATATAGATTGTATCTATAACTTGTTACACAATTTAATTTTTTTTTTTATTATAATTTTTTTAAAAATTAAATGGATATCCCTTTAGGAAGAAGCATTTTGCAATATTTTATCATTTAAATCTTTGTTCCTAATATACTTGTCAAGCAGAATATTAACACTGATCAAAATATTCAAATCATAGATGTTTTATATGTGCTTGTTAATTTCATGTGCATGCGTACAATAAACGGAGTATTTTTGTTCGGATTTTCAAAAAAAAAAAAAAAAGAATAATAATAAAATAAATAGAATATCAAAGAGAACTTTTTTACATTATCTTCATAGGAAATTCTTATGTTTCAATTATAAAAAGAAAGTGAAATATACTAACTCGTTAAATGAATATGCATACACCTGGGCGCATTATTAATCAGCAAAGAAGGATCAGATAAATAAATAATACTATGCAAACATTGCACGAAATGCTAACGTCAAGTTAACACTAATCTGGGAGAATAAAAGTATCGCACAAAAATGAAACTATTGAAAACAGTTATATTTGCAATTGTCACATATTCAGGGGAAGCGGAAAAAGTTAATGACACACTACGGAAAAGAATAAATAGCTTTAAAATCTGAGTTTATAGACGAACATTGAGCATATCGCAGATGGAACGCCGAAGAAATGGCTCAGTTACAAATACACTGAACAATAGTAACAACAATTCGCTAAGAAGGCGAGTCCGAGAAAAATTTTCGAAAAAAAAAAAAAAAAAGATGTAATTAAGCAGATTTAATCGCCTAGAAAAAAGAAAAATAAACGCCAAATCTATAAAATAAATTTTGTTTAGGAAATACTTTTACTTGTTGAAAGAAAAAATGAATATTAATAATTACTAATATTTTTAGCGCCATTAATAGTAGAATTTTTTTTTGAATACTTTTCGTTTTGTAAAAACGTGCGTAATTTTCCTTTTCCCGATTTCAAATTCTGAATTCAGGCTGTTTTTTCTTTACTGCATGCGCTGCAGTATTTTTAGAATTAGATGAATTTCTACTTGTATTTTGCACAGATAAGGATTTTCATTTAAGAGCTCTTTTTTTTTTATTAATTATTATCAGATATTTATTCTATATCTTTAATCGTGTAAGTTCGTAAAAAAAATTACAACTGATAAACAGATGTCATCAGAGTTAATATGAAAATCTGTAATCAGTTTTGTTTTTTTTTTAAATAAAATTTATTCATTCAAATGTTAAACATCAGGAAAATTATAAAATTTTGTCGGTACTCCCGATGCCTATCAAGAGTATGGGACTCGCTTTGCTTTTTGATACGTTATCGTATTTTTCTAATCAATAGAAATTGAATAAAAATAACTTGTCGATATTCTACGCTGCATCATCTCGAAACGAACCTTAAAATACTTGAAATTCCAAATGTAAATTCCGTTTTTGCCATGTTCTTTAAATTTTTAATTTAAATAATTTTCACATTTGCATTTGTCCAATCGTCACATATTTTTTTTTTTTTTTTTTTTTCGATCTTAGTATAACAATCAAAAGCAGAAATTTACTGCCTAATTGTGGCATTAAATAAAATAGCAGAGAGAAAAGGCGTGTGGTAAACTATTGCTCAGAGTGTAGCATTATGTAAATTAAGCATTCGAGAAAATGGTGAGCTTATTACGAAATGCAAACTACATTCCACACAGCCTGAACGTTGAATTGAAGTTTAATAAACGATATTTATCTATATTACGGTAGCGTGTATAAATCTGTTATGTTGGTGAAAAGTGTTCATTTTAAATCTAGCTTTTTCTGATGAAATGCCAGAAATTTTTATTCCCTAAAATTTTTTTAGTAATTCGTTTAGGGGACAGTGTGTTCCTATACGAGAACAACTTAGTGTAGTTTACTTTTCTTCTCAATTCTTTGGGTTCCTAAGTCTGGAAATCATTAATTTTCGTTTTATTTTTTGTTTTTTCTGCGTTTTTTTTTTTTTTTTTCTTTGTTCTAGCGTATCGTATACACATCTAGTGGTATGCAGAATCACCGAATAAGGATTAGGAAGATGTTTAATAAAGAGTATAATTGTGGGGAATTTTGTATATTCGTATAAAATCGAAATGTGATCGCAAAAACTTTTGCGAAAGACACAACGGCTCACATAACGCGAGGAGTAATACTTTTAATACTGCACTTTACAGCGTAATGTAGCTTTTGTCATTCTACAAAGCGGCCATTTTTTTATTAAATATTCTTTATTTATTTGTTTATATTTTTCCATGTATGATTATAGTAACGTTTTCATATTTTTTGTAGCCGAAAATAAAGCAGTCATCAGGAATTATTTAGATAAAGAACCGAAAAATCCTTTGTTACGTTTGGAACATCTTATTGATTCGGAAGACTGTATTGAAGCGCAGGTCGGATTTTGCGCTCGCTGGTGTCTGGATAACCTTTGTAAGTTATATTTTGTCATGTTACAATCATTCATAAACAGCGCAGCAACTGTTATTAAAATTGTAGCGATGGCAAATGATTATTTAAATGTTTTAATAAAAATACAGAAATAAATAATTATGAAGTATATAATAGTGCCCTTTTTGTACCATAAAAACGAATGGTTTAAAAAATGTTTTTTTAACATTTTTCGTTGTTTTTATTTTTTTTTAATTTTTCCTTTTTTTTTTTTTTTTTTTTTTTTCTTTTAATTTGCGTTCAAGAACGTAAACTAGTAAACATAAAATAATAAAATTAAAATTCGTTTACAACGACGAGAGCTTTTTATTAGGAAAGCGGACACTAGATGAGAATATCATTTTAGTAATTACAATACGGAACAATCCCTATTAATGAATGTATTAAACCTACCCGATCGAATAATTAATTATTGTAAAAATTAAATACACATTTATATTTGTTAAATACATTTTGATATTGTAAAGTGGGATAAAACTTCGATGTTACAATAACGTAACAATTAAATATAGTGCTCGCCAAATTATTTTTGCTTTTTTTTGTCTCCTTCTTTCGTTGTTTTCGTTTTGGTTATGTAATTAGTCCTTAAGTAATGCTGTAATTTTATTTTATGAATAAACGATGATAAGAGTGTCGGTGCGAACCCATAGACGAGCAGTGTTGCCTTGTGGGACCCACAACTTATTTTTAACGTAAAAAAAAAATCGACATTGCTGCGATTAGAGTGCTAATATGTACCTCTTTTTTCTTGTTTTGATTTATTAAGTAAGTCTGTCGAAGATGAAAATATATTATTACCGCCACCGAGAAGCGCTTTAATTATTTCGAAAAGTATAAACTTAGCGTAAATTTTAGAAAATTATAATTGCATTAATTTAATAATTATTACACGTAAGAGCTTGATTAGGCCACCGGCGAAATTCTTAACCGGTTTATTTAAACACGTTTACAATTTTGTATCGCGTTACGTTGTACGAAATGTGAATTTTTTTGCGATTTAATATAACTGATTTAAGAAGCGAGACATTTCCGTTTGTTGTTATTTTAAAGATTCAACGGAATAATTTAATTTTGGGAAAGTAGCAGCCGTTGATAAACTTCTCGAAAATGTTTAATTAAAAAAACCCGTCAGTTCCATTACTGTAATTTATTTAAGAACAATATTTTTTAATAAAACAAAATGAAAATACCGCTTCATTATTATTTATTAATAAAATCTTACCTTACGGAAAGATACTTTCGGGTTAGTGTCAATGAGGCAGTTTCTAACACCTATCCTATTAGATCTGGAGTACCACTTCAGGGTAGTGTACTTAGACCGGTACTTTATCAGATATATTTTTCGGATTTTCCGTTAAATACCAACACAACTACAGCTATGTTTCCTGATGACGCAGTAATACTATCTGTCCACTAAGACATTGTGTCAGCGTCTGATCGATTACAGAACCACCTACAGGAACTGGAAGAATGCTAGTAAGCACTGGAAAATTAAAGTCAATGAAACCAGATGTGTTCGCATATTATGTTTACGTTGAAGAAGAAAAAAATACTATGAACTATCCAGCAGTTTCGCTCAATGGAGTAACAATTACCACTACGAGTAGCGTGAAATACCTCGGTTTACATTTAGATCATAAACTGATCTGGAGAAATCATATGCATATGCCAAAAACAACCAACTTAACATAAAATTTAGTATAACATGCATCGGTTAATCGGGAGGACGTTTCCAGGCTTCCGATGGAAAGTAAAGACCCGTTGTAAAAGTAAATCCTAAGACCTATATGGTCTTACGGAATAGAACTTTTGGGGTTCAGCAAGCAATTCAAATATCGCTATCATACAGACAGCTCAAGATAAAATTTTGCGTTCAATGGTCGGTGCGCCATGGTCCATGCGCAACGACGATATATGGAAAAATCTACAAATCCGGTCGATCAAAGAAGTGATCTGCAACCGCAATGAATGATACATGCAATGGCTAGACAAAAAAATCACATAAACCGTCTGGCTCAGAACCTAATAATAAATCGGTCCGGATTCGTACGCTTCTTAGAGAAGCGTAATATGATCAGTTAGTAAACCTTGTAATTTATCGCTAAGTATGCGCACGCTCGCGGTCCACGTGAGTAAACGGATTTTTTGAATGGATGCGTGTGGGCGGCTGTACTCTCGTTCGTGTTCATCCGGTGCATGTGTATCCCCATTCGGAGACAATAGTCCAACTATGATATAAGGAGCGGCGGTGGCCACTGGGACACGTTCCGTAAAATATTAATCCATAAACGCGCTATTCTTACCGCTTATTGCCTCTAGGTAGGCAGATTGCGAGCAATAGAAAATGGTAGTTAAAAAAGGGGGAAAAACTTCAAAAAAAAAAAGGGCTATCATTAAAAAATAGATTCGAATAAACATAAATTTGACGAAATGTGTTGTAGTAGAGTGATATTTTCGGTTGATTAAATTTTTATGCCTAACTTACGGAACAAATTTAATAGTTTTGTTTTTTCTCGTTTTTTATGTACATTTAAGAAGATTTGACTTGATTATACTACGATGATCGCTTGATAGCATCGAGAGATATTTTTATTTTTCATATAAACTAGAATTTCGTAATCCATTCTCGAGCCTAAATTCGATCTCGTGCAACACTGAATTTCTAAGAACATCGACGTTTATCTGGTTTGTCTTTTGGAAAACAAGCCTACACGGGGAAATTTTTCGTTTACGCGGGAGAGCATTTTACCACCGAATAATCCAAATTTAGCGAATGCTCGCGCGATTATCGTCTATATGTCTGAAATTCGCTCGTTATCCGTATTTTAAATTGCAAATGAAAGAAATTTAAGGAGTTTCTAGGTGGTAACTATGAGTGATTACAATTAAAAATCGCTAGAAACACGTGAAAATCGTCCAGAAGATAGATGATGGGAAAACACAACGCGTGCCGTAATAATAAGTAGAAATTAGTTTAATGTGTGCACCGTATCATTCGTAAAACTGTCTACTGACGACATGAAAATTTACATTTTGACAACAACTGAATGCCCAGATTTTCAGATTAAGGAATGTAAAAGGAGAACGTAATGAGGGTACTTTTCTTCACAGTATGACACCGTAAATTCTGTCAGTACTTTGATCTGAAAAAAAATATAAAAACGAAATTATCAAAGTTCATACAACCTATAACATATTTAAAAATTGGAGGAGAAAGTCTAAAAGTTAAACGTAAAAAATTATTCGAAATGACCCCACACCATTTGCCTCGGCGCATATACGAAGACGCGCCAACCATTCTTATTTGTCGTTTCAGAAACCTCTTCGTAATGGTATTGATGAATTTCTTCAAGATATTGATATTTCTTTGAAGCATCGAATAGATTGAGCTTCCGGTTTTTTACTGAAGTAGAATTTAAATGTAAACTACCGCTTTTGACCAACAATCTCCAAGTTTCCCTAAAGCCATCATTGCGTTGTGTATGCTTATTGGAAAATTAATTTCTTGCCTTTGAACAATTTTCCGTTTCAGAGTGTAACGTGCATACATTACTATCACCGGTCTTTTCGACTTAATTGTCTAGAATGAATATAAAATGTCGTGCGAATCCGTCGCTACTAACATAAGTTGATCATCTGGTAGCCGATTAAAAATGGTACGTACGAGTATATTCGGTTTTTCTTTTCCTCTGTTTCCACGAGTTATTGGCTAGGTAGCCTTTTCTGTGTTAATCAACGCTCGGCTACATATGCGATTCAATATAAATTAGACGCAATCAAACTGCCTCGTTTCCGATATAAAAGAAGTAAAAGTTTAGTATAATTCAAAGTATTTTTTTCCGTATTAATATATAAAAAATAAAATAAATACGTGTAAAAATGGAAAAATAACATCGGTAATAATCAATTTGAAATTCAATGCGGCTGGTTCTTTTAAAACGAGGAATTTGAGCGGGCTCCTATTCAAGTAGAAGGGGGAGTCGAGTTTACAACGAATGTGACGAAGATCGCAACAAGTTGGTGAGCCCCGAATAGGAGCGTGTGTAAAATTCGTCACAAATTTGGCGACCCGAACACAGGGATTCGAACATTAAATTACGATAGTTTGACCCTTTTCCCCGGAGTCAACGTTTTCGCAGCGACGTCGCAAAAGCGAATGTGTCAGCCGCGACAATTCAAGAGACACCCCATCAAATCGTAACAGAGGCCGGACAATGTCCGCATTGAATAAATCGAACTTTATCTCGTGCTTCAATCGAAGCACGTGCGCTCATACTCGATCATTTCGTTTGTTAGAAAAAACTGTTTCAACAATGAACATTTTTTTGGTCGATGAACAAAATGTATACGGATAAAGTTTGTTTCTGTATGGGTCCTTAACAAAATTTGCGCCAAACGCGCCGAATTCTTTTCAATATCTGTCGGGGTTAATAAACGGCATATGTGAATACCTTTCGTAATGCCGTGACTTAAATCTTTTTTTTTTTTTGTTTTTTAACGCGCGATCATTAATTTGATAATAGGTCCCCGAGGAAGTGTTCACTTCACAGCGAATAATTTTTCACTATCTCGCAAAAGATGTCGGCGAATTCTTCACAATTAGCGTAACCTACTTTTTTCATTCGTACAATGTCACAGATCGATAACTGCACTTTCGCTCCAAAAGCATAAAGTGTTCGCTAACACCGAAAGATTTTAATATGTTAAAAATACTTTTTGTAACCTTTTTACGTAGCGCTACCAAAATTTTCTCTCGGGTTTCACTTCACTGTAAACTATTAATGACCACTTTAAGATTCGCGTATTCCGCATACTTCGTTTCAGTAAACATTTGGATTTCCTAGCGAAACTTACAATCGTACTATGTATTTAGTTTGAAAAATAAACTACCGTTTCTACGCTGCTATAATTTTGTTTATTTCCACATTATTATACCTCTTTAAAAAAAAAAAAAAAAAAAAAAAATTATACCGAATCGTCAATTAAAACCTTGCAGAATAAAATACTTTGTTCAAGAGCAACATGTTATTTTTGATTCGTTTGGATGAGAACTAACACACTGCCCAGATTATTCCGATTTGTTCGTCAACCCTTCATCTTTCGAGTGCAAATGAAAATTCTACAAAAATCTTATTACGAGTATAATGCCGAAATTAAGAAGAAAAAACTAAATAGATATTTAAATCGGCGAAATTTCATCGTTTTTGCGTCAAATTATATTAATGCTGCGCGACGCTTAAAAGCTATTTTAGCCAGATTACAAAATAGAGTAATAATAGAAACATCGGTTATTTTTCTACGTACTGCTTTTTAATTTCGGCTGTTTCGATTAGCATTAATGATAAGAAGTCATTTTTAAAGAAATATTTTTCACTCACTAGTTGAACGGCTTATATAATAATACTTAAGTGAACATTAGGTTGACCCAAAAAAATATTGTTTTTCAAATATGACATTTATTTTTTTTTTTTTTTTTTTTTTTTTAGGTAAGCTATTTACGATTGCGACAAATTTTTAATTCAGTTAAACGCCCGGTGCCTGATAGAGAACCTTTATGTAAAAATCCTTTCCGAGAATATTAAAATAGTATTTCGTCCTAACAAATTTTTCTTTGATCCATCGGCATAATAAAATTATTCTCGAAATTGTAGCAACTAAAAATAAAAAAAAAAAGAAAAAATCAAAGTACCGAAAAGTGGGATTAGAACAAATGTTGAATCTAATTGCTGTTCTATAAAAATAAAATATATAGCAGACCGGTAGTCAGAGTGATTGTACTGCTTATTCGTTGTTACTCAGTAGCCGGTTCGCGTTTGTATATACCAAGCCCAAATGACGACATTCTTTGAAAATACATTGACGAATTGGAGGGCACGCCTCACAGTGAATAACGAAAAAAGTTGTTTATGCTATGTTTTCTATAATGGACGAGAGAATTTTAAATGACTCGGCAAAACGATTTTTTTTCTTTTTTCGATGCATTTTTATAGTTCGCATATCGGTGCAACACTCCGTGGTTATTGAAGCACCTGCAACAGATATGATGTGATAAGCTATATAACTTCAGAGAAAATATAAAGAAAAAAGAAAAATGTTAGAACACTGTTTTCCGTAATTTTTCTGACAAGTTAGTTGGCCTGTTGTTTTTCCTATTTTTATGTTCCTAACCTTGGATAAAAAGAAAAGATTATAAAAATGTTTACTATTGAAGTACCAGAACAATAAGAGGAAAGAACCTATCCTCTTTCGTAGATTACACTCTCATGTTTCAATGTGATATACATTTTCCCTAAAGCATATACTACTACCATCACCGGTACCCGGAAAGAGAATAAGGTTCACTTTATAGATGAAAAAAACTTAAAAATTAAAAACGGTATATAAAGCGCCGAACTTTTTAAACAATTTGATGAACTTTTCGTTAGCATTGAAGAGGACAGTACAGTGCGTACTGTGCTTTTTCATGAACACTGCAAAATGCCTTTCCAACGCCGCTCATTAATAAAAAAAAGAAAAAAAAAAAGCAGCTTGGAAGTTTTTGGAATAATAGATCTCTATTATCCGAAACTAGTCGGTAATATTTAAGTAATTTGTTGAATTATCATGTATTTTATGTATATATTATTATTTTAAAAGTATTAAAAAAACCGTTCCAATCAACTTGTAATATCGTTTTATTTTTCATTTACAATTACGGTATTTACTTTCAGTACTTTCCGACATATGTTCACTAATGTTGTTTAGTAAATATAGCGGATGTAACTTATTTACATTCGATACCTACAACAAGTGTGCAGAAGAGCTCGTTTAACGAATTTTTTACATTTTAAAATTCATTAGACATCTCCTCGCTGATTGTTAATATTTCAGTATCAATTTAAAACTTTAACAGCGCGTTTCTATCGACAAGTCAAAACTTTCAGAATAATCCGGCGCATATTTAATTTTTTGCCACGTATTTTTAAGTCACCCCGATGTATATACTGTTTGCACTTTTTTATAAACATTATAACACTTTATATTATTTTCGAAAATTTAGAAAAAAAACGTTTTCAAAACCATATTTTTATCGATCAATTACCTTAAAACGTCAATTGTAATGTATCTATTAGTGTACCAAATCGAAAAAATACTAAAACATTCGTTTTTACCAACTTTACTAGCCAAATTATATCTTTCTGACAATCAGTTTTTTGTAGAATACATTAATTATTATTATTATTTTTTTTTTTTTTTTTTTTTTGGAATCTTTTTTTCCTCTTTGTAGATAAAATAAAATAATGCGTAAAACTGAACCGAAAAAAAAAATCCTCTAAGCTGTTAGAGCAAAGAAAAAAATTTAATTAGGCGCTAATAAAAGAGGCGATGAATATTATTTATTAATTGAAAAATTAAAACGAAATTATCTTTGTTTAATATTAAGTAGAAGCTATGTGTTTTTTACATTTACAGAACAGTAGTGTTTCTTGGAAGATAAAATTCGGGTCTCATTAAAATCCATCCATCTCTCTAATCTCATTTGTACATATCAGCTGATTATCCGTTTGGTGTTGGCAGTTTTATGAAGTGATCTCTTTTAAGTTTATTTTTCTCGCGTAAAATTCAAAATAGCCAACAATCGATTTTTTCCCCTAAATGTTGCAAGTCGCACCAGAATGAAAAATAAAAACAAAAAATCCCTTTTTTACACCTTTATATTTTTAATTTTTCATCGTAATTTGCTTTTAATTTGCGTGTAAAACGTGTATTTTCGAAGTAGAATATTGTTAAATTTCGATAAAGTCATATCCAGCTGGACACCTTCGAAACGCCCAATTTTTGTGTCACATACCTGGCGCGTATTTAAAATAAAAGTTTCACCTTCGATACAAATATAAATCTGAGTAATCGTTATACATCACAGGAATTTAAAATCGAGATGAGAATAAATTAATTTTTATAAATGCGATTTTCCCCCTCTCCATTTTCTTTTTAGAATGCTAAAACATATGCAACTGATTATTTGCATTAATTAATGATTTCGTAACTGTTATTCTTTTGCATTTTAGAGGAAATTTTTAATATACAGGTATATTTCTTTTTAAAGATTAATATTTCATTAATGAGAATACGTTAATTTTTTTTTCTTTCCAGTTCCGGTAAAAGGAAGAAAGTTGTCGTATTTAACGACAGACACGAGTAGATTAAACGCAATGTTAAACTATAAAGACACCAGTGAGTATCTGAAACTTTCTCCCGATGGACTGGAGGTAATAATTTCACTGTTCCGTTAATTAATATTCTATTACTTTTGATCGATTATAAATTTCACCGCATAAAGTACGATACGTATCGGTTTTAGTTACAAAATATATATTAGCGTGTTTCAAAACGGCTAAAATATTATAACGGGTAAAAAATATAGAACGATTCGGAAACGTGATAAGCGTAATGGTTAAATTGATTTAGGAAATCGCACTAGTTTTTATGTATCCGAAGTTTTTTTTTTATCATTGAAAAATGCATTGATTAATTGTAACTCGTAGCAAGTAACTGTTGTCCTATTTTTCACAATTTGCGATATGATCGCGCCGTTTTTTGTTTTTTTTTTTTTTTTGTTTTATCTTCGTTATCGTATCATATCTGCGATTATAATTGTTTTGACAGTTGCATGTCTTGTTTCGGTTATTATTTGTTTCATGAATTTGAAATAGCTCCTAAAATTTAAAAATTTAGTATCAACGTGTAGTGTTGCATTAATAAAAACATTATATAAATAAAATAAAAAAAAAAAAAAAAAAGTCTTTTTATATTGATGTAAACTTTTATTGAAATACTAAGATGTAATAAGAGGTTTTATCACAATTTTTAATGTCTAAATTACGCTAGGCATTCAATTAAAAAAGTTAAAAATTTTACTTAAAGAATGAGATTTAAAAATCTACACCTTATATTTATACCAGATAATAACAAAATATACCAAAAAAATGTGCACCACTACATTATACATTTGTTTGCTAGAACTTATTTGGAGAGGCAAAGGAAAACAACCCATCATGTTTTATAGAAAATTTCGGAAAATAGAACAACTGTTTTTAGCTAATTTCTACCTGACATGCATTTTTATACTTTTTTTTTTTTTCTTTTTTTGCTCTTTGTAGGCACGATGTGATGCCCACTATTTTGAAAGTGTTCGTTGTACATTTCAAGTGGATGATGGCATTTGGTATTACGAAGCCACGGTGCTAAGTTGTGGTGTAATGCAAATTGGATGGGCTACTGTAAATTCACTTTTTCGTAATCACGTTAGTATCATTGAATATGCAGAATATTAGTGTGTAAGGTTATACATTTTTTTTATTACTATTTTTTTACGTATTCATCTGTTAATGGTATTTAAAAACTGATAAAAGATGCCACAAACAGTGCGCCATGAACATTCTTTTTAGCAAATCTTAACAAAGTTTATTAAAACAAAAAAAAAAAAAAAAATCTATGTTTATATAATAAATGTCATTTCATTGATAAATATAAATACAAATATTTTAGATAAAGTTTTTTTTTTATTTTTATTTTTTTTTTTTTAAAAGACAAGAAAAAAAATGAAGAGAACGTTTTATCGTTGGTTTTTTTCTGAACTCTTCTTCATTTCGTATATTGGAACTATTTTTATTTTTATTACTTGTTATTTATATGATTGAGATAGCGCAGTAGCCTAGTGGTTAAAGTACTTGACTGCCAAACCAGAGATGTCATAAGTTTTTGGGACTTATCTCGTTCTCCGGATCTATTGCTCCCAGGTTTACCCAGCCTGAAATTGACAAGTTGAGCATCCTGCCTGATCGTTATTGTGTATTGCTTCTGCCGTTTATTAATGTATTTTAGTCGAATTTTTTGTCAACTTTTTCTTTCGATTCTTCTTTGTTGTGTAATTGTTCATTTTTAGTATTTGTTTTTTCCAATTGAAGTTGCACGGGTAAAAAACTATAACATTTATAGCCCAGTAAGAACCCGTTTTACAAGCTGATATCACATTTAATAATATTTCCCTTTGTTCTGATTTAATCATTATTTTATTTTTTAAATTTCGGATAACAGAAAGTACTTCCATATTTTCTATAATCGATCGTTCTCGTTCTTTAAATTCAAGATCAAAAATATTCCTACAAGAGGGTATAATTGTACAATATTTCTTTTTAATTTTATCTAAAATACAATTAATATGACTGTTAAAACTAAGGTTTCCGTTTATTATTGATTCTAAATATTTCGTTTCTTTTTTGCAGCTGATTTTATCATTTTTCCGGGTTTCTTTTTTAATTTTTTCGGTTCATTGTGTTTCTTGGTGTTTTTTGCGAATTTAAACTTAGTCCCAATTCTTTAATTACCAGATCAATACTTTTTTGCTTGTGCTTCATAAATTTTGATGGTTGGTAATAGTTTGGTATGCTATTTTCGTTTCAGTATCTAATTTTAAATTATACATTTCTGTTTTCATTTTTTTTTTTTTTTCGCAGTCTTTTCTGTTGCTTTAAAGTACTTAATAAACACTTTAATTGAACCTAATTGTTTTTTTTTGCCTTTTTTGCGTGCTTTTTTTTATTTCATTCATTGCTTTTGTACAGTCGTTCGTTTTTATTATTAATATTTCATCGGTAGATGATAAGTTTGACCAAATTTTTGACTTGCAGTGATTGCTGCATAAGCTGATCCAACGGTTGTTGTTAAATGCAGATTATTAGAAGATTGTTTATTTATTTCTATCGCGATTATTAAATTTATTTTATTCCGATTAATTGCATTTTCATAATTTTCAGTTATTTATTTCGGTTAGTTTAATTTTAAATGTTAGTAATCTTTGTTTATTGTTCAGTCGTAAGTTATTACTTATTTCGATTACATGTTCCAATCGGTATTTAACCGTCGCAGTATAAAATTGAATAGGTCCGTTATGCCGTTGCTGCACAATTTCTCGTCTGTTTTAAATAATTCTCTGCTTTTGTGTTAATTTTATTCCCAGTTTTTGTTGTTCATTCCCATTTTCCTTTAAAATTGTTTCCTTTAATTGTTTGCTGCCTTTTCCCTTTTCACGAGTTCCTCTTCCGCTTTTTGTTCCCTTTTATTTCATTTCTTTCGATCGTCTGTAGTCTAATTTGAAACATCCCTTTAATTTATCGTGCATTCTTGTTTTGAAAAATGTAATCTCTTTTTCTTCTTCTCATTGCACCCTTAATCGTTGTTTTTAATGTGACATCGTTTGATTATTCGTTTTTTTTTTTTTTTTGTTTTTTTTTTTCTGATAAATTTTGAGTATTTATTTTAACGTAAACGTTGTTATTGATTTACTTTTGCGTATTTTTAAACTGATTAACAACTTGCGTTAAATTACGTTTGTTTGTTTATCTTGCATTACTCAATCAGTGTTAATTTTCTGCATTTCAGCTATATTTGTTTTTATTTGGTTAATTTGGGCCGTCAATTTTTTGTTTACACCATCTAAATTATTTCCAGTAATTTCGATGGATTTGTTTTTCTCTTTTTTAACATTAGTTTTTAAAAGCGTCTTCATTAATTAGGTCTGCTAAATTTAATAAATTTATCTAAATTAATAAATATTGAAAATTACGTTACGGCTATTCCTAAAATTAACGCGTGAACATTTTTGAACAACAGAATATTTATAATGATAACATGAACGGAAGAGATAAATAAAAATGATCTTACTGAAATTCGTTATAATAGAGTACAACACCGAATAGCAATAATAAACCGATAAATTCACTATGCTAGAGAACGAAACGTGATAAACCAACTAGTTCGCACAACATAACTGTAATTGGTAACTCTAGCTGTGCATCGGTAAAATTTAGCAAAGATTATGAAACTCCGAATGATTCCGGTTTTATAACGCATTAATGAATGATTTGTTTCGAAGCAAATAAAATAATTTTTCATTGATGCAAAATTTGCAAAATTATTTGGTGCGCAATTACATTATCTTCAAAATTTACAAAGTTCGTCTTCAGCTTTTATCTAATATTTCTATATATGTAAATATTTTTTTTTTTTTTTTTTTTTAGAAAAAAATTAACTTCTTAATATGAGTTCTAAAAAATCCCCCTCTCGTGTCAAAAAATAAAGATTTGCTAAAATGCAACAAACTACATTTGCCTCAGATTTTTGATGATTTAATAATTTTTTAGTTTTACATTTCAGAGTGCTCTTGTATAGTTGAGACTATTTTTTTTCTGTTACTTTGTTTAAAAGTATAAACTTGAAAACCCGTGCATTAGTCGAGTAATATGAACATCTGAATAATTTCTTCGTTACTATTTAAATATCCGAATGAAATTTTTACAATAAAAATTTCTGAAAAAAAAAAGGTATCCGATTTAATTCTTATTGTTACATTTTAATATGTAAGCGAAATGTGTTACTTGTTTATTTTTATCAATTCGCGTTTGAAAAATTTTTAAATTTGTTAAGTAAATCTCGTATATGTAATAAATCAAAAATAGGAAGGAGAAAAAAGTACAACAGTTTTTTATAGAACAATGCTTTTTTTTTTTGGTTTTTTTTGCACTGATGAATTCGATATTTATATTTTAGGTGTATTATTAGGGGTAAAATGAATATCTCATTCTTTTTATAAAATAATACATTTATTTATATAGAAAACGTTTTATTTGACCATCCGGATTAACTGCAGGTGGGTAATGGTCTGAAAATTTCAACATGGTGTGCGCGCTGAAATTTAAAAAAACATAGTAGAACTTACTTCGACGATTTCCGATAAAACTTCCTATCAGCAGCCCTATTAAACTTCGATAATAATACGGCGCTGTTAGAAAATAAAAAAAGAGATTTATATACACCAAATATATGTATATCGTGCCGTCGGGTAAAGAAACATCTCCTTCCGATAAGAGTCGGAAAGAATTAAAATTCAATTTGTACTAAAAAGCCTTATATATCTAAAAGAAATGTTGAGAGCTAGTTTTTTGCTTGGACGCTTTCATTTTCCTAAATAATTTCTCTGGCACTCCGTTCCGTTTCAGACTGAGTAGACTTGGGAGCGACTTAAGTTTAGTAATCGGTTTTGGAACTAAATATCTAAACTACTTGATTACCGCTTTACCCGATCTATCAAGCAAAGAACCAGATTTGAATTGGACAAAAGGTGAATCAAATAAAAAGAAAAAAATATTTTCACTGAATTCTTGAGAAGATTCTTATTAAAACTGACCATTCATTTTAAAAAAAATTAGAAATTGGCGTAGAAAGAAAGGTAAACGTGAAATAGCTGGACATGCTGTTCAGCAGCGCGTTTATCTTGAAGAAATCGAAATTTAACTTGAAACCCTACTACCGTGTACATCACACTCGGAAAGTTTTTAAATCAGTTTATATCTGCTACTTTTATTTGAACTGTGTATTGTACGTGTGTGGGTTTAATAATTTTATTCGTAATAATAGCATCAACAGCTTTCGTAAAAAAAAAAAAACAACCTTTATCTTTTTTTCTTTTTTTTTTTTTTTTTTTTTTTACTAAATTATTTGAAATAAAGTTATGTTAATGTTTAATTTGTGAGGAATAACATTTGTGTATAAATTGTCACTTTTTATAGGAAGGATATGGAATTGGTGATGACCAATACTCCATATCTTACGATGGCTGCAGACAACAAATATGGTACACTGCATTGAATGAAACAGTAGATTCGTATCGTCCGTGGCAATCCGGAGACGTAGTTGGTTGCCTTATTAACATTCCAGAAGAACATGTCAAATTTTACTTGAACGGAAATTTAATCACGACTCACAACACGATCTTTCTAGTTGTTAGGTAATTATTTCTGCGAATTTTGTATCCCGTACACATATTGTACACGTTGAAATATTTTCGTTTTAAAGCACAATGACTGCATTTTAATTTTCATCGTTGTACGATAAATTAAATAATAACACTAATGTGTCCATGTTACTTATCGAATATTTGAGGAATGAAAGATATTAACTTTGATTGAGGAGCGTAGTTTTGTTTCCAATTAATTGAAAAATATAAATTTACATATTATATATATATATATATATATATATAAAACTCGGTCATTTTGGCCCTTGCTTTCATTTATGTCTCTTTCTCTTCTATACTTTGTATAAAATGATCAAAATTTACAACGTAATTCTTACTAGCATCAACGCAAAAAGAAAAACAAAACATAATCACAAAAATCCTATCCTAAAATTTAACTTTCATTATATAACATTTAGATATTGTTTCATTACATTTTTTGTTACATATTTCGTTACATAAAATTGTGACATTTTTTAAATAACAATAACAAAAATCCTATAAAATATAACAAACGTTACATAAAATTGGGACATTTTTTAGGACATTTTTTCGAATGGGAGGTAGCCTAAGAATTACGTTGTAATTAATATGTATGCGCGCATGTATGTAGTAAACTTTGACCTTCGTACCCCGCCAAGAAGACAACCGTTACTAGTTCTTATACAAGAGTTGTTTCATTTGACCACATCATTCTTACGGTAAATAAATTTATTATACCACATTAATCGGTGATTTATTACTAACTTTACGTCTTCCAGTCCCACTTTATACATTTAATATTTCGTAAAGATATTAAAATTACATGTCTTCACTCGTAGTAATATTTTACATCAAACCTTAATTTCAATTCGCCACAGCTGCTACTTAGTACTTCAGTTTTAGTACTAATACTAATAGTTTAACTGACATTATCACGATCCATACCGGAAAAAAATTCTTTGTAGGCGCCCATTTATTTATTTAACTGTACTCGCATCTTCCCGTTCATTTTTGTTTTTCTAAATAATAAACCATTTTTGCTTACTTGCACCGTAATAATTATATATTTGTGTTTGCTCGAATATCGATTTATTAATGTTCAATATATCATTTTATTTAGTACCGGTTTTTTTGCGGCCGCCAGTTTTATGGCTTTCCAACATTGCCGATTCAATTTCGGACATAAACCATTTAAGTATCCACCGAATGATATATATTTTAACGATTTTAATAGCCATGGTCACTTAACGGACAACGAAAGAATAATTTTACCAAGGTTAGTGTATACTTGTTTATTTAGATAATTAAAATTTTACTTGCATTTGAATTCTGAAATTAGCTTTAGGCGATTACTTAATGCAATTTATAAGATGATAGAAAATTAGGTCTACAGTTGTTTGTATTTCAGTATCAATTACGCGAATAACATTATTCGTGTATTTTCTGATATAATATAGACAGAAAAATAATATAGAAAGTAACGAGTTATTCGCATACGTTAAGTAAAAAACATTCAAATATATCGATTCCATTCCATTCAATTTTTTTTTTTTTTTTTTCATTTTTAAAATAGTTGAAAGAATATACACGTATATTTTCTTTCAACGAGTAGTAATATTTGTCTCTAAAATAACTTCAATGGAAAATTTATAAATTCAACGATGATGTTTTCAGTCCCGCTCCATTATTTTAGTTATGCAGTTCCAACTTTTTTTCTAAATTGTTATTATATGCACTATATGCGTCTAATTTTTTTTTTAAATGTTAAATTTGTTTTTTTCGGGAAAAACAGCGGAGACTACTTCTACGTCAAAGCTTCCTTCATTCGCTATATATCGTTCTTTGCTTATGTTTTTTATTATATGTATAATCCCAAAATATGTAACCTGTATGTCAATACAAAATTTACAAGCGCCTCAAATATTTATACAACGTTTCTCTAAATTCAACATTTTAAAAACTTATGTTATGTGTACTTTATGATTATTATTCTTATTATGATCATTATTATTATTATTATTATTATTATTATTATTATTATTATTATTATTATTTTAAAATAAAACTTTTTTTTATACCTCCAACTTGCATATGCATTCAAATCGTTACCATTTTCAGTTCACGTTTTGACTCGCTGTATTTAAAATTATACAGTTGTATTATTTACTCGATCCTATGGAAGCCTGTTGTATTACATTTAATTTCGCGGATTAAAAAATAACTAAAAAAATAACGAAGGAAAAAAAATGGGCCTTGATGTAAACATTACATATCTGATTTCGTGCAGTTGTTAAACATACAATGTTTATTTTTCATTAAATTTTAATATACGATTTTTTGATTGAGGGGTAGAATCCTTGTCGACTAACGTACATCGGTAACGGAAATACTCTAAGGCTTTTCTACAAAAAACCATTATCACGTATTTCGATGAAGCAACCAATAGGAAATACTTAGTAGTATAGTATACGTATATTAATTACGAAATTTTAGATAATTTTCGGCTTTTTCAAGTTGTATTTTTACGTTTATTGTATTTCTAGGTGCATACGCTTTAAACAAATGCAAAATTTAAGCATCGCCGAAGATTCTTGTACATTATGTTTCGACAACAAAGCCACTGTGTCATTAAAACCGTGTTCGCATAGGTAAATACGAGATGTATATTAATTTATGTTTTATTTATACCAGCAGTCTGATCAATTTGCCGTTAAGGATATATGTTTATTTATTTTTCGTTAGGTTATTATTATTTGGAGAAGAGCGTTACAAAACCAATTTTAATAAACGATTTGTTCTATTTCGATTATCGCGCTTGAATTTCTCAACTCTTTTTTTTTTTTTTTACTAGTGCCAGTTTTTATATTTTTACGATAACGTTATCTTCATTTTTCGATTTATATTTTTTCAACTTCTTACTTAGAAGCAACAAACCGTAAGCCACCTTCTTTATTATCAGAACTCTAAATGTTGACTGAGTGAAAAGCGCCATGCATCATCAGTAGAGACCGATGTACTTTACGATTTTGTTTAAATATGCTGCTTCACAGCGCATTCCGTTTCATGTGGTAAATTAATTAAATATTAAAAGCAACGAACGAATGAAATGTTTTATGTGAGGAAATAATTTTTGATTTATTCATTATCATTTTTAGAATTCCTATTTTAAGTACGAAACAAGAAGCTTAATGTATAGTAAAAATCAGTTACAGCAGTACCGATTAAGTTTAACGATTGGCTCGTCGTATCGAATTTGTATGGTATATCTGATAGCGCAAATTTTTTAACTTCTACAGTTTACACAGTATAACCTCTCCAGCCGTAGGGGACAGCTTATTATTATTCTCCTCGTTTACGAGTATGAGTTTTATCCGTAAGGATAAAGTAACAGCGCTTTTAAGTAGCACAGAAACCGGAGCGTTGAGACAGGTTATCAATGGCAAGGCGAAGCCAAGATGACTGGCCTACTCATGTTGATGCGATTGTTCGCCGGCTGTATATATTCGTGCGACGCTAGCGCACACGCACGACTACATTTGGAACTGACTATAGACGCTTGATTTATCGATATACAAATGCAGCCCAAATGTGTTCCAACTGCTATATACTAAACTAGCGCCGCATATATATATATATAGTGATAGAGAGAGAGAGAGAAAGAGAGAGAAAGAGAGAGATATTTTCTGATTCAATTTAATTGTAAGTCTGCGTGAAAGAGTCGCAGTGGTAGCCAACTCCCCTCGAATATCAATCTCGTACGCGTGGATACTTCTTCCCTAAATGTTGCACACTCACTCCGCACACCACAATAAGTCTCTTTGTTACTAAATTTTATTATGATTCTTCTTTTTTTATATTCGCATTACACGTGAGCGACTAGAAAAAAAATGCAGCTGCGTATAAAATCAATTACAATAATTAACACACAAAGTTTACATACAATACACGCTAAACTTCGTTTATACTCAGTTATACCAACGCAAACATACAAAAATAGAATAAGGAAAAATCTCGCTTATTTTCGTTCGGTTAAGACTGGATTCCGTCAGCTCCTCCGGCTGCTAAAGTGTCAACCCTTGTTGTTTTCATGAACATTTTGTATCAGCTTTAGGCTTCAGCGTATTGACTTTCGATTTCTCTTTCTGGTCGGTTTTTTTTTTTTTTTTTTTTTTTTTTTTATTTTTACTATTTATGACTAGTTTCCAAAACAATTTACTTTAAATATCTACTAGATTTGCGACTACTACTTCTTAATGGGAAGGTTATAAAGCTACATGCAAACAATTAACAAACGACCAGAAAAGATAACAAATATTACGCCGCGATAAACATGTACAAACCGATTCTGAAAGCTGCGGAAAAAAAGTAATTTCCATCACCACCTGGATCAAACGGGTTCAGGCCTATCCACCGGTCCCTTTTCACATTGCCCAGCTATCGTTTTGTTTACGGAATTGAAAATCCCCTTTAGATTCTAAAGAAGCCACTAGATGATCAGTTATGTACTAATAAATTAATGACGTCGATAGAATTTCTTAATTTACATATGTCTTTCGATAGAGCTCATTCGAGTTTATTTTCCGGCCACAATAAATTTTATTTTCTCGTCTACACTACCCTCGAATAGCATTCCGACAACAGTAACTGAACAATTATTTCATAATATCTTCTATAGTACGGCTTTAGAATGACAGTTAAACGAATATTCATTTACAATTTTTTTTTTTTAATAAGTTTAGAAAAATTATTATTTTTTCTTATACATTAAAGAATCAAAAACTTAATACAAAATGGAAATGGAAGAAAAGAAATAAATGAAAAGTTGTAAAAAGGTCAATAATTCTGGATTTTTGTTTTATGAAAAAATCGATATTTTATAATTTTTTTGCAACAACTTTTTGTTCTAAACTAATTAAACCGAAGATTTTTCCAAGTAGGCATTTAATATTTAGCGGTATTTGTAAGTTCTTTAAGGTCACATAGAAGAATTGAAAATTAAAAGTTTGTGATCCTTACATTGATCGTATATATTCAACTAAGAGGTGGTACTTCCTTCTCTCTTTGGAGGTCGTGACCAACCATCATGAACCAGTGGATCGAGCGACTACCTGACGCCATTTTTCTCTGTTGTTAATAATTTTCATTAGTTCTGATAGAGACAATTTTATGACAGATTTAATATGATCTAAGAATCTCATTGGTAGCTGCCCTCGACTCCTTTTTCCATTGTTTTTTCCTTGTAGAGAATTCGTTCTAATCCGTTCCGTCTCATGACATGTCCAAAGAACTTTAAGCTCTATCTTGTTATCGTGAACAATAATCGTTGCATCGGCTCTGTACGAAGTTGTTTTAAGATTGATAGATTGATCCTCTGCCCAAGATATTCTTAGCATGCGCCTGTATCAAGTCATCTCAAAAGCTTCCATTTTCCGGCGTAATGCCTATACTCGAAGACTCTGAACCGTAATTAAATATTGAGTGTACCAGCATTGGCATGTTATTTGATGGTTCTTCCATATTTTTGTAAGTTTTCCTAGAGCGTTTTTTGCCATGCTTATTCTTCGTTTTATTTCTGTCTCACAGTTTCCATCATTGCTATATGAACACCAAGGTATGTGGTTCCAGATTTTGTATTAATGCCGGTTACTGAGGTAAGTTTTCCTGGTAATTTGTGCGCCCTGTCAACCATTATTATTGCGCATATTGATCGGTTTAATATTTAGCTTTCCGGCTAAAATGTTCAATCCGGTCTAATAAATTTATAAGTTCTTTTTCGTCACCAGCGATTATAACTGTAACATTAGCGTAGCGTAAGTTACTTATTTTTCTACCGCCGATGTTGACTCCTCTCCTTCGTCTGACCACAGCTTCCATTTTGAAACTTCCAGATATTTCATTTTCTATCTTAACACGGACGCCATTATTTACATATAACTTTTTGATTAGTATGATTAAATATTCCGGAACGCCCATTTCGTTAAGCACTACTCACGGCATGTTTCAGTGCACCTTGTCGAAAGCTTTGGTATAATCCAAAAAAAAAAAGAATATTGTCGGAACGTTGTATTCATAGGCTTTTTCGATTATCTGTCTGATATTAAGAAGTTCCTCCGGGATTTCTTTCCCAGGCAGAAAGCCTGTTTGTTCTTCTGATATTTGTGGTAACAAATATGTCTTCAGCCGTTCCATTATTACATACAGTAAAACTTTACTCGCATGACTGATTAGAGCGATTAATCTATAATTGCGTCAGTCTTGTTTGTTTCCCTTTTTATATGTTGCGATGTATATTCTACACAGTCTTTTGGTCATTTATTATTTCCCCCCAAATTTTATTTGCTAATTTGATGCATTATATCAATATGTTTTTCCGCGCTTGATTTGAACATTTCCGCTACTGTCGCATCACATCCTGCTGACTTATTGTTCTTTAGTTTATTTATTACATTTTCAATTTCTGCGCGGAGAATAGGCGATTCTTGAGGGATACTTGGGAATAGTGGTTGCCTTTGTGAATGTGTCACGCTTTGATCCGCCATTAATCTTGACAGTATTTGCGCCATCTTTTAGCAATTAAGCGTTTATTTACGATGAACTTTCCATTTTGGTGAATTATGGCCACGTGTCTTATTTGAAAATCTTTGTTTAAGCATGCTACTTTCTTATAGAGATCCCTCGATTCATTTTCTTGAGATAATACCATGGTAGACTCTCACTTTTTTCCATGACGCAGTTCAACAACCGATTGGACCATTGTGGCTTCACGTATTGATATGACACACATCGCCGAATTGAAAATCATGTTCATCGTCTTTGTAGTCTACTGGTGTACACCAGCGTCTTTGGATAGTAGTCCTAACCGCCAGACAAGCGGGGTGCTAGTGAGGGGGTAGCGGTGTAAGGTTTTGACAGCGACCAAAACTCGCTGAGGTTGAGATAGTCGTAAAATATGTACGGACTTTTAATAGTTAGTTCCTCAGTCTGTCCATCCGCATCCTCGTATCTCATTGCCTTGTCACTACTAGAATCGTCTACTAGAGACTTTCCACCAGTGGCCGCTCTTGGTTCGCGACTGCTTATTGGTTATTCGCAGTTAACCAATATATCTTCTGATCATTCCACTATCCACCGCCCGTGGATGCGCTCAGTTCCGGTTAGAATTCCGGATCCCAGAAAGGTACAGAGTGCCCCGCTGGAGAGAAAAGGTGGTACTACTGAATATGAATCCGGGACGAGGGGGATAATCCACATTTCATTAAACGTTCATTTGAAGAAATTTTTTCAAAAAGTTTCCTATTTGTGCATCAATATTATAAATGACATATCTATATTAAAATTACGCTTGTAACAATAAATCCTTTACTATAACTGGTAAAAATTGACGAATAGTTACGTAGAAATCTGTCGTTTCCATCATTACTATTGCTGTCTTTACAACCGATTTTAGTTTTATATTTGGATGTATAGAAATGTGTATTAATTAATTTACATTTTTATTTATTTTTACTTTTTTATGATCCCGACTTTCATTGTTTTATTGGTGTTTATATATATATATATATATATATATGTGTGTGTGTGTGTGTGTGTGTGTGTGTGTGTGTGTGTGTATGTATTCGTGCATGAGTATGTGTGTGTATATAAAATACATATTCAGTTTTCATTTTTAGAAAAATCACCTAGTAACAAATTCCGGCAACAAGCTTACGCCTCGCAGTCCGCTGGCAGTAAGGGTACGCTCTATGCTACATAAATGCGCTCACCGTGCTTACGGTTCAAAATTGTGATCTTTTAGTGCCAACGTAGTCGAATTAAATCTGCTGAACTGATGCTAAGTGGTACCGAGGCGTTAAATGGGCGATGACTTCAAATGTTAATTTCCCGTTTCAAAGTAGGAAAAAAATAGATTTTCTGCATGGACAAAAAAAAAAAAAAGCAACCAAAAAAACAAACTGTATTTCTCTTGACCTTTAACAAATCCAACCATACCTACATTTGAGACACCCATTTCCTTTTGCAACACTGCTTTTGCTCGCATACCGCATCATTTTCATTGTTATTTTTCATCAGCAATTTATTTTTTTTAAATTCAATATAAAATTATCATATTAAATTAATAAACGCTATAGAAGTAAGCAACTAGTCGAAAAATATATCGAATAAATAGTTAGCTTAAGGAAACTTTTCTGGGTATATCCAGCCATGAAAGAACACGCGAATATAAAATGAAAGTCTGAGGCAGACTAAAACAGCTTTTAAAAGGAGGCAGTATTTATACAGAAAAACGTGATTAAAAAGAAGCAATGTCGTCGTGTACGGGGTGGGGGGGGGGTAAGCATAGATTAGTAACTTTAAAGTGGAAGTAATTAAAAACAACTAATAACGTTTTAAGGAATAAATAACAGATAATTTAGAATATTAATGATGAGTTTACAATTATTTGATAGTATTTCTTAGTTCAGTTTTGTATCTGCTAATTAATAATTTTCTACAATCGAAACACTTTTCCCTTTGTTTCGATTGTTTTCAATCAGGACACTATTGGGTTTTCGATTGAGTATCGGGTTTATAACCAATTTCTGTTTTAAGTGTTCCGCGCGTGTATATTTATCAGATTCATATTCTTCCTGTAATATCTTAAATGTTCCCTGAATTTAATGGAGATTTTTCTCCTAATTCGTTCGATGTACGATTTATCATACGCGTCACTTGTTTTTCAAGATATTATTTATTCTAAAGCGCCGTTCTTATTGGGTTTTTTTTCAAAAAAAACTTATACATATTATTTATCCATTCTTTGATATTGTATGAAAAGTTTAAAGGTGTTTTGATTTACGGTTAATAACAATTCTTTTAACGTAATCATTTTTGGTTATTTTAGTTTCTGGTGTATATAGTTCAGATTGCATACTGCGAAAATTTAAAGGTGTAAAATTAGTAATTTGTTAATTGTGCACACAGGAGAATTAAGTGTGCATGGGTGTGTGTGTGTGTGTACAATTTGAATCGTTTTAAAAATTCAGAAAATAAATAATAAAAATTACGAAGAACCCGGCACAACTAAAAATTCGCTATTCACATTAAAGAACTTAATAAGAAAAAAAAGAAAAAATAAATGTTGTGTTAAATTATTATAATGTAAAACCAAAATTAAATTTTCAAGTGCCAGACAGTAATAATATTCTGCTTAATCATTAGTACTTAAATAAAAATTACCTATTGGTCAAAGTATATCCGAGTCTTTAACGATTTATTAAATGTTTTTTAATGCTATTTACTTTTTCATTCATAAATTACAATTATATTTTTGTCTACACGTTTTATAACCTTTACTTTCATTCTTTCTTATAATTTATGGTTTTTCGATATAAATACTGCTGCAATATCAGCGTTTTTCCAAGTTTATTCGAAACCTTTTAATGATGAGAAATTCTTGAAAGCATTTCTAAATTGTTGTTTTTTTGTTGTTTTTTTTATATCAATTATTTTCTATTTTATAGTGTTTATTAATTTATTAATTACTAACAGACGGCATGTAAAACAATATAACATTATCTGTATTTTTAAATTTCATTCATGATGTCGGAACGCTTATTAAACAAGCCTTTTAAGTTTTAATCGAAACTGAGTTGTTTCTTCAAAAGTAAATTCTAATCGACGAATAGGTGTGTTGAGGTAGACGAAAAAAAAGAAAAGACGGTGTAATAACCTCGTAGCGATTCTAAAATGACACCTAAAAGAAATAAAAAGAGATAAAATAACTGTTAAATGAATTAACTAACTAAAAAAAAAAATTATAGTTTTCATTTTTGTGACTATACGAAGACTGATGAAAAAATCGTTGGACAAACGCGATTGCGACTAATCTATTATTATGCCTAGTGGATTTCATCTTACAGGATATGAAAGATTCACCCTATTTCTTTTTAGTTCTCGTTTATGCGAGGTTCTTTGAAGCCTTTCATATAACCTAAACGGCTTGTGATAAATTTTGATGTACGACGTGTCGTTAGATTTGTCCGAGTTAGATAAATATGTCGGGATGTAAAGTTCGATATTAAAAAAATTAATTTAAAAAAAAGAACTTGCTTGTTTAAAAAAGTGGAGAGAAGAAAAACTCTTAAAAATTAAACAGATTAATATTACGATAATTTCATCGTTGAGTTTTGTCGCGGATGAAAATTAACAAGGAAATTACGTAAAATTATATTCTTCTTTATTGCTTTTCGACTACGGTACTGACTTCATAGTGAAATTATCATTGATATTTTTTTGCATTCGCCTAATAACTTATAAGAAAAATGTTTACTTTTGTACTGTACCCTTAAGCTCTCTTCCTGGCCGAATAAGTAAGTCAAATTAAATTTTCATCGGTCAATAAAATAATATAATTATAGACACTATAACAAACATCTTAAAATTGAACGTAAATTAATATACTGAAAAAGATTTTTCAAAGAAAACCCCACCACCACCACACCTTTATGACTAGAAGCAAAAATATAATATTTTAATAAAGACAAATTTAGTAATAGTTTAAAAAAATATATAACCGGGAAATTGATACAAAAATCCATTATTTTTCACGCGTTATTTTTAAGTGATCTAAGAACCATACAGTTCATTATAACTTTTCACCACCACTGATATTATTAATCTACATCAGTGTGATACACTAAAACTTTGAATACATAACAACAATTTCTCGCTAAAAAGTAAAACCTTTAGATTCGATGTAAATATCAATGTCGGCTTTGGTATGACTAGTGAAAATAAAGTCCTTCCGTCCACTGTACATGACTGATTCAATGTAAAACGAATTCTGCACAAACACATATACGTTTAAATATAATTTAAATCCGCTTAACCGAATAATTTTGACTTGACGTAGCGTGATTGTGATTTATCGTGAAATGGTTCTAAAACATATTTTCTCTAATCCCCCCCCCCCACACACCGATTTTATTTTATTATACGTAATGAAACCTGGGGTATCGTTTAATCATCCATCTGCCGGCTTCTTTATTACAACACATACATTCTATTTATGTTGTTTTGTTTTTTTTTACTCGGCAACTATCGGTATGAAGCTATTTGTGATTAGAATTATTAAATTTTCTCTACGTTCGATATGCTAGCCTACGGTAATGGCTGTCCTTAGTTGTTGAAATGACAGTCGCACATAACTGTAATTATATAAGTATGAGAGATGACAACGATAATGTTTATTTTACATTAAAGAGAGAAAAGATTAAATTTTTAAATCAATATATATATATATATATATGTTAATCCGAATAAAAAAAGCATATAGAATGTGATATACGTGTAAAATAAGAGATGATCGAATTCACATTTGCAAATAATATTCCGTTATACTGTACAATACATTAAAATTCTGATAAATATATGTTTTATTTTCAACAGCGGATTTTGCTTGAAATGTTCGAAACAGTTATCGATTTGTCCCGTATGCCGCTCCGTTATTGAAGAAAAAATTGATGACGAAAGCGCCGCCAGTTGATTTGAGTGAAATTATGATTTTCATCATGATTATTTCTGTGATATTTTAAAAGGAGAAACGCCACTTTGAAGCAAGAATAAAAAAGAAAAGGATATTTTGAGGACGATCTTTATTTTCCTTTCCTTACAATGGAAATGAAAAACACTTGTAATTTAATGAAAAGCCATTTAAATTACGCATATATCGAAGAATGTATAAATAACAATAAATATTATTTTTTAAATCCGTGCCGTTAAATACGATCTTTAAAGGGGTATTTTTTTTTTCGTTTTTTCCCCCCGTTTTTTTTCTATAGGTACCATATTGACGTGAGGATTTCTCAGAAGTTTCATGTGGAAAAAAATAAAAATTATTCTTTATGTGGTATTAATTAAAGTAATATGTAAAGTTTTGTGAACTATTTTAATTTTAAACAATTAGGAGTGTTTAAATAAGAAAATAGTTTACTTTTGGCTTTAAAAAATCAAAATAAAGTATTTTTGTTACATATTTATATATATATATATATATATATATATATATATGTACTTTTAATAAACAAAACATTTGAACATTTTTAGTCAGTTGGTTGAAAATCGTAAATGTATTCACATAAGTTGGAAAAAAACAGCTATAAAAAAGCATGTTCAAAAATGTGTGCAAAATAAATAAATGTAAAGCAAGGCACTACTCGATATATATTAATGATGTCATTCTTCTGCCACCGGGGGATAACGCGAAAAGAACAGTTACGAAATCGCGTAATTCTTTTTTAATGTTGTTATCTTACGTGATAGATCATCGTCGTAATGGTACATTTTCAGCGATTTTTATAAATTACTGACGATTACTGGTTTTTAAAAAAGGGGGAGGGGGGGAGGTAAAAATAATGTAATCAATCAATGGAAACAGTTCATCTATAAGCATTATAGATGAACTAGTATGAAAGATCCTGATGGGCTTGCCCCTTAGCGCATTCCGAAGAACCAAGTTTTATACATCTGTACATATATATATATATATATATATATATGTTGTTGTTGTTTTTTGTCTTACGCAATTGAAATGAAACATTTGTTACCGCATTATTCGCTACTTAAATCGGTGCAAACAGACTTTATCGTATTAAAAACGCTATCTTTATGGGTCTATTATGTTGACATTACGTTAACAGTTTGCAAGCTTTCACTTGAAGTCGCATACTCTATTAATTTTCGCCAACTGGGCAGCTGCCGATTCCTATGTTCAGATTTTATGAAATAAAAATTCCCTCTTCTAAAAAGTTATTTTGATTTTTATGTACGGCTAAAAACTAAATAAATTATAAATTCATCTACTAACTTGTTAGCAGAATTTACCTTTCACGTTTATATTTTATTTGTATGCATTTTAATATACTTATTACATGTATATATAAACTTGATCCTTCGGATCGCGCCACTGCATCATCTCGTGCACTCTCAGATGATGATAATAATCCTCTGTAATTTTTATAGCAAAGTCGATTTTAAATGACCGCGTTATTTTCGAACGTTACAAATATATTCGACACCAGTGGCGTACCTCGCGGTCAATAATAAAGGCTTGGCTATTCTAAACACGGCAGTTAAAATCCTGTTTTCTTCCAGAATCCATCACCGAAAACATTGTAATATTAATTATATTCCTCTTCTTCGCTTATTTGTTTTTCATGTTTGGCTATTTATTAAGTGATTTTTTCACACATAGTGCACTCGTAGCGATCAGGAAAATTTTAAAAAATCTAATAAAGCGAATCCGTAAACGTTCAAAACTTTTTCGTTACATTTAATCTGACAGAATTATGGTCGACATAGTACTTATATCGGATTAATTCAAGCGACTTTTATGCGTTTTACTGAATTTTTTCCTTCCGACAGTATACTAATTTGGCGATCATCAACAATTTTGTATGGAAATCGGAAAAATGATTTGCGAACGTGCATTATTTGCAGAAATTTCATAACCACATTCAGATATTTCCGAGTTTTTTCTTCACAAATGTACTTCCATCCCTGTGCTGTCCGACTTAGTCATATGGCGATTTTTTCACTTTTTCCGAAAAAAAGGAAAATAAATAATTTACAGGGTGAAAGAAATACAAAATGTTTCCGAGCGTTGCTTGCTACTCGTGTAATAATTGGTACCTACATGCTAGTTTTATTCGCGTACAGTACATGAAATATAATAAAGCTCATGAATTCTAGCTACTATTCTTACTTTTAATACTACGCATTTAATCTTGAGGTCTCGCAAGAGATTTTCGGGTCGTATAAACGGCCGAAATAATCCGGGATCCAATAGAAACCTCTTGTCCGTTCAAAAAATCCGTTTTTTGAATTTGCCAGTGAACTGTCTTCAACTTTTAGAAGCATACCGGAGAACATTAAATACTTTGAAATCTTCAGTTTCGTATTACTCCTATGCTTAGGGCTTCGAAAAACTAAACTGTTACTCTAGCAGAAAAAAGAGAGAAGAAAAATTTTCCGAGAATTTCAAAGTGGTGTTATCCTTTAAGTAAATAACTATTAAATCGAAAGAAACCAGTAACGTGAGTCATATTTCTCATTAATAATTATTATTATATTTAAATTCGTGTATTTTTACCGTTGTGATGTAATATATCATTTTTATAATTTTAATTGCTATTAATGACGAATGTTGCCGTCGCTTGCACATTATGTACATTTTAATTCCACTATGCGATAACCTATTTATTAATTTCTATCGAACGATCGAATTTATTTGTTAGCGTTTAATAGTTCGAACTTTTCCATTAACAAATAGTATAAGCATAATAATTAGTTGTTTTTTTTTTTTTTTTGTATTTCCTTTTTTTTCCCTCTCTCGAACCATTCCACAATCGATATGTCATCGGATATGGCAAATATAATATTTTTCCGTTGAATGTACTTTACTCTCAACTGGAAATCCAGTTTTGTGATTTTCTCTCACACTCGAGTTAACTGAAAAATTGCTTGTTTCTTAAGGCAATATTTCTCCCTTTTTTTGCAATAGTATTAAAAGTACATCTAACTTTAGCGGATTAGTATTTATTTTCGATTCGACTATTATTTTCCCCAAATTTTTCGCACTATATCGAAAGATAAGATCTTTAATTATTACGTCATTTTATAATTGGAATGATAATTAGACGTTTGGAAGACTGGATAAGATTTAAGTTATACCTCTAGCACAAATCTGTATGTAAATTAAATATAGCTTTTACATATTTCAACGCTGAAATTTTCGCATATCGGTATCATAACTTTAGACTACGCATTATATTGCTTGAGATATTTTTAGACTGTGTATTGTACATATAATAGCCGGTAATAATTTCAGACGAAAATAATATCACTTTTATTTTAAATTAGCTTCGTTAGCTGAATACTACGTTGTTAGCTTTCGTATCGCGCAATACCCCGAAACCTATATAGATATGAAGAAATAAAAATTTGCTTAAAAATACGCTCTTCTTGTTTAATTTTATTTATATATGTATAAAAAAAAAAAACAAAAAACGTTTAATTATTACTCATTATAATTATTAAGTTTACTTCTATTTTAAATTTATCGTTCTATTCTCGTCATGTCTAAACAAAATTAGTTCGAGATTTTTTTAGATTTACAAAATGGTTTTATGAATTCTTCGAAGAAATTTAGCCGCTATGTTCTCATAAGCAATGCGTTTGTATATATATGAATTTTTCTTAATTGCTTGTTCAAGTGGTGTTTCATGCCACTTAAAAAAACATAAAAAAAAAACACAAATTATACTGTACTAAATATTTTTATATGATATTTTGATCGATTTTAATCACATCCGTAAAACCCATAGGTGGATAAGAATGATAAATTTGCTCTGGGGAGAGCTATCGGGTTCTTATTTGGATGATAAGTGGGTACTACCACTAAGGAACATTCGTGACAGAAGTTTCAGATCCCTCACCGCCCTTGTTTTTTGAGAATGTCACATTTTACTGAAATACAGTTAATTTGTTTTTCTCAAGCGCAAGTAGACCGATTTTTAAAATTTTTCAATATGTTGCCAGATACATGAGAGAGGGGCATCTTGGAAAAAATTAACAATCCCCTCCCATCATATTTGACCCTCCAAATGACACTTTCTATCATTGTTCAAGTTTTTTACCAATGAAAATACATGGGCACAAAAATGGAACTGGAGGGGGACACTTTTAAATGTATTTTAGACCCCTAAATAACATATATTTTGGTCAAAAAAAAATTTCGTGTGGATCGTGGTCAAAATTAGCAAAAACGTAAGATAAATGGTTTTATTGAAAATGAAACTCTGTTTATGATACAATATTTATATATCACCTATATGCTGGTTATTTCAATACAAGACCTTGGACGGGAAGCACCGGCTGCCCTGAGGCCTCTTATGGACCCTTGTAGCAGCATACCAACCCCTTATAATTGAGTCAAAACGAGGTAATACAAATGTACACTATACTTAGTCAGAATCTCGAGTAAGAATGCAAGAAGTCTAATATATGGAAAGGAATTTATTTTAATACCCGGTGAAAATAAAATCGAAAACTTCAATCCTCGTCGCTGTCTTCTTCGATCATCATCTCAGTCTGATCGGTGTTGAATAGCCGGTTTCACCATTTTGGACCGGTAACGACCATACGCTAAATAATAAATTACGGCTACTGCGGGGAAAAAAGTCGCTACTTCCTTATCCGACGGGAGATGAACTTGAAAGTACCGTTTGTCTTTTTTAAAAATTTATTAGAGATACAGAGCACTTTGCCTATTGAAAATAAAAATTTCACGATGGAAGGAAAAAACCTGGAATTCCAGATTTTTGGGATAACCAAGAAATAACATTTTCTTTTCTTTCACCGGCTTTCTTATTTAATAAAATTTACCCGGATGAGAAAAAAATAATAAAAAAGAACACACAGTTAATTTTTTTCGCATCTCAGAGGACTCATCGTCCCTGGGGGGGGGGGGGTACCATACGAACAAAATATTTTGTATTTCATTTGGAGGGGCAAATATGAAGAGAAGGGGTTGCTAGTTTTTTCTAAGATGCCCCTCCCATGTATCCGCAACATACTGAAAAATTTTTAAAATCGGTCTACTTGCGCTTGAGAAAAACAAATTAACTGCATTTCAGCAAAAAGTGAATTTCTCATTAACTAGGGCGGTGAGAGATCTGAAACTTCTGTCACGAATGTTCCTTAGTGGTAGTACCCACTTATCATCCAAATAAGAACCCGATAGCTCTCTCCAGAGCAAATTTATCATTCTTATATGGCCTTTATCATTTAAAGTTTGTTACGATTTTTGCAGATAATTATATATTAATGAGTACTTGCCTTAATTGAATTAATAAAAATGTGATATTACATAAGGCGTAAAATGCTGTAAGATGTCTTTAGTAAATTGTACAATCCCGGATAATTAGATATATTGCCGAGTAGGGTAAGATTTTAGTCATTGAATTTACAGTTTTACTGCCATTAAATTATTTACTTAGCTGAGATATTGTAAAATTATTACCTTTCTTTTCTAATACGCGTGTGTAATACCAGACGATTAACATGGGAACTTTTTCCACTCGTTGTTTGTAGAGTTTAATATTACGAGTTACTTTGTAGATCATTCAATTCCGTGCTTCCGGCCTTCCCTGCATGACAAACCACTATATATAACCATCCAACCGGGGATTAATTATTTTCTTTTAATTTTTTTTCACACGTCCCGTCCGGTATTGTCGAACTACCGAGCTAATTAAACCGCTTAACACTTTTTTTGTCCTTCATCATCACCGCTTATTTGTTCCTATTCTCTGTACACTTTTTTTTCTTTTCCCCTTTCAGATCTATTTATTTTCGTTATCTAAATTTTATTGCCATTTTCTTTCAAATGTCAATCGATTGATGTAATTTTCAATTATTTTTACACTCACGCTACTTTTATCCATCCGTTTTGATGTATTTAAATTTGCATACGTGCGCATGCAGCAGAGCTTATTACCCGTCAACTCTTTTTTATTTGCTCCCTTCATTTTTTTTCCTACGATCATTTTTCACCCTGTATTTATTTCCATTTACATATATTTTGCAGTTTTATCGCTTGAGAAAATATAGTTCTGCCTAGTTGTGGTAAAACCTTTTCAATATTCATAATACAGTGAACTTATATTTTCAAAGCTATATTTTGGCTTTACCTAAATTCAAATTAGTCGCTCAACGGGTACTTTCTTCAAAATTTTCATTCCGCAATAAGTTATTTTAATAATATTTTACACGCGAGAAATAGTAAAATGATTATATTCAAACGACGCAAACGGAAATATATTATTTAATAAAATTCGTTCCGTAAGCTTTACATTTTTACGCTTTCTCTACAGTTTTTATGTTGTTTTTTTTTTCTTTCTTTCTTTTCATACGGTACGAATTTATTTTTACGAATCGTTTAATATTATTCCTATTTCCAGATACATTTTAATAAGTACGTTACACAATATTAATTTTCATTTTATCTCCAAACATTTTTCATAGTTCAGCTAGAATTTGATTTGCATTCCGCAAATCCATTTTTTTTTTTATTATTAAATTGTTTTAAGGCTAGCCAAACTGAATTTTATCGGCATCAATTTCTTTACTAGTAGATTTTTGATTCATCGGTAATTTTTTTTATGAAATTGTTCTACGTATTATTTTTATCTCATTGTCAGTCTATGATTTTATTATAAAAAGTTTTTCAGTCGTGGTTCTTAATTTTTTCAAAAATCGAAAGGCAATTATTATTCTTTTTCTTTGGGGGGGGGGGCGTCGAAAACTTATTGAACGTGAAAGATTTCATTCGATATAATATTGTTCTTATTAAGAGAAAAGATAATTTTCGTTATTTTCTACTATTGTTATGGTTCTCTCTGTTCCGACAAATATAATTTCGAGTGATTCGACTGTAATAGAATGTCGAGATCCTAAAACTCCAGTTAAGCTTGTAAGGGAAATGCTGAACTGATTATGAAGAAGTTAAAAGAACCAAAAAGAATTACACGAAGTAATGGTTTAAATTATTTTTATTACCTTCTTTTGGAACAAAAAGTTTTGTTTTATTTTTAATATAAGAAACATCAAACGAACAAAAAAGAAATACGAGATCCAGATCACACAGGCACAAAAATTTAAAAAAAAAAATAATAATCATAATGGCTACGAAACAATTGTAAATGAGAAATTAAATATATTATCAAAAAAGAGGCTATGAGCACGTAATTCTCTAACTAGACTAGAGACTGGCCTGTAAGAAAATAAAAAAATAAAATTATGCAACAAAATGCGTTTGCAGACGGCCGAAATATTACCGCGACTTTGATCGGACCGCTTGAAAGAAGCCGTTGTCTTTAAAAGACGCGCATATATTTATACTTAATAATTAACGTAGTTTGTCTAGGCCATCTTTCTACGAAATTTCCCGGAGGATAATTTTCTAAACAAATGCAGCGTTTTGACCGATAAATGCTCACAATACACTCACGTCACACAGATGATGTTTTGAATCATGCCTTAAAGAAAATCTGAATTATTTTTTTTCCAGTTTAAATAAATTTTCTATCACGAAGTACCGATTAAAAAAAATGCTTCCGTTTCATATTTTTTAACGCTAAACTTATTTTACAATAAAGTGTTAAGAACAAATTCTTCATACAAATTAGTTTTAGTTTTACCCCTCAATATTTTTAATATTCTGTCAACACATATAAATAACTTAATATTAAATTCAAAACCGATGAAACTGTGCAGAATTAGAATCGCTTTTCATCGGGATTTTTCTGATGGAATTTGTCTCTTTGCAAACAAATCAAATTGTTTTTTGTTTTTTTTCGTCCGAATTGTATAATATTCAAATTGTAAAGCTTAAAGCGAAACAGACGTTAATAACTTGTTTTTTTTTAAAAATATTGTGGTTGTATGTAATTTTTAAATGAACATCATTAAGTTTTCATATTGTGATGTTATATTTGATTTTAAACAGTTTATTTTGTAGATTAGTTCCCACGAGAGATCAATTCTCTAAAATTGTTAGATTTGATTTTAAAGCCCTCAGGGATGCTAACCACGAGATGATCCTTTAAAACTCATGGATTTTAATTTATTTTATACTTAATTTATTGTTATTAAATCGAATTTATATTTTATTTTGAAAAGATACATTTTTGATTAAATTCCTACATCTATCTTTCGTAAACGGCTGACCGCTGAAAACACAATGATTAAATATATATGATGATGATGATGATGATGATATCCCCTCGATTCCGAGTATGGATTCCCGTCTTTTATTGATGAGTCCTTAGATGGCTTATAAAGCCAATCCTGGCACCGCAGACCTTTCCACAAATGTTGCAGATAAAAGTGGTGGCTGTGCTCAAATGAGAAACATTTTGAGCTGTTTTTTTCTTTCCAGCGTTTGCAGTAATATTATCGTTTAAGCCTTGAAGGCCTTTTGCTACGAGAGATTTTCAATTATTTCTTTCCGCCGCTATGTCTTCCCATTTTAAAATATCCAAACTACATTCTTTTAATACTCTTCGCAGATGATCTCTAAATTGCAATCTTGGCCGACCAAGAGGTCTAGTTCCACTTGCTAACTGACCATAAAGAAGAACTTTTGGGGGTCTAAAACACTCCATTCTCAAAATGTGCCCTGTCCATCGTAAGAAATTTCGATAAAGTAAAAATCGAATTGAACTGCAGTTCGCTCGGTTCAACACTTTAAAATTTGAAATATGATGAAACCACCGGACGCTTAATAAACTTCTGAGTGTACGCTGCTGGAAGTTTTCTAGTAATTTGATATGCCTCTTATAAGGATTCCAAGTCTCTGAACCATATAAAAGTGTGGGTAAAACAATAGCTTTGCATACTACAAGTTTAGTCTTCAGAGACAGATACTTGTTCCGGAAAACTTTTTTATTCAGTCGGAATATTGCATTCGAAGCTGCTTGAATTCTGCTTTGTATTTCATTATCTAAACGCGAGTCATTACACACGATGCAACCCAGATATCTGAACTGATGAACCACATCAATGCTTTTTCCGTTTATTTTGAATGCTAGATTATTACCGATATTGCCTCCGGTTGGTTGAATAACAATTTTGGTTTTGTTTTCGTTTACCGAAAGACCGAACAGCTCATAAACTTCAGCAAGGATGTTTAAAGCTTGCTGCAGATTCTCCGGACTGTGTGCTAATATTGCACAGTCATCCGCGTATTGAAGATCGAAAATCGGTGTCGACTGCGTCTTTGTTGAAGCGCGCAGTCTCTGCAAGTTGAAGAGACCACCATCATATCTACTTATAACTGAGACATCTACCGAATGGAGTCTCTGTTTCAGTATAACAAATAGGTATGCCATATAAGTCGAAAAAAACAACGGAGCCAGCACGCAGCCTTGCCTAACTCCAGAATTCACTTGAAACGATTCGGAGAGTTATCCTTCATGCGATATTCGGCAAAAAGTATTCTCGTGTAAAAGAGATAGCAGTCGAAGAAATTTTCTTGGACATCCAAGTTTTTGCATACATGTCATTAGAAATTGCCTGTTGACTGTGTCGAAGGCTTTATTGACATCCATGAAAGCAATACATAGATTTTTCCTTTGCTCGGCAGCTTTTTCCTGTAGTTATATGTATATATATATATATATATATATATATATACATAAACGAAAATAACGATGACGACTTAATACTCTGCTGCAGTAGCTGCTGGGTGGTCGTTGATCCCTTGTTGGCAGATGAACGTACGTTAGTGGTTCAGTCTGGATTCCTGTTAAACGCGGGGAGGAAACGCGACAATCGAAATTAAAATCTTTAAGGGTTAATTACAAACTTTGACAATTACAAAACCGAGTTTCGGAGCGATCAGCTTACTAAGACCTTGGATCGAACTTGTTTTGTTTACCAGACGGTCTGATTCTTTAAATAAAAAGTTGGTATTGTTCCACGACTGGACAAATAGTTGATGAATACTCTGAAGATCTTCTTTTATGATTTCCATGTCTTTCCGTTTTTTCTTTCGAACAATCCCCTCTCACCGCCGAAGTGCGGATCTGTTCTTTTACTGATCCATTACCGCGCGCATCCGTCAAATGTGGAATCAATCTTGATATAACAACCCGAAGCCAGCAACCGGCTCTCATTTATGCACGCATTCACTTTCCCATTAATTAATTTTTTATTTCTTTATTTTATTTTATTTTACATAATTTGTTTTTTCCTTAGACCTATGTAATGTACACATTACAATATTAAAAATGTTCACGTGAGAAAAAAAGTTAAAACCAAAATTTCCTTATAACATGCGTAAAGAGCACATCATGGACACAAGTTTACTTTCAAAAATATCATTTAAAATCCTAAGACAACAGCGAACCATCAAATTTCCTTGCAATACTTCCGCTTTGAGAAACGATAACTTAAATTTTTATACTAATACTCACAACTTCTCGCTACTTTCATTAGTGCCGTTCGGCTTAGTACACTGTGAACCTTAATTTCACAATCCGTGATAATCAAGGATATGGAACTGTTTACTTTACTTACTGATAACTTACATTTTCAATTCATTATTACTGAGAAAGTTAATGTTGACATTTGCTCTACTCTGAACGAAAAGTTGTCAGTTTTATTTTAATTCATTAAATTAAACTACAAAAAAACAAAACATTGATGTACTCGTGTATGCAGATTCACGAATGAAAAAATAGTAATCCGTTTTAATATTTGCGAAATGTAAAACTCCGAATAATAATCTTGATTCAGTAAAATCCGCATAGAAATTCTACGATTTTTATTTCTAGATTGCAACGAAAAATACCACTAAAAAAGGTAATTATTTTAAATTCTTAATTTTTATTCTATTAAGGCAATAATAAAAATATGTAATCGACTCGGTCTTAAGTTTTTTGTAAAAACAGCCTTAAAAAGTGAAAGTCTATTGTTTTTCAAACTAAATGTAATTATTTTAAATTTATATTTGTGCCTGCTTTTAGTAAAATTGCCATTCGTACTATAAGAAAACTCGGTAAATTTCTCTTTTTTAAAAACTAATTTAAAGTTTTTTTTTCGCCGCTCAGTTGTTTTCATAGAAAAGTGGATTTAACATAAACGAAGAATGTTTTTATCCTTTTTTTCGTAATAATGGGTTTGTCAGCGAGGATATTATCCCAAGAAATAGGTACAAAAAGAAAATATAGTTGTATTCTTAAACGTTTAAGAAAAGAGAATATAAATACTTCAAGAGCATGAATAACAGAAGCAGAAGGAAATGAAAGAATATAAACAGCATTATGAGGAGGAAGGATGTCAAGTTTTAGTAGAGAAAAGTAAAAAGATGATTGCTCAGCAGAAAAGGTAGAACGTTCAATCAAAATATGGTATCAGAGTCAAAAAGATATAAATTTGGAAGAGGGATGAAAAGTACAAAATGGAATAGACGCAGATTAAACCCGAAAAAATAATACAGAAAGGAGACTTTGATTAAAGCGAAAGCGGCAAATAGCCGAGATTGTGAAGCGTTTAAGAGAGGAGAAGTCTAGATACCACAAATGGCTGAATACAGAAGTAAAAGAAGGAGCCAGAATTAGAAAATGAAGAAGAGTAGGTGTTGAAATGTTATGAGCATTTCGTACCCAAAAATTTGCCACTGGAGATGGAAAAACAAGCTAATAAATCCATATCGATTTCAAAGATCATGGATGAAAGAGGGTATGAAAAGTATTACATAGTCGGAAGAGGAGATGTAATAGCTTGCAGAACACTTCTGGAATACGACATTATGATTACTTTATGGAAAACCAATGATGAGGAAACAAAGGGAACAATGCGTAAAATATCAACAGATTCCGTATAGAAAATTGAGCAAAATGAGGGAAGTTCAAAAGACCCAGAATCTAATTGAAGGCAGGACAGAAAAAGATAGAATCAACTCCATTTGTCCGTTTGGAACCGCCAGTATAGATGGTAACAGGTGAAGGAAAGGGAAAGCTTAAAAGAATTGGAAACTTTTGTTCTGACGACATGTTAAACAGTAGATTTAGAATGGATTGGCAAAGGAAGACATTTAATAGGATGAAGGAAACTGAAAAAATTGAAAGAAAAATAAGGAATCTTATCACGACTACATGGTGAAAATTAAAGAAAACGAATAGAAATAAGGAATAAAATTGGTGTTTTATTAGAGGTAAAGTTCCATTTATGAAATATAGAGAAGTAAGAAAAAATACGTAAAAAGGAATACACAGACAGGCGCTTAATCGAAAAGTGATAACCTAAATAGGATATATATATATATATATATATATATATGAATGAAGATAGCTGGAACCGGAGTAAAGTTCACTGCACCAAAACGCAGAGACGAAGGCAAATATTTGAAATGCGATTTAATTTTGAAAGGATAGACCTAAAGGAATTGCGATAAATAAAGTAAGAATACTCCAGGATAGAACAGATAAAGGATTGATAGAACATGAGTAAGATACAGAGATTCCTCTCCAATTAGCTAAAAAAATATTACATTGAAAGAGCAAATAAGCACATCGCCAGCAACGAAAAATGAAGTAGAATTAAAAGGAAGATGAGTGATTTTAATAAAGTAAATATTAAAAAATGTAGAACTAAGGCAGGAGCCCTGATGGCAACCCTCAAATGATTAACTCTGCGGTAGAGTGGAAAGAAGAAGAAACAATTACAGATCTGCACTGTAAGAGAGTAATAATAAGAGAAGCAGAGTGGACAGGCATATTAAATTATGTCAAAGAGTGCGGGAAGATAAATACTGTCAAATGCGGTTAATATGTCAACGAAAGCAGCAATTAAGAATTTTTTACTGGGAAATAACACAAAAACGTCCGATAGAAATATACTGATGTAGTCTGATGGCCACGACCAGGACGAAAATCGAACATATTGTTAGGGAACAGATTGCTGTATCAAACGAAACGTCTATTAATGAAAAGCTTCGCAGCGCACTAAGCAAGAAAAATAGGACGAAACAAGGAAAAATACGGTTTTTGGGATAGGAAAAATAATAAAAGTGTTCCAGCAAGTAAGAGTATAACCGAAACCAGGAAAGGAATTAAAAATATTTAAAAGTATCTGGAGAGAAAAATCAGAAAGATTTTTAATAACAGAAAAAATTACTCCATCTAAGCCGGGAAAGGAATCAGAAGAATTGATCGAAGATAAATAGAACTCTTATAAAGTAAAAGAAGAGTTTATAAAATATGAAAAACTGAGAGAAGATGAGAAAAAAGGGATAGCTTTCCTGTAAGTTAGAAACATAGCCAGGAGCTATAGAAACAAACACGATTCAAGGAGAAAAATTATGATTGGAAAGACGTTATGAGAGGATCTAATGGCCGTGATATTTTCCATACACGAGAAATAGGAATGGCTCGAGAAAAAGCGGAGCAGAAAGCTTTTCCATGTGTTTTTCTTTGCTCTTTTAAAAACAAATCTGGCTTTAGCACTGGCCTTCTGGCAAACGAAAAATTTGGTAAGGGAAGGGCAGCGAAAATTTTGTATAAGCAGGCGTACTAAAATTAAAGGCCGCTTTACAGCCCAAATTTTACTACACTGAAGAGGACATTCTGGGTTTTTTGCACAAAATTAGTCAGATAGAAGGAGAAGAATAAGTTAAGACAACGGAAATTGATTCCATAAAGAAGTTATATTGAGAAGATGTGTTTAAATTAAGAGAAACTGAAGAAAGCGAACAGTCAACGAGAGAGCGGAATATGGTCCAGTCTACTTCAGAGAGAATCCTCTTGGGCAAGTGAAGAGGTTTATAAAAAGCATTAAAAACAAAGTCGTTAAAAGAAATATGAATATAATCGTTTCCGAAGGTGTCGTTTAAAGTTGACCATGAACACTTATGACAAATATCAAGAAAAGTGAATAACAAGTCAATAAAACTGGAAGACAAAGGATTTTTAACACAAGTAGACGAACCAGATTAAGTAATTTTGTAAGATCAAATTTTCAGGTACGAATCCATTACTATTGTATCTACTACAACCTTAAAGAGGTGAATAGGCATCTCAGTCAGCGTCTATAATAAAAGGGGAAAGGAAGGAATTAATAAATAATTAAAAAGAGAAGTTACATATGTCCTAGTTAGGAGGGATGTAGCATGAGGTTAAATGGTTTTGATAAGTTGTTAAGTATTGAGATGTGGTCAAAATGTAGATTAATCGGATTAGATGGGTAAGAAAATAGATGTGGGTTAGAAAATGTATACTTATTCGTCGCTGGGATTAGAACTACTTAAAGAAAAGTCACGAATGTTAACGTTAAAAGAATTTTTAACCAAGTTTCTGAAAGCAGCATATTGATTATACTAAACTGATTCAACAAGCTCTCAAGAGAACTTTTATTCGCTCTAAGTCTGCTGCAATTTCACTATAATATTCTAAGTTGACAGAGCATGATGAAGGCGAAGGATGTAAAATTTAAAAGAATAAATAAAAGAGGCAAACGTGAACTAGCACGATAACAGAAGAATAATGGAAAACCCAAAGAGCGAGAGTATGAATTTAAAATCGGAAAGACTGTGATGTCGTCCGAACAAACTTAAATACAATCTATGCAAAGAGTAAGTAAAGAGGAAGGAAAAGTAAGATTAACAGAGAGTTTTTAAATACAAGTTTTAATAGCTCAAATAAATCATTGCGGATGGACCAGGGTATGCTATCAACCAATTTAGTCAAAAGCAGCAAGTAACACCAACAAAAATCGGTATAGAAAATATATAAACAAATAACAGAAAGGTGATTGTAAGATAAGGAAAACTATACAGAGTAAGATTTAATCGAGAGCAGCGATGTCCATTTCTCAAAGAATTCATTGTGTCGGTGTCCCTGTATGCTAATAGAAATTAACTGATTTTCGGAAGAGAGAGATATGGGTCAGTAGAAACAGAATTATTAACAATCGCAGACTTGCTAATTTTTTTTCATTTCCTGGTTCTTAGGCCATTGTACATGTGGACAAACCCAAAAATAAAAAAAAAAGTAGAAGTTAACTCTATGTGTGTGTATGTATGTACATATGTTGTGAATATGTGGTTCTCAATTATATTATTAGTGTATGTATATATATATGAAAACATAATTTTTTGGACCTTACCATCGAGAAATCCAATGACCACCGGATAATAGTTTCATATACTTAGAGAATCCGTCCTACTCATGCGCTTTCCCACCAATATTTGCTCTATTGATCAACAAGTTACTCTGGTCAACACTTCTCCATTTGGTAAGTAAGTGATCCAACCACCTTACCCGAGGATTCTTCAAAGAAATCTATGGTGACACACATCATTATCGGTCACGTTTTATCTTCATAAAAGAGCACCGGAATAACTATTGCTTTATATACAGCTATTTTAGTACCGATCGAAATATCCTTGTTATTAAAAATACGACCCCATAGCCTACTGTAGGCAGCATTTCACTTTTACGCCGAGAAGAAACTTCTACATCTAATGTCATGTTTTTGTTTAGTACATTACTCAAATATTTGAGAGTTTCCATCACCCACTGAACTTTGTTCCCATTTATCTGCATATTCCTTATGTCATGATTATTTTATATAATTTCCGCCTTGTCAAAATTTATGCTGAGCACAAAATCTTTGTAAGTCTTCTCTAAACTAGCACACAATCATCCGCATATTATAGATATGTTAATGTGAAAGCTTTCGTTAACTGCCTTGACTTAAAATTATCCGGGTTATATGGTTCCCCATCACAGCGAAAACTAAACCGATGTCTGCATCCGATATCCTTTGGATGAATGTCAGATGTGCTATGCTCATATAGAAATTAAAAAGTGTAGACGCTAATACGCAGCCCTGCTTTACTTCTGTTTATATTGAACAGTCAAATTAAACCCGCATCACATACTACGGTTGCTTTTAAGTGCTCATGAAATTGTAACACGCACAGCATTTTTGGTGGACATCCTACTGTCTTCAGGCATACCTATAACCCTTCTCTATTAATAGAATCAAAAGCTTTTTGAATATCAGTAAAGCCATAAATAGTGTACAGTAATGTTTTATGTTTTTTTCAATAAGTTGTGATAATGTAAAATTCATATACGTTACTTAATGATTTTGTTGAAAACCACACTGATCTGTTGGGAGAAACGAGTCGACTAGATGATTCTGCATTTCAAGTAAAATTTAACTAAATATTCTGCTCGCAGTATACGGAAAATCTAAGCCTCTGTAAATTGAACAGTCCGTTTGTGGTTGTTATCTTGTAAATGAGTATTATCGTTGTTTTTTTAAAATCAGGCATCATTACTTCATTGCTAATTTTATTATAAAGAGCATGCAAGGCACTCCTAAGGTCTTTCCTTCTAATCTTATAGATATCCGCGCCGATGTATCATTGAGCTCTGGAGTTGGTTATTTTTTAGGTTTTTAACTTCTTCGCGAACTGCCTTCATTGTTGATGGCTCGTCTAATTCCATAATTATGTTTTTCACAAGTATTATTTGCAATATAATTTCATTGATCACTATTGAACGTAGCTAACGAAAATATATATCTGGTGAATTGTGTTTCTTCGAACTGTTACATCAAAAGCCAAACCATTTTTGATCGAATTTCAATCTAATGCTCTTGTTTTACCATTACTATACGATTAAACTCTTTAAAGTAATTAAGAAAGGTAATGATAAATTTCGTTAAAAAAAAATGAAATATGTCATTTAATATTATTCTTATTAATTTAAAAAATAAAGCTAAATTTATCAATTTAAAAAAAAACAAAACAGATATAAAAATTTTTATAATGAATATCCTAATTGAATTATGTAATTCACCCAAATACATTATTTTTAACGAAGAGTGTTTCTTGTTTTTTCTTGTTTTCATCCTTATGTATCAATAAATTATACATTTTGCGATTTTAAAGAATAAGTTAGAAATTTTTGTGCTAAAATAACTAAAGCTCTTAGAGTATTGCGCGGACAGGATAAAAAACAGATGTAATGATGTCTGTATTAAAGAATATCGTAATTTCATTAGAAAAAAAAAAAAAAATACTTTTCTTCAAAAATATAACACCATTTAGGTGATTTACGGTTAAGAATAATTTGAGAAATAACAGAAGTTACGTTTTTTTACGAAAATGACTGGATTTTTATATCGCGTGTAAATTAGTTTTATTAAAGGGGATTTTCAATAAAATATAAATTGATAATCTAGAAATAAATTAAAATTATACCATTCTATTGAGAAAAGCGTTTAGTTTCAGCAAAACTAAATAATATAAGATTAAAAAGTTATAAATACTCGATAATGGCACACAAAATTAAAGAGTTAGACAAAGAAATAAAAAAGCTAATTTAAATATACGATCACGGTTCATTTTTTTTTTTTTTTTTTCGGTAAATAATATAGCATATGATACATTTTAATTTATACAATTTTCTCCATTTAGATTTTTTCGCTTGAGATTGGAATAAAAATATCCAAAGAAAAATTTGGCTAGGAAAAGATACTGTTGCAAATCTTATTTTTTTATTTGTAAAATATGGCATGTCTCAAAACGAGTATCGCATAATTTAAAACAATTTTCGGTCGTAACTGTTGTAACTTTAAAATAATAGCAGTAATCTTGCAAACAAATTTTAATCAAAATGTAGTTTTTTTCTAGTTTCTAAAAAATCATAATAAACATAATGTTTTCAAAAAAGCCACTATTATATTTTGATAATACACATAAAATTAAAAAAATAAATAATATTTATCTCTATGTCAATATTAAAAATTGATAAAAAATTAAAATTGTGAAAATAATTTTTCCAACTGGATATATATATATATAGAGAGAGAGAGAGATATTAATTTTAATTTGTAATTTTATATTAAAAGAGAGCATAAAATTACAGGGGAAAGACGAGTATGTTATGTGCAAAGTAAATCTCGTTTTGAATTTCGTAATCTATAGAACAGATTAATATAGAATCTGTAAGTCTATGTTTTCGGAATTTGTGGTTACGGGTTATTCAACTAGTTTCAAATACGAAATCATGGCGGTTTTCTCACTTTCTGGCTGTTTTCCTTGTAATAATTGTTGATGTCTGTACTTAGTTCTATGCAGTTAGTCTATATCGGAATTAAGTTAATAAATTACTGCTGGCATAATGGAGACTGAAGAAAAAGATGATAGTACGTACTTTATATCTTGTTTAAATTTGTTGCAGTTATTGCGTCTTAATTAAGTGTTATAACGTATTTTTCGGTTTTAATATTAGGTGTACTTTTATTTCTGTGATATTCCTTTCAGTTTTACGTCCAATATAAGAAGTGGATCTTTTAGACCGAAGTTAATTCGTACGTTTTTATTTGTATATAGGATAAGTGAACGTGACTTTAATGAAACCAGATCTCTAAATTTAATTTATTAGATGCTTTATTTAAAATGTTATAGTACAACAGTATACAAATGTTATGTTACTATCAACTGAAGTTATAAAAATTACACGAAAAAAATAAAGCTTTACCAATAGTTTGCTATTTGAGGTGTTCTATTGTTATTCTTCGCGGTTTCAGTATATAAGATTTGTGTTAACCGTAACAAATACGTTTTCTGTTACAACGGATTATAATTGCGTCACAAAATGTATGACAAATATTTGGATTATATTTCGCCGATTGGTATAAGGTGCAGAGTGTATTGTGAATGTTATATGAAATACAATGCACATCTCATAATTAAAAATTTTTACCAATATATTAATTTTGCTGTTAGTAATTGATTTCTGTAAACTGTTTACTCAAATTCAGTAGTAAGAGCACTGTAAACAGACCCAAATAATTCATTTTTTCCGAAGCATAGTTGTTAAATATTATAAGTTGCGTTGAAATCAATCTGAACTGTATTGGCTAAGTTATACTTATTAAATTTACAATTTTAAGCGATGTTGCTCCCTATATAGCAGGAATAAAGGATAAGTAAACAATACTTTCTGTTTAAAAAAAAAAAAAAAATTGTAATTAAATGATTTGAAAAATGCTTTGTTCTTTGCCTTTTTCTATTTGAATTAATCGTTCCACGATGTATAAGTAATTTTTGATTGTGGCATTTCGTGAATGTATACAGTGAAAATTTAAATCAGCGTGTGCAACTTTTTTTACTGTTTATATTTTTCATTTTATTTTTTTTTTGAAGATAAGCTATAAAATAATTGCTTATCCTTCGATTCATTTTAATTTAGAAATTGAGTAGTTTATTTGTTGTTTTTTTTATGAAAAGTACGTTGCTGCGTTGTATTCAAGTTTAACATATATATTCTTAATGTTCGTACGAATATATATATATATATATATATATATATATATATGTATGTGTGTGTGTGTGTGTTTGGATGTATGTATATATGTATACATGCATGCAATAACACTGAAACAAGTGTGGATGTGTAAATAAATTATTTTAAAATAGCTCGAACACGTCAAAATTCATTTTTAACTGACTGAGAAACTTTTAATGTTTTATGATCAGCAATTTCAGATAATTACGTTTTCATAATTTTTGCGGTATTTGATGTATTAAGGTTGTTCACTTTCAAGATATTAGTCATAAATTAAATATTTTTTCGGAAACAATTGTGATTGCAATGTTTACAGATTAATTTCATTGGAATTTTCTATAGAAAGTATTAATTAATCTTTGTGATTAGTATTTTGAAAGGTTATTTAATGGATAGTCGAGTTAGTGAACTTATAAAATCTAAATGGGTAATGCTCATTAATGAATAATGTAGGGAGAAATGAAAAATTAAAGAACACTGTATTTGTTAACCAAAGAAATAGTAATGTTTTGCATATGTGGTCATCGACTTTTGACGCAAAGTGAACTAAAATACGTTAATTTTATTATCGTTAATTCGATCGCATTCCTTTACTTGAAATTGAGTTATTTTAAATTTTAAAAAATGCTAGGCGAGATAGATATTTTTATCGTGGATCGTAAAAAAAATATCCAATTTAACGGAATTTATAATAAACAGTTAATTTTAGTATTATTCGGAAGCTGTTTGTCTAACTCAACAAAACTGATGTCAATATATATTACGCACTTCCTTTTAATATGAGATTATCGACGATTAATGGGTATAGTAGTTACAAATTTATCTTACGTTTATGGAAGTAAAATGATTAATTCCGGTTGTCGTATGATCCAAACGTAAATTACAATGCACAATTTAAAACAACGAAGATGTTATTTTAATATTTTTTTTTTTTTGTTTTTAATTCCTCGATATAATTTAAATTTTTCTAATATTCCAAAACTAATTCGACAAGCGTATAGCTTGACGAGGAAATGTATAAATATTAATAAATATATATATATTTTCAAAAAAAAAAAAAAATTAAGAAATAAACTGATTTTGGTTTACATATGTTTATGAATAGAGAATGATAATTATTTCAAACTGGAGAACATTGTATACTGTCATGCGTAGATTTTAATTCGTTTTTTTTGTAATCATAAAAGTTTTTTGTTTGAAAAATTTTTCTAGTGCACAGTGATAGTAAAATTAGGTGTAATAACCCTTAAAAAAAAACAAAAAAAAAAAAAGAAGATTTATCGTAATTAAGTGTGGCAGCTATTTGTTTATTTCCCTCTTCCCGGTTAATGTAAAGTATTTTTTAAAAAAGGAACTGATTAAAAGTCTTAATATTTATCCGACAAATGCATATTAAAAATTTGTCAGACCTTAGCGTTTAATATACATAAATAAAAGATAAATTTCAATACTTAAATAATACATTCTTTGTCTTCAATGTGTAAAAACGTTTTATAATGATTCAACAGTAGTTTTTACGAGACCAACTTATATTTCAGTTGTTAGTGACATTTAAAATTAAAAAATTATTATTTCGTTTATTTATTTATTTTTACACTATTGCGCGTTAAGTTCCATTTTGTCGTTGTTATTTGGTTTAAAAATGTTTTGTTGACAAATCGAACTATTGTTTGCAGTGTGTACGTGACGATTTATTTATTTTTTTCTATCTTATTTTTATTTTTTAAATTGTTTATTTAAAAATTAACAATATTGAAGTTTCATATATCAAACATATATATGTATATGAAAATTTTGGTCTTCGGACATTGCCATGAGAATACTCTGCGAACCACTAGGCGGCGACAGTCTTCCTAATTATTATAAAGGAGTGGGTTTCAATCGGCTAAGTCGTTCTTTATAAAAATTTTTTTTTTTTTTTAGAATAAATTGAATTTATAATTCGCGTATGAATTTCTATTACAGCCGGCGTAAGACAAAAACTTTACATAATTTTCTTATTGTCCTCTTCCCCGGATATAAAAATGAATTACTATTAATGTACTTATATAAAAAAATTACTCTTTCCTGTCTAGAAATTTTTGTCAATATTATTTTGCAGGACCTAGTGGAGTTATTTTTAATTATATCATATCTGCATATGCAGGTTGTTCTGGAACTAATTCAAGAAATTTGTTTTATGCTATAAAGCTCGTCAAAATGAACAAAAAGTCCCGAGGGAAAAATCATTCGGGCGTACAATTAATTTTAGTTATAATTAATTTAATTATTTAATTTAAATGAAAAAATATTTTTATTTATAAATCAGTATTTTATAAAAAAGAAAGAAAATAAATATTTAAAAAAAGTAAAATACGTATTAAATGTAGTCGTAAATGTATAGTCAACTAAGTAAAAATTCAACCCAATTCGTCACATTTTTTCAAATCAGCGATATACGCATTTTATCACAACGTAGCCATGGTCAACATATTGAGCACTTGCCCTATGGGCAAATTATTGTGAATTGGGTTGAATTTTTACTCTTAGTTGACTATAAACTTACGACTACATTTAATACATATTTTAATTCTTTTTAATATTTAATGTTCATTTCAAAACACAATAAATCATTTTAAAAAAAATTAATTTTTTTATTACAATTCATTTAAATTATAACTAATTAATTGTTCGCCCAACCGATTTTTCCCTCAGAACTTTTTTTTTTTTTTTTTCATTTTGACGAGCTTTATTGCGTAAAACAACTTTCCTGAATTAGTTTCAGAACACCCTGTATACATATATATTCGTACAATTTTTAACTAGAGTATTTTGGAACTAAATTTTAAATTTTGAATTTATTCATACGAAGTAAGTTGAAAATTGTTTTTGGTATAATGTTTTAATGACGCGCAAAGTTTGAACTAAGTTGTGCTTTTGTTGTTATTTGATTTCAAAATTTTATTATTTAAATCTGCGTATAATTACGTTCATTGTGAAGATTTTCATATTTTGTTAATAATTTTTAAAAAATTGAAAAAATGCGATAAAATAAGTTATCTTACTGATTTCCTTAATTAATTTTTAAAGAGAGTATTGCTATTGTATTTTTAGCTTTTTTTTTTTTTTTTTTTTTTTACAAACAAATTGAACATATTTTTTCGGTAAATTTTATTTTATATCTTTTGTATGATGTAATTTATTAAACCCCAGAGGATGAATTTGGAGATAAATGAAGAAACGGATGAGGAGGAGGAGGAGGAGAACAGCTACCAACGATGCGTCGACTGAAAATGTAACCATTTTTAGAATTTACTTTTCCCTGTGCCAGGTTTTGCATTTTGGTGCGAGCCAGCATGAGAGATATCGTGCTTCACCGACGCCGTTGAAACGGTTTACCAATTCGTATTTTATGACCAGAATGTACTAGGATAATGAAAAGAATATGTGTTGCCAGTAGTCGTATTTGGTTCGAAAGACGGGAGCGAAATAGTTTTCGTTGATTTTTCACAACATGGTGACTGATTATATCAGATAAGCTGTTCTTCGAACGCGTTCTAGTAACGCGAGTGTCTGGGGTTCTTTCCAGGTTTGAATCGGTTCGGCATTACCTTGATGTTTACAGATGAGGTCTATATTATTACCCGCTGTGATTATATGAAGTGAATCCGGAATCGGTTTGATAAATTCTGAGAAGTTGAACGATAAGTAATGCCCCTTTTTCGACCAAGGTTAACTGATTCTTTTCTCAGAAAAGGTTTTTGAATATTTTTTAGATATAAAGAAACTAAAAATTATTAACTGTTCGCAAATGACACGTCAATACGCTTTTTAAGGTATTTTAATCGATATAATCAAATGTATCTAAAGTTATTTTTGGATTTTTCTTTTTTTTTTTTTTTTATTTTCTGAAATATTTTCTAGTCGGTATCAGTGTATTGTACAACGGTATAAATATACATAACGAGTTTATTTATTTATTTATTTGGTTATTTTACTGGAACTCTGCGTATTCGTATAGTTAGAGAATGAAAAAATTATTCGATTTTAGAATTCTATGAATGCTTAGTTGTGCGAATTTGTAGATCGGTGATATTTAAACTAGACTGTAGGAGAATATACGAAGGCGCGAGAATACCTTGTTTTGTCTCAGGGTAATTATCGCCGGCTGTGCAAAATTCCCATCTTTATTGAAGCGCGACGAATGTGAAATGTAAAATGTGTTTTCTAAAAATTGATTTGGTACATTTAAGTACATAACATCGCTCATTAGAATAAGAATTAGTATCGAAATAATCGAAAGAGACGAGCGACGAATAATAATTTCTTACTCGGATCGCTGTTTGAGAAAATTTTTTAAAGAAACATTTTACGCATTTTAGTATTTTTTATTAAAAATGTTTAACGTTTAAGTCACTATACAGTCGTATTTTATATTATTTAAATTACTTTTTACTTACGTTATTAAATTTTTTACTCGCTTTAATTTATTATTTATTAGTTTTAACTTTCGGATATTATGAATTTTTATGTAATTAAAAAGACAGTTATTTCGAGTATTTAAAAATTAAATAAGATTTGGGAATACATAAAAACTTAAACATAAAATAAAGGCAAATTGCGTTTATTATACTTCCACATTAAAAATTTGCTAGGAATACAAGAATAAAAAATAATTCGCCGATTTAATCACAAAAAAAACATTTCACATTCCTCACTGCAACGGGCAACGAGCCTATTAAATACCAGCATTGGAGGATCGATCGATAAATATCTTTTCGATGGAGCGTTTTGTAAACTAATAAGAAGTTGTGATGTACACATTGGCATAATGCGAGCTGGATATTAGTCCATTATTTGAAGTTTCTTAGAGATTTATTTTATAAAATAAAATAGTTGCGAGAAAAAAAAGAAAAGAGAAAAAGGAATAAGAAATCGATTTGGTCGCTGAAGTGGTTGATGATGTATTTTGTTAACTACAGACGATTCAAATGGTTCGCAATAGGGAAGGCTGTTTCTCTAGACTATACTGGGAATAAGAGATTTTTTTTTTTTTTGGCGTGAGATTTTTATTAATTTGAATTATTATCGGGTATAAAGAAAACAATAACAAAAAGTTTCAAATTACAGAAAGGCGCGCAAAATCCGTCTCTTCGATAATTACGGATGTTTATTTAAACTGGATTATGCTTCTAATAGTGTTTGCGCCTTTTGCTGTGTCACTGGTGTATCATGATACGCGAAGATGCCGTGTGTTGTTGTCATGTTGACAAAGATCAAAAAATTGTAAAAATTATTGCTAAATGAACAGGTGACGGTGGGGTACAGTGTTCTATTTTGAAGTTTCAATTTTTGTCCGTTACCGAAATTCCGCGTTATTAATTGCTTTCATATCGACGAAAGTACGAACTTGTATGGTGAAGAGGAGTGTAAATTTATTGCATCTCAGTTCGAAACATTTATCCCGGTTTTCGGGCTTTTTTTTTGCTGGTCTCGAATGGATAAGAAGAGTGGGAAGAGGAAAATGAGGAAGCTCTTCGTCGGTATCAGTCGATTCTCTCCTTTAATGCACTGTAATTACTGAAGGCGGTCGATCCCGAACGTTGTTTATGCGTCGGTAGAGAGAGGGTACGTTTACCGCCCTCTCGCACAACAACCACCCACACTTTTGTAAAACATTGACGCACCCTGATTCTGCGCGAGATTTCGAAATTTAAATTTAAACCGTCGGACGTATTTTTCTGAATTTTTATTTCCGGACTGTTGTAAAAATTTTCTGTCGATTTATTTTTGCGGTTTGTCTTTTCTTGCTTGGCGTAATATGATGCGCATTTGCGAATCCGGAATTTAATTTTTTAAATTGTTTTGGTTTTTTTCCCCTTTTCATTCTTCCGCTGCTTTACAAAGTTTGGAAGAAAATATAGAGAAAAAACAACAAAAAGTGTCAGTTGTCTTTTTAGTTACTATTGACGAACTTAGAAAAGGAAACGAAAAAGAAAAAAGGAGCAATTTATTAAAATTCATTTTATTACCTCGTTACCTTTAAAATACACACTTTCAGAGTTAGTTCTTAGCGTAGATAGGGTACTACGCTGTGAGCAATTCGTATAAGTTTTTCTTGGCATTTTTTCTCCAATTTTAGCGATGAATTTAAAAATGTGTGTTTTTTAGGTAAGATGCGAATATTATGAGCGAAATTGCTTTATATTCGTGCGTCAAAGGTTTTTTTTCTTTCCATTTTCACAAAGGTGACTTAAAAGTGAAATTTATAAAATTGTATTCATTAATGTTAGTGTAAACATGAAGGAGTAGGTAGTAGCTTCTTTCTTCGATTAATGGGGTAACGTGCAATTCCATCAATTTCCGGTTGTGTTTTTCCGTAATTATATTATTCCGTATTTGTAATGTTTCCAAAACAAACACAATAATCCGACATGTTGTTGCCTTAAAAAATTAACAGGCTATGCCTAAAAATAAAAATGATCGCGATACGCGTTTTTTTTTTTTTGTTTTTTTGTTAATTTCCTACGTTGAATTTGATAATTGCGCGCTGGTTTTTTAAAAAAATAATACGATTTATTTGTGTGAACAAATGTAATCCAAAAAAAAAAATTAACGTTTTTTCGCCGACTGGGATACATTCATTTTGATTGGTGCGGCCTTATTCTTTTTCCCGACATGGAATGCTATCTCGGCGCGACAAGCAAGATATATATTTATATATCACGAAGATTGGAACGACTTTTTTATTCCATTTTATTAAGATTATTATTTATTTATTAAGGTTATTATTTATTTATTAAGATTATTATTTATTTTTTTAAATTGTTTCATCAACAAAGTTCTATTTATATTAATTTTCCCCGGACATTTATTAATTTCCTGGGAAATTACACTTCTTCTGATCGCGTAAGAGCGCGTGCAAGTTAAAAAATTTCATCGAATCCGGGTGCTGTACGAAAAATTTCACCATTAGTGGTAGGGAAGTGGCCAGCGAGGGGCGCAGAGGGTTGTGGCAAGAGGGATAATTTTGATATTTCGAAACTTTGAAGAGCAGCTCTCTTTCTAGATGTACCGTGTGTGTACACACTCTGTATAATAATAATAATAATGCGTATCGCGCCGCTGGTCTCTTCGTCGAATTCCAGTTGTCGCTTCTTTTTTTCTTCGTTTTTTGTTTCCTCTCTCGTTTTGTTCGATGCGTACGCAAAGGGTTGTTTACCGTCGACGGCTACGATCAATGAAACTCGCCGCGTTCTCCCCGTTCCAGTTCCGAGAATCGTCGTCACTCTGCTGGTAATAAATACGACGGCAGTGCGGCTGTTGTGCGTTGCGCTTTTAGCAGCAGCCAGAGAGTTCGACCCCAGTCTGCCGCAGCCATGTCGAGCCTTTCACATTGTGCGTGTGAACGCACTACACCGCCAGCAGGACGCTTATAGGATTCCGCTTCCTTTCTGGTTGCAGCGCCTGCGCCGCTTTCATTCTCATGTCCGCGCGCTTGTCTTTTGGGAAGCGCTCTTGGCTGGGTTCCTGGCCGCGTCATTCGCGTTCACACGAGGACACACGCGCCTCGGCCGCGGTAACGGCGACGAAACAGCGCGTATGAAAGACGTGCGAATGCGTGAATCTGTCGCTTGACACGATGATACATATCACGTCTTGTTCGATCGGAACGCACTCTGTGTTCGCGTTCGACGATTTTTATTGCATTCTTCTTGGACGGTGCAGGCACGCGCGAGCGAGCGCGCCTTGTTTTCACGTCGAGAGGTTTTAATTCGCCGCCTATCGGCCTATCGGTATTACACGAAGACGATAGGCTGCTCCGTGCTACGTTGCCTTTCCGCAGCCGCCGCTGTCTGCACACGGTGCCGCTCTGCGGCAGCGGTATACCATCGTCGACTATGCCGCGCCGCCGTGCTTGATGTGTTTTAGGTAGGCGTGGTGGCTTTTGGATTGGAAGCACATGGTCTCTCTGTGGCCGGCCAGCCAGCCAGCACCCTGCCGCCTCGTACGGTCAGGACGTGTTCTGCGCTCTCACGGCCGCCGTTATCCATCGCGTGTACGGCGTAGTACGTTTCCTTTTACTACGCTCGCCTCTGTCGTCCTGCATTCATCATCGCTGTTCTCCAGTAAAACTCCGACAGAACCTGCTCTGCTTCTTCCCCGTTCGTCGTCGCTAGCTCAGTCTCATTCATTCAGCGACGACCGCACGACACACGTCGCTCCTCAGCGCCTGAGCTACGCCGTTCCTGCGACTTTTCCGTACCAGTATTTATTTTCATTATATAAATTAACCAAAGCTGTCAATCCGCAATCAGAGCCCGCGTTTCCTTCAACTTGACCTCTCGCGTCGCCCACCACTACCTACTTCGAGGGTGAACTTTCTGACGAGATTACGACGACGATAACAAGAAAAGCGGGGTTTTTATAATGCCGTTTTATGTAACTTTCCCTTGATACGAAACACGGTCTGCAGCCGAAATTTTCGGACACTTCCAAATTTTCCCATCTTTCAGCAACTTCTTTTTGCGCTTCCATATCATGATTGTGCAAAATTGAGCCCCCCCCCGCCCATCATTTTCGTTGGGTCCGCTATAAAATAGGTATTTGTTTCTTCGGAGGAGGAGTATTATAGCCATCGTATTATTCTAAAACGATTATTGTAGTACTTGTTAATTTTTCTGCGATTTTCCACCGCCTAAAAATGATTCTTCAGTAACGGAATCTTTGAGAATCGTACCTAATTAATGATCGGTAATTGGTTTTTATTAGAGCAATTTTACGCTCATAGACAATCGCACGGTTGTTCGGAGATAACGGGCTTTCCTTATTTATCGTTCGCGACGGTTGAGTTGTCGAGTTGTCCGTCGTGTTCGTTGTTAAAGCCTTCTTTCCGACTACGCGCGATTTTTTTAAGTAATAATACGTTAAAATGCGCATTTAAAGTTATATGAATATTTAGCAGTGTTTTAGCGAATTGTGAATGTGGTTCTACTTATCATTTCCTCTTTGCATACATAAAAGGAAAGAATATAATATACATATAACGTGAAATTGCTTCGAATTTATTTGCAACACTGAATGTTCTTAAACTGAATAGTTTTTAAATTAACCGATAGGAAATTAAAAAATACCGGGTACTTTATTAATAATTAGTTTTTTTTCCGATCTTAAAAAAAAAAAAAAAAAAAAAAAAAAAGATTTCAAATGAAAATCATTCAGTATTATGAACAAAATTTAACTGGGTTTTACCGTCGCGATAGTCTAGTGGCATGGACTCTTGATTATTAAGGTAGTGGTCATGAGTTCGATTCCTAGCGAAAGCCAAAAAATTATCGACTTATTTACTTAATGATTAGTTAGTGGAAAAATGGTATTTCAAGCCAGAACAAAACAAAAAAAGAAAAAAGAAAAAACCTGGTTCGTTTTTTGTGTTAATTCGCTTAATTACTGCTTGTTTGAATTTACGATTCAAGTTTGCGGTACAAAAGGGGGTGTTGTTATTAATGCTGCAGTCATAGTGGGAAAACCAGAAAGAGAGAGGGAAAAAAAATTAGTACCAAGTAAGGTAACCGAAGTTTCGGCTTGTTTTCAACTTGCAGACCAATCACACAGCATCAATGAGTTTCACATACGGTTAAAAATTTTGCACTTAATATATGCGCATGATTCGATATTCGCCTAAATTTAGGATTTCGGTTACTCCGCCGATAAAAAAAAAAAAGGGTAAACGTATGAATTTCGTATTGGTAACAACGCGTCATAATTGTCGAATTTTAAAGTAAAGTCTAAAAGTTTTTTTTTTCCTTTTTGGAAAACGACAAAAACGTTTATATGAAAAAATACTGCTAAAAATGTTCAATGTAAATATACGAAAGAACGACTCTTTACAATGCAGAAAAAAGAATAAAAGAATTAAATTATAATTAGGTATAGTTTCAAAATGGTCGCGTTTAAGGAAAAAAAAAAGGCGAAAAATGTTATTATTGTAGTCCGCGTGGCACAGTGAAAAAATTAAAATTTTTGGTACTTGGGATTTGCTCTTTATTTTATGTTTTAACCAATATTTTTCAACATTAAAAGAAAAAATACCACATCTTAATCGAGGGTACCCTCTTTGTCATAAGAGGCAATATTCTTAAAAAATACGATTCTGTCATGAATGAGTTAATTATGCAATCTTCCATTTTACTATTTAAAATGTTTTAATTCAAAAAAGTGCCAATAGATTACGATCTAAAAATACAAGTTCAGTCAAGCATGATGTTTCATGTGCTGAGGATTCCGTATATCAAGTTAACGATTAGCTGTAACTTACATTTACACTATACTAAATTCGAAACAAAGAAATTTGATTTTTCGCGCTGCAAAGAGGGAAGAACCAGTAATTTTTTGCGATTTTTGAAATTTTCACGAACTTCAAAAATTCGATTAAGAAGATGAAATACGATTTCGTTCCTGACAACCAGTGATCTGTCCAACAATATATCACATGCCTTGGGGGGGGTGATCCCCCCCCCCGAAATTTCGAGCTTTCTGCGCCTCGAGGATTTAATTTTAAAGTTGGAAATCCGGATGTTTCAAACTAGAGAAATATACGGGAATGTGCATATTTTTTTATATTGTTCAAAATGTGTAGCTATAATACTGCTAAGAGAAAGAAAACGTCGTTTTTCACGCTTTTTGAATTTTCCGTCAGCTTTGAGTTTCATTGCGATTTCTTCAACGATATATTGACCGGGAAAAAACATGTTTTTTTTTAAATTTTTGAGCTTTCGGCTTCCAGTGGCCAGAATATAAAGTTGTTAGCTCAACTATGTTTTTCCTATAAGTGCATATGTTTGAGATACGTTTTGATTTTTTCAACGTTTTTATTCGGATTACTACTTACCTGAACCGCCTTTTTTTTTTTCCAGGAGAGGTTTAAATAATTTTTAACCGCAATTTTTTCGCTTTTATGAAAGAACTTCTGCATTTTGTTTTATATTTTGAATTTCACCTCTAACGGTTTATCCGGTGATGAGTTATGAATTTTTAAGTGTGATTTTTGAGATTGTTTTATATTCCATATTATTTATCCTTCATGGTTTTTTGGGGGTTTTTTGGCGCCCAGGGCAATCGGTTAACTTGAAGTTGTAAATTGTTATAGACTGCATTTTAAATATAATTTATGATTCTATTTTGAAGTTTATAAGTGTCAAATCGTTCGTGAGTATACGTATTTTTCGACCATTTGCGATATATCATTTTTAATAGATCGATTATTCAATGTTAACCCCACTGGGTTTGTATTGTTTACTTTTAACTTTAGTGTATATTTCACCATAATTATGAAGTAGTTGTCTCCGAAACATGTCGCTGAGCTAATTTTTAATTATTAATTTAATAAATCTTGTTTCTAGTCAATTTTAGTTTTTACTTTTATATTACGTTAAAATTGGAAACGTGTATTTTAAAAATTGTGTTATAAACGTATAAAACACAGATCTCTGTCTTTAATTTGACATTTACCACGTTCGAATAAACCCTAAATGTAGATAGTAACCGTAGCGAACAACTTCGCTCGCGTAATAGAATTTTTGGAAGTTAAGGACCTATCGATTTATTTATTTAAGTCTCCGAAAACTTTTCTTATGCGTGAATTTCATCAAAATCATTAAAGGCGTTTTTGACTAATTACGTACATGTCTGTCTCAGTGTTTGTACGGAAGAACTGTTCGTTTAATAATAATCGGTCTGTTAGGTGTAATGAAATTTCCGGACGTAATTTAATTTGATGAAAATTTTAGTAACGTCTTTCGCATATTTATTAAAAAGCCGAAGGGAATGGAGTGTGTTCAACCATGTTTGTAAGGCAATATTAAACGAAAAGCGAGAGATGATTGGATTACGGCAAATTCGATGGCAAAATAAATCTTTGTTTTGTGTTAGAGCGGTTATGGTAAAAAGCATCTTTAAAAACATCATAACCTACTACTCTATAGATTATTTTGACAAACGGCGTACTCTATAGATTCTTGTATGTCAACATATGGCGTATTTGGAAAATCATAGAGGTGGACAAGTAATCATGTAGACTTTGCTCATATGTAACGTTCTTAATGTTTGACGCGATTATCGATAGAAAGCGCACTCGTAATTAGCTCACTATCGTATTTATTAATGTTATAAAAAGCTTGCATTCTTACAGCGCGCAAGGTAAGGTATAATAGAAGTTACGCTTCATCATTGCATGCCGTTTTGAATTTCCTTATTCTTCTATTTGTTTATTTTTTCCTGTTCGTTTTGATCTTCCTACAGTCGCGTTTAGCTCCGATTTTTTAATACCTGCGTCACTGTTTTTATACGGTATAATTTTTTTACTAGTGTACTTTTCGCCATTGTGTTACTTTATCCTCTTTTTTTTTTTTTTTTTTTTAATCGCCTAACGGGAATAAAAATTACAACGTTGAATGGAATGTAAACACGAAACTAAAGGAAAACAATGAAAAAGGTCACTAAATACCGACATTTTTTTTTTTGTTTTGGAAAATTTTACAAGAATTTATTTGGGCCTCACCGGAGATTTTGACGACTTACTCCGTTTATGATATTTTTTATTACTTATTATGCTGATTGTATTCTTTTTATCGCGTAACAAGTTCCTATTTTCTACTTTCTGTAATGTGCATTTGTTATTTCACTCTCCAGAAGCATCAGTTTTGATTCTGCTCTTTTTATTCACTATTCTCATCGTGCTTTGCACATGCCTTCGGTTCGCTTAAATTCACTTTCCCTTTCCTCGAAAAGACTTCTCTCTTTATTCTTGTATTTTCACCGTATTTCGCTCGTTAATCTCGTATTTACAAACGTAAATTTTTTCACCTTCTCGGTTTTCTGTTTTATTTTTATTATTACTTTTCCGTCAATTTCGGTTTTTATTACTTAATTTTTTCACCTCTTTTTGTTCCCACCTATTTTTATTAAGGTTTCTAGCCCCTCATCTCCTATCTTCTTCCCTTACATTATATTTTACTTTTTTTTTTCGTATTTTCTTTTTGGCATTCGCTCATAAGTACATCGACTTTTCCCAATCCTGGCCTTTTATTAAATTCTTTTATTTGTGATCCTTTTTGTTTGCATTCTTGTAGTTCTTGAAGCGATAGGATTTCGAGAATGACAAGGCTATTTTCTAGGACGATTGGCACCTGGATATATCAAACCCATAGGAAGTTTACAAAGAAAAAAAAAAACAAAAAACAGAAAGACGTTGCGTATGATGAACTTGTTGCAGATATATACAGTTTTGAGCTTGAAAAAAATTGATAAAAAAGTACAAATACAAATAAAAATCTAGTCAATTGTTTCCGGCTATTTTAATAAATATTATCAAGTTTATCAAATCACGTTTTTTAAAATTAAAATCGTTTTGTGAAAAATTTTATTCTTATTTACTTTCTCATGCGTATAACATTTGTGTACCGTTCAGATGACCTTAATTTTCTTTTTTCTTTTACGCTTCCATTCATTTACAAATGTAACTAAAAATTGCAAAATAAAATAATACCAAAAAAAAAAAAAAAAAAAAAAAAATGCAGGTCTATTAAATTGGGATATTCCTCAAAGTAATGAGATAAAAACGTTAGTCGATACCTACGCTTTCATTTCATTCGTTTAAGTAATATCCTCTTATTTTTATTTAGATGAAAACCTTTCCTTAAAATTGTTTTATACTATTTTATTTTTATTTGCTTAAGCTAGTTAATTATTGGCAGATAACTGTGGACATTTCTTCAAAGGCTATATATCGTTTATTTTAACTTCCTTTTCTAAGATTAACATGTAAATCGCTAGGGATTTTTCTTTTTATATATATATATATATATTTAAATGGCTTTTTGAGTTTTCGAATTATTCGGCCTGTCGCGTCGTTTTTTGATCGATCATCTATTTTCCAGAAATTTTACATTTAATATTTCAAATCTTTTCTGCATTTTATTTGTTTTGATTATTTTCGTTTTGAAGGTGCAACTTATTTTATAGGAGTTTTTTTTTTTTTTTTAGCATTATTGTTCGTGGAATATTTGTTTACGCAATTTATTTATTTATTTATCTTTTTGATACATATATTTTTGTTAACTCCGTTACAGTTGCATTTTTTAATATTTTGTTTTTTTGAGTGAGATCTTAATTTTCCATCGTTTGTATTCCTTTTATTTTTTATTAACAGTTTTTCAGTTTTCTTTGAACAATCATCTGTTTTCTTTTATTATTTTTTGTTTTTGTTTTCAACGTTAGCATTCAATAAAGTTATTTTAATTTCTGTTAGTCTTTGTAATTTAATCCCTCGAAAATAATTTTAAAAAATTCCCTAAAGAAAAAAAATGGAAAATTGTACTAGTGAGGGTTCGATTAAATGATGCTTATTCAGCACTAGAGGGCACAGAAATGTTTGCGATTATATGTTGTCTTCAGAATTGCTATGAATCCAAGTTTCTCAATAAAAAAAGATACTAATTATTACCGATTCTCTGACCACGATACAAAGTTTACAAAAGAATAACGCAAATAAATCAGTCGCGCAAAAAATTCAAAGATCTCGGCTATTACAGATGGACTTTCACGAGTCTCTGCACATACTCAGATTCTAGGAAATGAACGAGCGAATTTAAAAGCCCGTTCTTTTATGCTATTCCCAATGCTGCCTAAATCTCAAGGTCTAATAACGCTTCACCTATTTCTACTAAAAAGAATGACCGAGCGGTGGAACAAAGAATGGATATGCGGAACTTCGCTTTTACGTCATATAAACCCGGTGATCGAACCATGGTAGCCACTGGTTGATAGTCCGCATACCGAATACACACTATCAACCGGCTAAGAATAGAGTAAAAGCCGTGACTGCACAAAGGATAAGCCGCCGATTAATGTTTATGCTGTGCAGAATGACAACAAAATACAGGATAGCAGACACTGATAGGTTGCCTGTAAAGTAACCGAGGCAGCTTTCACCGTGATAACCCTAGTGATTAAAAACGGCAATCCGATGTAAAAAAAAAAAAAAAAATGGACATTTTTTTTTTTAATATCCAGTGAACTAAAAAGAAAAGTAAAAAAAATCATATTTTCAAAAATACAAAGCTTGATTTTTGCAAGCTTTTTTAAAATGATGAGTTCGAAACCAAAACGAAATGAAAATAGTTCTTATCAAAAAAGGATAACCGCAATTGTGTGTATTACTAAGATTTTTTGAATTTTCAGAGAATATACACATTTTTGAAAACTGCTTTTTTTCTAGGGTTTTTTCTTTTGAAATCTGTATCGACTTTTCTGGTACGGAATGAATTTGCCGATTATCACCAGGTTTTTTGTATCGCCATATTTCTTCATTCTATTCCATCATTCATTGTTATTATATTAAAAATTATCAAGCAGTGGGTAATGTCTTTGTTATTTTGTCGGCCCTCGTATCCATCAAATTTATCGCAACCCTTGCGAATAATGCAAGCGTTTTTATTACTCTTACAATAGTTTTTCTACGGTATCGCTCGGATGTGTTATTAATTTTTGATTGCTCTTTTAAATTTATAATTTCTTTTTAAATTTGAATCTTCCGAAGGAAATTATTTAAAATAAGCGATAGACATTACAGTGGAATATCGATAAAAAGAAAAACATTAGAAAACCCGAGCGTCCTCTTAAAATGGGCGATAATAAATATTGTGTTTTTAATAACACTAGAATTTTAAATGGCGAACACTTGAGTAAAAACGAAAGGGGATTCCTTATATCATTTTGATTAAGCACAAATAATAAATAGATAAGCAGTTTAAAATATACGTTTTTTTTTTTTTTTGCGAGAACTATACAACTGGCTTCAGGTTATCAAGCAAACTTATGATGTATCATGATTTGTGGAACTACCTTATCCGGTGATGAAATCACCCAGTGGATTCCTTTTTTCTGTGTGATATCAATCACGTCTTTTTCGAATGTTCCTCGCTCTCTTCTATTCTCCGCTTTTGAATCTTCGTCTTCCTACTCCATACAATGACTCTTATGTTATCTCATTTCCTTCCTTGTCAGTTGTTCCTATTCTAGCTTCTTTCATTAATTCGATCTCGCACCAGATTAAAATCTAATATGTTATTCTCTTTTTGAGCTATTACTTAGATTCCTTGGCTGATTGGGCTGTTGCTTTTCGTTGGCGTACCCATTAAAAAAAAAAAAAAAAAAACTTCCAAGGGAGGGGGAGTCTATATCAATGTGCCAAATTTTAATATAACCGTAAACATGCTTAACAAAAACAAACAAATAAATTTATTTGGATCTAAGTATAAAACCATAAAGTATAGAAAAGGAATATAGAGCTTTTGACGGCGTAAAAAAAAAAAAAGTTATTAAACAACTGAAGAAAAAGATACAAGGACCCAGCAGGCTTATTAGAATAAAAACGGCAAAGGGGGAATATATTTAAAATATATACGTACATATATGTATATATATATTTTTTTTTTAATTTTGCGCGTGTAATCTGCCCATGTAGATAGTAAGCAGTATTGTAATTTGAGAAAAGAAAAATGCGAGGACTAATTAATGCGAGATCAGCATTTGCTAATTCCTGTACAATGCCGATTTGTAAATTTATACATTATTTTAAATTACATTATATCTAAATTTTTTGCGTTTAATGATATATACGTATGCGTTTAAATTGTAAACCATTTAATGCGGCCGCTGCACATAGAACGCGGTAAGCGGTGAAATTGTATTATACTGTAAAAGATGGTTCACACCGTGAGCGATATACCGCGGTGGCAAAATCGTACTATGACACGATGCAATGCAGTTGTACAATTTCCTTATGCGGTATTGCTTTAACAGTAATGGAAATTATTGAATTATAGTATTTCTACACCAGAAGTTCAAAAAATTTTTTTAGCGGATTAGTCTAGCCTGTTTGAAGTATTCTTATTACATGTTTCTGTGCCTTTATATTGTGTTTTAAGTTGTTGTTTGTTCGTTGTATTTAAAAATGTCCGATAAAATGGTAAAATGGCTAATCAAAACAGTAAGAAATCGTGACTTACCTTATAATGTTGAAGTGAAAATAGAAAAATTATTTTTCTAGAATAATTGTTTTATTCAATGTAAACATTCACGTACATTTATAGGTCGTAAAGGAAACTATAAATATAAAATGCAATAAATTATATGTAAAAGAAAATATGAATACAATTATTCAATATAATGTTAATATGATCTCGTTTTTAAGCAATTTTGTAAATGAACAGAAAAAATTCAGTTTAAGTTTAACTTTTAAATTATATTCAATACGCTGGTTAATTCTGCGGTAAACGGACAAAAATGCGTATAATAACATTGAACAAAATTAGCGTAAAATTAATATTTTTTTTTTTTTTATTTTTTCACTTTATTTTGGTATTTTAAAGAAACTCATGGTCACTGCACACAATGTAAACGATATATACCGCGCACGATATATAGCTTTGTATGTGAATGCATAAAATCTGTTTATCGTCGCAATATTTACCAGCCGTACCGCGTTCTGTGTGCAGTGGCCTTTGGAAGATTTATTACTGGAACGGTAGTATGTGACCACCTTGCCGTTGCTTATATCTTTTGTTGAAATTTCTAATTGCCTTTTTGACACAGGTTGCAGTTTAAATTCGTTAAGTACTCCACACGAATCTCGTAAATGTTTCAGCCGCGTGTTATTTTAATGTTAGCGTTTTTGAGGAAGTTTCCCAGATTTCATATGTCTAGATCAGTTTTATCGTAGTTTGTTGTTCAGCAACAAATGTATATTTCTTTCAATTAAATATTCAAGTTATCGATGTCCTCCGGGCGTTTGGTAATAATACTTTTCAAAGTAAGCCTTCGAGCAAGATGTAACCAGAGCTACATGCTACATTAATTTTTCAAAGAAGTCGTTAGTGAATGGTTGATACCTGGACTGACGTAAAAACACTGCCTCGAGAAACTCCAGATTACTAAGTAATGAAGAGAAATTAAGTTCTTTATGTCAAACTAGTGAACGCCTTTTTACGTCTAACAAGGAGAGGTCACGATCTGCGGGTCACCGATTTTGATGAAACTTTGCAGATCGATAGAAGACCATGAGTATATAAACTGTGTAAAATATTAGAGTGCAACGTTTTGATTTACGCGAGAAATTTAAATTTTTAGACACCGAATTTAACAGATGATATACATAGCCGTTTAGACAAAAATGTGCAATAAATTCCAGATTATGTTTATATTTATTTTATGCAAATAATTCGGAAGACTGATTATTCTAAAATGAAGTATATTAAACAAAAAAATTATTAAAAATCAATAAAATAATTTAAAAAATTCAATTTTTAATTTCATAAAAATTTAAACATGTCATTTATTACATTTATATACTATAAAAACACAAACTACATTGTATATGTTTTGTGGTGTAGCGGTAAAAGTGACGTCTATTTATACATACTTCGAAGTAAGGTGGTCTGGGTTCGAATCCCCCCCCCCCTCCCCGCGGTGTCCTATAAAATTTTTGATATTAATTTTTAACTGATTATTTCAATTCTTTATACATAACTACATAAATATAATAAAGCGTAAGATAAATATGTTTTATACACAACGAATTCATTATATACATATGTATGTAAATATAAATAAAAAAATATACTTATCTACATATAAAATAAGAGAGTTGATGAATGTCAGTTATAATTGAAATGCTGCAAACTTAATTTTTATTTACATAATTTGGGGTGACGTAGATCATAAAAACAAATAAAAGTTAATATAGTAGACGGTCAAGATTAAATTGAAACATTGTTCTTTTTTTGAATATAACTTTTCGAACGTAATATGCTAAGCTCAAGCACACAAAAATATCAAGTGAATATATAAGATCGTTGTTTAACCGGTTATAAATACCGATACTTTGAAACCTAGTATTTTGGAAGAAACTGTCAACCTTGTTCAATATCGTATTTTATTTTGTAAGGTAGGAAGATGAACATTATTAAAAGCATTGGAAATGTCAAGAAATGCAGCTAAGGTATAATTTTTATTTAAGAATAAATTTTAAATATCCGAAATAAAGAAATTAATGCAATCAGAGGGACCAAGGCCAGGACGGAAACACCGAACATGTTACTGGGAAGTAAATCATTACTTTCCAGCCACCAAATAAGACGTCTATTTAGGATATTTTCGAAAAGTTTCCTTAGACACGGAGCAAGGGATATTGGATGGAAGGAAGAAGGATCTTTTTTAGGGACTGGAATAATCACAAAGGAGTTCCATGAGGGAGGAAGAGAGCTAGTGGATAAAATAGAATTAAAAATATTGAGAAGAATTTGAAGAGATTGGTTGGACAAGTTTTTAAGAATTCGATAAGGTATACCATCTAACCTTGGGGAAGAATCATTGGCATTGTTTAATGAACAACGTAGTTCGTTAGTGTTGAAGGGTAAGGTGAGGAAATGAGGAGAGGAGTCATTGGAAAATGAAGGAGGGAAAAGTTCTTCAGAGTTGCGTACATACGAAGGAGAAATCGAGTCTAAAAAAGGAATATTAACTTTTGCAATGGAACATTCGAAGATGTAGGATGGTGAGAACGGGAGACTTTAAAAACTCTAGCCATCCTCCAAATTTGAGAAAAGGGAGTGTTACGGGAGAAAGAGGAACAACATTTTTTCCAGGAATCTTTTTTGGCCGATTTGAAAACAAATCTAGCCTTCGCATTCATCTGTTTATAGATTAGAAGATTGGAGGTCGAAGGGCGAGCTCGGAAAGTTTTGAAAGCAGATATACTGGCATCATAAGCGACTTTGCATTCACTATTCCACCATATAGATGAAGCAGTGACGTGCTTAGGATTTTTAGGAAATTTGATTAGTGGAGAAGCGGAGGACAAACTTGAATTAATTAACTGTGTAAATGAGTTATATGACTGAACAGGATCTATATTTGTAGGAAGAATACATGAAAGAGATGAGTCCAATGTGTTACGAAATTTGAGCCAGTTGGTTTTGTTAAGATTCCAACGACAAGCTTGAAGGGGTTTATGGGATAGAGGTAAAGGGAAATTATTGAGAGATAGAAGTATAGGAACATGATCGCTACCAGAAGTGTTGTCCAATGTTTTCCAAGACGAATTAAAGCCGTTGTTGGGAGAAGTGAAAGTTAGATTAATGGAGTTATAGGTCGTTAGATTTTTTAAATAAGTCGGGGAAAGGTCGTTTAAGAGTACAACATTAAAATTACACGTTATTATTAAATAATGGATCGGATTCTTTCAATTATATTGTCTTTTGTTTTTCATACAATACATACGGAATCCTCAGCACATGAAACACAATGTTTGACTAATAGCGATCTTTCCATTGATATATGTCAAATGACCGGGGGGAAAAAATATTTTTTTGAAACTTTCGAGCTTTCGCACCCCAAAGGTCCGGGTTTAAAGTTGTAAACCCAAATGTTCCAAAGTAAAGAAATACACAAGGATGCGCATTTTTTTAACCCAGTTTAAAATTTTTAGCTATAAAGCTGAGCTACAAATGGGGGCTACACGTCATTTTTTGTGCTTTTTTAAACTTTTGGTAAACTTCCAATGTTTGGTTAAGAGAATTTAATACGAGTTTGCTCCCGACAAATAGCGCTCTTTCCAACAGTATATCACATGCCCAGAAAAAAAATATTTTTTTCCAAAAGTTCGAGCTTTCGAGAGGGGCTAATTTTAAAGCTGGAAACTCAGATGTTGCATAATATCGTTTTGCGATCTATAACAAGCATTTCTGCAAAAGAATACTTTTTTAATTCATCGGGAAGCAGGTGAATAATCGTTTGCAAGATTCCCCCCAGGCAGACGGAAGGACAAACCGAGTTGAATAAAAAGCTAAAAAAAAACACATTTACAACGAAAGCATCACCGAAAACCCTTGGCTGCTCTGTGAAATAGTTTGGTACACTGCTGTTGCAGCAACACTACGGAAGGCCGCGCGTTAAGTTTAATTCGATAATTACTAATTAGTGTCTGCTCAAAAGTATGCCTCTTCAGTCCTCTAGGTACTTCCTATTTTGCCGGAAGGAGGGCAATGTTTAATTTTTTTAACGTTAATCGTTAGGTGTTTTTTCCTCAAAAAAAAAAACAAAAAAAAAAAACAGGGTATTTATCCATGTTGGGAGAGACACAATGATGTGCCCGTTTGAGAACTAACAGCTGGATGGTTCAGATAGCCCTTAGTTCGATTTGGGCGCTGGTATTTTAATATTTCCAAGATCCGAAAACACTAAAATACCAGTGGCCAAATTCGATATGCATTGAACCGACTAATGAATCACGCGTGAAATATTTATAATTTTCGATGCCCGGGTGGGGAAATTGGAGAAACGTGATGGTGGTCGTCACTTCTTTTGACGTCTCCTGGTGACAAAAAACCAACCTCGAAGAGTAGCAGGTGTTCAGTTTGACTTGCACAGCGACTAAACGTCGGCGGTAATACGAGCCGAAGGTAGAAATTTTCCCACCTTTATCCGATCCAAGCCGCGCACTTTTCTAAAATTTCTCCGGAAAAGTCGTTTTCTGCGGTTTAAATTCATTTTTAACCGACTTCAAAAAAGGAGGAGGTATTCAATTCAACTGTATTTTTTTATTTTTTTTTATTTAATTATTTTTTTTTTTTTATGTGTGTTACCACAGAACTTTCTTCTAGATGAACCGATTTTGATGATTCTTCTTTTATTTGAAAGGTGGTGTTTGTCATGTGGTCCCATTTAAATTTGATCAAGGTTCGACCGGTAGTTTTTGAGTTATCCTTAATAATGCGGGAGATTGAAGCTTTTTGGATGCTTTTCATTCATGATTGTTTTCACCGTCGGATTAGATTTTTGACTTAAAATACTATAAATTTGCCAAATTACCATGGAAATGTAGCTTTTGGTGTTTTTATCGTGGAAATAAATGTTTTAATTTAATTGAATAAAAATGCACTAAAAAGTAAAAAATAAAATGCTTTTTTACAAAAAATACATATACCGATACTTGAAGATTTATTATAAAAATTTAAAAATGCACTAAAAAGTAAAAAATAATTACTCCCGATAAAATATATATATCAGAGTGATATAAGAATAATTAAAAACTGCATTAAATGTTGATTAAATTGTTCCTAACATGAATTTAATTCCAACTCCAAAAAGTTAATGTTGTATAAGAATTACGATATCACCACTTAAGTGTTATATCACTCTGATATATATATTTTATCGGGAGTAATTATTTTTTACTTTTTGGTGCATTTTTAAATTTTTATAATAAACCTTCAAGTATCGATATTTATTTTTTGTAAAAAAGCATTTTATATTAATAGCGGATATAATTTTTCCTTAGTAAACGATTTAAAACTGCATGCAATACATATTCCCATTTAGATTTTGGCGCATTTAAATGCAAACAGGATTTTCATCAGAGGTTTGCTTTCGATTTTTTTCTTCTTCACGTGCGGCTGTTGTAGGGGTAACACGAATTTTATTCATATTTTAATGATTTTAAGTGCTTTTAAATGATTTGAGATTTCTCATCGTCAGGATTAAACTGTATCGAGGTGAAGAAGCATATTGCGAAATATTCGGAAATTGCGTGTACGATTTTTTCGCGGTATGACTATTATTTTTCAAGTCGGAGAAGGCTGAAAAAATCTAAAAATTAAGAAAGGTCGAGGAAATTTATTTTACGTGGTCACCCTAGCAAAGTTGTTCAAATGTGTGGTGCAACATCCATCTCTCGTTCAATCCTATAAAGTTGTGTATTAATGATCAAGTGCGGTTACTTTTAATTCGTTTATCGAATTTTCGATATTACTATCTGCTATGACGTCATCGGTCGCATTTTACTGCACACCGCTTCGTGGACAGATTATTCGTAAATTTTCCGTAATATAAGTTGGACTAAGTTTAGCGAGTAGAAAGAGTGTCAAATTAAACGGAAAAAGAGACTGTACTGCAAGAAAGCCGCCATAAAGATGAAAAGGTAATATTATGAAGGACGCGAAGAATGAAAGAAGAGGGGGGGGCGTGCGATGCTGCGGTAATACGCTACACCGGTTGATGTGAAAAGGCTATATCGAAGTTTGTTGTAGGGCAACAAATGATGATGGTTATTTTACACTGAAACGCAGTGCCTCGTCGCGCTATAATTTAATTTAAAATAATTACCTGTATAGTTTTCAAATTAATTTTCGGAACAGTTCAAACGAATAAACACGAATACAAAGTTTATTTCGATGTGTCATAATGTAATGCGCATCATTGTTAAGCTTTTGTCGCAGTAGAAATTTTTGTAATGATTATAGAGAGAGAGAGAAAAAAAAGGGGGTACTTTGCAAAGCGGGTTAAATAATAATGGCGGATGTGTATATTAATTAAATTCTAATAAAAATGTTATAATTATAAAGTGAGTTGTGTAAATGCAATATCACATTTCGTATAAAAAACGTGTTATTTTTTTTTAAAGTAATAAACGATTTTTATTGTATAATTAAGTCTTTTGTATTGTTTCGAAAGAAGTTTTCGGTGCATAAAGCCTTTATTTTTGACAGTGATGTAAAAGCGAGATGATAGGTTTTGAAAAATCTAGTTTTCTTAATATTGCATAGTACCATTAGATGAAAATTTAAAAATAGAATGCAAAGAAGAATAAATACGCTAGTACGAAGAGAATTCAGTAGCATTAATGTCTGAAGTTGTTTTATTATTTCGTTTTTATTTTTTGTTTTTTTGGTGTTTAAAAAAAGATGAGGTCAAGTAAATATTAGACTAGACTAGCGTAAAGAAGAATCGGTTTAATACCAGTTTTACGGATGTTAAATAATAGATACTTCTTACTGAAAAAATTATAACGGGTGAACTACATGTACGTATTTTTTTGAAAATTAACTATCAAGACAAAACTGCTGAATCTATTTATTGTCGTCGTTCCACTTGACTGTTTAGAATTAGTTCCTGCAACGTAAGATGTTTTTATACACACTTTTGTGATATTGACTTTTCCCCGAAGATCTTTTGTTTAGATGTAATTTTGAAAAGAATTCCTCTTTAGTTAGGTAGAAAAGTTGATAAATTCCATTGATACTGTGGGGTGTCAACCACTTTTTTCGGTATGTTAAACGATACGATCGTTTTTCTGTATTTTTTTGATAAATTATAATTAGCGAATATATAAATAATCAGCTGTGGCTATTTTGTACTATATTTAAAAGATGTAAGTACAAACAAAATTCGATAGAGGAATATAATATTATTTCAAGTGCCTTGACCGGAACATTCATCTGGTATAGATGATTCGGCTGCAATTACAAACGAGAACAGTGTTAATCTATAGTCTACAGTACGGCTCACGCTCATCTCCATTGTGTGCTAGTTTACAAATTACAAACCGTTATAAAATCCTTCCTGACTACTACTAATATTTACGAAAGTTCTTTGGTCGTAGTATTTTTAAACTATATTACTAAGTTCAGTAGCGAATAAATCGTTAAGATTCCGCATTTTATTCTTAATTCGAACGCAAATTGTTTGATTGAAAACCTAAGAGAAAAGAGAATTATTGTTTTATGAAAACCTCGAAATAAGTTAGCAATTCTTTCGGCGATTATGCAGTCTATTCCCGAGAGAATTTTTAGGATGCGCTGCCCGCTAGGGGAAGATGTTCACGAACGGTAGAAATATCACATTTCAGTGGAACAGTGTTTTACTGTGAAATTATTGTACATTCAGATATCATAAATAAAATCCTCTTTAAGGCAATATATAATTTTGGTGCAAACGATTACCATTAAAAACTTCAAAAGAGAGAAAAAAAAATCAATTACCTATAATGTGGACTTTAAAATTAATTCGTATTAATTTATCTATTATTATTTTGGTATGGGGAGCAAAATTTTCCCGTTTGAATTGTTTCTCATATCTGTTGTCCTTTCTAATCTGTCTACCTGTCTGTTCAACATAACTTTCCCGCCTGTGGTTTTATGATTTTCCTTTACTTCGAAGTTCTGCTACCGTTTCCATTTTACGCTTATGTCTTAATCATGTTTTATTACTCCGTCGCTTTCGTTTTTTCCTGACAATTTTTCTGTACTGTCTTTCTCTTTATTTGAATGATCAAAGGGGGATTATTTCAGTTTAATGTAAACTAGTAATTTTGGAAAGCAAATATTTTGTCGTGGCAATTTATATATAAAATTCTAACAAACGTCGAGAAATTATATATATAGCAAATTTTTATTTAACCGGTGATTCATTTTTTTAACCCCCTTAAGCTTCTAATCTTGTTTTTTTTTTTTTTTGTATTACTCGTTTGTGACCTTTTTCTTTTTTTTTTTCTTTTTGCTTGACACGCACTTTCTAGGTGGAAGTTTATTTTTCGGGAGGGGGCGTCAAGTACGGACATTAACCCAACGACGCAAGTGAAATTTTTGAATGTGCGACAGCGGGAATCGAACCCGGCTCTACCCGAACGAAACACTGCTGTCTAACCAACTGCACCATTGCGACTGGCCGGGTGAAAATATTAAAAAAATTAATTTTTTTCAGTTACAAATGCTCCATAATCTCTTGTGTCAAAATAAAAGCTTCATGTAGCGCGTAAACTGCATTTCATTTCGTTCTTTTTGTAGTACATAATACGTATAAAACGCCATCGAATTTTAAAGTTGTTTTTGTTTCTTTTTAATTTGTTCATAGCTTACGTTTACTGTTTTAAAACCTTTTAATAAATCAGTGTTTCGCGTATACAGTGCTCTCGTTAATTGAAAAAATATTCTTTATCAATTTGAAACATTAAATAAAATAATACTTTGATGACTAACCCGGAAAAAATATTGTAACTTTCGAAGCTACAAATACTCATGGTTGGTTCCATATTCAGCGAATTCAAATTTATGTAGAAGCGTTTTTTTGTTGAAAAACAGATTTTAAAAGGTTTAAAAAAAGTTAAAAATTCCTTTCTAATAAATTTTTCAATTAAAATTTTGCGCAAGTATCCTTTGTTTTACCATTAATTCTAAACTTCTACGTATTTTCACTTAAAACTTCACACGTGAATTATTTTTATTCTTACAAAAATAAACATTAAACACTGAATTAAAACGAAAAAATCCAAAAAAAAAAAAAACCAACATGTTCTATTCTTTAAAAAAAAATTAACAGCAAAAAACGTGAATAAAATAGCGAGCTGTCGAGTCGCCGTGGGAATTAAAATTGTTGATTTCGCCGATTCATCTGTTGTCATCCATAAAATTGACGTTAAAATAAAGCCTTAAAAACCCAACCTGGCAACAATACTACATTTTTGAGTATTTTTTACTTCTCGGCTGGATTTATTCTCGATTTGACCTGCTGGCATGTCACTAAATTTTAGCTTGTTTTTTAAACCAGTGTCGTTGATGATTTTAAATATCGCGTAGTTTGCACAGTAATATCGGTAACTAATTAGAAGAAAATATTTTTATTCGCTAGTCAATCTAGGGTAAAATAAGATGGATGACGTTTGTTTAATTACGTAAAAATTCGATGGTTGTAATTTTTCGGTGTACTCTCGCTGTAATCATATATAATATCGTTTAAAAAAAAAAAAGGTGGGAATGCGCGTAGAAAATAATTCTGAAAAGAAATCGGTTGCGATTTATTGAAAGGTACACCGGGGTGGCAGAGTTTTGTTAAAAAGTTAAACATTTTGTTTAATACTGTACACGTGTCGTACTTGTGCGCTGATTTAGAAGGTTTTTGAGCGGGGTAAGCAGTTTCAACATTAAACAAAACTTGCCGAAAAAATCATATCGCTTTTTCGACTTTATTTTTGAATAATAGTTTGTAAAATAATGTATTTTACATTGAAGAATATACTCTCCCAAAAATGAAATAAAACTGTGTGTATCTTATAACCGATATTAACTTCGTTTGACGATGTATATAAAACAGACAGCGACAGAAAATTCGGTAAAAGCTAATGGAATACTAGTTGCCGTAAGAGATTTTCCGGATAGTTGAAAGTTTTAAGGGAATTATCCTGCGCCTTTTGTATTACAAACTTTACGATTGAAGTGAAAGTTTCGACAATTTAACTAATATCAGATTGAAGCTAGGGGGATTTACTTGCTCGCACATAAAACTTATCCTCATCTGCCCCCCGTAAGACGGTTGCTCTATGGAAATATTATTACTGAAGTGATTTCGATTTCTTTGGGCTCAGTTCTAACGCTGAATTTATATTTTTTTTTATCCTCCTCACTCGTTTCAGCACTAAGCCTTCAGGTAGACATTGTTTATCTTTGTTGTTTGGTCAAGAATGATACATTCATTGTGCTAACATTATGGTAATATTTTAATTTTGGTATATGGCCGCGAATAACGGCTAAAGAAAATAACGTTAAATAATTTAAAATAGAAATGAAAATAACGAAATTGCATATTTTATATGTATGTATATATTTATTATTATTATTAAATAAACGGGAAAACGTGCCTCGGCCTTAAACTATTACGTTGTCTATTTTTCGCTGTGATTGATCAAGCGGTTAATTTAATATTGACGCTGAGATGACTTTGTAGAAGAAAAAAAAAACTTTAAAATCATTCTTCTCCATTTTTTGTTACTAGTTGTTTTTTTGTTTTTTTTTAATTTTTTTTTTTTTTTTTTGGATTGCATTTTTATGCTCCAGCCGATGCCTTTGTTATACGGCCCTCCATAACAATAATTATTTAATTTTCCATATATCAGAAATTCAGGTTAATTTTTTCTTTGTTACGTGAAAACTAATTGTTCTAGCGGTTTGTAAAACATTTACTGTGTATTACATTTTACAGTTAAATAAACACGTTGTATGTTTTCCTTCACATTTTATGATGCCGGCTTACGACGGGTAGCCAAGACTGTTGCTTATTAGTTGGCATGTTTAATACATGTAAAAAGATAGGATTATTTTTATTGGTTATTTAACAGTTCATATTTGCTGTTTATATTGAACCTTATTTCTAACTTCTTCGTTTTTTATAGTTCTACCGGTATTGCAGTGAAATTGAGTTAAACTATTTCATTCGCACTTAAGTCGAAATGCGAAAAGTTATCAAAAACTGACAAAAATAAGCGCCGGTATTACATCAAAAATTATACAAGAATTGAATGCGGTCTAAAAGAAATTCATTTTTTGTTAGATTTATGAGAATACTAAGCTTATTAGCATTTATTTATATTTTAGATTTGAATTCGAATTTTTTAAACAAGAAAATGATTAAAACGAGTTTCTGTTGGAAAATACGCATGCAATAATAGACTGTCTAACATATACATTTGTCGCTAAAGAACTGAAAAAAAAAAATTAATCGTACGCGACTAGTTGGTGTAGAAATACATGGGGGATACATTAAGTGATTGGAAAAAAACATTTTGCATTATTGTCAAAAAATAAAAATAATGAGCATTAAATTTATTGTTTTTGAAAACAATTAGGAACACTTCGTAAAAATGTTTTCTTTATTTTTAAAGTATTTATTGTAGTAAAAATTAATCGTTTTATAAAAACATACGAATTTTCCGGCAATTTGTTCTTATTTGTTTTTTTTTTCTTTTAAAGGTTGGTAAATTAGTTATAATGCCGAGAATATATTTTGTTCACTTTATAGAATGTTTAAATTACTCCAGTAAATATTTTTGTTAAAAATAGAAGAAAAGTGAATACACATTTTTAACTAAGAATAATAATTGAATAAATCGTACATCCGACGAATGAACTTTTAGCCTTTTCTACATTTTACCGAATTTAATGTGGTTTTGACGTGTTGAATTAATTTCATAAGATATAAACAGTTACCTATTTCCATATCGTAAAAAAGGAAACAAAAAATCACTTTGAATATAAACTCTCTATAAATCGGAATATTTGTTGTAGTTTAACGTCGAGTGATTTCATAAATATTAAACTTCACGTTAATGAAAACGAACAACGGTAATGATGGTATGTAAAATAAACTATATAATTTGGTAGATTTCATTTTTTCATACCGATTGACAGTAAATATTGTAACATAACATTTAAATGTAACTGGTTTAATAATTCGGTATTCCTAGTAAAAATACAAATTTTGCGGGTAATTTGAAAGTAATAATTTATTTCGTTACATCGTGCGCGGCTATATATATCACATATGTTTTTCGAGCAGTTTTCTTGTGCAATGAATTTCCGATGGTATAGCTCGCCTATTTTATGTGTATCAACTAAAGACAATCATTTAAATCGTAGGCTAAATTACTGCATGTAATGGAAAATTGAAACGTTTACCATTCGATCATCATTGAGCGACAAAATTCAGTTTAAACGGACACATTAAAAGGCATAGTTGCCTATAGAGGGAATCAGAGAGTCGACATACGTCCGCAGAAGAGAAAAGGAAAATATTCCTGGAATAACTGTCTGGGCGCTAGAATTTACAATGTTAGTTTTATCACTTTTTCATGCAAACTTAAGAGGTGCTCTAGGATATGTCAATGTGAAAGAAGCCGGAAACTTGATATACAGAATTTTCAACGAAAGCACGTAAAGAAGTTAATTTTTCAATGACCAAAATTTGGTGAATAGATAGGAAGGAGGAGAAAGATCGAATGGATATGACGTTACGCGATTTTTCTCGTTTTTCGGAGTATACTCAAAGAAAGTATTCAACAGTTGCCTACGGAATGATATTCTATTTTTGCGAGCGAAAATTGCGTAAGAATTTGAAGTTTCCCCGCGATAATTGAATCCAAATGTAAAAGTTACACTTTTTTTTTTTTTTTTTTTATGCGAAGGTTTTTTAAAAATATATACATCGGTAAAATCATGTTTTTGTACGTCTTAATTTTCACTTCATATAATATGCAAATAAAATTAACTCATCTAGCCAGCACGTGTATATAAATTTTTTTGGAAGTTATTTTAAAAATGCAGGCAATGAAATGTTTCGAATCCAGTTTTTCATGCCGTATTACGTGTAAACAATACATATTTATATGAAGTGAGTGTGTAGTGAATTTCAGGTGTTACAGAATTCTAAAGAAAAATCGTAATTTATCCCAGCTTTATGACAATTTTACGGGGACAATTCACGTGTTTTTAAAATTTTTCGTTTATCTTGTTATCTTTTTTGTAATTATCAGATATACTTAAATTTTAACTTTTAATCTGTTAAATTATATAAATTTAACCGATAACAATTTGAACAAGATGTAACAACGGAAATAGTTTAAATACAAATATCGCAGAAAAATGAAGAAGTACGGTCATTCAAGAGCGTGATGCACCACACGCTGAGCATTCTGCGTGTTAACGATTACTGTAATTTACATTTATACAATAAAAATCAAAATAAATAGTTTCTATCTCGGAGTTACGATATATGGACTGTATTTTATTTTCGCCTCTACTTTTAGCCTTTAAAAGTTTTCAACTGTATAAGAAACACGCACTGTAAAAAGAAGGACGCCGCGAGCACATTCATTTTCATCCATTTTTGACCTGCCGGCAAATTCGGTACCTCCAAATGGCGTTCCATCGGCATACTGCGCGTTCGAAGAAATAAAAAAAAATGGGTGGTGGGGGGGGATTTTCTTTACAAGAGCTGTGGGCGTTCAAATTTGAATTTGTAATATAGACTTTATTTTTTCGTACAAACTTCCTGTTTATGTATGTTGCTTTTTTTTTTTTTTCATGTTTTTGTCTCAGAATGTTACACATGTTTCCAAAAGGAGCATTTTAATTATGATTCGTGCGTACAGTTTTGAGTTTTTAAGTCATACCGAGAGTATTAAATTTTGATTTTTTCCATGTTTCGGAATTATCTTATTTCGATTTCGTACTTACATGTGTATATGGAAGTCGTAAAAAACAATGAGAAACCGTTCAACATCATAAATTTTCTGTTCTCCGATGATCGTTCCAGTTGGCAAAATCAAATAGAGTATTGTAAAAGCTTAAATTTTTAATGAAACACTTCTAGGTTAACCATGATTATAGCATATTTTACGGATTTAACATAATTACTAAAAATACAGACTAGATAGCAGTGTAGGTTTCTCTTTCGTTTAGCATGTAACAACGTGTATATACAACTTAACTACAAAGTTGCTATTTACGAAATGATTTTTTTTTTTATAATAAGCACATTTGTTGTATTTTTGCTTAAAAAATTGTAAAAGTGCAATTTTATAACGCAACAAAATAAATCAGTTTTGTATTTACAGAATCATCTGACAAGTTTTTTTGTGAATATTTTTTTATGCAGATTTATTTAACGATTTCCCCGTAAATTTTATTATGCAATATTTTTACGTGAAAATGGTTTCGTAAAATGAATGATATTAAAGTTACTAGAGCAAGTTAAATTCATTTAAAAGTACTGCGGAGTTAACGGTGTTTAGATTTGATGATGTGTTGTTACCTATTCTCACTATTTACTGGAATGAAAAATTGAAATTCAGATTATTCAATTTATAAAATTAAAGGGATGTCGGGAACGGTCGGAAAAATCCGAATTCAAGAAAAGGTGAGAGTTAAAATAAAAAATGTTTATAATTGGTACTGAGTCTGCGGCCTATGTGCATAGGTTTATTAAAAATGACATTCAAAAAGAAGATTGCTTTTGAATTTTTTTTTTTTTTTTTTTTTTCTAAACCTTGGAGTGTAAAATATTTAAAGCTGTGTAGGATAGATATATCTATCGGAGTTCCGGAACAAGAGGAAAATTCGTAGTCTGAATAATAGTGCGTGCAATTTAATTTTTGGCCATTACTGCATAAAGTGCTCGTAAATGGCAAAATTTAAATTTTTCAACAGGAAGATGTACAGTAAAAGAAGATAAGGGGTGCATTTTTTAATGTTTACATTAAGGACAGTAAGAAAAGTGACAGTGATGAAAATATAGAAAGGGAAATTGACAAAAGACTAAATGATCAGATATAATCAAGTAAAGCGATAAAAAGAAATCGGGTATAATTTTTTGAAAATATTACAATCTGCGTGAACTATTTATAAGTATACAAAAAATATGTTCAAAAGAAACGATGAACAGTAATGATACTGTAAATTAGAAGGATAAAATAAAGAAATGGAATGTCTAAAGAAAAATAGTACGTGAAAAGTAGTCATGATATTCCAAAAACAGAAAGGTTTAGGTTTTAGATGTAAAATGAATATATCGAAAAGAAAAGAAAAGACAAAAAAAGTTAGCAATTAATATGAAGCCACATTTTTCGTTTCAGTAGGGAACTAATGTGCAAAAGATATTTACGGTCAAATTATTATCATATTGCGTTTTAAATAAGCCACAAATTGAACACGTCAGAAGAAGGTCATGAAATAAACGCTACTGCTGTATATAAATACGAAAATCTTTATACAGTGCACCGATAAAATTTGATTTTCAAAGAAATCGTAGTATGATTGCTGTTTATATATTTCGAATACTGAACGCGATAAAATCCTTGTTTGTATTTTTATTATACTGAATTACTGATATTTAGAATAAACTGATTTAAAACGATTTAATATAAGACATTTCTAAAGAGTAACAAAATGTCTTGGAATTAACGCAAGATATAACGAAATTAAATGCGAAATGAATTTTTAAGACAAAAATGGTGTATATTAAATTGTTAACCCCGTAATACCATACATATATATATATATATATATATATTTATATATTTATCGATGATTTTAAACTTTATAGTGCTGTAATAAAACCAGAACGTGTAGAAAGTTATAAAATAAATAATATCGAATGTTGAAGTTCGATTTAAGCGCTTCTCTATGTAAGTAATGGAACAAAACCAGCCGTTCTGAGTAGATTCCAAGCTTGTACTGAATGATACATTGTAAATATGATTCGAGAGTTTTAAAGTTCTTATCGAAGATAAAAGAATATAAAAACAGAAATGGCAACTATGAGAATGGCATCCTATTTTTGAGGCAGGGTCGCTGCATACGGCCGAGAAGAAGCCAATTTTTCACGCTTATTCAACTTTTTGAAAACTTGGAAAGTTTCATTAAAATAGCCCGGTAAAGCGATCTCGCGCGCACTACCTTCTGATTTTGACGACGAGTAAATATTATTACAAATAAAAAGTCATTATTGGTCACGTGAATGGCACTTGCAACCCATCACGTGTCTCGCCATCTATTATGTTGGTATCGGCGTATAGACGTTCACATTACAGTGTTTGCGGTTATCTTGCACGCATATTCCTATTGCGTATAGAATAAAATACTATGCCTTTGAAGTTTTCAGCGTTTCCAGTATTTAAATTCGAATACATAAAGTCGACTATTTTTCCTGCAAACATTCTCTTTATATGCGTGTTTTTTTTTAAACGTATTATAGTGTTTTATATTACTTGCGCCTATTTCTTGTTTTAATGTTAATATTGAAAATCGCTAGAATTTATTATATTGTAAGAAAATTAAATTCTAATTTCATAGAGATGTTTTTGTGATGCGACGATGATTTTACCTTAAAGTTTATAAAAATCGATTATAATGATATTGAAGGGATGAATAATTTGATTAATATACCCGCTATGAAATTTATTACATATACGTTTTATAATGTACAAAATTTGCTATGTTATTCCGTTATAAAACTTCCGCAAAATATGTTTTGCAGAATAACTTCTCACTGATTAATAAATTAATCATTTTTTATTTCTTCATGCATTTATTAAGTTCGCTGTATACTGTTTAAAACACAAAATATATTTGTATAATTAAATTATAAAAATAGCCGACTAGTTTCGGAAATCACGGCAGTATTTACTACAAAATGTTAATATTGCTATGATTATGGATCTGTGATAACAAAAAAATTAATAAATTTTGCTTTTTTAACAGCGTACAATGAACTTATTTACATTAAAACAGTCATCATAGCTCAACATATACTTTTTAATAAATTCAAAAGTACAAACACCAAAATTTTCTTTATGTGTGAAAATACGATGATGAAAAAACCCTATGTGTTTTGTGTGTGTGTTTTTATATATATAGCGTGTGTGCGTATATATATATATATATATATATATATATATATATATATATGTGTGTGTGTGTGTGTATACATATATATACATATATAAAAGGAATAAAAAAGAAAAAAAATATGTAAAAACTGCAATAGTTTAATTTTTTTATTTTTGAAGAAATTTGTAATTTTTAACATTTTGAGTAATATTCTTTTGCAATATTTTTTTTTTTTTTTTTATCGCAAGTACCACAGATTTTTATCAATTTCATTAATAAACAATAGGCATTTAATATGTAACGTTTACAATAAAACAATATGAGCGGAAAAATAACAGTACATCTGGTTTATTTGTACACATTCTGTTTTTAATTTTTCTTTTTTTTTTTTTTTTTTTTTTTTTTTTGATTTTCATTAAATTCATCTGCAAAAATCTTTTGAAATTTAAATTTCGTATAAGGATAACTTTATTATACAAGGTATTACTGAGCGGGTATTTAGGTTGCCTTCGAAGGCATCCGCAAGAGAAGGCATTAAAATTTGTGCATAATGTCTTGCAGTCTAAAGCGGAAATTGTATTATTCTCTGATAGCCAGAGATGTCTATCTTGTCACTTTAAAACAGTAACGTTGTTATCTAACAATTTAAGAAATCAGAAAAGCTCGCTTAAATATTTCAAAACGAGGAGAAATAATTCAGATTTTTTGGATTCCTGGTCAAGGTGGAATTTAGTAAATGAAAAGGTTAATTTTTTTGTAAAAGAAGCATGCTAGTAAGTTATTAAATTTCCCTTTATTCCATCTTTTGACTCTCCGGATAAAATTAAAAGACAGTTTAGATTATCTATAAAACAGTGTTTGCGATGAATGTTTCGGCATGGTAGCCATCTTTTCCATTGAAACCTTGCCTTTATCACGCTAGTGCGCTATCTAATTTGACTCATAGAGATTTGTGACGGTTGCGTGTATTCTGTGTATCGGCCGTTCCAGCATGGGTTTTAACTTTTATAGAACAAAGTGTTGTTTAGCTTGTATCATCACCGTCTATTTGCTACGTTTCAGGAAAAGTATTAATTACTTATTATTCAAATGCAGTCGATTTGACGTTAACAGCCATACGTTTTTTAGGGTCTGTGTCGTTCGACCAGTATCCCCCATCCCGTATTATGTATCTCTTTCTTTGTTTTTAAAAATTTTTTTTGGGCTCGTCAACTAGCGTAAGAGGAATTTATTTTTATTTTCAATGTGCAACCGTGGAATTCAAACCGGGTCCTACCTGAACGAAACACCACTCCTGACCAACTACACTGCGGTAAATGGCTTATACATCTACTTTGTTCGGGTGATACTTGTTTTGCTTTTTACATTTATTGAAGAAAATAGAATTATTATATAGTCTCTCCCTCCCCCCCTCTCTCTCTCTGGTTTTTAAAATTATATTTAACGTGTCCGCGCCCTCTAATCATTCAAGTAGAATATTTCGTTAATGCAGCAAGTGAAATTTATTGTATTTAGTCCATTGTTTACTTCTGTGTTTATTCCTTAATGAAATTTATTAGGGAGCATTTTATGCAACTCTTCCTGGCATTATTGTCTCTGTAACCTATTTCCACTAAATATTAATTGAAGTACTCATTGTATTTATTTATTAAGTGGTTTTTCGAAAATTGGTGAGAATTTATTAATAAGGTATTGGTTACAAGGTCCCGATTAATGCTTCATAATTTGAATTTATAATAAAAAAATTGACCTAAACTCTTCTTAAGGGATTACCCGATCAAACAACACTAATTAATAAAAAAGCGATAGCCATATTAACATTAGACAGTAAAGGAGCTCTTGATAAATGCTCATGACCCAACCTATTTAATAAATTAAGAAAACTCAGATCTATGAATCAATCGTTAGAAGATAGGGATCCTTTACTCGTGAAACGCACAAGTAACTCAAGGTTGCTTACAATGATCTATTTCGAGCTCGTTATCATGGAATTGGTCTCGTTCAGAATTATCTAAATGTAATTTTTCCTCCAAAAATTATAATATTTAAAAATCCGACAACTGATCTAAACCTACAAAATAAGACCAAAACGTGACGACCCATAAGAAGTAGGATAACCGGAAAAGAAATACAAATGACGAATAATATAAAAAGGAAATAGTAGCGGTTGAAGTGTTTTATTAACAAAATGCATGAAAATATATATAAAAATGTACTGTACAATGTAACAGTGTACGTGTCAACAGTATCGTCTTACCAGAAAGTACCGACTAGAAATTAATTTCTACGATATTTACATACTCGTATTATCGAAGAAAAAAATAACAAATAACCTGTAGGACACGAAATCTTATTTATTTGTTTCGTAATTTGAAACATGTAAGCCATAAATACCTCTCATAATTGAATAATATACGCTAAAGTGAGAGCAAAGTTAAATAATGTAATCGAATAATATAAAATAAATTACTTCTTTCGAAAATTTAAGTATCAACTTTATTTCGCTTACCTATTTTACCTGCGTACTATTCACTGCTGCAATGAAATCGTCTATATTGTTCTCATTAAGCCAAAATTAAAGACATCTCTTTGAATAAGTGGCGCTACATTCATACATGAAATGGGCAACTATTTCAGCCATCGTTCTACACTGCCACAGATCACTGTTCTTTGTATAGTGGCAGACTGAAGTCTGAGCGTAGACTATTTGTACGTTCTAGCTATACAAATATAGATAGTGATATGAAATGGGCAACGCTGATGTAGACGCAAGACTACATTTGGGACTGATTGTAAACGTTTGATTTATTGATTTATAAATCTGAGTGTGTCTGGCTGTATACTAGCCAGCGCGCATATGGTGGTATCTGCGGTGGATTGCCACTGCCTTTCGCTTGATTATTAGCGGCTATTTAATTATATTATTTGTAATAATTTCTGTCGTCGTCTGGAATTTAACTTAATACGTCCGTGGCGGAATCAAGTGCTCTAGCAACTAGGTTATTGTGATGAAACTTTCGAAGTTGCTGAAAAGTTAAAAAAGGCGCGAAAGATGCCATGTCCCATTTTTGCGGCACGAGTGTTATATGTAGCAAAAAAATTTGAATAAGCTTAGAGATATCTAGTTTGGAGCATTCGAATTTCAATCTTTAAAATGAGGCCCTCGGGACAATGATATAGCGATTGAAAGGTTTGTTAAGAACTGAATTAAATTTCACTATTCGTTTTTAAAATTAGTTAACTATTTATTAATGTACTTATAAGTATAAAGCACGAGTTAATAAAAATATAGTTCGTCACTCATTGTTAATAGGATTTTTTTATATAAGCAAAAATCAAAATAAAATAGCAGCCTGAAACTTGAGTAATCGAAATAGGATTATTTTAAGTTCGAATAAATTACATTATTGTGAAGGTTTTTTTTTTTTTTTTTCATTATTATTATTATTATTTTATTTTTAAATCGAACTACTAGGAGTGATAATTTAGTGGGAAAACGATGATTCGAAGTTTTTTTTCTTCCTCCTCGGGTTTGCTACTACAGAGCATATTAGCCTAGCAAAATGGAAGAGATGCATGAAACAGAATAGAAACTATATTTTTATTTTATCGACGATGGAATCAAGGTTAACCCATAAGTGCCCCGCGTAGAAAAAGCAAAGTGAAAATTATTTTGTATACTTTATTTAGAAAGCGTTTAAGCATGCCCAGAAATCCCAAACTTGAATATATTTAAAACAAAATATAATATTGTATATTATTATAATCTTTTTTTCTTATCAATTTAACACGAAGTATTTAAAAATGATTTCAAAGTTGATGTGCATTATAATGCACATGGGACGTTTAAGAGGGTTAATATATCCAACAATATCTAAAATGATAGATACGTGTTAGAAGGCAAGCCCAAATGCAACTTAGATGTAAATAAACATATAGGCGGAAAAAGGTTATCACAATCCGCTGTTGTAAGTAAAATGAGACCCGTTTTACGCCTTCGCTCGATATTCCTTCGATATAACGACTTCGGTGTACAACCTAATCTTCCTTCTGATCCCTGGTTCTTTGAGTTTCCTTAACTTCCTCGTTTTGTTGTCATTTCTATGATTCGCTCGTGTTTTGCCCAATCTACCCTTCCTTCCTCTCATTTTCGCTATTGTTTCCTTTCCAAATTGTCCTCTCCACCTGAACGAAGCGGTGGTTGCGACGCCAATCACATCTTTTTTGAATATCCATTCCTTTCCGTCGAACGTTGTATTCTACATTCTTGTCTGCTGAAACTCGAGCTCCTTACTTCTTATTATGCTTCTTATATTTTATCCTTCCCCTCGCCATCCATTATTTCATCCGTTAGTTCACTTATGTTGTCCACATCTAATCGAATCAAAATTTAACTGACGGCTCCTTTCTTTCTTGTTGTTTTTGAGTGTAGGTCCTTAGCGGACGTGCCAAAGGGGGGATTTAAAAAAAAAAAAAGATTTCGGTGTGAAATATAAATAAACAGCTTTTTGTGAAGTATATTTAAGAGTTCCACAAGAAGAAAAAAAAAAAACAAAAACAGATGGAGAGTTAATATGGCCAATCGGTCAAATTCTTTATCAAATGTTTTTTTTTTTTTAAATATATAGTTAATCATACTAAAAAAAGGCCGTAAACTAATAGCTCTCCGTCATTGAAAAGGTTTCTTGTTAACCGAATTTTTTTCCTGGATGATAATTTTATATTATTGACATTAATTCTAGTAATCTATAATAGAAATAGTACATCTTGGGGGACGTTTCATCGATTTTCTTCTACCGCGTTGTCCCACAGTCGTTTTGCTTTCAGTGGAGGGGTATAAGTTTCAGACATCTCTTCTGTATTTTACTTATTTATATTTCTTGATCAATTACGCTGTAACCATTAGATTTTTTTTTTTTTTTAATTATTTAAGAGTAGCACACGCTTAACTAAATAGTTAAATAATTGCTAAATATAAAATGTATATTAAAAACTAAAAAGAAAATATGTGTGAGGCAATTTGGTCGAATAACCAAAATCTCTATAAATAAACAATGGTAGCTACAATGCATGGTCTTGTTAAAATATCTTTGCCATTGTCGAGAAGTTTAAGGGCTTAATGTTGACGTGTTGGTGAAGTCTCTTCTGGTGGGCAATTAAAAGTCTTTGATCACTTCGTTGATCATTTTCATTCCAAGGTATCGATGAATGTCATCATTACGAGAGTAATGGTATGCATCAACAATAGCTCAGAGGATGATTTTTGTTGTGCCTGTACCTTGTTGGAATTAGACTTTATGTTCAAATGGGTTTAATTATCTGCAGGTAGAGAATGTGTTTACAGTATTCATCTAATGTGGAATTTCGTCCTAAAAACCAATATAATTCAGAAAATTTATTTTTAATCTGTTTAAACTTCATCTTTACATGGACCTTCCATGAAAGTTGAGTGTTAAGATGCATGCCAAGATATTTAGCCGAATCGTATTATGGAATAGGCAGAGTGCCAAGATAAACGCGATCCAGCGAGTTTGTAGGTCTCAATGTAAATAGCACATGTTGAGATTTAGTTTCATGTAGTTTAATGGGCCGGCGTAGAAGCCCACGCAGTAACTCTGTTTAAAGTTCGTTGCGAGTTAAAGTTTGCGTCTGTTTGATTAACACCTATTGAGAGGATAGCTGTGTCGTCAGCGAACGTTGCTGTAGTAGACCGGTCGTAGAATGGGGTAAGTCTCGTATACAGTAGGTACAGGAAGAGTCCAAAGACACTTCCTTGTGGAACTCCTGCTTGTATCGCATAAAACGACGATTTAGCATCTCCGTGTGCTACACGAAACTGTCTTCACGGAAGGTATGATGTAAGCAGACGAAAAAAGTTACTCGTAAATATCTTTTTAAAAACACAGTTGTTTCCGAAAATTATTTATCATGAGTAATCACTGTGAAAGCTTTAAATTTTTAATTACTCGGCAAAAGTTTACACTCATTTTTAAGAAGAGACCTACATGCCACACTTTGTCAAATGCTTGCGCTACATCGAGGAAAGCCGCTGAGCAGTCTTTCTTTTCCTCAAAGGTCTTCTCAATTATTTGATTTACCCTATGAACCTAGTCAATAGTGGAATGTTGATCTCGGAAATCTAATTGATGATCCGGTAGACCGACTAATTGTTTTAAGCGTTTCAGTAAGAGTTTTTAGTCCGAATTCTCGGAACGGTGACCGATACTAGCTTCCGGTCCTCAGGGTAGCATACTCGGTCCAGTTCTGTACTCCATTTATACTGCGGATATTCCAACCATATCCTCTTATTCGTCAATCCTTACCATACGGGGATGACGCTCTTCTAATTTGCTGTAGATAAAAGACCTGAAATTGCTGCTCAGCTGGTGTAACAACACCTTGACGTGCTGGGAACATGGTGCACCCAGGGAAAAATAAAGACGAATTCCAGCAAATCAGCCGGTTATAACATTTTCCTTACGAAAAGGATCCTATCCAATAGTTTTTTATAAACTTGAACCGATTCCGCAGTTGAACTCAATAAAATACCTCGGCATAATATTAGACAGAAAGCTCACATACTGCACTTACGTAAAAACTTGAATACATGTTTCACAGGATTGTATTACATAATAGGAAGAAAATCCAACCTATCTTTAGAGTTTTAGTATGTAGTACGAATTTGAGCTTTGGGGGTTACTTTTGCAAACACCAACTGTAAACGTATTCTGCAGTCCAGTCGAAGGCATTGAGGATAATAGGCAATAGCCTCTATTACATCAGTAACGAAAGAATACATCACGATCTGAATGTAAAAACAGCCGCAGAAATCTATCATCAGAAACATGGAAACTTTCACCAGGAACGGCATGTAAATCTACTAGTTTGAAGGATGTACACGACGGCACTGCTGGATAAACTACTCAGTAGGCTAAAAATAAAGAAAAGAATAACGCCGTAATGCACTGCGAATTCAGTAATTAGAGCAACTTCATACGCAGCTAATTGCTCAAAGGAGCGGCTACTGACCACTATCAATTCATACTAAACATCTTCAGCTTATTTGCTAATTGTGCGCGTTTTAAAAAAAAAGAATAAAAAAAAAAAAAAAAAAGGTAGGTTACACCAATATGACGGCTATTACGAAACATTCCATTGACTTTCATTATAATAACACGACATTGTTCATTGTTTTTAATTGAGCAGCAGATGGTGTGGACATAAACAAAGAAAAATGAGCTTCGTCGTCAATGCTCGAAAGTGTTTGCTTTCGATATCTTCTATCTAATATAACATCCAGCTTCCGAAACCGATATTCGACCGTCCAGTAATTGTACCTTAAATTGTCAGGTTGTTTCACCGGCAAAGCGTCTACAGATAAAAAATTTTTGAGAAATTTATTTCAACTTGCTACTCAATGAAATATAACTCTACCCATACTGCTCTGTATAGAGATTCTGTTGCGTACTATGTTTATGTTCCGAGTGATTTGCCGAACTATCAAAAAGGTTTTTTTTTCAATAGAGTGATGATGTGATATAAGTTAAATTAGAATGTTACACTCCGCACAGAGATTTTGATTGTATAATTAAATATTACGTTGTCGGGGGATACATAAAAATTCCTATTAAAAAGAATTAAAAAGATCGGGAATTTTTGTTTGTAATTATTTTATAAATAATTCCGTAATAGACTTTGATCATGTTCATGGTAATCTCATTTCAGTATTCCTATGAGAATAGAAATTGCGGTTTTGCAAATATGTGTGTTCGCTTTCTGATGAGTTATAAAAAATATTTGCAGTTAAAATCTGAATTGAACATTAGGAAAAAGTATTTATGAATTTCTAAATTTTTGTAAGAAGACATGTTAGATTATCTTTAAATTACTTATAAAGGACTAGGTATAAGTCCGGTGTTACCTATTTCCTTTACCCGATAGTGAAGCCAAAAATAGCGATTATGGAAAGGTTATTAAGTATTAATGGAAAAACGAGTTTATTTAAATTATCGGAAGATGAGAGAAAATCGATCATATAGAATGAAAGCCGATGCCAGTTTTTTTTCGGGGAAGGGGACGTCCTACTACTTTTGCCGTTGAATAAATTATATCATACATGAGGATATTAATTAATTATTTTGACCGCTGTGTATTATAAAGGTAAAACATAATATGAAAGAGTAATATTAAGTACGACTCTTGATTAGGAAACAAAAGTTATTATAAAAGATATGCATTTCATTTACGTGGATTACTGAATCTAAGCATATTCATTAGTAATTAAGGTAACAGATAGCGAAGTTTTCCGTACAAATACTATTATGCTGATATTCGGCGAATAATTAATTTATTTGGAGATATTTATATGCCCTATAATTTTTAATTTTTTCCTATTCTTTTCCATATCGTGTCGGTGTTCCTCTTTTAAATTTTAAGCCTAAACTAGTTCGTATCTATTAGGTAACAAAAAATACGAGCATTACAATAAAAAAGATCAATAAGCTTACAACTAAGGATAACAGCTTATGGAGAACATGTGTATGCAGTATAATAAGCAATTTACAACTCTCCCCCAATTTTTGCCATCAACAATAACAAGTGTGTATACACTAAAACGTGGAAAACCAACCTGTTAGCTGCACACTAATAAAGAATCAAAGAAAAACGTTACTTATACTACCCCCGAGGAAATCTCATCATGCATCAAGCGATTAAAACTTCTGTAGGACATGATAATATTAGCGTTACGTGCATAAAAAAGCTACAATTTATAGGATTAATTGATGTAACGTAATAAATGCTATCTTTTTACATATAAATACTATCCAAAATCCTGTAAAATAACAAAAACCATTGTTTTTTAATAGGAAAACACGTATGTAACGTAATAAATGCTATCTTTACATGTAATAAATGCTATCTTTACATGTAATAAATGCTATCTTTACATGTAATAAATGCTATCTTTACATGTAATAAATGCTATCTTTACATATAAATACTATCCAAAATCCTGTAAAATAACAAAAACCATTGCTTTAATAGGAAAAAACGTGTCTGTAATTACTAATATACGACTCATCAATTTGCTGAGTAATTTAAATAAAATCGCTGATAATAATGACATTATCCCAATCGTTCAGTTTGGCCTTCGTCTTAAGCACTTTCCGTGCATCAATTTGCAAGGATTACTGATTACTCGTGGATTTAACTGCAATAGACACACAAAAATGGTAATTTATGATGTAACTCACCACATGTCATAAAGGAATCACATATAAAATTATTTCCCAGTTATCTTATAAAACTAATAAGTAGTTATTAAGCGAATAGACTATTTTATTTTGACGTTAGTACCTCTAAATCTACTTTAAAAACCATGCTAGGTGGGGTACCATAAGGCAGCGTGCTTGGCCCATTCTTATTCATGTTTTTCCTATCTGACTTTTCAAAACTACGAAACACTGAAATTTTGCCATGTGTGCGGATGATACAACTTTATTCACCAGCTCACGTAGACCGCAGACTATCACTAATAGATTGCAGAGTAGCGTCATAATTCGTTTATTACGATATTTTAAAAAGTGGCGCATAAGTATTAATCCATCCAAAACCGAAGTTATATTATTTACCAGGCGAAGACCCTCACTACCTAACAACTTAATTGTAAACAACATCGTTGTTCAGTGGGCTGAAATGATACGTTACTTAGGTGTAATACTAGATAAGCGACTAACGTTTAATCAAGCATATTGAACATACAGGCATAAAAACTAATAAAACCATATCGGCTTTATATCCATTATTACATCATAAATCATACCTTAACAGTAATAATAAATTAGTTATCTACAACATGCTAATAAGACCTGTCATTGCTTTTGCGTGTTCTCTGTGGTCATCAGTCTCAAATACAATTTATATGAAACTGTCAGTACTTCAAAATAGATGTCTTAGATATTTATTATGTGCAAATAGGCATACAAAAATATCTAACGTACATGGTAGCACAGAGGAGGTACCATTTTTAAAATATTTTATCCTCAATATTACAAGTAAGTTCTGCAAAAATTGCGTAAAACACAGTAATGAAATAATTAGAACAATCGGAAATTATGACTCTAGGCAACTAGAGTACATGTATACCAAATACAAACTCCGCAGGCTTAAGAACAATCTATTGAGGTGAATCAGCAAGTCACAAATGCAGTGTGAGTGTCTGAATGTACATCTCAGCGCGTGCATATATGTGTGTTCGGGTGCCACATATTTAAGCTAATATTAAGCTAAAGTAATGAGTGCGTGATAACATATGTTAATTTTTGAGGCGTCGGTGTTTTTCCTAAGATTTTTCCTGTAGTCGAATAATATTTAGCTTTCTAATTATAATTCTATATGTATTTATATATAGCATTATTGTATTGTGGTGATTGGCCGATGCGCAACATCTAAATAATAAGTTACTAGCAATTGTAATGAACTTAGTTAATACAATTTTTCTTTCTTTCTTTCTTTCTTTCTATAAATTAAAAATTATCGGTTAGGCAAATAAGTGTCTAATAAAGACCAAATCGAGCCTTCACTTTAAAAACGAACACCTGTTTGTTACAACTCCCTGCAATGAAATGTGTCCCCAATTTTATTAACGTTATTAATTTATTATTTCGCTTATTTCATTCTCTACATGTTGAAGTGAGCTCTATCTCGGCTTTTCACTTTATTCATTTTTTTTATTTTTTTTTTACACAAAACTTTTTCATTGTTTCTTTTTTCAAAACAATTCTTCGAGATAATATCGGTTGTATTTCTAAATACTTCTTTCATCATACGAATTTGCATTTTTCTATTTGTTATTTACTACTGTATCTGCGAATGTGGTATAATTCTTTCTGCGGTTTACGGTTAGTAGTTCTCAGTGTCACTTGCTTTATTTTTAAATTGTTTTATTTAATTTTTTTTCATATTAGAAATAATAATTTTCTGATGTAAAAAGCTGCGTTGAAAACTGTGACGCGTTAATTAAATAAAAAGTCAGTAAATAACCGATAGAAATAAAATTTCACTGGGAATCGCAAATACCCACGAGGTAGAAAATTTTAATTGAAAAATTATCAGATATTTTTGTAAAAGTCTAAAAACATGTAATTTAAATGTTTAAAAAGAAACGAAAAATGAAGTGAAAATTACGGATAATAAATTTTTTTGGACGAGTTTTCATATTAAATAATAGCCTCTGATTATTTTGTTCATATTTTCGTTATTTTTACTGTTCAGTATTGACTTGCTTAAAATTAATTTTAGTCAGTATTTTGTACGAATTTTGTAAAATATTTCGGAAGTACATTATAAATTATTAGGAGATAAAATAAAATTTCAGAAAAAACAAGACATAAAAAAATGAAAAATTAGTCCGTAGTTAGCAGTGATCATTGTTATCTATATAAATATATTTGACATTGGTACATTATTTTTATAAAGAATCAGATAATCGATTACTAGTAATTGGGTTTCTTTCATTATTTTTATATACATATATGTATATATACATATATAAAAAAAAAAAGAAAGTCGTGTTAGTTACACCATTTATAGAACGGCTGGACCGATTTTCATGATCTTTCATTTGTTGGATTTGTCTCTACCTCAAATAGCAGAATACGAAATTTAAAACAAAATTTATGAAAAAAATTCTTTTTTTTTTTTTTTTTTTTGCTGTTTTTGGCTCAAAAGGGAGTTCACATAATTATTTAACCATAATTTCCGGATTGTAAGATGCATATTTTTGTCGCAAATTCTATTTGCGTCACGAATATCACGTACACTTTAAGGGAACCCCAGCGACTTTTGTGTTTTTCGACGTGGTGTAATCTAATCAATACACCACCGTATTCAATTTGATATTATGGTTAGTTTTCCCAATTCCTCTTTTTTAATATTGAACTACTCAAAAGTCCATTAATCGAATTTTTTAAATCCCACAATCTTGACTGTAGGCGGTATGTATCGAATCAAAAAAGTAAAAAAGAGTACCTTAGCGAAAATTGAGTCAGAAAATTTTGTTTACGGCCTGTACGTAGACATATAGTGTGTCTAGCATGCATTTGTGTTAAAGGGTGTTTTTTTTTTGCGCCTTTGCTTGCTAAAACATGAAGCTTTTTGTTTTGATTTCGCCGTGATTTAACACTATCGTCTCAGAAAGTTAGCAGCTTAAAATATTCTACAGCGTGAATGCGTTATAACTTTTCCACGTTGTAAAATAAAAAAAACAACAAAAAACGACACTAAACCCCCTTAATACTCGCATTGTATAAGTTCTAAAATTCTATTCGCGAATGTTGCGTCTAGTAAGTTTATTAAGAACTACTTGAAATTAATTTTTAAAAAAAACAAGAGGACCGAGAGAATTTTCATGAATTGCAAGTTTTTTTGGTTTTTTTTCTTAACTTTAAAAACAAATTGTCTAAAAGTTGACTAAATACATTTGCATAAAAATAAATTTAAAATAGTTGTGTTCATTATTTGGCTAATAGACTGTGCCAGATTTCCGTGCTGCTATTACAAAGCTGAAGACATCGATTAAATATTTTATTGTTGCATTAGTAGAACGTGTAAATGAAATAAATTATTCATTTAGTACTTTTTTTTTTTTTTTTTAATTTCAACTAAACCAAGAGCGTGTGATATTCAGACTCCCGTAGAATGTATGTCAAGTCGCGAATGTTATAAAAGGTCTACTGTAATTAAAAAATTTTCACGAATTAGCCAGTTGAATCCAATAAAGCGTAAAAAAGTTAAAGAATCGATTAATCGTTAGTTAATTACGTCCATCAGTAATATTATGCGTAGTTCGAATTATCGAAAGGATTAACAAGGAAATCGAAGTAATTACAATTATTGTTCGTATTTGTTACGGAAGTTAGCAACAAAGAAGAATAATAATAAAGACAAAAAAGTGTTGTCTTTAATAAGGGTTGTGTTAGAGAGACTCCTGTTTATTGTAAAATTTTTCTCTAAAATTAGGATAAAAATTCGGCTTGGAAACTCGGACGCGTCGTTTTATAAGTCAGCAATTTACGTATTTTTAAAAGCGACCGAGGAAAAATTGTTGTTGCGGTCGAATTAAGGTGTGTCCCTTAGAGAGAGGTTAACCGGAATATAAATAAATGAAAAGGAGAGCGATATCTGCGATTTTGCCTGGCGCGATTGGTGGTGGTTAAATTTTGAATCGGTCGGGAAAGCAAAATTGAATAAGCACAGGTAGTTAACGGCGCGTAATCGGGGGCTAAGGGGGATACTCAAAAGAGTTTACTTTTGCCGGGCGAGGGGTGGAGATTTGTCCGGAAAAGTTTGTCGAGGTTATTCGGCGTAGTAGAGGGTGTGCAAGGCGATATCTCATCCGAGCGACGTACATTTTTTTGACCTAACCTTCTTTTGTTTGCAGGCTCACCACCCGCGCTATTTTGTTCCATGTTACTCAAAATACGACCGCCAATAGTTGCTATTGGTCGCACCGTTTTCCCCTTCGATCGGCGCTGGCGGTGTGCGGCTCGGATGCTGGGTCGGCTACGCTCCTGCGAGGTTCAATGCTCTCGTCTTTTTCTAAAAAGGTCGAAATTCTGTTTCACAGCCTCCAGAATTTCTTTGAGCCTACCAGATGTAAACTCTCTCTCCATATGCTCCTTTACCATCCGTAGGCCTACCTCGTGCACTGCGTTGCGTTAAATTTTTGCTCAACTCTTCAGGTATAAAATAATGCATTTCTCTATTTCTCGCGTTTGCTTTTTTGTTTTTTTTTTTTTTTTTCCGTTTGTTTTTTCCCTATTCTATTTCTTCTTGTACATTGCTTTTTTACGCTTGTTATTTAACTATTTATTAATTTTTTGTCCCGTTACAATTGGTTCTGCGTTTAGGCTACGTCGGAGAAGAGGAAGAAGGAGAAGCTAGCGTTGAATTCTCGTACTTGCAGCATCATCCTAAATACGCTGATTCAGATGCTTCCACCGCCTCGTCTTCCGCTTCGTCGGACAACAATCGCCTCGGTAAAATAACCGTCTCAATGCTGTCCGAATATGCGGTTTCCGAATATCCTTCGCACAGGTACGTAACTTTGTTATTGAGCATTCTATTTTTATTTTGTACTCACTGCGGTTAGAGCCGCTTTACGGGAGCATCTTTCAGAGTATTTGCCTCTCCTTTTTTTGTGTTTTTTTTTGGGTGGGGGGGGGCTTTGTGTATAAAAATACTAAACGGAATAATTGCTTTTAAAATCAGTTGGTAGAGTTACTTGTTTGTACTGTTAAGTAAATTTTTGCGAAGAAAAGGAAGGTTGTTTTGCGTGTATAATAATAAGACTTTTAAAAATGAAAAAAGAAATTTAAAATTTAAATTAATTGTGGATCTCTAATTTTACGGGTCATTTTTATTTATATTTTGCCACGGGTACATGTGAAGCCGCGTTTTTTTTTTGTTTTAAATTAATCCATGTTGCGCATCAAAAATATCGATTTGCTCTCCATAACATTTCATTTACGACGAGATTAATACACTGATCTGGCTTAAAATTCTGTTAGCTTCTACTTTAATTTCAAATTATAATATCAATTTTGTTGAAACTGTCGATTGTTATAAAACGACATTCGTGAAAAATGATCAGGGAAAATAGATAACTGAAATATACTCGAGAAACATCAATCGGTTATTTCGAGAACACAATACGTTTCTGAAATATCGATTCGTTTTCGAAATACTACTGGATATTCTATGTAGTGACGGCATTTCAATGCCCTGTTGATTCGACGGTGGCATTTCTTCTGGATAAATCTGCATTTATTGACGACACACTACCCCCCACCCCCCGAATATTGCTAGCTTTTGGACATACGCTTCGAAATACTGTGCTAAAATAGTATCAGATAAGTTTAACAGCTACAGACTTGTGAAATGTAAAGTGATGAAACGTTTTTTCATAAATTCCTTTGAAATTTAAAAACATTTATACGTGTGCTTGCTTTCAATTTTCGTTTTTCGTTTTTGTCTTTTGTTTCCAACATGAAAAAAGATTACACGAGCACACTTCCAAAACATTGTTGATTTGTTGTCTACGCCATTTGTTGCTATTTCCGGTCTAATGATACATTCAATGTATGATCTCGGTTTTACAGTTTCGTTGTGATTCTGAACGGCGCATATCATTAACTTTACCGATGTGTATACATATGTAAATATTTCAAATTCTGGCATAATAAAGACTGCATCTGCTCTAGCATTATATCCGTTTGTTGTTAGTTCCGTATCGAGAACGTTTTGTTAATAACAAATCTCTCGATTTCGATAATTTCGATCATTTCGATATGTTCTGCCGTTAGTCTGTTGCACTGCAGCGTTATCGTGATCATGATTGCTGATTCTCAGTTACCTGTTGGAGACTAATACAACTAGCTATTGCGATTGCCTGTTTCACTGCTCTAAAAGCAACCAAAGATATATACTGAACAGCTCCTCTGTGAGTGACATTTAAAACAAGATCATTCGTAAACGTACACATATATACATATTTGTTTATCCAGAATTAATTATAGATGTGTTGTTCATCTAGTTTTTTCCCCACTTTATTTTTAACGAAATTGTTTGATTTCGGGAATAGAATTACCCACTTGGTTTGGAAAATTTTAAAGTAAATTCTATTCACTTAAAGACGTAAATTGGTGAGCACAGAATAGCGCGAGAAATCTGTGAAGAAATATGGATATGCGTGGGTAGTGTATGAAGTGTATAAAAATATAGAAAAACGAATTTATAATCGGTGTGTGAACTATGAATTTGTCTCGCGGAAGGGGGGAAAAAAACCTTATTCCTTCCTCCTAAACAAAAATTCTGATAGAAACTGACAAAACGATTGATAAAAAGGTACGTAAGTTTGAGATATTTGTGCAGCATATTGAATTATATGGTGTGCAGTCGTACAGATTTTCATCATTTTCCTATAAAAGACTTGATTACAAACAGATCCATTTGTTCTCAAGTAAGAAATTATATGTCGTATAATAAGATCATTATGTAAACTGATATTAAACAGCGTTTGTTATTTTTAGTTTATAGATTGTTAAAAATGTAACATGTAGTTTTACAAAAGTTGTCAATTGTGGCTACTTTCAATTTTGTGTTCTGTTACAAAGTAAATAATTCTCGATGTAGAAGATGATGAAAATTTACATAAATTTTTGTTGATCATATGCAAGGTGTTAAATTCCATTGTTTTGTGTTCGTTTTAAAATTTTTGTACTTAAAATTCGTGCTATGAAATTGTACTTAAAATTCGTGTTTTTTAAATATCATATATATGCTCTATACAGCTTAATAATAATAATAGTAATAATTCGGACATTAAAAACGTTAAAAATGATGATCAAAAAATGAATACGTGTTTTTCGAAACAATAATTTTATTACGGAAAATTACGCTTTGTAAAATGTAAAATATTGTTTTTTAGAGATTTTCCCTATAACTCTGGTATATGTGTTGTGTAAATAATATTCTACTGTTTTGCGATTCTGTATTTAAGTTTTTGTAATGTATAGTTTTACAGTTCGTTTATTTATGAAAATAGCTTCGTAATGAAAACATACGTAAAGCTCTTTTTGGAAATGAATGCCGAAGTAAATCATTTTGTTAACCATTTATCGGGGATAATTTTAAATAAATAACATTTACACATTTCGACTGTATAACCGATAATTATACTGTTTTAATTTTAAATGCTATGTTTCGAAATTATTCGATATTATAATGTGTAACAACATTGTAATTATTGCTCTTTAACAACTATTTAAAAAAAAAATGAAAAATTAACGGGATATTTTCTTTTGTACGTTTTTTGTTTAATTTAATTCTTATGCCTAAAGTTTTACTAATAAAAACAGTTTAGTAATCTTTAGTGCTTAATTATTTGAAATACTTTAAAAAAAAAAATAAAAAAAAAAAAAAAAGGTCATTGCGCTACAAAAAATTTATAACAAAACCCTTATTCAAGGCTACAACAATTGGTAATTCTTATGAGTTTTTGTAAGATCGCTTGTAACACGTTTGAAATATTTCTTCGTTTTTTCCAAATCATCTTGTAGGCTGGAGATTTTTTATAATTAACGTGCTAGAAAATTTAAATTACATTTGTTTTAATTAGTGACGAGCGACAGTTTCCCTGCGTTCAGTTTTTGCGGATTGCATCGAAAAAACCCCAGACACACACACACACCTAAATCTGGCGGGCAAATTTGGAATAGTCTTAACGACTGGCACAGTCCTATTCTCAGACCTATCTAGGGAGCGTTAATTAAGGCATTGAGTAATGACGTTTAATGGCGTAGAGGGAGCATCGACAGTTGATTTTCCAGAATTTTCCCTTTTAATGTTCAGAAAGAAAAACGTAGCGTTGACTCCTTAAACGTTTTTTACGTAGTAAAAATTTAACTAAGTATATATTAATTTTTGTTAGAACTAGGAATTGCGTTTTTGGCTCGTTGCTGAGAAATTCTACGGTCGCAAACTTTGTGTTTTATGAAGGAATTTAAGCTTTTTATTTCTCTGCGTATTCATCTGTTTCTTTTTTATTCTCTTCTACATCATATAGATGTGTATGTTAATTTATTCTCTTATACATCATATAGATGTATATTAAGATCGTAACATAGTTTTTTCGTTGAAGACGCTAAAAGACAAAGTGTTGCATTAGTGGTTATAATCTCTGAACCTCCGTTGATTGGTTCAGGATTAAGTGTGATTATTTTTTAATCATCGTCCACATTTTAAATGTAGTACACGTTTCAATAGGGAATTTTCGTTAAAACTGACTTACACGGTTGTGTATATTGTACGTTTAGCTTACAAAGTAAATAAAAGCCAGTCATATGCTGAGAAAAGCCTGTTTACCGACTGAAAATGCGTTTCGAAATGTGGACTCATACTAGCGAGCGGGAGTTTACAATAACTATCAAGCCTATAATCGCTCGCTAAAAGTAAATAAACTGCTTTTTACGAGTATTTCACGATTTTGGTATTGTGAATTTTCTAAGTTTTATTTGCTTTTTCGATTTTTAAGTAGAATTATTTCCTAAATGGAGAGCAAGCTGCGCTAAATTTAGAATGTTATTTCGTACAAAAATAAAACATTATGAACTAAAAAAAATTTACATTCTTTGTTTTTCTTTTTTCATCGTCGGTGAAGCGCGTTTTTCTTTTAGAGTTGTGTTTTTTCGTTAAATTCGATAACCTTTAAGCCCCGGTCGTTCGTCGGCCCGAAATTTATTGAAACCGAATTTGTAATTTTTAAATTACAAGAGGACCGATGAAATTCTTTTTTAGGTTTCTTTTAACTTATTCGTTCTAGTGTAAATCTGTTTTTTTTTTCTTCCCATTTGACCACCTGCAATTTCAATTTTTAGAACGTACACATAATTAGTAAACAGCTTGAAATATTACCTTCGTTCCGGTCGTTTCTAGAAAAATAACGGAAACCGAATGCAATCAATTTAAGCTTCGGTTCTAATCGAATTTTCATTAATACGCAAACTGTACAAACAAGCCGATTCTCTTTTCGAGCTTTACCACATATAATCGCCTGGCTGTGTATGTATTTTAGCTTATTTTAAGTCCGGAACAATTCATCGTCTTACAGCTTTCGCCGAACTGTATGTCAAATTCCGTAAAACTTGGTGGCGAGAAATGTTTTACCTATCACCCCCTACTGATTTTTTCTGTTCACTTACAAATCGCCAAACAGTTAGAAAACAACGGTTCCGGGTTTGTTATTGAAAGGTTTGTTTTGCCTTCTCCACGACAAAAGTTTGATCAAAAATTACTATAGCTGACTGAGGGCTTGAACATCTTTTACTTTATCGGTTAAAAAATTGTACATATATGAAAGATACCGGATCGGTATTTTAAAAATAATTGATAGTAATGGGGGATTACACGAGTCAAATACGGAAAAATTAACAATTTTTTAACTCGGACAAAAAATTCTATTTTTTCTCGGCAACTATTGGCGTGAGTGAAATTTCTTATATTCTTAATTTGCAGAATAGTGTGAGATGGCGTGTGTCATTTGTCACAGGAGGGGGTAATAGAAGGAAGAAGAATATTACCTCTGACACGATGAATTACGAATAATCGTTAGACCGTTTAAGCGCACTGAATATTGAAAGTGATCAAAAGTGGGGCCAGCACTTTACACGTACGTGTATGAGAAATAACCAGCTCATGAAAATAACGTGATTTGCGTGAAAAGTGCTTAACGTAACAGCGTAATTTGCGATATCATTGCCCATATGCCGTATCAGAATTATTATTGAGTATTTTTCACGCGAATTATAAAACGGTGTTTTTGTGACGTTTCGTGTAATTTCGTGTAGGGGGTGGGGGCTACGTTTTTACTGGTTCCAGAATTCTCGAACTGGCAGAAATTCGCGGCGATTAATCGATAGTAGTTCGATGTATTAAATCTTACAGGTGAGCAGATGTGGAAATCGTTTATTAATAATTTCCTAGACAGTGTTGCACGGCGGCAATGGTTAGGATGAAACGGCACGGAGTGTGTGTACGCATTCCTGGTCGCGTGCGCCGCGATATACGTAGTAATTGTTGTCTGGGCTAAAAATATTAGTAGCGGCGGTGGTTTGCTGTTTAATTTTGGAATCCGCCGATTCGAGCCGCTCTCACACTAACATCTGTTCCGGCCCTAAAGACGTTCCTCCGCGTGTATTCGTTTTTCGGTGCTTCTATCTACACTGAGTACTGGTGCTTCGGAAGTGGCCGCTCTGTTTCCCACCTCTTATTACGACGAGTTTATGCAAACTGTTAAAACCGCGGTTAATACTGGTGCAGTTCTAAGGGTTCCGCCGAACTGTTATTACCGAATTTATTATTTGACCAATTTGTGTATTTGTCGTCTCCATAGCGATGAAAGAAAAAACCTGTGTGTACTGCACGTTTATGTGGGGACCGGCTTTAAAATCCTTCCCTGTTCCGGTTCAGGTGGAATAGGTAACAGCCGCATTCCCGAAACACCTTCGAGGAAAAAATCGAATTTTTATTGATACGCAAACAATACGAACAAGCCGATTCTCTTTTCGAGCGTTACCATATATAATCATCTGGCTGTGTATGTAATTTAGCTTATTTTAAGTCCGGAACAATTCATCGTCTTACAGCTTTCGCCGAACTGTATGTCAAATTCCGTAAAACTCGGTGGCGAGAAATTTTTTACCTACACCTCCTGCTGACCTTTTCTGTTCACTTACAAATCGCCGAACAGTTAGAAAACAACGGTTCCGGTTTTTTTGTTGAAAGGTTTGCTTTGCCTTTTCCACGATGAAAGTTTAATCGAAACTTAAAGCTTGAACATCTTTTGCGCATTGCGCTTGTTCTATTCTCTGCATGTGATGATACTGTTTTTCGATAAAAAGACGTAAGACGCACCTGTGACCAGATATCTTCATCTAAACGCGATTTGGGTTGTGAAAGAGGCGTTACGAAACAAGCGTACCCCACATAGCATGTTTTAGCCATTTCCCCGGATCTAATATATCTGGTCCATTTTTAGCAATTTTGATTCAAAAAATTTGCCAACGTACAATTTAATTTCAAGTGTATCCGTTCGCAGATCTTTTACTAATATTTAAGTTGTATTTCAATTCTCCGGAAATCCGAACACAAGCGATTTTTCAGTTTTAGGAAGAACGATTTACAATGCATAACTGAGAGCAATAAAGTAGAAACATTTTTAAGATGGGTTAAACATTATTACTATACTTTAAAAAGTGCGTGTTTTGTATTTTTCTCTCCGATCTGCGTGAAAGAACAGCGTATGTTAGATGTCTCGGTATATCTTAATAGTTAGTCGGCTAATTTCATGTCGCCCTGCATGTTGAACAGAAAGTTACGCGCACTTTCAGCATGTAGGCGCTTGTGGTTTTTCGTAGGAAATGGTCGGTGATCTAAGCTGCCGACGTTAGCGTACTTAGTCGTACTTCTATGCGATGATATTGGTTGTGTTGGATGGTACTACTTTAACGGACGGTATAATGATCGAGTCAACGATCACTGATGCTATGTGTGGATAATTGGTAAACGACAATCGTAAAAGTTACGTTCGACTTTTTGTTGGTTGAGCTAAGCAATCTTTTATTAAAGTAGATGAGCAGGAAATGAATTATATTAAAAAAAAAAAAAAAAGAAAAAAAAAGTTCCTGAATGTGGGAAATTTTTGAATGTAAAAGCTTCGATAATTTTGTTCACGATATTCACACATTTTGTTTTTATATATAACTTATCGCAAAATGCAGTTAAATCGCTTGGGTGAGCGTTTAGTCTTTAGAAAATCCTACCGTAATTGCTTTTCCATCGCATCGTTTATCGTGTTGCTTTGACGAGCCCTTTTCCTAATTTGAAGATTTTGTGTGTTTATATATATATATATATATATATATATATATATATATATATATATATATAGAGAGAGAGAGAGAGAGAGAGAGAGAGAGAGAAAGAGAGAGGGATGCAGTTCATGCAGAGGTCAGCAAGGCTGAAAAATGATCAATCAACTTTTAAGGGAAAACTTTAATCTTGATTGAGAGACATTCGGATTTTATTTGGTAATACACTTCTTGAAAGCAGGCGGTTGAGAAAATTATTGATGGACGACTGCATTCATTTTGATTGGGCGATTTTGAACTTACGCAGCGAGTGTTTGAAAATGAGAAGTAGATAAGTTTGTAAAGTTTTGTTCTAGTATATATGGTTTTCTTTAACCGCGAAATATTACTAATTTGTTGATTCGCCAATGTTATTCGGAAATATTAATTTATCATTGGCCGAATATGTAATAACTTCCTAGATGCAAGATTTTATAAAATCACCATTGTTAATCGCCGGCGGTCGAACTATAACAACGTGATATACAGAAGAAGAAAAAATAATAAGAAAAAAGTTTTAAAAATCTGAATATAGGGTTTTATTTTAGGATTCAAATAACGGTGGGAATGTAGGGCAATGTACAGTAATGTATACGGCAATATAGGGCAATGTATATAGTAATGTATACGGCAATGAGTGTTTGAACACAACACTGACCGCCCTGATTATTATTTTTACATTAGTGATGCTTAACTTTTTTTCTCCTGTTTCTCGGCTCGTCTTTGAGTAATAAAAATTTTTCCGGAGTCTGTTAAACTGTAGACTGGGAATTTTGAAGTGAACTTGTGGTATTAGGTATACGTGACCGAAACACTAACGTCTAAAGTCAAGGGTTGTGTTTTCGAAAAACTTATTTGTACTCTAAATATAATAATCGTAGCTGTGAGAAAATAATACGTAAATTTATATTTAAAATCTAAAATTTTCTGTACGTAGAGAATAGAGTGTTTCAATAATTTGTAGTGTTTCAGTAAAATCAGTTAAAAAAAGAAAAATAATAAAAGTCTAAAATTAAGCTTATAGTTTGTAAAAATGCATTATTTACTGTAATTTTGCATAAGTTGATTTTACCTAATTTTACATACTTTTATAAAATTTATTATAACACAGCTTTTCCTAAATTCCTTTAATGCCCGAACAAACTTTAAAAATAGTTATATAATTCGTTGTCTCTTGTACATGTTAGCGAGTTAATTTTTCCCCATACAGTTTACACTAAACAAGTATATACACATTCGTATAGGTGGATAGACATAAAGCAGATCAGTTCTGCAAAGGTTAATAAGGTTAGCACTAGGCATATGATAAGAAATGTAAACATACATGAGCACGAGTCGGTAAACAAATGTAGTGATATAAGAATCTAGTGTCGATGAGTTCGATTAAACAATTAACATGGACACACATGTATGCATTTCAATTATTAATTAAGCAAATTAATTTTCCTTTAGTTAATGTGCTTTAAATATGCATACGTGACACGAAAAAGGTACATACGTATTACGCTCATTGATTGACAAATACATGAGCCTATGAGTTTTACACCGGTTTGGAAGTTGATTGATATATATTCATTACAATCGACAGAAACCATACCACTTTGTTAAAGCACCATTGTATAAGTTAACATGTTACTCGTTAGAGTCTGATTATACCTCATAGTGGCGTTGTCATACATGCAAGTATGATTAGCGTTTAACATTCGACGTAAGTTAGTTGTATGGTTAAGTTTGACCAATTGTTTAATTTCAGCTGGAGCAGAGGCAACAAAACCATACATAAACATTTAAATTTAACAAGTCCGTTATGTTTCATTTGTTACGGAACAATTTATTTCTTATTACAACGAGCACAAAAAGTTAAAATCGATTCCGTTCATTGTTAGTTGAATTTTAATAATGTATCTTAAAACTTCATATACAGGGTGACCGCCCAGAAACAGTAAACTCTGCAATTTATTTCTTTAATAAATAAAAAAAACTATTGAACAGATTTTCATCGAGCAAAATTTATTTCAAAAGCACAAGCCTGGAAATTAAGTGTGAAATATGACAATCGTTCAAATGGCGACTATTTGCAGACACATAATCCACAAGTCTGCGAAATTTTTCAATACTTTTTCTAGTTGAGCTTGCGTTATTTTAGCTGATTCTTCTCGAATACGAATTTATAAAAGTCTTTCAGGTTACGTGGTCGGGTTCCGTAAACACAGCTCTTTAGGGGTAGTTCCTGGGGGGGGGGCTAGAACAGTCCTATGATCACGGTAGCGAAGAGAAATTGCAGCGGCGCGGCAACAAATGAGCGCTGAGTTCGTTTTTCAATGCGAGAAGCTTGTTTCAGTCGCAGCGTGATAATTCGCTCCATCTCGATGGAACTAGGTGCGATTTAGAGGACGTCTGCGATGCAATTCTGATAGATGAAGGGATTTGTCATCTGAAGGTAGTAAGTAATGCGTTGATGGTTCCTTTAAAAAAAATTACGAACCGATAACTCCATACTTCGCTACCACGGCCCTAACAGTAACTCTTTGGCCATGTAACGGTTTCCGTTCCGTTGCGCGTTATCTGTTCAATGTTCACGGAACCAGAAAGCGCAAAATAAGCTTCACCGCTCATTAAACGATTCTCTAACAATTAATTTCCTCATCTTCCAGCTTTTGAAGAGTGGTTTTAGCGAAATTGTTCTGTTGCCCAAAGTCAGTTTCAGTTCTCTTAGGTTATCTATATATCGATAGCTCCAGTCCTCCAACAAAATCTGTCGAACTGATTCTCTTGAAAGTTGTAACGAAACGGTGTGACGACGATCAACGAATCGTTTTGGACTGTTTTTTAAACGTTACCGAAACTCGTGTTCGATGTTTTCAACGGTGCATTTTTTTTGACACGGAGGTGTTTCATCAATGGCTGTTGAAACGCATTTTAACCCATCTTTCCATTATTTTTCAACTTGAAATCGATTTAAAAATTTGTTTGCAAAACAATCTTTATACATGAGTAACCAAATTTACTAGAGAAACCCGTTCATCGTAAATTCCTCTTGTTCTTCCTTAGAATAATGTGAGCTCAGTTGTAACAAAATTTCCATTCCCACAGTACACATAGAGTGACATGATCGCTCTAGCAGTGTTAACGACCGAGTTATTTAAGAAACAAACTAGTTTACTGCTTCTGGATTGTCCTGTATGTTCGTGAAAAGTACAACTTATGTTTTTGGCTTTCGGTTGTTTAAATTTCGAATAGCAAACCACGTTCAATATGTTCCATTCGCTCCATATAAATTTACATGTGCATTGACCAAAGTGGCTTTGTACGCTGCGGTAAATTTAACTTTTACGTATTTGAAAATAAATCTGGCATAGTTTTTTTTATTGTTAATGGTTAAAATTTGATTTAAAATCTATGAAATTCTTATATAGAAAAGACATCGATGAATTTAAGCAGTTATCTTTTTCTACGTGTGTGTATGTGTGTGCGTGTATATATATATTAATAACAATGTAATTCTTAGGCCGGCTCCCATTAGAAAAATTGTCCCAGTTTTATATAACGAATGTTATTTTTTTTTATGTCGATGCCGGTAAGAATTACGTAAAGTTTGATCATTTTATACAAAGTGTAGAAGAGAAACAGATAGAAATGTAAGTAAGAAGGGTCAAGGGGCAGAGCCCCTTGCAAGGCCAAAGTGGCCGATTTTTTATATATATTAATTACAACGTAATTCTTAGGCCGGCCCCTATTAGATTTTGTAACGAAAAATGTCACAATTTTATGTAACGAAAAAATGTCCTAATTTTATGTAATGAAAGTGAAATGTTAGGATAGAATTTTTGTGGTTATGTTATTTTTTTTTTTTTTTTGTGTTGATGCCAGTAAGAATTACGTTGTAAATTTCGATCATTTTATACAAAGTATAGAAGAGAAAGAGACAGAAATGAAAGCAAGGGGGTCAAGGGGCACAACCCCTTGCGAGGCCAAAATGACCGAGTTATATATGTATATATATATATATAATATACGTATGAATAATGAGTGTTTAATTAAGCATAACAAAACTATATGCTGTTTTCCGACACTACCGATCAGCATTAAGGTTGTCCGTTGCATAAAACACTATGTCAGAGCTTTCATTTATGTGCTACTCACTGCCGACGCGGTTTGAAGTTAGAACTCACTTTTTTCGTTGACTTTAATGAAAATAAACGCAGTGTTTTTATGTTACATTTTAAGTATACATAAATAATTTGACTGCATCAATCAAAGTTAATTACTACCGACTAAGACTAATTTCTAAATTTTTATCAAATATATCAAGTCACAATCGGATTAGTGTTTTAATGGAATCGTTGAGAATATGATAACAGAAACGGCGGCATTTCTCAACGGTCACTAATGTAACGGCATCACTTCAGCCGGACGATTCGGAAACCAGTTGTTGCAAATTCATGATTTTTGTTTTCGGGGACATGTTTAAATTCGCCAAGTTTCGGATAATCTAAATACTTGTACTTTTTTTAATATTATGTAATTACGTTTACAAAAACATATATACAAAATAGTTAAAAAATATCAGCTTCGTCTAAATTAAAAGAATGTGCAATAAAACGATTTAAAAACAGAGAAGAGTACATTGTTTAAACTTTTAGTTATTATCGCGAGTCGCGTATTATTTATAATATGAGAATAAAATTAGTGATTGAAATCTAATATTCGATTATTCCAGTTTAATTTAAACAAAAAAATATATCCGCTTAAGGGGAAAAAGTATTTATGTTGATAATCAGTGTAATGAACTTGCTTCTGTAATATTTATAGCAATAAATAAAACGAAAGGTTTACTACAAAAAAAAATTTTAAAGTGAAAAATGAACATAACACAATCAGTTCGCTTGTAGATGCATAAAAGCGTAAATATTAAGAGATTTTTATGAAAATCGAATCTATTTTTAAAAACTTCGAAATAGAAAATTATTGTTAATCTTAAAATTAAAAGCCAGATACGATATGCGCGCGAGTTTTTCAAAGACGTAAAAAATTTTACACAAGTTTTGAATTACCGTTATTTTCAAATGTGTTAGTCATCATTCAGGAGTGGATTAAGGATTTACGGGGCCCGTGTTAGGTTTAATAAATACACTCTTAAAATACATGAAAACATTTTTTTTGTTTATTTTACTTGATATTTATATGCAAAAATGGTAGATACGGCAAGCAGGTGACTTACATTGTCGATTTCTTTGGAGCAAATCACCTGAAACATAAAAATTAAATAGTCTTGGGTAAAGCAAAACCTTGGGTCCGTTCGGAACTACAATTACTAATTTTTATACATAATTAATAAAATGGACTTTTTCGAGAGAAAAAACAGGTGTTTTTTTTTAGTGGTTTTCGCAATAAAAAATATAGTAAAAATTAAAATTTTGGTATGATCATAGTTCGAAATTTGAAAATTGGACAACGTTAAGCCAAAAACTGTGTTTCGAGAAAATGTCGTTTTAATTTTTTTTTTTTTTTTTTTTTTTTGAAAAATAGTGGAGAAATCCTCCCTACGCCTAATCGGCGATACCTGATCATACAAAAATTTTTCCGGATGTTCCAGAATTTCTTTTCATCCTATTTGGCCTCTCTATGCTTCATTTTCTACCCTCTTTAGAAGCCTTAAACGAGTGACGGTTCGCTGAAACTGTGCGCGCGTTGTCACGCACGTTAGCACACTAAAGAACGCCTTCGCCATTTTCGATGCCCATTATTTTCATAATCTTTAAAACTGGATGTAAACCTTCATTAAAAATACAGGCTGCAGTAAGGCAGGCAATTTCAAAAATGGCTTTGCTACATAACACGTGTTTCGGTGTCCTACTCCGAGTAGCTTCATTAAAACTTTCGTTGTTGTTTTGAATGTTCCCTCCGATGCACCTTTGGAGTAATTCTTCCTTAGTTAAGTCTTCGTATATTGGTTTTAAAATTTCTTCAACATCTTAAGCAAGGACAGAAGGGTGTTTGTAATCTTTGAGAGTGTTACTTGCCCCGGCTTTACGATACTTTCACTAGCCAATCGGGCAGTGCATGTACTGTGCATTTGAGTCCGTAGAAATCTTGTTCCAATATCCAGCCCAAAAATATTTTTATGCATATTTTCAACTGAATCTTTGTTTCTTTGGACAGCCAATGCGTAATTTAGTGATAACTCTTTCATCAGTTTGATGGTCGAATCAGCAACTTTTTTTATTACGACTTTCTTTCTTACAAGTTTGGTCGGAGCTCTTTTTCCTTATTTCGGTGTTTTCTTTGGAGTCTTTTTCACCGGTTTCTTTGCAACTTTTCCAGTCGGCGAGGGGTGCTTTGGCAATTAAATAAAATCGGGTTTGCAGCTCCGACTAATAATTTATTTTTAGTGCTAAAATTTAATTTTGATCATGTGTTAGTCTGAATTCCCAGAGGATATCAATATGGTTTTCTTCTATCGAGGGGCCTAATGCTCCATCGGTGCCAGCTGTTTTACGTGTGACACTCTGAGTGCCACTGGCACCCATTATTGTTTTCCGAAGCTTTTATTTTTTTCCTTCAATTTTACGTGAGCTGAAAGGCTCGAGTTCGTCCTAGAGTTCACATAGAAGAAGAAGAGGGTCGAAGTCAGAACTCATCTCGAGTGATGCCTTTTCCTTTAAATTCGTATTAAGGAGATTTATTATGACGGGTGGCGTACCAAAGGAGGAAGGGACCCTTTTTTAATTAATATCAATATAGACATATATACTTCAGTCTAAATAGGTACAAAATATAATTTACAATAGGAGAAATTGCTTGAGTAAACAAAATCTGTAAGCGCTTAGCTAGAACCGGAGTAGTGGAGCGCGCTCAGGTACTAATATGTAAGGTATCGAAAAGTATAGTTCAAATGTTCGGATCATTCTGAAATTTTCAGAGAATATTTCAAAAAAAAAAATTAAAAAATCTGTTTTTTTAAAGTTTGCTAGGTAGAATGATTCCTTAAGAAACGTGCAACTTCAGTTTATACGAATAGGTCGTCGCGATAGCTTAGTTGCTAGACCGCTTGGCTTCCGTTACGGAAGTCTCGGGTTCGATCCCGGGCGACGACAGAAGTTATTACGAAAAATTAAATTAAAATACTTGCTATTTCACGTGGAAAGCAATAGCAAACCACCACGTACAACATCATATGCGCGCTAGGTCAGTACACAGCAGACACACACGGGACTGCACTTGTAACGCAATAACAAGCGGCTACAATCAGTTCCGAATGTAGTATTTATTACGTGGGTGTACACCCGCGTTGCATATAATAATTGCCTAGTATACAACCCATATATATCTGCACAGTTGAAATGTACGAATAGGTTGCCCACCAATCAAACGGTTGAGGAGATAATGCTCTAATACATATATGTACGCAATAATTACAATGTTATTCTTAGTTCGACCCCCATAAGAAAAAATGTCCCAATTTTATGTAACGAACGTTATTTTTGTTTTGTGTCGATGCCGGTAAGAATAACGTAAATTTTGATAATTTTATAAAAGTATAGGAGTGAAAGAAATAATAAGGGCAGTCAAGGGGCCGAGCCCCTTGCGAGGCCAAAGTGGCCGAGTTATACACACACACACATATATATAAATGTTAATTTTTAAATTTTCGTCGGCGCTACTGCGGATTTGATTAGAGGGCGTTCAGACGAAACGCCGGTTGTTTAATCGGCTTTTACGTTTTTAACATTTTTTTGTTGTTCACCTGCTCGATTTCAATAATTTCCAACGTTGTTATAACTATTAGTAAAGAACACTTCTGTGTATTCATTCTTTTTTTCCTTTGTTTTGGCATGCTAGCAAAAGACTCGCGCGCTCAGAAGCAGTATAAAGAAAAAGAAGTCTCAAATCGATTTGGGCAGAAATTGTGAAAGAAGATCAGGAAGCCTAAGAGGTAACAGATTAGAATAATAAAATAGAAGAGGATGCGCATTTAAAGAAAGCGTGGTTGCGATCGGAAACAACATTATCATCGGGGAGGGTGTTCGAAAAAAACGAAAACGCGAGGAAAAAACAGTCTGATTAAGGTGTAAGCGAATAATATTTTAATTTAATGAAATGTTCGCATTTCATGCTTCGAAGTGCGAAGGATAAAAATGAGAAAGAAAAAAAAAAAAACCTTCGCCTAGTGTTCCAAGTACAAACTGAAGAGGCTCTTAATGGAGCAACGACTTTTCTCGAATTATTCAGATTAATCTTCCGGTGTGCGGACCACCTACCTGTTCCGTTAAACATTCAGTTCATTAGGATGATGATTCGGGGTTGAAACTTCACCCCACCGCGGAAACGGAGGTTCAGTCTCCTGTGAGTAACTGCCCGGACGGGGAGTGGAGTTTTAAATTTTACAAGTCACATGTATGCTGTTGTAGGCAGTGGTTTTGCACAGTCATCCATCTTCTGGCAGTATCGTTTGTTGCTGCGCGAAAGTATTAGCGCAGGTCTGGTAACCTTTGCCAAATTCGCGCGTAGTCGGTGCCGCTCAGCGAACTGCGAAAGTGTACTTGCAAGGAAAGAAAACGGGCGGTAACCGGGAAGCAGGTGTTGTGACGATGAGCAATTGACGGTGGACGTTTGTAGCGAATGTGTCTGTGCAACGGCGGTAGCGGCGTTGGCGGCGGAGACAGTATTTGCGCAGATGATGTATTCATGTGGCAGGAAAGGCGAGATGAATAGGAGAGCTTTTCTTCATTTGACGTGTGCCAACCCGGAATATATATCTTAATTGTCTACTTCCGCTCTCTCGCTCCTCGTCACTGTGCGCATCATACGCGTAATGCACAACATGTGCGTCCTGTTGTCGGTTTTTTATGTTTTTCTTACACTATTTTCTATTTTAATTTTCACTAGTCTCCATTCTGGTCGCGTTCATAATGTCCACGTGCTACTTACCCCGAGGGTTACTCTATATCGCGTGTAAACATCTTTTATGGTTTGTTAAGGAACGGCAGATCAGCTGGAGCATAAAAAGAAGCAGATCGTTCCATTTGATTATTTAACTAGTGAACACAGGGTATAGTTGTGTGACGCTGCTAGTTATACTACCCTTATTTTTTGCCGCACAGTTCAAAATTGTTAATGTTGTTTTCCATATGTGTTCTTTTTTAACGAATGAAGTAACATATATATATATATATTATATATAAATAAAAGTGTGTGTATGCGTATATTGTGACGTTTAATTTGGTTGCATCCTCGCCAGGTATGCCAGATGTAATGTTCAAAGTAAATAGACAACTGTACACAAAACAATATACTATTATCTAAATATTATAAACTATAGAAAAAAAACATACATCGTAGAAAAATTTAACTAATTATTAAACAACTTTGACTTGTTCGGAGTTAAACGAGATACATATTTATGATGAATTTTATAAAGTTAAGATGTAATCATAAAAACGAAATGTATTCATTTCTTGCTGAAGTAGATATTATAACTAGTTCATAAATAAAACTTCAAAAACTCGTCATTTTGAAATTATTAATTTATATGATTTCGAATACGTATTTCCTGTAAATCACTTTTTGCTGTTTAAATATTATACATGTAGATACTAGTAAAAAACAAACCGGTTTCCGACCAAGTCAAACATTTAACCAATAAGACGATTCGGCAGCCCAGCCTGAGTATGAAGATTAAAGGTAGAATGGATTGTGTGTAGGCCTTTCAGCGTGTAAAGAATTGCAAGATTAAGACACTCAACAGCTTGAATGATACTCCGGGGGGTGCAAGCTTATTTACGTCTGTTTTTACTTTCCAAGATTTCTAACGCTTATGTGCATTTTAGTTATTTTCATGAAGCTGGGTGATAATGAATGTTGAAATATAGGAAATGCTATTTCGAATCTTATAGCGCAAAATGTTTTTATGTTGTGTTTAATGGATGAACAAGAGATATTCAAAGGGGAGTGGAGGGGGATTTCAAATTTTATTCGTAAAGATTTCAACGCCATTTGTGAACGAATTTCGAAAACACTGCCGTTTCGACAAATATTAACGATACAAATTTAAAATTAAAAACAATTAACCATTTATGAATTACTACATTAATAAATGACGAAAATCACAAATATTTTGTTACTTTTTCACGACTCTTCCGAATGATACTTTATTAAATGTAGGTGAATACATCCTGTTTGTTAAAACTGTATAATAAAACAAACTTTAATAACAAACAATATAGAACAATAAATTAGATAAGTACCTATTTAGAAACGTTTTCGGGCATAACCTATCATCAGCTAAGACTAACTTTAAGTTTCCTTTAAGTTAGTCTTAGCTGATGATGGGTTATGCCCGAAAACGTTTCTAATTAGGTATTTATCTAATTTATTGTTCTATATTGTTTGTTATTAAAGTTTGTTTTATTATATATATTATATGATACTTTATTGTTCGGGATCGCGTTACCGTTATTTATTTAGCGTTAAAACGCTCGGCGGGGGATGTTAATTGACCTTATTACCTCTGATTAAATCGGAAGACAAAGGAAAACACTGCATGACTATATTTGATGTGATTTAGATAGATTTAGAGTTAAACAGTCTCGTCTGTCGGAATTATCTTTATTATTATTACTTGGCTGCATGCCCGTATATTGTCTCATAGCAGAGGAGCAATGTCCCTTACGTTACAGACAGGAAACCGATAAACATTTAAACGTTGTTCCGTCTCTTAATATAAATTATTTTGTGTGTGTGTGTGTATAGCGCCTTTCCTTCCTCTTCTTATAGGTACGTAACAAATTTCTGAATGTTCCTCGATTTTCTAATAGTTTATTTTGTATCATAATCACATAAGCATATCTGTGCTTCTAATTTTTTCGCCGATCTCATGAAGATACATATATATATATATATATATATATATATATATATATATATATATATTTACCAGTAACAAAACAGAGATTTGATTTTTGCTTTCTAAAAACAAAAAATAAAAAATCAGTAAAACAATCTTGGAATGCTAGATGTCATACTACGATGACTCCATATTTCTACGTTAAGATCTGCCAGCAGCAAATGTAAAATATTTAAAAAAGTCGCTATTTGCTGAGAAAATAAAATTGCGTACTCAGATGAATATCGTCAATAAATACCATCTTATAAACGGATATTAATAAAATGATAAACGGTGATAAATAAAAATGAGCGAAGAGTTCACCAACTCATTGTAGTGGCGACATCTTATCCATTTGGCCATTATTGTCAATTACTTAGATTCACTTACATGTATCTAAACTTTATATTTATTTTCTTTATTTTTTATTTAATCCTGTGTTTTTCATTATTGAGTATATCGGAAAGGATATTAACCAACAATGTATCAAAATCAGGATTAGAATAAGTAAAGCAAAGTGGTTTTCATTTTCCTCTATGTTGTTCCCCTTTTTTCGAGAGGACTTTAGCCATTTTAGACGTTTGATATATATCTTGGCTTAATCTGAAAGTTGTATACAAAATTAGTTACTTAAAATACTTTCAGTGATATTGTGCCATTTTTTAAACAGAACGGGCAATAGATTTTAAGTAAACATAATATAAAATAAGGAACAGAATTAAAAGTTCTCTTTCTCTTTTTCCTTTTCTTAGAGCATTGGTTCAATAAATGTGTATGAAATAGATGAAACAAGTTGAAAATAATTTTTTTTTTTTTTGTATTTGATGTGGAACTAACGAAAACTTCTAAAATCGAAACAACTGAGATGATAGGTAAAGAAAGAACATGAAAGGCATTATATAGAAAATCAAGTCTTAACAGTTGAGAACTAAATAAATCACAGTCAAGGGATGGACTGGAACATTTAAAAAACATGTGCTCTTTGTCATAAACATAATAGGAATTATATACGGGATGCAACGTATAAAAGCTATACTTAGTCAAGACAAAACAGATTAGCGAAGAATAAAGAAAACTGATGAGAGAAATGAGGGCAAGGTATTTTAGTAGCTATGGATCGACAGGCGAGAGAAATTACAAAATTAAGTGACTAGCCGCAGTGCGGTAACCAACGAAGTTCACATGAGATGCAATAATTACTAATTAAAATCGGTTTGGAAATTTATTTATTTTTTCTCGATTAATAAAATGTGATAGTTTAACGAAATTTAAGATTTGAAAATTTCTGTATACTCAAACATATATTTTGATAATTGTTTCAACTCCATACAGAAAATCAAACGAAATTTTAAATAAAGTCATATATACCATTTATGTATTTTTATAAAAATTATTCTAATTAGAATCCAATATTAAATTTATCCAGAAATTATTGCAATTAATATGTGGTTAAAGTTTATTGAATGATCTGTTAATTTACAATGTCATCAGTTTAAAGGTTAATAACAAAAATTATTAGTTTAAATAGTAAATTAGATACCGTGACTCCTCCTAATATGAAATGAGTAATTTTGTTTTAACAATCTTCAAAATCAGTGAATTTTTTGGACGTTTTTTTTCCTTTTTAATATAAAAATTAAAATTTATTATTGCTGTCATAAGTTAACACTTTAACCAATGCCTCACTAACGTGTCAGCATATTTTTTAATCTTTCTTTGATTTAACCACAAAAACAATGAAATAAAAAATTTTAAAATAGATTAAAGCACAAAAAAACGATGTATTTAGAAAAATTATGATGAAGTCGTTGAAAAAAAAGAAAAAAAGATGATTATTAAAAATTGAATTTTATGTATTGCGTTAGAATTCACTTTTTTTCAAAAGTCTTATGTGATGTTTTGCTAAATGAGACTAAAATATTTAGATCCGTTACTTATAAAAACATACATGTGTAATAAACTTTCCAGTTTTTACTAAACTCAAAATTAAATCTACTCGGCCTTCATAGTAAGCAACAACAAAATCCTGGATATAAAAAATCGCGAACACAACACTTCTGAAAAATGGTAAAACAAAACTGATTTGGGTCTCGTAACATTGACAGAAAAACTGCGGCGATAGCGTTTGCTGAGGAGTATCATGCGGCAACGATGTCGGGTTTCGTAGCGTCTGTATAAAATCTTAAGAGGTCTCGCATCTAATAGTCTACCTCCCGGGTCTCGCATAATACATTATAAAACTGCAAAATTTGTATATTTTATTTTTAAATTTAGCTTACCCCTCTGGTTACTATGATTTACATGAATAATTACATTACAAAAACATAATTTTGTTATTCTAGTATTTTAAATAAGCCCTGGTATCAGATGGTCTGATTGATACACCCGGTCTCACAACGTTGTGGACAGCAATATATATATATATGTTTAAGTGAAAATCAAAATAGGGCGGCAGCCTAGAGCTTAAGTGGTTCAAAATAGGATTATTACAAATACAAATAAACTATTCACATGCATTATTGCAAGATTTTTATTTATTTATTTATTTTATTATTATTATTTTTAAACGGAACTACTAATGGTGTTGTTCTAGGAAGACGATGATTCAAAGTTTAGTATATCTAACAACAATTAAAGGGCTATGTAAACATTACAAGGTAAGCACAGATGCAAAGTAGATGTGAATGAACAGAGACAGAAAAAGACTGTTGTACAAAACACAGACTTGTTTTACACTGTTACTCAACATTTCTTTAAAATAACGACTTTGGGGTAAGATATAAATAAGCAGACTTTTACGATGTATATTCAAGAGTTCTGTAAGCATTAAGAAACAGATTTAGATGATTAATATGAATAATCGGTCAAATTCTTTATTCATTTTTTTATGATTTGATATGTAGTCAGTTATATTTAAAAAGTTCTAAACTAATAGCTCTGTGCCGTTGAAAACCTAACACAAATTAATTGAATTTGGTTTTCCTATCTTTCTTTTTCTATCCCTTTATACCAATTTCTCTAGTGATATGTTCGTTGAATTGTCATTATCTATGGTTTTCATTTTTTCATTATATCTGGTGATCTTGTCTGTTTGTCTGTGTGTGTATGTATGTATGTATGATTTTGTTATTAAAAGAAGTCAAACTCATCAAATTACAATATCAGGTACAATTTTTATATATATATATTACAATGTAATAAAATAATTAAATTTGGAGGTTGTGAAATCATATTTTTTTTTTGTGTTCGAGTTCAGTGTGCTATCTATTGTTTACTCGCGTTCGCGTCTTCCTTATCAGCACATTGTAATCGACAGACTGGTGAGACTGTTCTTTTATTATCTATTTATAAGTTTCCAATTTCGCAGCGTACTAATTATTCGTTAACTTCTACCAGCTGTACTTTCGTTTATTTTTATTTATTTATTTATTTTTCCTTATCCTCCCCCCCCTCCCCACCCGCACCCACGCCAACCTTTATTTTGGTAGTTTACTTCAATTTTCACTTAGTCCGATAGATGAGTTCTCTCGAGATGGTTTGTCTCTCAGTTTAAAGGAGGTGGATTCCTCCAACGAACAGAAACTTCCCAGTCCTACTTCTCCTAAATCATCCTTGCTCTTGAAAGAATTTCGACTTTCACAAACTGATTTAAGCACTTCTGATAACGCCAGTGCAGTAGGTATCAGAAATGTTATTAATAATTTCGGTGTTCAAAACGATCTTATTAATGTCAGTAATAATAATAGTAATAATAACAATAATGATAATTATAACGAAAGGAGTAATAATGTTTCTACTTCCATTAGTATTTAGTAGTACTACTGCTACTCTTTCTCCTACTAATACTACTACTATTACCAATAATAATAGTAATAACAATAACAATAATACTAACAACAATAGTATAAATAATTATAATAATAGTAAAGATATTTTATTGTTCTCGGCCGATCATCCGGGACCTTTTACTGTTCACGTCAAAAGTTGCTCCATGGATAAAAATTTAGGCAACCTTCATCCCTTAGCACTTGCCAGGCTGATTACTAAGTTATACTACCTTTGATTTTTTTTTTATTTGCTTAAATGATGCATTAACTATTTAAGAATGATGTTCAAAAATTATTTTATGGGAAAAAATTCGATAAATGACATTTACAGCATATTTTCCCAGACGTCTTTGAGCTCTCTGAAACGTTTGAAAAAGCCGTTAAGTGTACTGTTGGTTCCATTCATACACAAAATTTCTGCACCAAGAACTCCTTCAATTGTCAGAAATTTGATGACCATGCCTCGCCAGATTGGAAACGTTTACTGACATGTTTCACACGTGCGCATCTGAGTACTACTGATCAGATCAAAACCCGGAAAACGGCATTTTGTTCGTACTTCCCTTCTCTACATCTGTTACTTATTGCAGGTCCCTCGTACGTATAGATGGCGGTAATAAATCTTAGAATAGCCATTATTTCCGTCTTTTGTTTTAACTACCAGATTTTTGTTATCAAAAACAACTGGAGGGCTTAATTTACTGAACGCTATTAAATTCCTTATTCTGTTTGCTATTTAATATGCAAAGTAGCGTTTCAATTAATCGTGCTTCCTAAATATTTGCAAATTTTTGTTGTTGAAAGAAAAGTTACATGCCTGATTGTTCATTTTAAAGTATATTATCGCTGTTTTACTAGTGTTAATTTCTAATTTAAATTTATTGTAATTTTTTTGTACTTTTGTGAGAGCAAATTGCGGTTTTAGGGGGGCAGTCGCTGAATTCGTGTTCACGCTAAATAAGTAAACCGGAGTAAACGTTCTCCAATATTGTTTCACCTTCCGAAGCTTCGAGATCCTGGACACCTTTCCATGCATTTGTGTTATTTCCTATTCTCGCATTAAGGTCCCCTAATATGATGTGAGATTCCATATGTAATATTTTGTCAATAACTTTTTGTAAGTTCCGTAAAGTGGTTCCTTGATACCGTCGGTGCTGCTGTCTAATGTGGGTGCATAAGCATAAATTACTACCATTTCTTATATTTGTGGGAGACATATTTTTATTTCTGTTACTCTTTCATTTAACGCTACGGGTTCTTGCATGGCATATTTCCTGATTTTATTGCTTACTGTAAGACCTACTCCATATTATACTTTCTGCCCTTGTTTCTACTTCTTTCTAATGCAGTGTGTAGCCAGTTAATAAGTTTCTTGAGCTTATCTTCTTTTGGTATTTTTGTTTTTGTCAACACCGCTGCATCTGCGTTATATTTTTTTCAATTTATGCAAGACAGTCGTCGCCTGCCGTATTGCGAAATTTGTTGTCATACCCGGGGAAGTTTTATTGTTCCTTGTTGCAAATGTGCAAAAGTGGTTTTCCTTTTAGTGATTCTTTTTAATGCCCGAGATGTCTGTTCGTTTCGTAAATGTGTCTCCGCTCGAAGAAAACTTAAAACTTTCTGACCGCCGCCTAAATGAATGCGTTAAGCGTCCATTTTCTAATTATGGAGAGATGTTAATTCATTATGGCAGGAACAGTTTCACTTACTTTTTTTATTGAGCTGTTCTATTCGAGTTCGACAATAATATTTTTATAACGTAGTCTGGAACATCTGACACTTGCTTTTTAATTGACCGGAGAATAAATGGAATGTTGCGTAACGAGACAGTTCACTTAATTCTTAGAAATCGTATTTTTAATTGCTCTCGGAAAAGTCGTAATAAACTGAGCAAACGGGGAGCGGACGATGTGATATCCACGTTATACTTTTATTTATATTTGACCTCTTCTTCATGTCCGTTAAACCTTCCTGGATTTTTCCTTGGTAAACTTGACGAGTTTATTTATTTCGAACAGACACGGCTGTTGTAAGAATTATAATTATATTATATATACGAGGGTGAATGAAATATGAACCGGACCTTTTTTTAGAACATTTATTGATACAGTAAATAAAATTTTGAATATACCTTATTTTTCTATATAATCTCCTCCTTTATTAACACATTTTCCTCACCGAATCGGAAGTTTTTTAATTCCGTTATCAAAGAATGAATCTGGTCGCGTCTGTAACTAGTTGCGCACGAACGTTTCTAAACCGTCGTCGTCGTCAAAGTGATGACCTCCCAGTTCTTCTTTGAGTGGCCCAAACATGTGGTAGTCACACGGCGATAGATCGGGACTGTAGGGCGGATGTTTCAGTGTTTCCCAATGAATTTTGGCCAATTTTCCTTGGGTCAATGCAGCTCTGTGTGGCCGAGCGTGTTGTCATGAAGCAGAATCGCACTTCGAATAGACATGTCTCACCTTTTTCGACGATAGGCCAGTTTCACTTTATCAAGCAGTTGGCAGTAGTACGCAACATTAATTGTACTCCGTTCGCAGAGAAAATCAACGAGCAATATGCCTCTGCAATCCCAAAAAATCGTTGCAAGAACTTTCCCAGTAGAAAAACAGGTCTTGGTTTTCCGGGCTGCTGCTTCTCCAGATTTTCGCCACTCCATGCTTGCCGGCTTGGACTCCGGGATGTAATGATGCACCCATGTCTCATTACAGGTGATAATGTGTCTCAACAAATCATCCCGCTGTGTTCGATATCATGCCAAAAGTCTTTCACTTACGGCAAGACGGTTTTTTGGTTTTTGATCTTCCGTTAAGAAGCGAGGAACTCATCTTGACGACACTTTGCGGTAACCCAAATCATCTGAAATGATTGATTGGGTACTCCCATACGGACGTGTGCAGCACTTTACCATATTGTAAGGCGGCGGTCTCCTTCAATAATCCCACGGATCGCACGAATCCTCATTGATGGTTGTCCGCGGTCGGCGTGCATTGGTCCCATTTTCCACTGACTCTCGGCCATCGGAAAATTTTTTGTACCAGTCGTAGACTTGGGTCCTTGAAATCGTTTTTTCAGCGAACTATGCAGTTAGTCGACACAAAATTTTGGCAGGTTTCATGCCTTCCAGCGACAAAAATTTAATAATAATGCGTTGCTGGACAGACGTGTATACCTCTTGCTCAGACATGATTCTACTAACATCCCATCTGCTCTGGCGAGCCGAACTTGTTTACTCCCCTCCACTTTACATCCTCACTCAACATATATCAAGACGTCACGTTATTCACTTCACCTAGGAAGCATTAAAAAAAAAAGTCCGGTTCATATTTGATTCACCCTCGTTTATATATGTTTTTTCTGTTAAACTCCGTGTCTCTGAAAATGCTTTGTAAAAGCTACAAGCTTTCGTTCTGAACGATACTGATGTAGAGGCAAAGTTTTGCAGTTCGATTGGTTCGAGGACCTGTTTCTCCAATTTATAGATTTTTAAAACAAATGAAAGAACAGCTACGATATCTGTATTCACGAGCATAGTTGTCATCGTATAAATAGATGGATAAAATCAAACCGTATCAGCAGCAGCAGCAAATAGAGAAATACGATGATATTACTTGCCCGGAAATTCAGGAATCCGATAAAAAACAGTATAATGTGATTAGAGAGGCGAATTTTTCTATGTAAATTTTATCTAAGTATGTCGAAGTTTTTATTATTTAAATTTGTTTATTATTGTTTTAAACTACTACCGCTATAGATGTTTGTAAAAGTTATGGTACCCACCCGTCATAAACTTCTGTGCAGTTGATCAATTGCGGTGAAAATATTATGAAAATAGTATCAAATTTGTTAACCTTGGAAATTACCACCAGCTACATAGTGATGTTTCGTTCGAGCGAAATTCGGTTTAAATAATGCTATTGAAAATATCTGCATTGCTGAGTTAATACCCATAATAGACAAGGGGCAACAATTTAAATTTAAAAAAAAAATAAATAAATAAATCATGCTAAAAATATGGCGAACACATCAAAAAATAAAATGATAAATTTGAACATTTTAGTGCTCTGGTAAAACTTACAAAAAGATGGACTCAAAACTAATGTAAAATTTTAAAGCGCACTTTCCTGTTGTTACTTAGAGCTTTGAAATTTATCAGTACGGGAAATTTAAAATGAACGAAACGTCGGCAAAAATTTTTATGCTCATTACGAAAGAAAAAATTTCGGATTTACAAAGTTGGGTAAAATTCCTCTATTTAACGATGTTGTTTTGATTTTATACTGATATCAATACACATATTTAAATTACCTCGAACGTAATATTGAATCTATTTTTTAACAATATCGCTAAATTCTTGGCGTATATTTGCGATTTGGTGTTATGATACGGAGATTAATTGTAAGAAATATACAGTTAAAATTGCAGGCGTTATTAAAAAATTTATAACGAATTATATGAAAATAAACAATCGACTAAATATTAACAAAAACGCCTAGCGATTATCGGTAAAAAAATTAAGGTAAATAAATAAATAAAAAACATTATATTAATTAACTTGGTTTCCCGTCACTACTTATATATAACTTTCCATCTAATTTTAAAGACTCGCACTAAAGTAATCCCAATGTACTATTATTTCGCGTTTGGACCTACACAAACTAATAGAGGGAGCATTCTTACAGAAAGAAGGTCTATTGCAAGTTGTTAATCGGAGAAAAAAAGGTCCCGCGCTATTTTCAATGAATAATAATAATAATAAATAAATAAAATAAACTCCGAAGATGATGATCTGAAACGGTTACTTGCTAAGAACGGGAAACAGACAACTTAAAGGGATAGAAATGTCTTCTTTTCCTGGAAAAATAAGATCACCGTTGCTTTGCAACTTATAATAAACTACTACAAGTATTTTATTATAAGTTGAGAAACAAAAGCAGATAGTTTAATAGGCGAAACGGCATTATATTTTGACTATGTACTTAGATATATAGTAATAGCGTTTTACACAGATGAGTACGTATGTTTACCGATGTAGAGTTGTTCATTATTTAATTTAGTGTTGTTTGACGAATATTAAATTTTATTCTATTGGTAGTGTTATATATATATATATATATATATTTATTGTTGCTCTAGGCCAAACATAATGATAGTAATAAAGATTAATCTGGATAGTTTTAAATACGGATTCTTCTTTGTAATCACTTTGGAAATCTCCCTTCTGAACCTTTAGATGTATTCGAATTGATCGCGGAAGATTACTGAAACGTATAAGTTATAATGTTTAATATAGAAAACTGAAAACGCATTCGGTAAGCAATTCGAAATTTATGAAGATAAGGCTCAGAATTTACGAAACTTATTTGTATTGAGGAGAGTACGGAAGACGGCATTCCTTTCCCTCGGTTACCCTCTTTTTTCTTAGATTTCTCTGGGGTATTTTTTTCGGGTCTCCATTGTTACTTGAAATTTTATCATTTAAAACCGGCGATTATTCTCGAATTTATTTGTTTTACTCCATTTTTCCCCCTTGGGTACGCCAACTTGTACAATGTCAACCTTATATTGGAAAAAATATTGCCATATAAAGGTTACTAACCGGGACGTGAAGGAAATAAAAGCTTGTTTTAAATCCCTTAAATTATACATACACATGTGTGTGTGTGTGTTTTATGTATGGAGAAAAAATTCGGAAATATTTGTGTGATCAAACAGCGATTAACACATCGCCAAAACTACAGCCCAATCTGTGAAACTGAAAATTCACATGTACCATAGCAATAATCATTTATAGTTGAAAGCCAATAATCCAGCGAGTGGGCAAGTAGATAGAGTTTATTGAATCGACAAATAGTGTGAAACTGACAAAACGCCAAAGAGCAAATTTAAAGATTCTCGTAATAACAGTCATTAAAGGAAATATCATGAAAAAGGTGATAAATAGCTAGCTGATGTATTTTTCGTTTTCGAAGACTGATGCGTGCCGAAATATTATAGATTGCCAGCAACACTAGTTTTGCCCCCCGCTGAATGTATTACAGCGGACCGAAGAAACGGGAAAATTCGAAAGGATCGATGACCACCGACCGCAGTTCTAACGTGTGCAAAAGGAGGAGGCGATATTTCTGTTGTGTTGCATCTGGACTAGGTCGGTAGAGAATTTAGATTCCATTTAGATCGATTCGAATGATGTAAATGTTTCGCGAGTATCAGTCGGCCCTCGTTGTCAACGAGAGCCTAATAGTGCGGAAACAACGAAGTAGCTCTACACAGACAGTGCTGCTCCGTGGAAATGGTGGCGATTCTGTATACAGCAAGAAGGGGTTATTCCGGTTGAGCCTACGATTTTTTCGTGTGAACTTTCGGTAAAGCTGTAACGGGAGTTTTTGTTTTTGCCGTTTTCGGCATTTTCGGTGTTTTCGGATGCAAATTTTCGGTGAATTTATGTATATCGGGTTTTCGGAATTTTTAGCAACAATGCGAGCCGTTGTTACGGTGTGTCATTAAATTTTTCTCGCGATGTGTAGGTTAGCAGAAGTGTACACGTGTCAGCCTACTTACAAAGGCTTTGGGGGTGTTTCGTTGCGGAGCAGAGTAGCAATGTTAGCTTCGAATTATAAACGTTCCGTTCGTCGACGTACCAGTTTAGAAAATAATCATCCGGGGGCTCTCGGGGTGCTTGTCGACGAGAACAACGACGACGACGCAGTTTATCGTGAATGCGTGGCGGTGGCAGCTGGGGAGATCTGGTGTGAAAAAGCGCCGGTGGGAGAAGTTCCCGGATGATTTTAAAGTTGACGCGAAGGGCACGGGAGAGGATCCGCGCTCGCCTTGTAAAAAGGCCTTTTAGTCTGCCAGATGTGAAAGATGAGGACGAGGTGATCGCGGGAGAGATGATAGGCCTTTTCGAGTTTTGGAGCCGATTGTGCACGAGATTTCCTGCTGCCTGCGCCCTCCGTTATTCGATTCTTCGACGCGCAGCCGAGCAGACTGTCATACCGCTCCCGGATTCGACGTCAGCCAAAGAGCTGCCGCTGCGAGGGCTGAAACGCGCCGGCATCGTCGGAGTGTCGAGGTAAATTCTTTCGCTCTACTCTCTGAACTGAATGGAAAGACGCAAGAAGAAAATGGGCGCGCGAACGCCTACAGCAGCACGAATGCAGCAACACTCGGAGCGATACCTAGTTTCCAGAGAGTAGCGATATCTCGGCCACGTGACGATGACAGTGCACTATCCATCGGTATTCTGTTCCAGCTCCAGCTCCGGCTTCGTCAGCGCCGGAACAATTGCTGAATGGCAAGCCGCCGCCGCGGCTACTTCTGTTTCCAGCATCATCGCAGCGCCTCTACGCTCGGCTCGATTTTTTCCCGAAATTTCTGAATTGGGCGTCGGCGGCCGAACGGCGCAGTAGCGATGCGCTTGGTTTTGTCAAGGGCGATGGAAGCTTTGCTTCGGCAAGCTCCAGCGGAGGCAAAAGCTGGTTTTATTTATTCGCCTGTTTGCCGCGTACTCTTAAATCGGCCTTTGTCATATCACACACGAGCAGAGCCTTTGCACGACCACTCAGATTCGCCCCTTTATAATTATTTCCTTATTCATCGGATGCTGCCTGCACCGGTGTCTAGTCATTATTATCAGCGTCATTTTCGCTCGCCCAGAACCGGGCAGCTCTTATTTTTTACCGGCATGTGTTTTAGCCTTCACGCCGAGCAGTTCGCACAGATAGTCCGAGCAACCCCCTTCCATTCATCCAGTGAAAACCGAACAGCCTCGTGCTCTGTTTCGTCTACACTATTCCGAAGGTTATTGCCCTCGTTCTGCCTATTTCCTTATTCCGTAACCTCATTTTACCGAAAATAGTTCACCCCATTTTTTCCTCTCGTTCTTTCTTCCTCCTCGGCACTTCTTATCCCCTGAAAATAGTAGCAGCAGCAGCAGCGGCCTCTCGCATGAAATCACTACTCCGATATAATAAAGTCTTGACGTTCGCTGCTCGATTATTGCTCGCTCGATCGTTTACCGTCCGCGATCCGTTTAATGCGCTTTTTTTCGATCACCTATTCGGACAATTGCACTGAAATTAAGCACTGTTAATTCAGCCGGCCCCGCCATATCTTTCCATTTGCCTCCCCCGCCTAACCGTGTTGATCCGTTCAGCCGCATCTCTGCCTGGTGCTGATGTTTTTTCGCTTTTCGCAATAACGACCGTGTGTTAAATTCTAGCTCTGCAAAATAAGGCTCAGTTTATTTTTCGACTTTTTAAAATTTAACGTCATCGAGGATCCGATAATTTCGGACGGGCCGCTTATTGAACATCGTTGATGCTCTAAATTTGAAAAATGTTTTATTTGTGCTTTTTTTTTTTTTTTTTTTTTTTAATAAAACGATATTTTATGTATTACATAAATATACACAGGTACGTGTAAGTGAATGTACGCAAGTACAAAGTCATATTGGCGTTTCACTTTTTTCTTCGAATTGGAAATTTCTAAATAGAAAACATAAATGCTGCATTAAACAGTTTCTAGCAAGCAATTTTGTCTGACTTTTTTTTTTTTAAATCTTAAACGAATGCCGCACGCTATTTATATATACTCGTAATATAAAATTTTTAAAAAAGTCATAATTCTTCCTGGTTTTCTCAACGATTACTCTCCTGATAGCAAAATCGTTTTTGTTTTTTATCATTAGTTGTCAAGTCATATGCTTTTATTTGCATTTTTATGATTTATTTCGAATTGCCATATTCTTCAGAATAACCGTCTTTCAAATTATAAATACTAATACAGCGCAGGGTATGGCGCTATATTTATTTCATTACTATCAATGCGGCATCCTGAAATGCTTAATGTGTAAAACGTTAGTGTCGAATAATAGTTCAATTCCGATTTGATGATATGATATCTGCCTGACTTTCGTGTTTTATTCGCCAAGTGTGCTACGAGTGTAGTACTCCGACGTTAGCGAATGAGCGCACCGACAAGCATAAAAACATACTACAGAGCGTACACAGGCAATCGATTAATGCGTATAACGAACTCCAGATACTTAATCGAGTGACCAGTGGTGCACTGCTATTTTGTCGTAACGAAATTCACACGCCTGATTCATAAATACGCTTACCGAAATAAACCGCTAGCGAAAATCCGTTGACTGTGACATACGAAAAGAGGTTGGGCAACGAAACAGTGAACAGTTAGATGGACAATTTAGAAAAAAGTGTTTTAATGCCAGTAAACGTATTAATTTTACTTTTGAACAGATTTCTCTTAATGTGGTTTATAATTTGCCTTTAAATAATAATATTTTAACTTTTTTTCTTTTTATTATAAAACGAAGGTGGCCGTATACATTTCACTCCATAGTTCTTACATTGAAGTTACTTTTAATAATCCTTTTTATTTATTTATTTATTAATTTATTTAATTCATTTTGCCAATTTGCATTATTCCTTACATAAAGTCACCGGCACTACTGTACAAACAAAACCAAATTAAAGGAAACCACTTTTTTTACATAATTTGAAAAAATAAAAAATTTAATTATTTCTTTTATTAAAATTTAAATGTCAGTTTTCTTTTGCATAAATTGAATTTTTTATTTTTTCAAATTATGTAAAAAAAGTAGTTTCCTTTAATTTGGTTTTGTTTGTACAGTAGTGCGTATGATTTTATATAAGGAATAACCCAAAGTGCCTGCGATTTTATGTGAAGTTAATTCCATTTCGACATTTTCCTCATCAAACAAATAATAAAGGATACAGGGGCAACCGTCACGCAAACTTAAAAAGAATGACTGAGCAAAGGGAATTATTAGGCTTAATTTTTTAGTTATTATGATCGAAAATGTCATCCACCAATCTGCTGGTTGAGGAAAAGAAGAATTCCAATTCAACATTTTTTTTAGTATCGAGGAAAAAAACAAGATTCGTTACTTATATACATATGTATATATATATATATATATATATATATATATATATGTGTGTGTGTGTGTGTGTGTTTAGCTCGCTAGGTATTATAACCTAACGCAGGTGAAATTTTTCTATATTTTCAATGTGCGGCGACGAAGTTTGATGTAAGTTCTGCTCCGACGTAGTAACGCTACCGTTTAACCAACTAGCGTAGTATACCAGTTGTATTTTACTCAAACTGACAACTAAAAATTATCCAAATGTATAGTAACGAATTTAATCCTAAGCTCCCTTGGGAAGGACTGCGGATATAATTTATAATGCGCATTATATATATATATATATATATATATATATATATATATATATATATATATATATATATGTTTTGTGGTGTACGGAATAATTAATAATGGTTTACTATTGAAATCAATTTGCAGTCACAGACAGTTTTTTGCAAAGACAAAAGATTGTGCTCATTCATTAAAAAATACCGAAATACATGCTTTTTTTTTTTTAGTGCACTGCGGCTAAGATGAAATTGAGAACAATAGCCTTTTTTTTTTCTTTTTAAAAGTAGCGTTTATCGCTTAGAAAGTCTTCGCGATAAGAAGATTATTGGCTTTACTGGAACCGAATTTGTCCGAAGCAAAGTAGTTCGTTTGGAAAACTAAAATTGGTGCGGAAATTTTTAAAACTACCGTAACGAAGTCGAAGCAGCAGTCGTGAAATCACTTCTCGTTACATGTTAATTTTTGAGAAAAAATTTCGATCGGTGGGAGTAGCAGGGATCGTTCGTTGTGCTGGACGAGCGCACTGAAATGTTTCATCATTGCGTATGACTGGATTGTCGTCGGGGAGTTTTGATGAATAAATGAAAAGAATTGAAAGAATAGAAGTGAATGTTTGTTTACTACCGGTGCTCGCCTATTTAGCCGGCAGTAGTCGTCAGAGGGACGCATTCACACTCAAGTGCGCCACTGTTGTTGTTTACCTTCGCTTGGATGGCACTGGCCTTTAAATGTGGGCCAGACGTCTATACAACTTTTCGCTTTTCTGAATCGCTGCTGCCGCTACTGGCTGCTTATGCTTGCCTTGAACGTCGTTGTACGCATTTTTTCCGGTCAAAGATGTGTTGCTAGTTGCCTCGGAATAAATTTCGACTATTTAGTTTTAAACGAAAGCGCAGAATTAAATGTTGCCGCGAATTTTTTTTTCGCTCTTATTTCGTCCGAAAAAACTAATCGGCCCGCGGAGGGGTCTCTAGTTGTCGAGACCACCGAGCGGGAAAAAATAAAAACCCGAATTTAGAATCGACTCGTTTTGTCGTTTCCTCCTCCGAGCATTTAAGGGAGAATAGTGTACTTTTTGCGTCCATCCTAAAATGCTGCTCTCTCTCTGTTTGTCGCTGTCAGTTTGACTGTTTTTCACATCCTCCGTCCCCTTACCACCGGTTCCGGTATCAACGAAGTGTTTACTGTTTGAGTATTCTCATAAATTTTGAATAACTTCATCGAAACCCCATAAAATTGAATAACTCTATATGGAAAACTGTTCATTTCGATATTTCAAAGCTGTCTTTACCGAAAATAGGAAAATGACGGAAATGTAAAATGTGTATTTCTCGATTTTAAATTCAGTCACGAAAAATTTTTGTGCGGAAAGAATGATAAGTTAATTTCACAAAAATCTGTTAATACGGGGCGCGAGCGGGAGGCGTGTCCGGGTTGTTAAAAATAAAATTAGCGAACTTCGATATCGGAGCTCTTCTGCAGATGTATGTGCCCCATAGTACGTTATTTCTAGTCTGTTGAGTATGATGCGCCGCCCCCCATTCATAAACGAATTTATTCTAATCCGCACATGCTATCTTCCTCTGATATTTAATTATTTTTTCGGATAATTCCGCATATGTTTAATCCGTTCTACGCGATTAATTGCATTCGTATTAGTGGCGAGCCTACTGCACCGCATCTCCGCTGAAGCGTGTCCGTTCCACCTCTACTTTCTGGTCGTTCCTAGTTTGCCTTTAGCGCGGCACTATTGTAGTATAGTTTCTCCTTCGATATTGAGCAAGTTTTCAGCGCCAGCCTTTATAATAATGTGTTCTTTATGCAAACTGAAATATATTGCAAATATAAAATAAATAAATTCCCTTTGTTAACAAACAAAATTAGTATAAATTAATTTACACTTGAATAAATTAAAATAAATACCTTCTTTTTCTTTTTCTTTTTAGAAAACGTGTTCGGGCAGAGCCCATATCATCATCGGCTACCAACACACAGTACACTCAAATAAAACTAAAAGCACGCAGTATTGTTTGAGTTATTTTTAGCCGATCCGAAAAAGTTTTCTTAAATTGGAGTATTCATTTTAATTTTTATTAAAGCGTGTAAATTATTTTATATTTGTAAATTTTATCAAACAGGTTACGAATTTATCTACGTGAAACATTTATTACGCTTAACATACTTAAAGGGTTGAAGTAGTATGGAAACGGTAAGACATTTTTAAGTAAAAATTAATTTAATCGTTTCCGAATAATTCCCTTGTTTTACGAAAGAGAATATACACACTCTCGTCTATTCTCGCGTACACTGTTGATATTCCGATACGGTTTTAATTCGGCTGGTATGATATTTTTTACTAATCTGCGAACATCTGCCGGTGGTACTTATTAAAAAGGGAAGAAAATAAAAAATCGATAAAATCAAAATTTGGAAAATTAAGCGAAAGTTCAACCGTGCAAAAAAAAGTCACTAAGTTTATTTCATTCTCGTCTAGATGTTACTTTCTAAAAAAAAACATTTTAACTATTTAGCCGTGATTCTTTGTTGTACTACCTGTGTATTATAAACATATAAACTCGATCCGTCCTAGTGCAACAGTTCTCATGTTGTGATGCTTATAGAAATTTAAATTTCAATTGCCTGCACGTCAAAAAATTACGGATTTTATGGTAATTTATTCGAAGACGAAAAAACATTAAATGTTTCGTGTAACTGTTCAAAATAGGCCTGTGAAACCTAAGGAGAGCCCCCCCCCCCCTCATATGAAATTGCCATGGCAAATATATTGTACGTACATAGAGCCCGAGTTAAATTGTTAAACTATTAATGTTCGTTCCCGCTACATAATGCCTCCAACTATAATGTTACAGCTACTTTCCTGCGTAAATAATTAAAACTTAGGTTAATAAAATATTAATAATGCGTGATTAAAACCAGCCGGAGACGGAAAATTGAATAAAAAAAAAAAATCAGATAAACGATACCAGTTTTAGTCATAAAAAGGGAAAGTTTAGCGACGCAAGTATATGTATTTTTTTGAATTTAACCGGTCCATTAAAATGTTGATTTTTTTTTTTTTTTTTTTTGAGCTCATATTATTGATACGGCCAAAAAATTTCAAGTTCTGGTTTAAAACGCAAACGTTGCGTAACGATTTTTTTCCATATAATTCGCGACATAAGAGTAACACACGTTATGTCATGTTTTCTTTCTAACCTACCGCAAAGCAAATTATCGTACACAAATTGTCCAGTGGGACGTACAAATTAAAGCCCTTCTAAACGATTTGTTTAGTATCAACGTACTCCATAGAAAGCAACATAGTAACAGTATTAAATATACACAGTAGTAAAAGTAGTATTAAACATACAGACTGTGTGAAAACCTTAAAGAGAGAATAGTCTATGTTTACTGCACTATTGGGTAGGAGAAAATCATCTAAGTCTGATTTTTTTGTTTCGAGACATACGTTCTAATTTAATTTTAGCTCAGTTTGCTTTTAGTGTATGTTTAATCACTATAAGTAAAACATAATCACTAAATAACTCTAACGGTTTTAAAGATTAAAACTTTTTAATCTGTACGCGTTTCTGAAAAAATAAATCAATATAAGCGGTATTTTATTAGTGTCTTACAGAAGTATGTCTATGTAGCAACTGATTTTAGTCAGCACCTTCGAGGGGAGGCGGGATTTTTAAAATGGGTAATAATTCTGTGAAAATTGTATAGATGCAAACAAAGCGCGCGCGCGCGCACACACATATTTCAATAAACGATTTTGAATTAAAAATAGTTCATTAAAAAAGATGCGCGATAAATAAATTGTATTTTTCGTTGGAAACAGTTGTTATCGATAGGGCGCGAAAGGTGAAATGTAAGAAAAGTTCCTGTTTATTTTCGGTCTCTTAAGAGTATTTTTTTTTTTTTTTTGTTTTATATTTTATGTTTCATGTTTAATTAAAAATTAGAAGTTTTATTATTATACAAGTTCTAATATTTAAATGCATCGTTTTCTCTTTATTATTTTTTTAAATTATATAAACTTTAAGGAAAAATGGAACTTTGAATTATTATAAATGTTTCTTCGTGTAAATAAACGATAAAAAAGCGTTAGCAACTTCCAGATAAGCCTTCTCATGTCTTGTGAGGATCCGTGATTTATTTTACATATTGCAAAAAGTTACGAATTTAAGCCATAAACATGGGGTCATGACCCCTTTGATCCGTTCTAGCTCAGGACCGTTATTAAGTTTAATCTCGAGCTAAGGTTTAATCCGTGTGTAGTCGTTGCGCTATTTGTAAATGGAATGGCGTGTTACATCATAAGCGGCAACTTGACCATACGGTGACTCTTGATTTATTAATGTTGTTTAGTAATGTTTTCTTCCAGGTAATTTTCGATGCAGCAGTACACTATGTGCGGGTAGTGCCAAATTACAAGTTACGATTAATTTTGATTTTCTGTTTGAAATCTATTTGTATACATATAGTAGCGAAATATACTTTTACACGCATCAATTGCCTATGCTCTATGCAATGTATACTCGATCTACTACTCTGTTTTACGACCCACTTACGATAATGTTGCATTAAAAGAAACCGTTAATGCTGAAAAACGGAAGACTTCTCTCCCATTATGGCATATTATTTTCTAAGCGATTATTTTTCAGTTTTGCTATATCAGCAGCTGATGTTGTTACAATCTTAATGTTTGTCTTGAATCCCTTCTAGTGTTAGAAGTTCGCCTATTTAGGGATATCAAAAGTTAGTCGGATATTTTTGCAAATTAGTTCTCTTATATTACTACTATTGGAATCCATAAAAAAATCAGACATTTTGCCCCCCCCTCGCGGTTTTGATTTAAAACCAAACGACTATAATTTCATCATGTTCAATAGATTCTCAAATCAAATCAAATCGAACGTATTTATAAAATTTTACAAAGTTTTAAAAATTAAATTTTTTATATTTACTTATAATTAAAAATTTTAAACTGCTTATGCGCGTGGTTGTGTGAGTAACAAAACACAGTATATATAATCAATAAACGGTACATGGTTAAATTTAGGTTCAGTAAAACTCAAAATTGTTAACTACTGCAAAAAACTCAAAATTTATTTTATACACCCCCGATAAAAGCCGGTGTACCTCAAGGTAGCATATTGGAATCGGTTCTTTACCTAATTTATACAGCGGTGTACCAATTAACGCGGAAATAGCCACTTTCGCTGATGATACAGCAGTGATTTGTTCAGATTTGTCGCTAGAAAATGTCGCAATAAACCTACAATCAGCTGTTAATACACTCTCAATATGGCTCAAGTGGTGGCGAATAATAGTCAACGAGAAAAAATCTGTCCGTGTAATATTTACAAATAAAAAGATTTGCAATATCAAAAATATTCATATTGACAATCAGATAATTCCGATTCCTTGAATCAGGAAAATATCTCGAAATCCATTTGGACAAACAACTAACGTGGAAAAGCCATATAGTTAAAAAACGGAACGAATTGAATATAAAGCGTAGGAATATGTTATGGCTCATAGGAAGAAAAACCGAACTATCGCTGGAAAACAAATTACTATTGTATAATCAAATTCTAAAACCTATATGTGAGCGTACGGAAGTTCACTATGCGGCTATGCTAAACAGAGTATAATATCGCGATAATACAGCGTTTCCAAAGTAAAGCACTAAGAACAATTGCAGACGCCCCGTGCTAATAGCAATCTTACACTGAACACGGATTTGACGGTTAAAGCTGTCAAAGAACAATTACAAGAAATAGCTCGGGAATATGACGATAAACTAGATCATCACAGAAATATTTTAGCCATTGGTTTCCTAGACAATTCGGCAGAAATCAGATGATTAAAACGAACCAAGGTAACAGATTTATTTAATTAAAAGTATTACAATACAGGTAGCGGAAATCCTTGTCGCTGGATACGGAGCTCTGCAAATCAGTCATACTGTATTAAAAAAAAGTTGCTAGATGGCTCAGAGCTAGTTGCAAAATTGCTGGAAGGAAAAAGAAAAAGAATATAACATTACTGTTTAGCCGGTATATTTACATATTATATTGTTACATTAATATTTGAACAATCAAAATATGCCCGCATCTTCAGAAGATATATGTGAACACTAATTTTATGCTTAACATTAACTACAGATATCGCGTATTCCTTCAGAACTCAGCGTGAAAACTCCAACCATAATACGTGAACTAAAACTAACATAGTTTATACATTTTTGATTTATTTAAAATAGCAATAATAGTAATAACAATATTACAGTAACACACTATGTGCTTGAACTATGTAATAATGTTATAACACTAATGGAAGTAATTTCCAAATAACAGTTTAATTAAATTTACATCGATAAAATAAACTGTAATTTAAAGTGACAAGCCTAGAGAAATATAAATTTTTTATATTATTTGCTATAGTTTTAAACAATTAAAGAAACAATGGCAAATTTTTTATTTATTTATTTATTTTCTTTGTTTTTTCAGTATTAATGTGTTTTTCATTGAGGGATTGACTGACTCTACATCATTTAAACGGACTCTTATTAATTTCGTTTTAGTTTTACACATCTATATGTAGACCACCTCCTGGTCGCTGTGGTGAAAAAGAAAAACACTTTACGCGTTTCAGCTGGTTATCTAATTTTTCATAAACTGAACAAAATTTATAGAGACATTATTCCATTGTTAACAACGCTGTTTCTGGTTATTCGGACTATTTTTTAAGATTACCCCCGACGTAGACTTTTAACGAGTTTAAACCTTTTGTTCATCTGCCGAGTCGTTGCAGAAGTCTCCGTGATCTTTTATTGTTATTTTCTTGAACCACTTTGAATAACAAAAGAGCTACATTAACTTTCTCGCCTCGTTACTCTGTGTAACTCGCCGCTTAAGATTAAGTTGTACGTGGATTTCATTTATTTCAAATTCACGAAGATATACTCGTATATTCATTTTACTCCACGTTGCAAAGTCAGTACTACGATCACGCTGAGTATACATCAATAAGAGCTAAGCGAAGTTTAACTGACTCATTTCTAACAACTTGGGGCTTTTTTGAAAAAGTATTTTTAATGAAAAACGAAATTTACCGTATAAACGGCTGATTTCTTCAGCCAGTTACAGCGGTTGTGTTTTTTATTTAACGACAGCAAGAATCACCGTTTATGTTGTTATATATATGTATATATATGTACATGTATGTATGTATATATAATTGATTACGTTTACTAAGTATGTCTCGTGCTTTTGAGACCGTTGGTATTTATACACTTGTCTGTGTCTAACGATGTAAGGTTAGTTTATTTTCGTTTATTTACGTTCATTTACGTATTCGTTTTGCGGGAATTTAGGTTCTCCGGAATATTTTCATACTCTTCGTGTTCATTTAGTTGTTTATCGTACGAATTTCCCTCGTTGTACCTTTAAGTTTCTCAACGTTTATCCTATTTTCGGACTTGTATTTACTTTGTTCTTTAATTTTCAACGTTCCTTTTTTCAGTTACATTCTCAGATTAGTTTATTTTTTATTTTTCGCCAATTAGGTCTGTCTATACAGTAATGACGACAAAATAAGCCGCGCTGATTAAATGTTGAGAGCTATTGCTACCGTTTTTTATTTTTGTTTTTATTTTTATTTTAATTAAGGGGAGGGTCGTTTACTTTGTCAGGTCAAAATAAAAAAAAAAAATTTTTCTTCTCAAAAATTACCTCTTTTACTCACGGAGAATACATGGGTAAACGGATTTTATAAAGTTGCAAACGGAAAACAGCCCTGATAGAGTTATTTTCGTATAATACGTTCTCAAACTTTTAAAAGTATTTTTCTCAAAACGGCGCCCATGATAAATCAAAAAGTTTTCAACCGATTTCGCTCAAATTTTGCACACATCTTCTGTATACGTCCAGTTTTTGTCCGACCTAGAATAATTAACATAAGTTATATAGTTGTTTTTTTTTATTATTATTTTTAAATTTAAATGTCAAACAAAAATGCCGAAAAATGAAATTTTTTTTCAAAACGTTGGAAAAAATTGAAATTTTAATATTTCTATTTGGTTCTAGTATACACGATAGCCTCACACAGCCACAGATTAAAAGGGCATATGTTTGTTTTTTTTTATGATAACTGGAGATCTGAAATCGTGGGTACCGTTCAACACTTTTTTACACAGTTGCAGGAGGAGCGCTCTACAGCGAATTATTGGCCATATATATCAACTTGGAAAATTTTCTAAATACTCTTAAATTGTCAATAAATACGATGTAAAAGTTTCAACGAAGTGTGTTCTTATAATTCCTTTTACATCCATCCCCACCATCCAAACAACCAGCCTCCGCGTAGACGACCCCCTTAAGAGAAACAAATGCTTACAATATCTATTAAAATATCGTAGCTGATCTTGCTCTTCAAAATGTATAAAATACCGCTTTCAGCTACGCATTTTTTTTTCACCCCTTTCGTCTACCGCTAAGGAATTAAAAATTCCTACGGGTATAATTATTTAAAAGCGAATAGAAGAAAAAATAATTAATAATTGTCGTCTGTATACAGCGTGTAATGTATGTTGCTTTGCGGATTGTTTTCTTTTAGAAGCATAACAACGGTGATTGACCGAGAGAGACCACGCTATGTTTTCTTCTTTTACTTTTGTCAGCTATGCTGAATAACGCAATTACGGAAGTTTTGCTATTCAGTTTTTAGCTGATCGGATTAAATGCGCGTTTGAATGTTCGTATGGCATTATCCTGAGGAACCAAACACAATCCTAGTTTGTTTGTTTTTGTTTCTCTTCTTTTTTAAAAATTTGATCACGTGTTGGTGTTGTTATTACCCCCTCCAGTCACCATGATATGTTCGTTTTCGCTTTACCTATGTTTCGCTTTTTTACACTTTATTTACGTTTATGCTTTGTTAGCTTTAATTTATTACTGGATATTTTAGTGTATGCTATCCGAAGTTGTGTAGCAATTTTAGTATACCGAAACACGGCGAACGTTGTGAACAAAGGCAAAGTGCGTCTCGTCATTTAATAGAGAGACGTACGTCGTGTTTTGATTATGTCTGACAACTCAACCGCATTAGCTTAATATACTACGTTTTTTACAGGCTGTGAGATTACTTTCTCGAAAATCGGGAAAAGTCAGCGAAATTTGTAGAGAATTTAAAAAAGACTCGAAAATACCCGCGCGGGTTATTGCATAGGACACCTTAAAGTAAGTTAAAACTGATTGTAAAACTCTCTACGCGTACATGTTTACTCTTCGTATAGTTAATAAAAAATCTCATCGAATTTGGTTAGTGATCAAAGCGATGAAACCGAATAGACTGTGGAAACGCGAATTTTGAATAAATTTTTCAACGAGAAGCGGTAATTTTAAGCGATTTAAGATTTTATCCTTGGGATTAAACTGGGTTCGCAGTATAGTAAAAAAAAACATTTGCGAAATATTTATGTAAATTATATACGAATTTTTCTTCTGTATACTTGCGTTAAATCTGGAGGGAGGGGGGGGGGGGAGCTGAAAGATCAGTGATAGCGGCAAATTTTATTTTTTTAAAAAAGGTTGCCGCCCGTTTTACCTTTCGGTACACAATGCGTTACCGTAATTAAAAAATTGTTAATTATCTGAATTTAAAAACTCAGTTTTCGGGTACTATGAAATTAACATTCACGTGTTTTCTTTTACATCATTTGTTCTAGTTTTAGTTGTAGTGTAATTATTACCGGAAACCTGGGAAATAAACTTCATTATACTTTTCGTCATAATCAATGATGAAGAATAATTTTTAATCGATGTTAATTTATCAGGGTACGTCTGAATAAGCGGAAGGTTCGTTCTCATAATTAAAAGCTGCTTTTGTAACAATTCACGAATAGGATTTTTATTGTTTTATTATATGATGATACTTTTGTCGGACGTAAACAAACGCGCTGCTATATTGATATATAAAACGTGCACAACACGCAAAAGATAAAATCAAAACATCGTTTCGTATTGAATTTTCATACATCAAATCGGAGCTCTGTTCTGTTTTTCGACGGCGCTGGAATTTTCCCATTTTTTCTCACATTAGAACGATTTCTATTTGTAACTTTAAAATTTCTCCGCAATTTAGACGTTCGCTGCATTTAAAATACTTGGTCGACTAATTTCTAGGTCTTTTGTCAATGTGAGGGAAATTGGTAATATTTCGAACGTGGAATTCGTAACAGAGTCTAAATGTCAAAGGGGGAGAGTAGTCCGAGTATCGAGTCCACACCGTTGCTGCCGTCGGGCCATCTTTAAAAATCCGAAATGAATGTACATTCCAGAATCGTAGAGCATCGTCTTCGTGATCAGGTTGCTGTCGGCCATTAGACGACGACGACGACGACAACGACAACAACGACGACCCTCTTGATTCATTCTTCGGTTCGGAGTCTCTTACTTGGAATGTATTTTCAATGTCTCTCCCCGATGCCTACGATGTTCGGCTGTTGCGACAAAGGGAGCTCGTAGCATGCACACGCGCGTGCGATAGAGTGAAACAGAAACTCGAATACATTCTTGCCATGTTCCCGCGCTTTCCCACTATCACTGTTTTCTATCTCTCGTTTATTTTTCTGCGTATTACCACCGGATGTATACGTAATTCCATCGCGCATGCGTGTGCCAGTGTGTGGGAAACGTGTGTTTATTTTAGACGTGCGTCAGTTCGGTTCTGCGCATGCGTACCTGTTCGTTTACCCTCCTTTTGTTCGACTTGTCCGGCTACAGATCCACTTCGTCGTCCCTCATTTACGTTGCCGGAGGCTTTTTGCTCCGCTGTTGATACATGTGTTGTTGTCGTTGCCCGTTTGCAGTGCGTTGTAATATCAAAAAAGTACCCAGCGACCGGAGATGGGTATCTAACACCATCTTAGAAACGAACGTTTAATGTAGCAGCGGTTTCGTGTATTGTGTTCGTTTCCCGCGTAAATATTGTTACTTTTACTGGTGCCTTTTACTGATAAATAAATATTTTTCGTTACTTATTTCGGAATCTTTGTGATATTTTTACGCTGTTTGTCTCTCGTTGCGTTTGCTTATTTTATTTATTTTTATTTTTTTCTTTTTATTATTTTCTTTTTAACTTTTGAACATGATTTCATTAACAAATATGCCGTGTCGGAAGTAGATAAAATTTATAACGGTTTATCACGTGGTAAATAGAAGCAATGTAATTCGTTTATTTTATGCCTGCTTGCACATACACACACCGTGTTGTGTGTATAAAGATTAATTTCGCGTTGACATTTTTAAATTTATTATACGACGGTGGTATGAAAATCTTTTTTAATAATATAACGGTTTAGATGAAATTTCAAAACGTTCATGTATGATAATGTATGTTTATACACATATAAAATACTTTTTTAAATGGTCGTTAATATTCAGTTCTTAATCTAATACGTGAATCAAAAGCTCGTAGAAATGGCGCCAAGTATGTTATTAATCATTACCACGTGGTGGTCGGTTTATTTTGATTAGTTTGTATATCATCATCGCTAACTGATGGAATTTTAAAAAGGTATCCTATCATTTTTCTTTATTTAGTTTTTTTTTTTTTTTTTTTAAGATTACGTAAGCTAATTTGTAAAAAGTATTTTAAGCTATAAAAGAAAAACCAAAATTTACAAAGTAGAAATTAAGGTACGAGGGAGGGGCGTGTAATAGCGAAGTAACGAATATGCCATCAATTTTTATGATTTTAAGTGTACAGCGTGATATTTGAAATTGTAATAGAATTACGGCGTCCGAATTAATGAAAGAATGTATCCTTTAAAAAAAGTCGTCAGAATCGGAGTGAAATATTTCGAGTGGTTTCTTTTTTATAAAATCCGGTCAGTTCGAACACAGGATAGAAAACTTCTTGTGGATTTAAAGCCTTATTAGTAATTTTTATGTTTTGGTTGTATGTAAACTTATAAAATTACGGGGGTGTCTTCATCATCGTCATTTTTTTAAACTGGTCTCGTTTTATTGTTTTTTTTTCTTAACATTATTTAAAAAATTATAAAATATTAGAGAATATTTTTAAACCCATTATTTATTTACTTGTGGAATTTCTGAATTGAATTCCGATCGCGTCTATTGACTATTTTAAAGTTAAACATAATTACCGATTATTTTAGCCTAGAGTTCGTTTAATGCAAGCTCGCATTTCGCTCCACAACTTTTATTCCGTTTGTCTCAAAATTCTATGCTTTTTTATTTTATAACTTTCCTGATCTTTATGTTTAACGATATACAATTTATAAAAAATCCATCCATAAATGGAGAACCGGAATGTCGAAAAACCCCTCTTGTCCGCAAAAATATTTTCACATTAACAGGTCGTTTATTTTTACAAGTACACTGGCCAAATAGTTTACTTTTTGTTTTATTGGAACTCCCTATTAAATTTAAAATTCTCAAGTTCTTATTTGGAAAACCAGTGGTAAAACTAATTACTTTAAGAATAATTTTTCAGTTAAATATTTCATATTAGCGTATATATTTTTTGAACTTATTATTATTATTATTATTCAACTATTGTAATAAAACTGTACTGCGCGTGTTATACTCTTACAGGTTTAACTTCGATGTAAAGAGAAAGTATGTTATATTTGTGTAATTATACAAACCTGTCAGATTCTTCGGAATGTAGAAAATGTGTGAAATTCGCATTTCATTTTATCCGCGTGTTATTGTTGATTCGGTGTTTGCACACAATTTCGTATTGTAAAAATACTGTTGATGAGATCTATATAGGTTTTTAACGCTGTTAATAAATACGGAAATACGAGAAATAAAATTTTAACATTCGTTCAGTCTGTGAATATTAAGTACCTTATTTGTTAATGAGGTTACTTATTTGAATAGTATATTTAAAAGAGTAAACCGTTTAATAATTTAATAATCTCTTGAAGTTGTAAGAAAAGAGAAGAAAAAAGAATAAAGGCGATACAGTTGAACAATTTAAAATTTGTTTAAGTAAATAAAGAATGAATTTGAAATGCTTTAAAAATATAAATTAGTACTTAAAATTTAAATCATCATAAAGATTTAATAAATTTTTCAATTATCATTATATTTGTGACCAATATTATTACATTTTAGGGATCGTTTTGAAAATAAATCGGAAATTAGGTTTCTATAGCATCGTAATTGTTACGATATTAATGATCCCCAATGTGAGAATGTATGAAATATGTGTGCCGTCAATCTAGAACGAAACAATGTTACGCGTTAGTTTTTTCTGAATTTTGTTTGTTTAGGTTTATGCTTTACTACATTGCATTCGTATTTTTATAATACATCAACTGTTATATTTAATTTTGATTTTCGGGTCGCGAGTTAAAATAATTATTTTTTTGTTGTTCAATATTGCAAGTGGAATATGATTTGTCTGTTTAAAAATTTTTGGTTTCGTGTCGTTATTTTTCTCATTCGTTTTTTATATATATATATATATGTGTGTGTGTGTGTATATATAATTTTAATTTTCTTACAAAAGGGTTTTGAGTGTATAATAATCAGCCAGTTATGTTTTTTTTTTTCAAGTTTAAATTTAGAAAATATTTAATTTACAACTCTTTCATTATTTTTAATGTACCGAAGGTTGAATTACCTGCATAAACGTCTCCAAATAGTGTTGATAGTTGATACGCACCAAATAGATAAAGGAAAGGTTGATAATTGTACAAAGGAAAGAGATAGCAACGACATTTTCAGTCTGATGCGATGTTTTAATTTAAAGCGGTATCATCCGTGTAATAATAGATTTATCTTCGTAGCGTCCTTTGCAGTTCGTGTAGCTACGTGCGCTTTTTGTATTTGTACAATGCTCATTGCTTAAGTGTGCAGCAGCTTTGAATAAAATGTATTTTTATCGATTTTTCTTGATAGTAATTATTAAACGTTTGTTGGCTTTTAGCCCCCTCCTTTTCCTCTCCATCGGTCCACCCACCGCTATCCAGTCTGATTAGTAAGCTAAATATGCTGAGATAAAAATGAATTCAGATCTGTCAAACTAAAAACATTTTAACGTTGTGTTTTACGATTAACTGTATAGCAGTATTTCGTAAAACGTCTATTTCTCTATATAAGTGGTTTTTTTATTCTTTTTAAATATTCAGACTAACCTGTATGCATTATTTACTAACAAGGTGTATAATTCGAAATTCAAACCTTTTTTTTTTTTTTTATATATATTGATTAATTAGTCTACGTCGCGTCTATCAGCTTGTTACCGGTTAACATATTGATAAGGCGTGAATATGTATACATATAAAAACTCGATCTTTTAGGCTTAAACGTGAGGATAACCCCCCTAACTTCAGATGATAATTCTTTTGTAATACTTATAGAAGAGTAAATTTTAATTGAGATTACGTTATTCTTAAAAAGTATATATTTGCGGTTATTGCAATTTCTGTCGCACCTTTAGTTACGCATTTCATAATTCTTTTTTTTCTTTTTCTTTTTTCTTTCTTGTTTGGGTTTTTCCCTGGGCTTGTCAGCAACGGACGATTACCCATCAACATGTGTACATAGCAGCAATTAGGAGTAACGAGGAATGGAATCTGACAAAGAATGCTATACCAAAGATGGAGAAACAATAACAATCAACGTCGAAAAATGCCAAACGTATGCATCCTGAAAAGAAAAGGAATGACGAAGGTAAGAGCAAAAGGAGTTAGCTGTCCCATACCATGGCCACATCTGCAATTACAGAGCCCACAGTACAAACGGACAAAGGAATCTGGCTATAAATAATTAAGGAAATTATCGTAACATTTTGCAATAATGGTCTTTCGTAATCTTTTTTTTTTTTTATATATTACACCTAGTACAAGAATGACATTATTAATCTATATGCGCATGTGTAAAATTTTATTATTTACGCGAAACGTTTTGATCTGTATAGAGTGACAAGTGTGCAACCTTTAAAATTCTCGTTTATTTACCTATATCGGAATTTTGATGTCGAAAAATACCTAAACATGAAATGAGGTTAATGTGCTTGCGCGGTATCATAAAGCAGTAGGTGAGTTTGCTTTCGTGTTATTTTATGTGTTTATTAAATTTTAAAATTTTAGCCTTACCTCCGTTAGAAACGGTTACATTTTATGTAATTAACTCTTATTCTTCTACATGTTTAAATTTTGCGGGCATGTTTGTTGTATGGCTGCTATATCTATAACGTTCGCTACTATTGATATAACAATGCTGCACCAAAATTAATTTTTGCAAATTGCCGCTTACCGATCCGGCTTGGACGCTGACTGAATAGAAATTACTAAACGTGAAGGAGATTAAAAGCACAGTTAACCAAGTTTACGCTTGAAGAAGAGACTAAATGTTACAGGCTTCCGATTTTTGGAAGCTAAATAACTTTTAGAAGCAGAGTGCGCGCTCTTATGTCACCAGCATGTAATTATATTCTGTACATGGTCATAAATTCGTAATATATCAATTTCCTGCGTCTGGTATGCCTTTATGTATCACTATGAAAATCGCTGTAGGAAAAAGAAAGATATTTTTTTTTTGAACTGCTGCATTAATGAAAAGGTATTGTTAGTTCGTAAATTGACTTCGTTCTCATGCCTTCTGGTTTACTTTGGTCCCTCTCTTACTCGTTTTAGTCACATGAAGCCGTTCAGTAAACTGATTGTGTTTGCTTTACTCGATTAAATTGAGGAAAACGCATGCATTTTGTGCGATTAATATCGGTATCATTTCGTAAATCTACGTTCTTAAATTAACGAGCAACTTTTGACGATATATATGTAGGCCATATTGGTGCGTGCACGCACCGTTAGACGTCTGTTTCGCTTGCCTTGCTGTGAACCGGCAGTTTTGTTAAATAGTACTACTACTGCGACTGTCGATTGCGATAAATTTCAAGGTAGGGGTCACGTCACGTTAATCGAATGATTACGCTGATGGTGATGTTGTTAATAGTAATGGCGTCTTAATGATGATGATGACAGTTGAAAGAAAAAATAAGTGAAAATTGTATTACTACATTCATCAAATCGTGGTGTAGTAGGCCTCGGCGGCTGCTGCATCAGGTTTAATTAAAATGCTGCAACTAAATGCATCCACTACACGTTGACTTATCGTGTGCATGTTCAATTACGTTCATTTATGTACACATACACACCCATAATGTGTAGTAAAGTTCACATTACTATCCGTCCGCTGCCTCACACACGGTATTCTTACCATTTAAAGGGGTCAACGCAAATAACAACGTATTTTATCAATGACCTTTATTTCCTGTTTGTTGAGCCGCTGAACTCTCGTGTCTTTGTGTGTAGCGTTTTTTTTTTTTTTTTGTTTTTCGTTTTTTTTCTGTCAGTCGTGACTAAGCCTGCTCATGAGACAGGGGAAATATATGTATACGTGTATGGGTAGAGAGTAGAGTGAAGAAAACCCATCCTACTGTTTGGTAGCAGTACACCCATACTACTTATTCGTCAGTCCCCTCGTTATTTCTTCTTCAATTGCGTCGTTTCTGTATACATACATGCATACATTATTTGTAAAACCTTTTTGCGTCGTAATACTATCCCCGTTCATTGAACCGTTGTTCTGCATTCGAGACGACAACCCGTTCTAAACACAGACCTCCGCTAGTGCTCTGTATTCGTTGTTTTCTTCGTGCTACGAGACATCGCTGCGATTAACCTACCTTTACGCACCTTATGTACGTTGTACATATGCTTAATGGGAAGGCTTGTGTTCGTGTTTTGTTTTTGTGTGTGCGCGCGCGCACGCATGCTACATCCATATTGGATAGACGTAAGAGAAAAATTGAACGCGACCCCAAAACAAAAACTGTTAAGGAAACCTTACAAATAGTGTAAATCAGCAAGATCAAACGATTTCTTCTAGAAAGAAAAACCTTTTCGTGTCATCGAAACGCGCCCAAATTAATCAATTCATCAAAGGTTTAGATTTTTGGTTCGATGAATGCGTTTCGAAATATGATTTAGTGTACAATCGATGACTTAATGATCTCTATTGTATTTGCTCTTAAAGTTTCGCGTATGTGTTTTACAAATGGTATATTTTAATAAATTCTGTGAATCTAGCCGAAGTTAAAACAGAATGCAATGAAAAACTTACAATTATGGCAGGAAATAGTGCATCGTTTTCAATTTTTTTGTTTTGTTTTTTTTAAACCAATTATGAATTTAAAAAAATATATTCCGCGTATTGGAATGATTCGATCAAATTAGAACGAGTAAAATTTCCCTTTTAATGCTGAACCAATCTATTTTTTATACTTTTTTTTTTCTTCAATGTCTCCAGTTTATGTTATTTCTGTATTATTAATATTTTATACTGTTCTTTTTTAAAGTTTTAATCATGCATATTTGTTTACAGTAGTGCATGTAGGACAGTTTTTAGCGGTTGTGATGAGGGGGTATAAACGGTAGGGGAGAATACATTATTAATAATACAATTATTAAACTAGTGCTTATATATTTGTTTTATACCGTCAGCCGGGTGGGCTTAACTTTAGAGTATCATATAAAAAACCAAATGTTCCAAGACAAAAAAATCGGTCATCATCTACTTTTGTCCATACACGAATAATTCAGGACTGCGTTTTGTTTACAAAGTTTTCAGGTATTTCCTGCAAATCCATAGTCGCGAGTGGTAATCTGCGAGTAAGTTGTTTAATAACGAGAGCAGTTGTGTCAGTGTTATTGATGAGCATACACGCTCCGGTAATTGTTCTTAAGTAGTTAGTTAGATTTGTTTTTTCTTTATCCAGTTTTGATAAGATGCAATATTACTTAATGAGCTAGTATTTTCGTGTCAGTGTTCCAGTTTAATTCCGTGCTTACGCTTGCAAAAGGTTAGCAGAGTGAACAAATGTATGTTTAATTATAATTGCAAAGTTCGGAATCGGAAAACCAATAGAGAGCAAATGAAAAATATAAATCGATACGGTTACAAATGTTTAAAATGCGTGACCGTATCGTTATTTCATTATAAGGTAAAAAATACGCAGAGTCGAGAAAATCTCGTAAAGATAGCCCAGTTTGGTCGAAAAATGTTGGGCTGATTTATAATAATTAAATTGAACATTTCGTTCCTTTATCGAGTACTGAATTTAAAATTAAAATGTACTATTTCTGAAATAGAAAAAAATGTATAATGCGGTAGTCGTTGATTGTGACCTAAAATGGTATAATTTAGTTTATTAAAGACGGACTAAAGTATGATGTCGAGGCGTTATAGTGCATCGAGCGTCTTCTAATCTTTAGTTACGGATGAGAATAAAATTTCGTCTGGCGCCACTTTGCAAACTTTTTTTTGTAATGTAACGTAATTCATTTTTTTTTCGTCTGTAATTACAATTCACGCTGAGGAAAGATACATATACTTGGAAAATTTATGAAAGGTAAATTATTAGTGATGCGCTAAAAAGTGTAACGTTTATATAGTATTTGGAATTTTACTCTCCTACACATTCTGCTTATTAAAGTTGCACCTTGTTCTCTCCGGTTATGTACTCTCTTTCATTATGTTGTCAGATAACCCGCAATTGTTTTCCACCTAAATCTTCGACTTCCCTCGGTTGCTGTAGTGCAATGAAAGCATCTTCAGAACTGCTGCGTGTACCGGTCATTCTCATAGGCATTCCGACTAAGGACGAAAGGAGAACCAAAGTAATAATTTGACTGATATTATATTCAACTATTGGGATGATCGAATAAGGCTCGAATGTGAGAATCTATCTAAATATATATATATATATTAGTTTTAACTGATGCTTTGTTTAAGAATTTCGATTTTTTAAAAATAGTTCGCTTCGTTAGGCTTACGGAGCTAGTTGAATGGGGCAATTGTGTAATCAGCATCGCACTTAGTGGCCTGCTACACGATAATTTTGAAATCAGTATACGCGGCTATTATTTTTAGAATGATTATAAAAGCGCTAATAGTTTCAACATTAAATGGAAGATAAGAGCAAACCACACCTTAACGGATTAATTAAAGAAAATATTAAGAGATAAATGTTTTCGTAGGAAAAACTTTGTCTGGTGAAGTCATTATTTTGTAAGTTCTTAGTCTTGCTTGGAAATGAGTCGTTATTTAATTCAAACGGTTGTTAACAAAGTTCAAAGCTAGTATGGAGTCGGAAAAACATTCAACTCGATCTTCCCGGAGAAGGAAAAGTGAATGATTTAAATATTAAACGAAGTTATATTATTAATGAAATAATTCAACAGAACTGAATAAATATTTTATCTGAATTTATATAATAAACATTTTCTAACCAAAACGAGTAACGCTTTACCGTTTTTGATCAGTTTTTCATGATGTACAGATTACCGCGTGTCTTTTGGCAAATTTTTGTGTGCGTCTCACCATGCCTATATACTTCCATGTATATACAGATTTAGTTCGGCAGGTTTTAAGCAGAGAACGCTTTATTTAGGATGTCATAATGGCAGCACTGCATTTGTATTTACAGACTCGAGTTATTATAACGTTTACGCGAGACCCAGCAAGTACAACATTTCCGCGTCAATTTAAAAACATATCATTTTAAAGATGACTAAAGAAAGTTGCGAGGTCCAACGAATGATCATTTAAACGTGTGACATTGGCATCCGATACCATTCGGTATACTTGATTAATATTACATAAAATACATTGGAAAGTTTAAAATTTTAAAGAATCATACGGTTTAAAAGACTGAAAATTCAATTCTAATAATTTTTACCATAAAATATTTTTAACATATACCAGAGGACAGATAGACAAACTGTTTAATTTTCATAAATTATTCTGTTTCAGATCTAAACAACTAAGATGTAAATACTTATAATTAAGATGCGTAAATAATCAAAGCCGAAGCTTCATTTGCAAATTAATGAATAATAATATCTTATTCGTCTGTTATATTTAATAATAAAATATATTTCTGTTAATGTAATGAAAGTTAAAGAAATAATACTAAACACTGAATATATACAAACTCACACACAGAAATCAGATTTGAACTTGATTAAATTTTATGTTTGCATTTTTTTGGTCCGGAATTAATCAGTTTAGCCAGTATTGCTAATTACTTGGGTTTACTTACACGTATCTAAACTTTATATTTATTTTCTATATTTTTTATTTGGTCCTGTTTTTTTTCATTATTTAGCTTATTAGAAAGAACATTAACCAACAATGTACGAAAATTAGGAATAGACTAAATAAAATTTAAGGTGGTTTTCATTTTCCTTTAAATCATTAGTTACTTTAATTTCATCACAATATTTTCCTCTGTATTGTTCTTTTTTTTCGGAGAGGACTTTGACCATTTAGACGTTTGATAAATATTTGACTTAACCTGAAAATTGTATACAAAATTAGTTACCTAAATGGTTAGTGATACTGAGTCATTTTTTTAAACAGAACGGGCAATGGATTTTAAGTAAACATAATATAAAATAAGGAACAGAATTAAAAGTTCTCTTTCTCTTTTTCCTTTTCTTAGAGTATTGGTTCAATAAATGTGTATGAAATAGATGAAACAAGTTGAAAATATTTTTTTTTGTTTTGTATTTGATGTGGAATTAACGAAAACTTCTAAAATCGAAACAACTGAGATGGTAGGTAAAGAAAGAACATGAAAGGCATTATATAGAAAATCAAGTCTTAACAGTTGAGAACTAAATAAATCACAGTCAAGGGATGGACTGGAACATTTAAAAAACATGTGCTCTTTGTCATAAACATAATAGGAATTATATACGGGATGCAACGTACAAAAGCTATACTTAGTCAAGACAAAATGGATTAGCGAAGAATGAAGAAGACTGATGAGATAAATGAAGGCAAGGTATTTTAATAGTTATGGATCGACAGGCGAGAGAAATTACAAAATTAAGTGACTAGCGGTAGTGCGGTAACCAATGAAGTTCACATGCGATCCGATAATTACTAATTAAAATCGGTTTGGAAATTTATTTATTTTTTCTCGATTAATAAAATGTGAAGAATTTTAATTACATTTGAAAATTTCTTCTTACATAAGAATATTTCAAAAAATCAATTAACATACATGTATATTTTGATGTTTCAACCTCATGCGGAAAATTAAGCTAAACCAAATTTTGAATAAAGTCATATTTGCCATTTATGTATTTTTATAAAAATGATGCTAATTAGAGTCCGATATTAAATTTATCCAGAAATTATTGCGATTAATATGTGGCTAAAATTTATTGAATGAACTGTTAATTTACAATGTCATCAGTTTAAATGTTAATAACAAAAATTATTAGTTTAAATAGTAAATTAGGTACTGTGACTCCTCCTAATGTGAAATGAGTAATTTTGTTTTAAAAATCTTCAAAATCAGTGAATTTTTTAGACGTTTTTTTTCCTTTTTAATATAAAAATTAAAATTTATTATTGCTGTCATAAGTAAACACTTTAATCAATGCCTCACTAACGTGTCAGCAGATTTTTTAATCTTTCTTTGATTTAACCACAAAAACAATGAAATAAAAAATTTTAAAATATATTAAATGGATGAAGCACAAAAAAACAATATATTTAGAAAAATTATGATGAAAATTGTTCCAATATGAAGTCGTTAAAAAAAAGAAAATTATTAAAAATTGAATTTTATGTATTACGTCTAAGTTCACTTCTTTTCCAAAATCTTATGTGATGTTTGCTAAATGTGATCCAAATATTTAGATCCGCCACTTACAAAATCATACATGTGATTTTAAATATGTACGAATAATAAACTTCCCAGTTTTTTACTAAACTCAAAATTAAATCTACTCGACTTTTCATAGTAAGGAACAATAAAAAATCCTGCATATAAAATCGCGAGCACAAAAAACTGATTTGAGTCTCGTAACATTGACAGAAAAACTGCGGTGATAGCGTCTGCTGAGTAGTATCAAATAACGTCGGGCTTCGCAGCTTCCGTATAAAATCTTAAAAGGTCTCGCATGTAATAGTCTACCGCTTGTGTCGCGCATAATGCATTATAAAATTGCAAAATTTGTATATTTTATTTTTAAATTTAGCTTACCCCACTCTATGGTTCCTATGATTCACATGAATAATTACATTACAAAAGATATCATTTTATTATTCTAACGCTTTAAATAAGCCCAGGTCTCTTAACGATCTGGGGTACAAAAAATTATTACAAAGAGAAGTTAGAGAATAACTGTATCAAAAAGAACCAATTTAAAAAGCTCATAAATTATCATTAACCAAAATACACATGCTGGAAACTAATTATAGTTATATTTATTGATATCTATAAAATAGTTATTTTGCTCGCTAAACATACACGCATACTTCAATTACAATGTTGTCCATTGTTGAAGTAATGAATCTAAAAGATTATAGTTCAGAAGTTATATTGTTTATATCTAATTCCATAGAAATCCATACTTTGCTTATTTGTAGAGCGTTAAATTTTTTCTAATATGTAAAAATATTGAGTAAATAGTGCTTAAAGACACTGGGTTCTCAGAAACTGTTGTTTTAAATAAGCAATGAATTTTAATGATTTTTAAGAAATTTTATTTTTAGTCGATAAATGTGGGTCTCCTTATCTAACGATGAAATTCTAACAATAGGGATATTCAGGAATTGCTGTCAGTCGACGTCAACATTGTCAACGAAAGCATTAATCACTTCACCTTATTCATCTTGCGAAACTTTCCGGAAACGCAACTGATGGGTTCTCGTAAATCTTGGTTTGCCATTCGATTATTTCAGGAATTTTCTTACTCGGCTTAGGGAGATTGCGTTTCGAAATTCATTTAATGTTTCGCGGAATTGGTCGTATTTAGTCGAGAAATTTTTCCGCTGCTTTTACAGGCTCTTATTATTCTGCTTTATATTAATCTGAATTAAAATGCGTTCCGTTCCGATGATGCGATGGTGGTACAATTACCGGTCTGGAATAGAAATTGTTCGCCAAAAATCAATGACTCGCCCGAAATATAAAGTTGTATTGTATAGTATCGTCCGAAAGAGTATGAAGCACACGAAGAAGTGACCGACCGGTGTTTACATAAACAGTACAATTACACGATTCGTTTTTTCCACTCGCTTTTTCTTTCTTTTCCCCTCATTTCCTAGCTTTAAAACGTGTAGTGGCGTCACGAGCGATTTACGTTTTTGTACTATTGTATACCGTGCGTCGCACTGATAAGGAGTTATCGACCACCAGGTTCGCGCCCCTTCGCTAACCTCATATTATTGATGAATGAATCTGATGAATTACCAACACTGGCGCACTGTGCGCTTCTAAGCTGGCGTACTCAGAAACATTCAGAAACGAACCACTGATAACTTGTGCATCGCTATTCTTTCGCCTTCCTTCGGTCTATTTGTATGCGCATTTTGTAACCTTGAAATTTGTTTGTTCCATTTTTATGTGTTGGCGCGCGCATTTTCCACTTCATAAAAATTTACCGTCAAGATATAAAAACACGTGTCTGCCGAGAATTTCCCGCTTTTGTTATTTCGGGATATTATTTTGCGTGTTTAAATTGCTGCAACTTTTAGCGGATTTCGTGTACGTCGCTTTCCCCTGTTATCGATTTTCTTTTATTTTTATTATTTTCTCTCGGTTCTTTCATTATTCCATCTGTGCGAAAATACGTGAAAATGTTCGTTTTTGTCTATTTCCAACGGAGTTCTGCTGCTTCCTGTAAATTGCCGTCACAAAAGAGAACTATTTAACGCTTTTTATTTATTTATTTTTAGCCTTTTTCAGTTCAGGTTCTTCCGTTGAATCCGTTGCGTTTACCTGTGAACCGTAGTTCGATAGGATATTTCTGAAACTCGGATTACGTGAAAACTAAATTTGAAAAAAAAACGTGAGTTATGCTACTATCTTTGCGGTTCGTCAGGGGGGATTTATTACGTTTTTTCCACCGTTCCTCGCGAATTATAAAAGTAAAACGTTTTCCGGCCAGTGTTTGTGTTTTTTGTTGTTTTTTTTTTTCTTATGTTGAGGGGTACACAGCAGTTAAGGATCTACACCTGGGAACAAAATGAAAGAAACAAGCTGTCAGTTAAATTTTGATTCGATCAGATATGGACAATATAAAGGAACCAATAGTTGAAATGTTGGATGAAAAAAGTAAAAAGAAGTATCATACGGAATAATCGCTTGGGTTTTAGAAGATGAGAATGTAAAACAAAACCAGGGTGGTCATCCAACCGGCGAAACCGGGATTTTTGCATACCGAGAAAAAAGCGGAGAAAAAAAGAAAAATAACTAAACCATTGTTTCGACAAAAAAAATCATTCGAAGAGAAAAATACATTTATAATAAATTACAAAGTTCTTTTTTATTTGCATAAAATATGTTAGTATTTAACATAATGGTAAAATATATAAAATGTGAATAAAAATAACTTCAAAAATCTAAAATAATTTTTTTGAATTTTTTTGTTACTGATATTTTATTTGCCTTCGCTTCTATCTGTTTGGTTTCTTATTACACAATTTCCACTTGTATATTCATGTAAACTCTTGTAAAATTTTAGTAGCCAGGAAATCGGGGGAATAAATCAGAAATTTAAAAATTATGTTTGAGTGGCCGCCATGAAAACGTTCGACAGAAAGGGTTGTACCCGTGAAAAGAGCGATTTGGGAAGGAAACGTGAGAAAAGCAGAAAGGGATGAGTAAAATAGCGTAGAGGAATAATATGAATGTCAACAGAATGGGAAAGCGAACTTACACAATCAGGAGAATAAGAAAGTAAGTTTCATCGTTACAAAGGGCGGAAAAGTACATATCTGATCCAAATATATTACGAAATTTTTACACGTAGGTAAGAGATATCAAAGTAGATTTATGCAAAAACAGGGGAGGCAACTCGGCGTATTAAAAAAATAAAAAGGTTCATAGTTATCACGAATTAGCGAGTGGAAGAGCGGTTTTGTTTGGCTTGGTTTAATATTTTAATGAACCGTTTATTTATTGGCATATTCTTAGGAAGTTTTATTTTTCTTTTTTTTTTTTTTTAGTGTTAAGATTGTTCTTTAACACTTTCATGTTACAAGTACCAATCAGGTTTTTTGAAAACTTCGACTGTCAGCAGCATTACTAAGCGTAAAAGCTTTGAACAGCTTTTTAGCAAGAGTACAATAATAACGAAACGCGCAGTTCTTATTGGAAGAGTCCCTTTCTGGCAATGAAACATATGCTACAAAAATTGTAGTTTCTGGCATCTTTATTACAATCTGAATCGTTTTCCAGTGCCCTCTCACCGGGTGTACTGTTTAATTTTACAGGTCCAAAACGGCAAAACAAAAAAAAAAAAGGCAGATGCATTAGTAGCTGCTTGGTCATCCGATGTCGAAATGCCAGGGAGCACTAATAATATTACTGCCGTCTGGGAAAGGTGGTTCCAGTAACTGCGGAACCAGTTATTCACAGACTATGGCGTGGCTGATACCATTGAACTATTTACCGCTGAACCGTTCAGCAAATACTTTTATAGCTGAAATGCTTTACTATTAATGCGGCGTCGCGGATTCTAATTCGCGTGGCGCCAAAAACGGAGATACTAGTTAAAATAATAGAGAAGAATGTAATAGTTGTCAGACGGCTAAACGGTTTTATATCAGTGGCCGAAAAAGGGACCAAAAAAAAAAAAAAAAAAGAGGCTAACAAGGAAAGATTTTTATTTCGACCTTTGAACTGCACACATTACAAATAGACGTGAAAGTGTTTTCAAAATTTCTTTGTTACTCTTCAGAAAAATAAGAGTTCAAGTTTGCAACAAAAAAGAAGTTTTAGCCTTGATTGGTGAAAGACGGTTCGCCAAGAACTCAGGACTGTTTATGTCGATGTATGTATAGGGTTATTTTAAATTGTAGGAAAGGACATGTTGAAGTGGAAGGGTCTAGCCAGATAAAATGGTCGAATCGGCCCCTAACTCATTTGGAAAAGTAGTTATGTCATTATATTCGGCATCAATGGAAACGCCGATTACTAGATTTTTAGACCTCTAAACCCTCATAGGGCCCTCCATGAGGCCCAATTTTGTGATTTCTATTTTTTTTTTTTTTTACAATACCTCGGGGTCAGTTTTCAAGCTAGAAAATTTGTTTTTTCTTCAAATTGTAATGGATTCCAAGCTCTGCAAAATGGTTCTACTCAAAAAGAAATTGGCGCAAAATTCAAATTTTTATAGCGTTTGAAAAATGTCAAAACTCGATTCCTCGAAAACAAAAACATACTCATTTTTAAAAATAAAATATTTTATGCATTTTTTCTCTAAAAATATGTATACATTTTTTCAGATTTTTAAAAGTGGTGGAACGTATTCAAAAACCCTAAAGACCGCATATTTTCGGTTTTTTGGCCATATTCAAACCTCGTAAGTTTTTTCTGGTAACCTACTTGATACTCCAAATGCCATTTCTGACTTTATTCTATACTACCAAGATGGTAATAATTGTTTCCGTAGGGGCGCTTCATCGTAAAGTATTATGAAACCAATAAAAACCGTATTATCAAACAATCATTAATAAGTCCCAGCGGCTTCGTGTACATGTATTTGATTATCATATTTCTATACATTTAGTACATGATCGACTACTTCTTATTGTTTATTTGTACGTCAGAAATGAATTTTAATTTTAAACCACACTATTATAAGTCGCTTTTGATATGTCATTTATTGGGATGTTTTTTCCAATCGCATTGGTTATTTATAAAATTGTTTAAGGATATATCTATTAAATATACATATTTTTTAGGGGGTGGGGGGCTTATATGAACACAACCCATCGGCCATTATATAAATATATAGTTATAGGAGCAATCGTAAAAATCATGAAGCTTTCTGTTTTAAATTATTTTAAAAAGGACATATTGCCTTCCCGTTTTGGCTTGAAAACCGCAAATGGAGATGACTTCTTTCGTAGTCATTCAACGATTCTCCTCAAAAATATTCACGGCGTAAGTGGTGCTAATCTTGCGCTAGTTGCTGATAGAACTTACTTAAGACACCAAAAGAGTTCCAACTACGAATACCAAAGAAAATCTTATTCGGGTTATAAATAGGTTCCTCTATGTAAACCATTTACAATTTGTGCTACTGGTGGTTACATTGTTAATGTTTTGGGACCATTTTAGCCAAAGAAAACGATGCTAAAATTTTTGAAAGAATTTTGAGTGCAAATGAAAGCGATTTGAAGAAACTGATGTGCAAGGAAAATGATGTTTTTCTACTCGATCGAGGCTTTCATGATATAAAATCACAGTTAGAAAAAGAAATGTATCGTGTTCTCATGCTATCGTCAAAGGAGAAAGGACAAAAACAATTGTCAGCGAAAAAAGCTAACGGGTTTCGCTGTGTCACGATGATTCGATAGGTCGTGAAAACTGTACGTGGTGTTGTAGCTTAAAAATATAAGCTTCTTCATCATCAGTTAGATAATCATTGCCTAGCTGAACTGGTCTTTACAGTAAGATTGTTTGCTTCTTAATAAATGAATTTGGAAAATGACTAGTCTCGAAGGTTTCCTCAGATGAAGAGATATTAAATTACATTCTTTCAAAAGATAATAAAGAAAACAGTTTAGCTACAGAAGTGCAATTGGGAAGATGGAACTGAAGAAATAGTTTGTTTGAAAAATTTAAGTTTTCTGATGTGCTCGATTTTCCTGAAATGACGGAAATGAATCTAGTATAGATATTTACTAGAACTTATTAGTTGCAACCAGCAATATTTTACTTAGCTGAAATGATGGATCAGAAAGGTGAAATAGATTTAAGGTATTTCAAAGCATCAGTTGATATTCTCAAAATACAAGTCAGATCTAGGCACATGGAAAGCATATTTTACAACTGCTATGTTCATTATAAAACAGATACGACTGGCTGCACCGGCATCGTACGTTTTATTACGAATGTGCTAACGGCATTAGAACGATCGGTTGCTGCTCTCACATTACTGCCGTTATTTATTTTTTGTCACATGCTAGATACCTGTCCAAAATTGTGAAACCTGCCGAACATCTCACAAAGATTTATGAGTGAGAGCACATGGTTCCTGTTATTGAAGAAGACAGCGACGATGACTGATAAACGGTCCGTGATCATAGGTTATACAATCCAATATAGTTTTTTATTTTCGTAAAAATTTAATAAACCATCATAGTATTAAGGTCTTATTTTTCCCTCTTGTTGTCTCATTCTATATTATTTTTCGACTAAAAGTAAAATGAAATATGTATCATAACATTACCTATAATTACTGATTCTTATTGACCTTTGGAGGTAAGAATGTGTGGTTTGAAATTAAAATTCATTTCTGACGTACAAATAAACAATAAGAAGTAGTCGATCATGTACTAAATGTATAGAAATATGATAATCAAATACATGTACACGAAGCCGCTGGGACTTATTAATGATTGTTTGATAATGCGGTTTTTATTGGTTTCATAATACTTTACGATGAAGCGCCCCTACGGAAACAATTATTACCATCTTGGTAGTATAGAATAAAGTCAGAAATGGCATTTGGAGTATCAAGTAGGTTACCAGAAAAAACTTACGAGGTTTGAATATGGCCAAAAAACCGAAAATATGCGGTCTTTAGGGTTTTTGAATACGTTCCACCACTTTTAAAAATCTGAAAAAATGTATACATATTTTTAGAGAAAAAATGCATAAAATATTTTATTTTTAAAAATGAGTATGTTTTTGTTTTCGAGGAATCGAGTTTTGACATTTTTCAAACGCTATAAAAATTTGAATTTTGCGCCAATTTCTTTTTGAGTAGAACCATTTTGCAGAGCTTGGAATCCATTACAATTTGACGAAAAAACAAATTTTCTAGCTTGAAAACTGACCCCGAGGTATTGTAAAAAAAAAAAAAATAGAAATCACAAAATTGGGCCTCATGGGGGGCCCTATGAGGGTTTAGAGGTCTAAAAATCTAGTAATCGGCGTTTCCATTGATGCCGAATATAATGACATAACTACTTTTCCAAATGAGTTAGGGGCCGATTCGACCATTTTATCCGGCTAGACCCTTTGCAAATTATGTAGGAATCACTCCTACGGGCAAGCTGTATGATGCACAGGTGACAAATCGCGATTTCATACTAAAAAAAATAATGTTTGCGATCCGGTATTGTTTTCTTAACGGGTCTTTATTAGTGAATTTTGAATGTACATCGTGATAAGGAACGGGGAATACGTTACTTTTTTTGTGTTGCAATTAATTAGTCATCTGATTTGCTGCCTGGGCAAATTTAGTTTAATGCAAACAGTGCAACATTCTGAACATAATTTTTTCTTCCGTGATTATGGAGTTTCTTAAGCACAATGAAAAATTCGTTTTGGTTATATATCTGTCTGTGTCGTGTGTATATGTGTATGATAATATATTTACGAAGAGAAATTATATGCTGTGTGCACGAGGTTTAACTATAAGATCTAGGATAGCGACGGAAATGCGGAATAAAACACCTCTACCATCGTAAATAGTAGATTTTAAGATTAGGATATCCGTGTATTCTAATCTTGCATTGCCTTCCATTCGATTCAAAGATATCTTTTTTCTCCTTTCTCTAGGCCTACCTTTCGCCATCTGGCCATTCAACACAAATTGTGATTCCCGTGCCGGGATTGAAACGCGGGCCTCTTGAGTGAAACCCAGGTATCTTATCCACTAGACCAAATGGGAACCTAGATCCGAAGATGATCGGACGATATGTATTTGTGCATGTGGCTATTATGCGGAATTTTTATTATTTTGCACATATATGCTTCCGTTATTGAATGACTTCGAATTTACCTTAAGAAATGTACAATCAGTGTGCTCTCTAGGTATGCAAAAAATTAATTTTTTGTTTTCGGTACAAATCCTGTTCATCTTTCTTGTAAAATATTTTATTACGAAATGTTTTTTAGTATTATTTTTTCGCCTCGTCAGCTACGCACATTAACCCAGCACATGTGAAGTTTTTTTATATTATCATTTTGGGGCAATGGAGTTTGAACCAGATTCTAACCAAACGAAACATCAATGACTAGCCAACTACGCTCTTATACTGAAATGATACACTATTTTATCCTTTTATTCTCTGTTTTATAGTTTTATACTGGCCCGTTATCTGTTTGGCATAGTGGAAAATATTTTTGATTCGAATGCATCGGGTTACCTTATTCCCACCTCCCCTTTTGGGGTTTTGTAAAAATTATTAGTTATTTCACGGGCATAACTTACCAGGGTTTTTTATGTCTCGCATAATAGTGCAAATTCAAGTGTGAAAAATATTGGGTTGTGTTTCTGTAAGATTCGGAGAATGTCGTCTCTCTATTGAGAAATGTTTGTTAAACGAAAAATCGGTAACACTTCACAGCGTACAAATCACGAAGCCAAAGAGAGGACAACCTGGAAAAATGAATAAAAGGAGACCCATTTTAGGGGTTGCTTTTTAATTGATAACTTAAAACTCGGAATGATTTTTTTTCCGTCCTCATTCTAGATTTATCTGAAATATCGTTGGATTAAGGATTTTAACAACGGAGTTCAAGCTACGAAGACGTGTTGGTTTAGTCCGCGTTACTCAGCCACTATAGAAAAAAATTATCTGAAGTGGTAGATATTTTGCATTAAACAGGCGCATAGTCCATTTTTATACAAGTTTAAAAGTCCGTTACCGTAATTATTTCTGTATTTTTTATCTCTGGAAATGAAAATTCAACTATAGAAATAAAATTGCCGTTATTATATCTAGGAGTTTATGTATCGTTGGACGAGAATCAGTGTAACGATGAATTATTTTTGTATAAATGAATCGTTTACATATGCGATAATAGACTGAAAACAGTTTTTGAGAGGAAGGGGTGAAAAGTTTGTTCTGGTAATTTACTTTCAGAGTTGCAGGAGTGTAGTTGGAGGTTCGAATAATCGCGTTCTTCCATACTAAAGTAGTGTTAAAATTATCTTAATCTGTGAGGTTTGTGTTGAAGTGAACAAAAGTATATCTTTTTTTGCTGCATTCGAATAAATTCGACAGTCACAGCTGTTTGAAATATATCATTTGTGCGGGAATATACTCCAATTCGCGGTACACGTACCTTCTAAGAATTTTTAATAATAATTCTGCCGATCTGCGATATATACGGCTCACAAAAATTCCTTCCGTTGTTAAAATCCGAAATAATAAAGAATAAGTATCCCTCCGAATGCAGTGAATTTTTAATATTACTTTGTGTGACCCTCTTCTAACTAAGAAATTAAAAGTTTTATGATTTTCGAATATATTTTCACTTGAACAGTGTAAATTATCCCTGTTTTGTTGTTGTTTTTTTGTTTTTTTTTTTTGTTCGGCTTTTAGCCGTATGTTATTATTTTATAATGGAAAGAATGAGGTGAACTCTATACAATCTCCTTTAAAACTTAAGGTTTAATTCTAGGGACCATTATTAAACATGTATATTAATTCAAAAAAGTAAAATTACTTGGGCGAGGTTATTTTGTTGATTCTTCCTCCCAGAAAGAGAAGAAAAAAAAAGATTAAAAGTTAGTTTATAAGTTTATTGCAGAATTAAAAAAAAAAAAATGTAATATTTTTTGGGAGGGCGGCTGTCAACTGTGAACATTAACTCAGAGCAAGTGAAATTTTTAATAATGTCAATGTGCGGCAGCGGGATTCGAATGAAACACCACCACCTCTACCTGTGCCATGATAGCTAACGATAAGGGCGATCTTACTTCCACACAAAGAAGTATTTAAAGAAGGTTAACTGTGTCTTGACATAATTGGAAAGACTAACTGCGGATGTAGAAGTTCCTTATTTTTCCTATTTTCTTTTACGAAAATTTTTTATCGAGATATTTCATTTATGTGAGAATTCGGTACCCCCATTACTGGATTTTTCCCTCCTACATTGGTAATATAATAAGAAAGTATAATGGACTTTTTATTTTATTTTATTTCATTTGCCATTTTGATTTCATTAAAATCAAAACAAAAATTAAGTATAATGTGGTTTACTTTGAAATAAGTATCCGAATTTTCACGATTGATATTTCTTCGTTGTAAATTTCAAAAAACCAATGAGTTTTCCGGGTGTTCTGGAAAAATTAAAAATACATCCTATTTACCTCTTTTAAGCGCGCATATAAAATAAATGAAAATACTCAAATCAATCCCGATTATCAGTAGTTTTTTACGGTCCGTTTAGGTTGAATGTTTTGTTAATTTTTACGTCTTCTTCTCTTTAATAAATTCCATCATTGTTGTCGTACTAAATTTTTAGGCAGGCAATAAAACTCGTTTACATTCAAACTGATAATGATTATTTTGTGGAAACGAAAAAACATTGAAGATGCTTATTTTGTTAACTTTCTTTATTTTTTCACTTTTTGAGAATTGTTACTGTAGTATTTTTCGTGCTGCGCTCTTGCGCTCATTATTTACTGCATATGTACGAGTGTGTTGCGTAATGTCTACGTGCATTTAATATACGTAATGTGCACGTTGGTTACTAGAATAAAATATACTTTGACACTAGTATGCACTGTTAATAGAGTGTGCGTAATGATAGTAAATAAAGAGTCGAAGTTGAATGTGTGGATAAGCGTTGTTTTGTTTATACAAACTTGAAGGCTGCTGGAATGCCATCGTCTTTGTCGACTATTTATCCTCGTTGATTCTTACCACTCTTATTGCTGGAAGTAATTGCGTAGTATCCGTTCTTTTTTCACCGTTGAAGCGCTGGAACCATACACCGGAGCCGTCGTCTCGCGGTCGCATCCAGTCAGTAACACCGCGTCTGCCTGTGCATCGGTTGTGTTTGATGGCTCTTTATCTACTCAAAGCCGTGTATGCATTTAAAATTACTACATATGTATATCAGCAGCGACGCGAGTGAAAGACGTATTTTAAATCTGCTCGATGATATGGAAGGCCTTACAAAGTTTCCTGACCTCTCTTCTACAACGGCGAATACACGCATCTTCTTCCTCGGTACGCCATAGCGTTATTGCGCCGTTACCGCGTGTACGCGTACAGTGGAGAATTCACCGGAATAGTGACTGCTGGAGTCTGGCGATCTGATGTATCGAAGGCGAGTGCAATAAACACCGCACACATTGATCGACCGAAAGGACAACAGACATTCTTCTTGTACTATAGCAGCGTTGCCGCCGTCTGTCCATGTTTAGATGGTGCCGATTTTACCTATACTACGATTTCTCTCCTTTTAACCATCTGTCGTAATACTACTATCCTCTGTGACTTCATTACTGTTATTAATACTTTCTTCTTCACACACAATACTGCTATCGAGAGAAAGTTTCTCCTTTTCGTTGACGTTGCCTTAGCGGCAATATGGCAATTTGTTGGTCGTCCTAGTTCGTTGCCTACCGGGCCGTTGTTTATTCTTTTGAAGAAGAATTCTACCTCCTCGGATACGTTTGTTTGCCGTTGCTGCAACGACGTCGACGTAGTTAGGACTGGTTTTTAAGTTTCCCGTTACCGCTGTGCAGTTGTTACGATGAATTTTCGATGCCTGGTTTCTCGCCTTGTTCAACATGTTATTGTTTATAACTTTTAAGCCAAGATGATCGATCTTCGCCGCTTCCATCGCCAGTTGTAACGAATATATCATCCACTAATTCTTATTAGGCGCGTGTGCAAGTAATTTTTTACGCGAAAGCAACTGGAATTACGTCCGCAAATAATGATAGTGTACTCGAAATAAAGTAAAATATTTGAGTCCTTTATTAGTTTCACTATAAGCAACGATTTTTAAAAAAAATTAAATAAAACCCCGTTTTAAACATGCGCCTAAAACTTTGTATTATTCGTTTTTAGAGCTAGAGTTACCTGTTTTGTAGGAAAAGCCGTAGGTTCCAGATGTCTACTTTTTTTTTTATTTATTTATATATATTTTTTTTAATGTACCGCCTTAAAGACTTTTAAAATGTTTAGTTCTAAATAAATTTGATTTTAATTTAGCGATTCGTTAGGCAGAAGCAATAAAAGAGAATTGATAATGGGCTTACCGACAAGCAAGCGCTGAACATCAATTGAAAAAATAGTTCTTCGTGATAACTTACAAATTATAAAACGTGTGCACAGATAGGGGCTCGATTTCTTTATGTGTAGTCCAGGCCCGTGCCCAGAATTTTGGAAAGGGGGAGGGGGTTGAAAATTTTCTTCGCATATTTATTTTATAAATAAAAATATATTTTTCACTAATATTCATGCTATTAATAATTTCCATAATTTTGATTTATACATATATTAATAATTTAAATAAACGAATTACTGTATAAACATTAATAAAAATTACATATGTTATTGATTATACTCGTAACAAACAATTTTGCATAAAATATTAATGAAGTACCTAAGCTATTTCAGTTCTCATGGGGGGGGGCTTAACTCCCAAAACTCACCCCGTAGACACGGCCTTGGTGTAGTCTAAGTTAATTCGCAGTCGATCAAGGAAAAGCTTTTTCTCATGTGTTTATGAATTGATTATTCGTTTGCTTTTTATGTAATACGTTCATAATTTATCAAAGAAGTTTATGTTTTCAGCGAAAGCGAAGAAAAGACCATCAGAGTGGTTTTCGAACATTTTATCGGCAGGCCAAAATTTTTCTTTCGTGTATTTCATTATTAGATTATTGTTAAAATTGCAGTTGCACTTATACCAGTTTAACATAAATATGTGCAATAAATTAATAAAACAACTTCTATTAATAAAGAAGCGTTTAATTTTATATGTGTCTCCTCTATTGTTTGAGCTAACCCCCTGGTAGTTGCGCAATGAAGAGAAGTTGTTTTTTTCAAGTGTAACACTATTTTAGACGAGAAAAAGACGTGTGTTACAACTGAAATTAAATCTTAGTTACATTAAAATATGTATAAGATAAATACCAGTTATTATGATTCATTCTTACTTTTCATTGATCTGGTTCAATTTTTCCGCTTTCATATAAATATTAAAGAAAAATATTTCAATTATAATATTTTTTAATCCCGTAAAAATCGGTTGTATCGGTGTAAAGACGAAGAATATTTTTGGAACCGGCAAAATTGCATAAAACTGTATGTTAATTTTTTCTCGGTTATTACTACCAAAATGCCAAAGTTAAAGTACGGAAGTAAAGATTTATCGCTCTTAAAACGACATTATGGCGGGGTAGTATTTTAGCTTAGAAGTTTTTGTAAATTATTCGAACAGAAATTGTCCCTCCTTAAATAAACCAACAAAACGTGCTGCTGTTAATTTACAGCTGTTACGATTGCTGTGCGGTGCCACAGTGAGATCGTTAGTCATCTTTCAGTATCTCTTTGCCTTACCGTATTATTAGCAAAGGGTTGAAAACGCGATATTATTTCCGTCTTCTCCGTTAATATGAGAAAGTCATCACAGTTCGGTTTAGTGAAAAATTTAGAATCTTGTTTTACGCAAAACGTTATGATTAAGCGGACTTTTCCGACTCCCTATTATTGGAATAAAATACCGTATATGAATATAAGCGGCTAGTTCAATTCCGGATTGAATTTGCTTTTTGTTCCAATGATTTTGAACGAATTTCTTTTGTTTCGTGTTTATCGAAATTGTGTATTTTCGAGTTCGTTGTTCCAGCGCGTGCTCCTTTTTTAAGTTATTCCGTAAACAATATCTTTTCAATATTCTTAAACGTAAAATATTGTCAACTGAATAAAAAACTTATATTATTTTACATTTAGAAACCAATGAATCAAATATAGTAATTATCAAAAGGGTTGTTCTACGTTCCTCATATTACTATTTTAACTGGGGGGCAGGGGATGAAAAAAGGTGAAAAAAACCTTTAATGCTTCGGGGAAAAGCAAAAAAGTGAAAAATTCGTAGAAGCAAATGTACCGTAGTTTAAACAAATCTCGATAAGTTTAATTTCCAACCGGATAATAATATTGCTATTAGTTGGCCAATTTTACAAGAACGAGTTAACAAATTTGCTAAAGAACCTAGATATATATAATTTTCAGTGTTCGACGTCACATTACAGCGGTTTCGTAATCGAAATATCTCTTTGAAAATTGATTAAAATTTGGCCTGAATTTATCTTATAATATCTAATACCTGTAATTCGATCTTAAAATAAAATAAAACAAAAAAATCGCTTATGGAATTTCGAAAGATGAAGTATCTGGTTTCGTGTATACTTGATTTTTCCCAAAAATATGTAACTGTCCATTTTTGTTTCGTATTTTATGTGAGCAAACTACAATATATAATGTCGAAAATATTCAGGCAGTTTGTCAGTGTAATGAATAGAATCTTTTTATTTCGCTATATTTGTGGAACAATCTTCTTATTCGTGTAATGTTTAAAAGATATGTACAGATTTTTCTACGTAAAATTTATTTGCGTCGTAAAAGGTAGATAGGATGAAAAAAACACTAAAACCAAGGATTAATAATGATTATTATACCGGTTTTTTAAAAAAATTCGAAGTTATGCATTAATTTAATTCTTTCAAGTTTTGACTTCGATCTTTCGACTCATCACGAAGAGGAGATACTTTTTGAGGTGTCTTTAATTCTCATAGATGAGTTGGTTTTAATTGATTGCCATTCTTCCCAAAATGAAATAGATGTTTTATAAACATGGTTTAAAAATCGTTTTCGCTGAAAAATTTTCTTATTACCCTCGACATAAAAGCAACATATTTGTGTGTGTGTGTGATAAAATCGAAAGACAGATGTGTATAAGTATACATAAACCATTTTACATTATATTTCATCTTGTAGTGCTCCTAATTCTAAGAACTTGCCGTAAATTTCAGAAGCAATTTTAATTTGTTCAGTTTTTTAAAAGAAAGTGACATTATGTACTGTTTTTTTTTTATAATTTCCAGAACTTATAAAGTCAATAAGTATGTTTCATCAAACTAGTTTCATTGAGTTAAAAATGGAAATTATCCCAATTCTGATTTTAATCTTCAATCTTGTATAGATTAATATATATTTTGAAGAATTGCGGGGAATAGTAAAAAATCTGTATCTATTTATTAAAACCTGCTTAAATTTGTAATTAACTTAGTAAAGTTGATATTTTTAAATAATTTTAATACAGTAATCTGTAGAACCTTTAGGAAGATGACTGTTCAATTAGAAAATGCTTGTATCTTTTGCGTTTGTATTTTAAATGTTATTTAGAATAGACGTCTTAATTATATACATATTCTGTAATGTTATTGTCAATTTAATTATACATCTTTTTAATTTCCGCATATTTCGGCCTTTTTTAAACTATTCTAAAACAGTGAATTTGTCAAACGATCTGCAACCTTTATAGATCATTTCTGCATGTGAATAGCCAAAAAAATATGGCGTAAAAAGGTGGTAAAATCGTTATTTTGAGTATTTCATTTATTTTCTTTCAGTGAAACAACTGAAAATAATTATGTCAGTTTAATACAACGAGAGAGAATGGCCACCTCTGTTCTGGTAAACCGAGAAATGTCAAAACTGTCGAAAATCAGGAAATTTGAATAATGTGCATATTGTATAGAATTAAAAAAAAAACTCTCTAGTGTATGCGCATTTATTTTATAAAATTAAAAAATTTTGTTAATCAAAACGATGGAACGAAAAATTTGGGTGGTAACAAAATTTTATTTTCCGACCGAACCTCAGTTGTTGAGATAATTGTAATCATAACTGCAAAACGGTATTTCTCCGAAACAAGTCGATTTCATATGATTATGAATAAAAAGAAACACTTCTGCATGTTTGTGAATAACGATTTTACATGAAAGAAATATTCCGGACAAATATCCATCAGTTTTTAAATATTGTAGTTTGCCCGGTAAATTGCAGCGAGATTGTTACATAAAGAACATGTTCTTCAGACCTTTTTTGTTTTTCTCATATAATACGGTAATTAATAAAGTTAAGGTATACGCTAGGTAAATATGGCGCATCCAGTTAAGTTTATTTAACAAACAGTATACGCTATTATAATATTTAATACTTCTAATAGAAGTGTCCCCATTATTATGTTTTTACGATGTACATTGTTTTATTTACTACATATTTGTTCAGTTTATGAAAACATTCACTCACCAGTTCATCTGTACTACAATTAATTATTGCACTATCATACCGCTTTTGGGAAATAAGGTTCTATCTTGTAAATTTCATATTGCACATATATCCGAATCTGAGATTCTAAATTTATGTAAGTGTTTTAGGCTTATGTATTTTAACTGCAAATAAAATTTAAAATTTTCATTAAGAACATGGTAGCGTAGTAGTCTAATGGTTAAGGTGCTTGTCTACCAGGCCAAAGGTGTCAAGGGTTATCTAGGCTTTTCCCATTCTGGATCAGGTTTACCCGGCCTGAAATAATTGGGTACCAGAGAAATCTGGGAATGTAAAAGCGGCCGAGAGAAAGGAACTGGGCCCCCTATTTTCATTAGTATCGTTGGACTTAGTGGACTGTAACCATTAACTTCACAATCTCCGTCAAGGATGTAGGACTACCTTTATTATATTAAAAACATTGGCGAATTAAGAAAAATTTACAATCGTTTCGTACCAGCTGGCATGCAAAACCTGCTGCATAAACTGTAGCCGTCCGTAAAAAATAATGAAGGAAAGATATTATATTTGCTGCTGTTACGTAATAAAGTAAAAATTTTGTTTTGTACCTTTTACTTCACTCTGGAAATTATCAGCAATGCTGTTTCGTTCCTATAAATTTAGTGATTATTGACGGCTGTAAAGAAGTTCAGTCAATATACTTTATCTAATATAAAAGTAATAACAAAAACTTTTACCAGAAACAAAATTTATTATTAAAAATTAATACACTAATATGTTCCGGAGACAATGCTCCATAATCGTGGTGAAAATATACACTAAAATTAAAAGTAAACAATACAAACACTGATTAATATTAATAACTTCGATATCCTTTATACCAAAAAATTCAAAACATGATATATAGTTGTTTGTTTTTTTGTTTTTTTTTTTTGTTCGTTAATTTCCAATAAATAATGAAAACCCGTCGGTAACGCTGCTTGTACGTTTGTGCGAGAATTTAAAAATTCATAAAATTGCCTCGGTTCTTTTTTAGATTTATTTCGGTAAACATTATTATTAGCGGTCGTATTTCTGTGTGACGTAAAGTTATTCGGTATGTCAGTTACCTGCGGTTTTATGTAGTTATTTATTTTTTAATAATTAATCCAAAGTTTAAACTATAATTGGTTGTTTTTTTTTCTTTTTTTGCAGACAATTAGCAGCTAATAATATTTTGGAATGTTTAAAGTTAGCTGTTCAGACAATCGAAGCCTGTTCGGAACAAGATGATGTTATTAAGGTTATTGATGCGATTAAAAAATTATCCCAAGATCTGGGTATGCCTTTTCTTTATAATTTTCTATTATCGCTGGGTTTTTTTGTTGTTTTTTTTTTTTCATACCTTTTACGTGGTACTCGATTTTGCGAAAATATATAGAATAGCTTAATAAGGAATTATGGTACTATTCCAATAGCTTAAATAATTCTTCAAAACAATTATTATCGTTCGTGAATTACCGGCCTTAATGGGGAAAAAAAGGAATTTGATTAATTTACAGTTCTTTTTTTTTCGTTTGTGGTAATGAAAAGATTTATATATTTAAAAGTAATATAAGCTTTATTTTTCGATTTTAAAACACGACAAAATTCAGCCGAACTATGAATAAATCTTACAAATCAGGAAAAAAATATAAACGTAAAAAATCAAGCAGAGAAAACGAATGGAAATAGAAACTAATGTTTCGCTGTAGCTCCTTAGGAAATTGAAATAGTGAAATGAAAACTTGGTTATTCTACAAATGTAAAGATTTCATTAATTGAATAATCAATGCTTGATTCGTAAATATGTTTCTAATTGTTTTTGCCGCCATAAATAATTCTTCCTATAATTTTTGTGATATGTCGTAATAAAATTGTATATTTTATTTTGCTTTATATATATGGTTTATAATAATACATGCATGGGAGAGTATGTGTGTGCGCGTGCGGGCGAATTTTATTTTAATGTCTGAAAAGTTAATCGAGTAAATACGTTTAGTACGATCATTATTTTTGTGGATTTAGGACGAATGAATTATAAATTTAAAGATTTTATAAAAAATTCAAAAAATGAACCAGCGTTGTTTACAACATATAATTGAATCGCATTATCAGGATGTGAATAGCAAAACGAAAAAGCACACGTTATAATCAGAAGTTTTCAAATGCAATTTGAAACAATAATTTTTGATTATAATTAGTATAGTGTAAATAGCCATGGCAAGAAATTCACGTAAAATAGAATTTTAGCGTAGGTGCACAGTTGCAGTAGCAGTAATGCATGAGCGAGCAGCAGTATGTTCAATTCCACGATGAGTGAAAAGTTTTAATTTTTTTTTTTTTCAATTTTATTTACAACTGTATATATGAAATTAAACACCTTAAATTATATATCTAGCAGTCAAACGAAAATAAGGGACTAACGGAACTTTTTTATTTACAAATATTCCAATTTTGTGTTTTAAAAAGCGGAAAACAACGTTTTCCCCGCTTTTCTCATACATAACATTAAATTTAGTCGGAATTTTTTTTTTTTTTTCAGCTAAAATTTTAACATATTTTTGAATACAAAACAAAAACTACATTTTCCGAATTTGGCATTAATTACAAATGTCAAAAAAATTACAGCAATAAAATATATATAAATTGCTATTAGAATTATCAACACAAACTGTGAAAATATAGTTTGAGATGGTCAATAAAATACAGTTTAGAGTTTAAAATTATTCATTTGAATTGCAATTTCGAAATCTAATTATGCTAATCATGGTGTGTGCTTTTCTCAGAAGTTAAATGAAAATTTAACATACTTTAAAAAAACCTAATAACGTAGTTTTAAATAAATAAATAAATTTGTTAAAATTGTGTTCGACTTTTCTTGCTTATATACTATACTCATAATTTTTGTTGGGATGATCAGTTTTAACTTAATTTTACAAGGTCTCAACCTCGATCCATGTGAGAAAAATTTAAAACTATACTTAGGCCGAAACAAAAAAAGTAACTATAGCTTTGGGTTTATCAATTATTGTTAGAATTTTTATTATGAAAGCTGTTTAAAATGTTATTAACTTTGATATTATTTTTATTTATTTTTTAATAAGTAAGACAGATGCAACATAAAGTTAGTGGTAGCCAATTGCCTTTTTTTTATTATTATTATTATTATTATTAAATCTGTCATTTCGGTTATTGTGGTGTTCTTGGATGACAAAAGAAGCAGAACTGAAAGATGCGCCAGTTAAAAAATGTCACAGTATAAAAAAGTATACTTTTATTTTTTGTGTGTACATATATGTATAAAACTTCTACAAAGGTGAAAACTGATTAATTAACGGTAAAATATCAAAATATATCACAGGATTTTTTATTGATGAAACTTACAATTAACAGATGCTCCTAAAGTAACGGATCGAATACTGTATTATGTGCGGTACATCTAATCATCGTTTATGTCAAATCGTAAGAAGGTATTTTAACGGAAATTGATTAAATGTTTTATCTTTTATTTTAAATACACTATTTTTCTTGTTTTTTTTTTTTATCATTAAGTAAAAAAATTGCGTAAACGTTTCGCACGTTGATGGTCGCTAACACGCTTTTACATTCTATTTCACCGGAGCTTAGTTTTTAACTCCAAATAAGTTTACCCTGGCTTAGAAGCATTCTTACCACAATGTGCTCGACGGCAATCGGTTCGCCGTAATTTGTAATACTATTGGCGTAGAACGGTGCCGAGAATTTTAATACGAAAAATTTTTCTGATCCGCAGATGCCGCCGTAAAGTGTTCGTTGCTTAAATCACTGCCGAAAGTTATAAACTTTTGCTCGTGGTATGATACTGTATTCGCTTCGCTAAGACCGTTAATTCTCGCAGAATTCCTGCCAATTGTATTAAAAGCGATTGCTGACGAAAATGTACCCGATATCTCCAAGGTAAATATATTTTCGTCGATGTATTTTGAAATGTAATTTAATCATATCATCGTTGTGGTGTTATAAAACATATTACTACAAAATAAGTATGAAAACCCATTCAACAACCAGCGCTAATTATTAATACGATATGTTTAAATTTTTTGCACGTTGAAGATACATTTGGAAGAGGAGTTTATAGTGGGATTTACATTTAGAAGTCTGTGGTTATTCAAAGAAATTTGTAGAATGTTTGGAAGTGGTCGTAAATAACTAGCAAGAATATATTTTCTAGTTAGTAATGTGTGTACCCCCCCTTTTTTTTTATATACAAGGAAATCTATTATTTGGAATATGAAAAAACGTCTCCTCTCCCTACTACTTTGTTACATGTCTGGCATATCTTTAATTAGATTTTTCATGGGAGTGTACAAAACGCCGAAAATGTGATGATATATATAGAAATGAAAAGTACAATGTCGAAAATAGGAATATTGAGTAAGTTGTTAAACTGATTTCACCGCGATAAATAAAGCTCCCAATGCTTGTTTCCAATTATCAAAATTAAAAAAAAAAAAACGAGTTTTGAATTCGGTAAAAAAAATGATTATCTTTGAAATAGTAAAATTTGCTATTTTGTATTTTTTAGGTGCGGAGGGAAGCATACAATATTTTAAAATATATGCTGGCAGAAAATCATGTTACCATGACAGATATAGAAGAAAAGGTGTTCAAAGTGTATCGCTCTATTCTCGAATCACAGTCAAATACTTTCGATAACGTCTCAGCAGCTGGAACTGTAAGTTTTTTTTTTTTTTTTTTTTTTTTTGTACGTGACTTGTAAAATTTCATGTACTTTCTATATGACATCGAAGAAAATTTGCTATTATTTTACAGTTAAATTTCGTCATTTATTGTTATCTGTTGTTTCATTAATTTTTATTCGAAATGTTACTTTAAGATAATTGATTCAATGTTATTAATTGACAAGGAGTGTATTCTATAATTTCCGTTCTAAATGAATGTACAAATGATATATTTAAATTTCGATACTTATTACTATTATGATCATATAACAAATTTTAAATTTCCTTAAACCCTGATTTAATGTGCATAATTTTGCTGCACGTTTCACGAGGAAATGAATTTCATAAATAATTAGAAATTAATTATAAATAAGATATATATATATATATATATATATATGTACATAAGGGGAGCATTTATAGTAAATACTTGTAACGATGTTGCACTATGTGTTTATAAAGTGTGGATTTATGTAGCTCACTGTGAATTAAAATAAAAATAGAAGCAAATTAATTAAAATTATTACCGAATGGTGACTTAATTATTATAATGGCATTAAACCAATATGCTGTTAAAGCATATGTGCTAGTAATTTAATGATAAAAATTTTCGAAAATCTCGAGTTTCCAAAAGGTAAAAGTTATTGCAAATTCTCCAAGAAGGAAAAATAAGAAAATTGAAAAATGATATCTATTTTTGAATATAAGAAATACAAGAAGAAGAAAATAGTATCTCAAAAAAGTTGGTGGATGTGTGTGTGTTGAGACAATAGACACAATTTTGTGGCAGATTTACGCTGGAACAAGTAATACTATTTGTTTTTAGTTCGTGTTAATTATGGCTATTAGATTTTGAGTAGATTTAGTAAAAGGTTTTTTAGAAATCTAAGAAAAAACTAATCACGATGTAGGGTTAGTGTAGGGCAAGTGATATATATTTCTAAGCATAGAGTATGCATAATCCACTCTTGAAAAACGTAGAGTAATGGGTTTTATTTCTTCTTTTCTTTTTTTTTTTTAACTTCAAAAAAAATAAAATTGTTTATAGGTTATACGGCGTCCATTTGTATAAGTTTATAATGTATTCTCGACTGACATAGACTTTTGTGACCAGTACCCACATAATCGGAAAGTTGTCGATGTGGCCATTATCGATTACAGTACATTCAACCTGTTGTTTTAAAGATATTGGGCCAATGAAAAGAAAGCATTGTAGAACATACTAGATTCTTAATTCGTATAATATAATAGAAGTATAGTCAATTCTACAAGTGTAACGTTGTATTTGAGTAAAATCATTGGTTTAATCTTTTACATAATTGCATATTAAATCAATTTTCTAATTTAACGCGTATGATAAAAGTTAATAAATGCTCTTCGCAATTTCATGTAGAAAAACAATGTAGAAACGATTGATGGCGGATTTTGTTTTTATGTAACGCACTAAACGATAAAAATCGTATTTGAATTGCGTCGAGAAGAAATAACTGTACGTCGTACATGTGTGTATAAGGAAGTGACGAAAATAAAAATGTACAAAGTCCTTAGTATAGCATTTAGTAAGAATTTAGGAAATAATTGAAACAATGAGTAGCAGCAAAATCGGCGACAAGATTTGAATTATGATTCATTCGCAAATACGCTAAAACGTTTAAGAAGACGACTGCCGGAGATTTAACCATTATTTATGGGGTGTATCCATTGTCGACCGACTATTTCGAAGGAGTTTTTAGATTAGAAGTAATTAGGTAACTTTATTTGGCGATATAGTCGATATTATAAATTAAACTTTTTCAGTGAAATTAGAAGAATTAACAATAAAACTGATTGTTGGTTTTTAGTCTTAAGTATATCATTTTAGAGGTGTTATTCTGCTCATAATTATTCGTTTCAAGTCAGTTTATTTGTTTAAATTGAAATTTCATGGCGGTCCACTATAAACGCTATAATACAATTACATTGAAAATTAATATCGATTTTGGAAAAAATGAGTGAACTTTATTATTTGGTTGTGAACGATTTGAACCTATAGTAAATCAGTATTTCTTAGAGTGTCGGTTTATGTGTCATCTCTTTCGTGTCGGACTTTTCATTTGACCTCTGGCTATGTATGAAATAAAATTTCCTTTTTATCCTCTCTGCGTATTTCTGTTTTGAATTACGTTATTAGATTGCGAATTTTTTAATCTTCCGCTACAATAATAATTGATGGTATTGGGCTTTTTTTTGTACTAAAAAAACAAAAAGAAAATATTGGAACGTATTTTTGTGATGAATCATTAAAAATTGGAAGCTGATTGTTAAGTAACGAAGCATCCAGTGTACTTTATATCATGCGAATGATGTATTGTTTTTAGAAACAGTCGACAGATGAGATTATTGGTCAGCGTGTTAAAAATGATGAAAGTAGGAAAAATAATTTTATCATAATATATATCTCTGTTCGATTACATATACTTTTGAAATACATCGATGATTATCAAGGTTAAAGCATTTCAGAAAGATCTGTATTTTTCACGTCATCTGACTGTAGAAGGAGGAAGTCAGTTTCAGAAACATCAACGTGACGTAATCAAAAACAGGTGAACAAATATTAACAGTTGTGCAGAGGCTTCGAAGTTTATTCTGTTTAATTGAAGCCGTTTTTCTTTCTTTTTTTTTTAAATATGCGCGATTCCCATTTATAAAAAGTCCCAATAATGAAAATTTCGCGGAATAATAAAAAAAAAATATATAGTACGTATTGACATATTTGATTATTTTAATAGTGAAAATACTTTCTATCAACCAGCCTTTATTTTACTATTTTTGCATTTAAGAATTTTCTATTTTGTAAAAGTTTTTATAGTTTATAACATTTTAAAAATTAGCACTTTCTGAAAAATATACGTTTTGTGTGTATATGTGTGTGCGTGTATGCTCTCGTTTAAATTATGGATGGTAAGTAGATCTCACATTTTATAAGATGACACATTATGTAATATAAGAATTGAACAGATTTGAAATTTTGCGTCCGTAGCAGTTATTTGTCGCTATTGTATTTTGTATTTTGGGAATTAGTATTCTTAATTAAAATATAAATTTAATTAACCTTAATGGAGAGAGATGCGTGAAATATTGTCGACGTTGTATTTCAATACATATGTAATTTATTGTATTATTGATTATCGTGTATGGTTTGTTTTTTAATTGCGTAATTACGAATAATGTTGATTATAATTAATTTCAGTTGCGTCTTTTCTCATAAGTTGATGTAAAACTTCTCAATAATGTAAGGCTCTAAGAAAAAGTTTTAAAAAAGGGAAAGAAAAAGAAAAGGAGATGCTGTAATGGTTTTATGAATCCCGTGAAAGACATGGGTAGTGAGATGTTATTGCCGTGTAAAATCATCTCACTATTTTGTCTTTCATGGGGCGCATTAAACGAATCATCTAAGATCGATCGATTATAAACGTTTCTAATAGAAAATTGCCCGTCGTCGAATGTCTAGGTTCGTGTAAGTGGGGTGATGTCACCAAAGCCGGCTTGTCGTAAAGGGTTTGCACATTTATCACAGCCAGCTTTGATGAGCATCAACCTATTTAGAGTTCTTCGGCGAATATACCTGACGTGCCGGCACAATTACGAAGAGCAGCGGAACCGATTATCCGACTAATCATCATTATACACGAAAGCACACATGCTATATAGGATCAGGTTTGATATCGTTGTCCGCAATTTCAATTCGTTAAAGTTGTTGCGACATGTTTTGTAATCATATCACAGCCACTTTAATGAATTGACGTTTTTGGCTAAACAGCACACAAGCAATTAACATTCTTAACGTTATTTATTGTGCCATTATCGTTTATGCATAACTATAATTATATAAATGTTATAATAGTAATGTGTTTCAGTTTAGATGAATTCCGCTAATCTTTAATATAAATATAACATACATTTTATGATTATTTAATATCTATCTTATGTTGTATCCTTTAATGTTGTTCTTAAAGAGCAAATGTTAATTAATGAACTTTTATGTTCTCAATCGCGCCGAAATCTAAACATACTAAAAAGGAAACAAAAGAAACTTATTACTTAATTGTTGAACTGATTTTATAATTTAATGTACATTATGAACGTTTGATCCATATAAATACGTGTAGTTAATAAACCGAAAATTATGCAGCTGAAAGAAATAAATGATTATAAATCTTTTTCGGATCAAGTTATGAAAACAACTATTATATGCATATAAAACATGATGTAAAGAATTCTACCAATCTTGTATACCATTCTGCTCAGGCTAGAACAGGTTTTACTCGCTGTTGTGTCCGTGACAAAATAATTTAACTGCGCTTTCGGCGTAGAATCCCTTTATCAACCATCAACAAAAGCTTGGCGCGTTTTTTTTTTCCTTTTTTCCCCCACTTTCCAATTTTGAATTTGAATCTTATTCGTTACATGGAATTTATAGTCGTATTTTTCTGCGCTGAATTAACTTGCAAGTTATTCGTTCAGCAAAATTAATGTTTAAAATACAATTATTTATAGCTAAGATTCATTTTATGTTTAAGGTTGATTTAGCATTGATTTTTATATGTTTTAAATGTCGATTTTTTGAAATCTTAAAATTCATAGCAAAGAATTTATTTTAGTTAATTATGTTACGTCGTAAAAATAGGATAAAATTAAGTACTTTAATCACTATATACTTCATATGGTATAGTTTAAAATTTTTAGTATCTATATAATAAAGTGATGGTGTAATATTTTTATTAAATGTTCCAGCGTTTGTATGAGGTATGATGTGCGTATGTTAGCATTTGGTCATTATTAATATATTATATTATTAATTGTCTCGCGCTCATTAGTTGGATGATATTTAAGCGACAGGTGCTTCTTTATGGACGAAGTCAGTTACTTCATTAAGAGGCTTAGTTGTGCTGGTCAAAGTGTTTGTGATGTGTATGTATGCAATTTCATATCACAACCAGCTTTGATCAACACAAATGTGTCTCAAATACGAAATAGGAAACGGAAATAAATAACATTAAACGTAAATTCAGTTGCGATTTCTATAACTGCGCAATTAATAAATACAATTTACTTCTACAAATAAATTACTTAAGTTTTAAGATGTGAACTATGTTTTTATTTATTCGTTAGTGCATATTTATGTGCGTATGAGCGTATACGCGTGCACGCTCATGCCTATGTATTTATAAAAATTAATGTTTATTTTTGAATTTTATAATTCAAAAACTATGTGTGTACACCCATAAGTTGTTTTCGAATGATATTTTGGAAATTAAAATTTATTCTCAGTATTGGTATTATGATTATTATTAATTGTTAATCATATTTCTTAAAAATTTAAATAATATCCACGGAAAGCATTTTACAGTTTTAATAATGTACTCTTGTGTTCCCATACAGAGATTTTAGCTCAACAAATATTTTTTTAAACGTTCATTTTAAAATATAAGTGTTGATGTTTTTGTGTATGGTGTTTTCATTAAATATTTGTTTTTTTATTTTTTGAAGAAGAAAAAAAAGCTTTAAAAATGGTTAGATGTTACATATATGTATTTAAACAAAAACTATTTTCATTTATCTCTAAATAATATATAGCAAAACTCAATATAAAACTTAAATATTTATAAACCAAATAACACAAATTATAATTTAATCTTTTTTTTCTTTCCAATACTAGTTTTAAAATATTTACAGTTTATATAGCATAATCTTTTTGATCACAAACTAACTTTAACAGTTTCTTAAATGCTTATACAATTATTCATTTTCAACTTACGAAAATAAGAATTGGTCTAAAAGTCAAGTAAAAGATTGCGACTTTTTCATGTAATTAAAGTTACGCCATTTTTATTTTCTCGTGTTAGTTAACCTGAAAATATAATTTCCTTGTAAAATTTGTAGAATATAATTGTCTTAGCTTACCTAATATTACAGATTACGGAAACGTGGTGGTCAATTCGAGAAGTATCAGTTCTTGAAGAGCAGGTTTTTTAAAACTAAAACTTATCGGCTCATTTTGTTAACGGTTCTTTAATTAGAAATACATCTTTTGTTTTCAGCTCTTCTTAAAACAGGTGCTGTTAAAGCAAACAAAGAGCAGACGATAAAGATTATTGTTATCGCTAAGAATATGGAAATAAAAACAAAGATATTGATAAAACTTCTTAAAAATGATAAAATCTTTAAATACTGGAACGAGGAGAAAAATTATTTTTTTCAATCAGTTAAATACGACGAAAAAAAAAAAAAAAGCTGTAAAATAAATACTAAACTTAAGGTGAATGTAATTCGCCTTTAATTAACCGGAATAAAAAAAAGTTACATTAAAAACGGTATCATTTTTTTACCAGTTGACGTGTTGCGAAATGTTGGTAGAATAGAGATCAATAAGCAATATAACTGGAACACAAATGAAAAAATAAAGCGACCCGCTAATTTTCTGTTCTGCGTTTTTACAAGTCTCAGTTTAATGTGATGAACGTACATAGTAGCCGATGAAAGGTATTATTTTATAACATTCTATTATAAGTTAGAAGCAATGAGAGAATGATAACGATATACGAATAAAAGAACCTATAAAATGTAAACAATAATGCGTGTATACGACATATCTATAACTATATTGATGTGGGTGCTTATTAATTTCCTATAGATGAGGAAGTTATTGTAATTACTACAAAAGTTAGAACTAGAATTTTAATATAATTATGTTTGGGATATGAATAATCTGAGGAAAAAGGAACACTTTTTAAACAAATGTTCGTGTGTGTGTACACCGCAGACAGAATTGCATGGCGTGATTACGCTTGAACAAATTGTAGTACTTACTTATAATTTATATCTCTTCTTACGTATTGATGTGGGGTCGAGACCATTAGATTTCAGAAAATTTAATCTGGGGTTTTTAGTCATTTAAGAAAATACGGAAATAATGATAGAAATAAGTCTGATTTAAATAATTGCGCATTAAAAAAAAAAACTAAAATTGTTTCAAAAAAATAAAAAATAAATCAATTTTACTATTACTGGAACCTGTATGATGAAGTTCAAAAATCGTTACGTGTATGTATGCAATTAATCGTGCCCAAGTCGCCGAATATCATCAGACTAAAATAGTTTGGTACCAGAAAAACTAAAAAATTAAAGTCAGCGAAAGGAAAAGAACTGCCCAACTCAATTTAGTTCAGAATTGAAGCACCCTGATTTACCCGCTTGTAGATATTTACTTTACGAAAATAATTAATATAACTCTCGATTTAACATGACACATCTTGTTCTAATATCAGGATTGAAATGAAGGGAAAGACTCTCGCATTGGATAATAGAAGCACATATAAAAAAGATAGGAAAAAGGGCGGATTACTTCGTAAGCATTTTCAGCTAGTGCATCATTTATCATTATTTACTTTTTGTTACACTAATTGAAATCACTGATATACTTCGATAACGTAAAATATTTAAAACCGCCAGAAATAAGTATTTTTGTCAGCTGCTGTATTAAAAAAAGTGTGTTGGCAAATTATCGAATTTTTTACATTAACGTAAACAATCTTATTACTTTTTTTAATTTTTAAGATAGGGGACAATATACACCCTGTCAAGAAAGTATCGGGAATTGTTAAATAAAACGAACAATTTTTAATTTTCATCCAAATTTATTTTGTCACCTTCAAAATAACATCCATTCGAAGCGATGCACATATGCCAACGCTTTTTCCACTCGGCAAAGCACTTCTGATAGGCGGTTTCCGGGATGGCCTTTAGCTCTCGCGTCGCATTCGTCTTGATGTCATCAATCGATTCGAAGCGCATTCCCCGTAGCGGAAATTTGAGTTTTGAGAATAGGAAGAAGTCGCAGGGTGCTAAATCTGGTGAATACGGCGGTTGTTCGATGATATTTACCGAGTGTTTGGCCAAAAACTCATTCACAATTATGGCTTTGTGAGACGGCGCATTATCGTGATGGAGAATCCAAGAATTGTCGACCCACAAATCGTTACGTTTACGACGGATAGCCTCTCTCAAACGTCTCAAAACACTTAAGTAAAACTCTTTGGTGACTGTCTGTCCGGCTGGCACATATTCATAGTGTACCACGCCTCGAATATCGAAGAAAACAATCAACATGATCTTCACTTTCGATCGGCTTTGGCGAGGTTTTTTCGGCTTTGGCGCGCCAATTGGCCGCCATTCGGACGATTGCTGGTTCGTAAGCGTGTCGTACTCGTACACCCATGTCTCGTCACCAGTAATTATCTTTTCCAAGAAGATAGGATCCAAATTGGCTCGATCCAGCATGTCTGCAGCTACCTGTTCTCGGTACTTTTTTTGAAAGAAATTCAGGTCTTTCGGAACAAGCCGAGCCGCAACGCGTTGCATACCCAATTTTTCGTGCACAATCGTACGTACGCTCTCGTGTGACATGCCCAATCCATGAGCCATCTCTCTCAAGCTCACATGACAATTTTCAGCAACGATTTCCTTGATTTTATCGACGTTATCATCGGTCACACTCGTTGAAGGCCGTTCAGAGCGAGGCATGTCTTCGACCGTCTCCCGACCATCCTTGAACGCTCTGTACCACTCGTAAACCCGCGTTTTTGATAAAGCAGATTCACCAAAAGCCTTCTGTAACATTTTCAGTGTATCGGCACAAGAAATTTCGTTCGAAACACAGAATTTAACACAAGTACGTTGTTCAATATTTTCACTCATTGTAAAACTTCGACAAAACCTTCAAGGTCGACTGATTTTAACAGCTGCTGTAAACACACTGGTTGACAGATCGCGCTAAAAATAGGCATCATAATACAAAACAGTTGTACCAACCTGGAAAAAAAAAATTATCTGCCTAGCTATTACCCGGGAGATTTAAATTGACAATTCCCGATACTTTCTTGACAGGGTGTATGAGAACATTTGTATAAAACAGCTTTTCTATCTATTTATTTGTATGTGTGTGTGTGTGGTTATTTGCGAATTATATTTTAAAATACGTTCAATTATCTATACGTCGTGTTTTTTTTTTTTTTCGTGTGCCGTGTGTGCTATTCAGCCAGAGGCACGATATTGATATTTAATTACGTTTTATTATTTATGTGCACACATAGGATTACATGTACATATATATCAATGGAGGCTCCTCACTAATGGCTGAAAGGGTTCGGTCCCGCCAAAAATTGTAAATATTATCAATGTTATATTCTAAAGAAACTTACAAGTTAATTATGAATTATGTATGACGCTCGAGTCGAATAGTTTTTAAATTCGATTCTAATTTTTGCCATTTGGCTACTTTACACAGACTTTAATTAAATACGTTCATTTTTGTTTAATATTTAATAAACTTTTTGGCATAACTTGTTTCAAATTACCGAATATCTGAAATACGACGATGATACATCCGGCGTTAGCAGCTATTCTAAAATCGAAGCGTCCGAAACATGACGCATTTATTGTAAAGACATGAACAATAATGCGCACCGGTCGAAAATCACCCACATGCAATTTGGTGGCCGGGTTGCGTATTTTTAGATTAAAAAATAGGTTTTGTAAAATGAAATTCCGCTACGTTAATAATTGGCTAAAAATGTGTGAAGCTTTAGAGTTGCAGTATTAGTATGAAGAAAAAACAGCTACTTTTTCTTTAATAATATACAAATATTACAGCTCCGAAATTGTTTGTAAATGTATGGGAAAAGCAAGACTTTTCGTAGCAACATCGATGATGATAATCACGATATTTGATGAAGATTAATTTAAAACAAGTTGATCTTATCTATCTTGGTCCAAAATATTTTCGATGTTTTCGGTCACGGTATGATTTCGCACACTTGAATGAGTCCCGTAAAATACAAACTATAATGCAATGATCAGTTCTTATTTTTCTCTGTATCTTTGGTATCTAGAATTTCTAAAAGATAAAGTAAAAGAATTTTAAGACATTCTAAATTATTACAATGTAGTAAAAACTGTAAATTCTACGGACATTTTTTAAAAACAAAAAAACTTTGTGTCTTCAATATTTGAGTTAACCAAAAGAATTTATGGTTTGTATTTTAAAGTGTTTCGTATGCGTTAAATCATTTCACGACAAAAACATCGAAAACGACGGTTACTTTAAGTTAAATTGATTTAGAGTTACGTTTTTATCAAACGTGCAGATGCCTACATGAATGTGCCAAACATCTTACGTAATTGATTACATTAATTAAAAATATCTTTGTGACGTGATACATGTTAACATGGATCGTCCAGCGAATGTAATGGCCACGGTACCCGCGCAAAAACCAAACTCTTTATTTCAAATAAATAATAGATTAAATTCAAATATAATCATTCGTTTAATACATTTTTAAAATGTATCTGAAAAATTTGATTTTTCATTTCCTCAAATGAATAATTTAGTGCGTAATTAATATAACAAAAAAAAAAAGCTGAGCGAAATACGTAATTTTTTTTATAACCTTACCGCCAGCAAAAAAGTACACGAGTTTTACTACTGATTACACATGTACATTGTTATATAAAATTATACAAATAAATTCATAAGTAAAATGTAAATATATTTATGAAATTAAATATTTTCGTATATTATATGCACGCAAATTCGGTAATATAATTAGTCATTTTTGTTGTAAAATATTTTTTTATATAAATGTAATATTTTAATATGTTAGTATATGTTTATTTTCTGTGTAAGTGTGATTGGTATTCCACTGTCGCTAGAGATGTTCGTGTTCTGTAAAATTATTTAAAATAGATTTCGTGATTTATTTTTATGTTATAAAATTTAATATTAACTTATGGAGTGGGAAGTACTTCAATTAATCGATTACGATTGCACATTTTAAATTAGCAAATCAAGGAAATGAATACGTGAAAAAGAGGCAATAAATTAAAATCTGTTCTATATGATAAAATTTCTATTCACATTTTACATAAAATATCAGTATGTGTATAGAAAGATGAACAAAGGAAACAGCGGAAGCGAAAATTTCCTTAAATTTGTTTTCAGACTACATCCGAATGTATATATAGAAAATATGAGCATTTATATTTAGGGTTGCCAATATCTATGTTCTAAACTACCCAAAAGCCTTAGTGGAAATCCTCAATTTCGGGGATAAAAAAATCTCGATTTCCTACATTTCCCCCAAAAATTATCATCAAAAAAATAAAAGTACTTTTGATATAAATTAATGATATTTACGTTTTAAAAAATGGAAATGTAATAATTATGTAGTTACACACACTTAGTTACTTATATTATATTCACAAATTTTATTTTAATAAAAAAATAAATCCTCCTTCATATTATATCAATGCAATGCCTGATTGTGCCAATTTTTTTTTTGTTAGCACTTCATTTGAGTGATTGACTTTTAAACATCCTCCTTGTTCCTTGATACCCTCTCTGATAGCTCTAAGCGCTACTACAGTGCCAGCGTCCAGGCGATTACGATTCTTTCTTTTTAAATTGTTCAGAACGCTGAATTTGCATTTGAAAAGGGTACAACAAGCAATAAGCTTATTGCGAATTTCAAATTTGGGAACATGTTTTGTTCTGTATTGTTTTTGAGACGGAATACTGTAGCCCAATACGCCTCCGGATTCTCATCTCCTTTCATATGAAGTACATAGAAATGATTTGGAAAAAAAAAAAAAAAAAGGTACTTGAATAAAATTCCCTGTAACAACTTCTATTTTCATGCCATAATACTTTCACAATTGTACATTATGAACAGTAATAAAAAAAAAAAAGAAAGAACAAAATATACCTAGCACCAGTAAAAACAATGAAATATACTGCTAAACGACGATGTACTGAAAAAACGCGCATGCGCAATCAAACTAAAAAATAACAAAAAAGGGCACAGTGTCCTCTGGTGACCGGCTCGTTCCCCTGATATCTAAAATTGGATGGCATCATTGTTGCCATAAAATAAACTCTAAAAATCTACATTAATTAAAACAACATTATGTTTAATATCGATTAAATATTGATTAATTATTAAGATTTAATACTGGTACTAAATTGTTCATCATATTATAAGTTTAGTAAATCCCAAATGAATGTAAATACCTGGACTCCCCGCATTTTCCCCGTATCAACGCTCTCCCCACAGACTACCTAATCAGATCGAAATTCTCCACAAATTGGCAACCCTGTTTATAATTATATTTTCGGAAATGTATAAGTTAAATGTACAATTCTAAACTCCTATTAATCAGTTAATGTTTAACAGTTCCTCGTACGAATGGCTCCAATTGTTGGAGAAATGTTTACGGAAAATACGATAGTCCCCGAAATAATGAAATTATGTTCAAGTTATGATGCCGATGATCGTGAAGTCTGCGTTTACTTTATAGTTGATTTGACTTGTTTCCTTCATCCGGTGACGATTGATAATATCATCGTAAGTATTCTTTATCTATAAATTTTTTGCGTTGAAAACTGTGTTACTACATATTCAGAAAGTGATGATTAGTTCCTAGGTTTAAAATTACATAATTTCGTTTCGTTGTATTTGACTTTTCTAGTTTACTTAATTTCTGTTATTTTACTATATCTGTTTATTTCTCTCATTGTTTCTTTTATGTTTTACAGTAATTAATTTTAAACATCAATTTGAAACAATTATTTAATTTATATGTCGTCGTGATAGCCTAGTTGCTAGAGCGCTTGACTTCCGATATGGAGGTCACGGGTTCGATCCCGAGCGATAACGAACTTATTACAAGAATTAAATAAAATAAATAATCGCTAATAATCACGTGGAAGGCAATGGCAAACCACCACCGCTAGGTCAGTACACAGCAGACCCACACGGGACTGCACTTGTAGCGCGATAACAAACAGCTACTATCAGTTCGGAATGTAGACTTGCTTGTGTACACCTGCGTGGCATATAATAATTGCCTAGTACACTACCTATATCTGTACAGGTGAGATGTACGAATAGGTAGTCGCCGACGCTCAGAAGCTGAGTATGGCACTACAAAGAAAATTTAATTTATCAAATGTGTTTAGAAGACAAAGCTTCATGATCACTTGATGTTATTTTAACTTCAATACTATTAACGGTATTCCGTTAAATTTATCACTGGATAATTACACAGTTTATTTATATTCGTCGGTGTATGCTTATTAACCGTTGAATTTGGATTTTACTATTAATAATTCTAAATCGCATAAATAAGAGATTATTCCCGCGACATTCATCGTGTTTCTCTGTTTTATTAATTTTGTCACCATCCCACTCTGCTTTTTTTTTTTTTTTTTTTTTTTGACGAATACATTTTATGGCTACGGGGCACAAAATGCAACGTTTTATAAAATTGCAAAAATTTGTTTTTCCAGTATACTAGATTCAACGAATATTACTATATATATTAAAAAAAAAAAAAAAAAAAAAAAACAAATTTAAAAAGGGCTGTTTAAAATTCCAGGACTTTGTCTTCAACGGAGCGTTCTCAGCTGTCTGGAAAACGAAAACTAAATGCTATATCGTCCCTTAAAATTAACAAGAAAGGAGACAGCTTTATCCCACACTGTTTCGTATCAATTGCTGTTCACAAAACATGAACAACCAGGGTAACCTGCTTGAAAGAGAACTATATTTAACGAGTAATTTTTCGCCCAGTTTTATTGGCTGTGCTGTCACGTGGATTTCAGTTTTTTAGTCGAGAAAACTAATAACTATGACGAGATTACCGATGCTGAGAAAAGGCTAGTTTATACAGATTGAGGGCATTAAGGGGCATCCTCTGCTTTAGAAGATCGAAAAATCGATATTTTTTTTTATTTCCTAAATCGATAGTTAAACTATCCAAGAATATATTCGCAAAGTCACAGATGTCAATTCGAAATACATTTGGAGATGCAACGCTGAACGAAAGGGAGCGTCGAGCAGGTGTACGCACATTCAGCCAGGTTCAGGTCCACTTTACGACCTTGTCTCTTCTATTATCTGTGTACGTGTTTCTACTTTGAGCTTCTGTTCAGTCAGGCTCAGGCGCTCTCGCCACCCTTCTATCGGTAAGAAGCTGCTAAGGGAAGGTATCATAAAAAAATTAACAATTTATTATAGTTTGGCAAAAATATTGATTCTGTCCGAGAAATGAAAAAAACTGTGATAGCAATGCTAGATCATTATTGCTTCTCAGACAAATCCCCTCGACAAGAAAATTATTTAGCAGGCATCGATAGTTGGTGCGAATGGCGCAAAACTGAATGCACCAATCAACTACGATGTTTTGAGCATCCTGCTCGATTGATTCACGAAAAATTTAAGCACATCGCCCGATTTATGAAAAACTATCAAGTGACGACCTTTTAACGAGATGTTTAGGCGGGCACGCGTAAAATTCAAACTGGTGTCGTTTAACTCAATGGTCTGGCGCATCAATCCAGAGCACTTGATTTGCGGTGAAAAAGTCATTGAAATAGCCGCCTGCTTAGCTGCAAGCATGTTCAACGAAGGATATTCAGCGATATCGAATATTATGCAGTTGCTGCACTTGAATATTGGCCGGCAATGCAAACTGTTTTTGCTGATATCGCCGACGCGGAACGGACCGAAAGGGAGAACAGGCGCCCGTCACTTAGCAACAATGGGGCTCGTACGGCTTTTAGACTCGAACGAATCCATCGGAATGAATTATTTAAGGAAGCAAACGGACTAATGTATAGGCCAGGAATAACTGATGAGCCGATCATTAACGTAAGAAACAAAGATTTATATTTTCTCTTACTAAAAACTTTAAAACACGCTTCCTGGAGTTTTCATTTTTTCGATTTTTCTGAATTGGCGGGCGCGATAGCAAAAAAACTAAATGACCTATTGAATTGGACTGAAATTGATTCTCCACAATATTGAATTCTTTTTTACGTGAACTAACAAAATTGTTTAAAAATTACTTTTTTTTGTTGAAAATACACTTCTTTCTATTTAAGCCCGAAAAAATCGATAATTTTAAATTCATTTGGGTTTTTTTGTTTCTGACAAGAATTACGAACTGCATCTTTTCCGACAGTTGCGAACTGCAGTAGAAAGACGTTCTAGGAGAAGGCTCATTGCTCTGCAGTTTATTATTGTATCTACTTAATAAAAATTATTTACACACTTCAAATACGTAAAAAATATACCCCAAAGTTCGCTGGGCTAAGTTGTTTTAAAAAAAAAGTCTTCCAAAGCAGGATCCCCTTTTAACAGCGGAAATTCCCAGAAAGAAAACCGACCCGAGGGTAATAATGATAATGTTACAATCAAGATTAGTTTTTGTATAATTTTTTCGTAAATTAGGGGTATTACGTTGGCATTAAAAAAGCGATTGATCTCTAAAGTAAGTGGGAAAGTAGTAGTACAATGGAGATAAAATATCTAAGTGTACAAAAAAAAATAAAAAAAAATAGTTACTAATGTGTCATTAACAATTCAATTCAATTGATCTATCGAGGTTATAAATATGTTATACAAAAGTAATGGGAACAAGGATATACAGGGGAAAAAACTTTCAGCTCAGAAGTTTGGCACTAGAGTTGAAGGTAGTAAACTGATATTTTACCTTTTATAATTGAAGACGGTTTTGTAACCGTTTTTACTGTGCAGAGAGGGGCGAAAGGCGAAACATTTCATAAAAAAAAAAACAGGCTCATATTTATCAAAACCGGTATATTATTTACTAATCAATAGGAAAATATGTTTACGCTGTGTATAGCATAAAAAATCAATTAATGCGATGGAATAATAAAAAAAAAGTGTGTTTAAATAAATATTAAGAAGAAAATTAATAATTCCGATACACGCAGATTTTATAGCACTGATTAGTATAATTATTCATATTTATTCTCTAATTCTTACGTAAAATAACGCGATGGTTATATTTTTTATTTATAAAGTATGTTAAAACAAGACGAATCAACGGATTGCTCCCTGCTATTCTGATGATCTATCGGTGCATTAGACGTTACTTTCTTTTCTCGTTTTATTGTATATTGAAATCGATACAAGAAAAGAAAATAAAAGAAAAACAATAGTAGTCACGATTAAAACATTTAGAAAAATTATATAACTTTCTAAAACCGGATCAAATGTTAAAATTATGATTTAACGAATACACGTTATATAGCAGAATTGTTACTATCAATTCGTTTTATATTGATATTGTTTAGTAAAAAAAAAAAAAAAACGACTGCTTCATGTCTGTTTACTATTTTACAATAATTAGTACGCGTAGTAAATTTAATTTTAATCTATCACGTTGCGAACGGTACAGTTTCGAGTCATATGTATACAAAGTTACTTGGATTCTTTGAGCTTTGAAAACTTTTTAAGAACTGCTGATGCTGAAAGCTATATGCATATAGAAAAAAGGAACTGAACTATTTATCGGCGGTGCTTCTGCTAAAATAGGGTTTCTGTATTAGGAGATGTGAAAAATTTCCGACACTTTAAAAACCGTGTTCTAATTTTTTATTGTTTAATTAACTTTTGGTCCGGTTAAGTGGAACGGGAAATCGTACTGTTAAAATAAACATCTATTCATTAATCTCCTTTGCAACATCTAAATGAATCGAGCGGGCGGTACATTTTTTTCCTACCTGGAATGTATTAAATTTTAAAGTATTCGTAGTTCAATATTTTGCGAATAATTTTAATTGTTCAATTTTTTATTTCAGGTACCGAAATTTGTAGACTTATGCTTAGATATCGTGTTTCATGTTCGAAAAATATGCGCAAAAACTATCGTCACGTTAGCTTGTATGTGTTCGTTAGATACTCGTAGAACGGTGCTCACCCCGGCTTTTATCGAGCTGTTATATGATTTCAACGATAACGTCAAGTGCTGCGCTTACCAACAGTTGGGTGCTTTTATTACAACTTTCTCGCAGCCGATGCTCACATCGTTAGCGAATAATTTCAACGGTGAAATGCTCCTTATTCATAATGATTTTGTTTTTCAGTAAGCGCCACTTCTTAGATGATTATTCTTCATTCGTTAAGTTAAATTATAAGATAATATATCGTCGGTTTAACGCACCTTTTATTTCTAATTTCGGTTAAATACACGACTGAATAAAATCAAGTACAACGTAATTGAATATTTTTTTAAATTTTATTTTGGTACTGATTTATACTCGTATCACATTCGGAAATAAAACAAGTAAGAAAAATAAAATGCTTTTTTACAAAAAATAAATACCGACTTCAAGGTTTATTATAAAAATTTAAAAATGCACTAAAAAGTAAAAAATAATTACTCCCGATAAAATATATATATCAGAGTGATATAACTTAAGGTGATATCGTAATTCTTATACAACATTAACTTTTTGGAGTTGGAATTGAATTCATGTTAGGAACAATTTAATCAACATTTAATGCAGTTTTTAATTATTCTTTTAATATGAATTTGATGCCAACTCCAAAAAATTAATGTTGTATAAGAATTACGATATCACCTTAAGTTATATCACTCTGATATATATATTTGATCGGGAGTAATTATTTTTTACTTTTTAGTGCATTTTTAAATTTTTATAATAAACCTTGAAGTCGGTATTTATTTTTTACTTTTTAATGCATTTTTATTCAATTAAATTAAAACATTTATTTCCACGGTAAAAACACCAAAACCTACATTTCCATGGTAATTTGGCAAATTTATAGTATTTTAAGTCAAAAATCTAATCCGACGGTGAAAACAATCATGAATGAAAAGCATCCAAAAAGCTTCAATCTCCCGCATTATTAAGGATAACTCAAAAACTACCGGTCGGACCTTGATCAAATTTAAATGGGTCCACATGACAAACACCACCTTTCAAATAAAAGAAGAATCATCAAAATCGGTTCATCTAGAAGAAAGTTCTTTGGTAACGCACATAAAAAAAAAAAAAAAAAAAAAAAAACAGTCGAATTGAATACCTCCTTCTTTTTTGAAGTCGGTTAAAAAATAAAAGATGTTCTATTTTTAATATCGCTTTTACTACAGCGTGGTCATTTTTTAAAATAGCCAGGGAAAGTCGAAAATTCTCATTGATTAAAGAAATTCCATAAAATTTATTGAAGATAAACCTACATTGTAATTAACCAATCGGATTACATCTTTTCTAAACCTGATTTTTAATTCCAATCAATAATTGAAGCGTTAGATGGAATAAGGGCCATTTTGAAAAAAAGCTTGTTTTGAGAAATCGCATTTTAAAGTTTCATTTCTACCTCATTAGTAGACTAGTGAAGGTAGAGCTATGGAATTTTAATATGTTATCCCCCCTCCCCCCTCCATCTACTTTGCTACATTTTTATTCAAAAAGTTTTTAAAAATTCCGACAGAGAGCGCTGCTATGAACGTTTAAAAAAAGCTCCAAAATTGCTCTTCTTGGAGAGAACATTTTCCTAACATTCTGCTGTTATTTTTTCGGGATCTATGTTGGTTGGAAAGTTACACTTTCTTTAGAAAACAACTTTTTGGTGTTTTTTCATGTTTTTTGTTGAGGTAATCAAATGCTGAAAGAAGTAAATTTTGCGAAAAACATACTTTAATTTTCAAAAAAAAAAATATATTCTTAAAGAAAGTTTCTTTTCTAAGCATAACTAATCAAATAAATTTAACCAATTCTTTAAATTTAAAAACTTATTTTTAGGTTAGGTACTTGAATAAATTATCTACATCTTTCTTTTTTTTTACTATCGATACCCGAAGCAGGTGCAGGATTTAGCGTTAAATTTTCGGAATCTATAATATTCGGTTTCCAAAATTCGAATTTGATCCATACGTCTTCGTTATAAGGTGTTGAGGTGTATACGAATTCTCCATCGTACTTTAAACGACAGTATTGTTGGACTTTAAAAACAGTTGTAGGATTTTTCGGATTATTTAAAAATATTTCAATATGGAACTATCGAAAATCACATTGAATGGGCATGGTGTCTTTCAGGCTGCAACCAGGTATTCCCAGTATGTCCGTACATCAACCACGCGAGATAGTTTTTTGACTTTTTTTCGGAAAAGGTTAAAATTGCGGTCACATTGATTGAAACTACGGCCACGACAGGATAAATATCCTCAACTTCCACACCAGATATTTTCGTTATAACCATATACTTATTCTAATTTTCTGCTCCGCAGACATCCGAAAATAATACGATTTTTTTATATCCTTTGTTTAACATTGTATGCTTTCATTTAAAAATGAAATAACGGCTGCAGGACCGTTGAAAGCTTTACCTTCTACAAATACATACATATCTGACTTCGGTGAGTTGTAAAAATGGACATTGAAAATATAGAGCCAAACCAAGCGTTTATAAAACTGCTCATATACAATAAGGCGAGGTAGTGGAGCATTCTGTGAGTAATCAAATTCTACACACAACACGTCATCATGAGAATCTCCGAAATAATTTCTCTTCAAGGTTTTATAATAATCATGCTGCTTCGAATATACTTGGAATTCTGCTGTAGGTGTCGACGTACGTGTTGTGAAAATAGCAATACTCCGTGTATAAAAATTGAGCTAAAATTGGTATGATGATAAAGTAGGAATGACCTACCGATTCAATTTTTCTTGCCTTTGCTATGCGTTTTTTTTTAAGTGCGACTAAATGGCATTAAATGAAGTATTGTATTTATATTTAACTACTAATTCGTTGAATATGAAACAGAGGAGAAAGTATAACTTTTCTTTCGAACCATTTGGAAAAGCTAAAAAGTTTAAAGAAATTTAATCACTCCTATCTATGATTTATTATTATTAGTGAAATAAAAATATTTAAAATGCGTCGGTCGCATTTTATAATATAAATAGCAAAAAATTATATCGTTCTAGAAACTGGGGTGAAATAACTACGATAAACATTGATATGCCTTCGTAAATGTGACAGAAAATGTAGAAGATGAATGGAAGTATTTAGTCACATTACTCCGGTTTTCTGTGTTATACATTTTTATCATCTGGATTTTTAATATTATTTTTTCATTGTATTGTCTGTTACACTTCTTATGGTTTTATTAGTTAATTATTTGTTAAGGTGCCTGCCCAGCCGGGAGTAAGTTGGGAATTTTGTCGTCAAACCGGGAAAAAAAGTAAAAATAGCCAAAAACGATATTTTTAATAAGAAAAAATCATTTGAAGCGAAAAGTGAACGCGTTTTTTACTGTACTTTACTCGAAGAAAATTACAAAATCCTGTCTTATTCATATAAAATATGCTGCGGCGGTCAAATATTATCAATAGTAATAAAAAAATTCCATTCTTCTTTTTGTACAATTCTAGTAATCAGGAAATTGGTAAGATTTTGACTGGGAAAACTGAGAGGATTTGGACCAGGAAAACCGGGAATTTTAAAATTATTTTTGAATGGCCACCACGTTTTAGTTTAACGGTACCCGGAGAAATAAACAAACATATTTCAAATAACTTATATAAAAAATGGAACCAGCTTTTTTTTCTTTTTTTTTTCAAAACGCGTTACCACTTGTGACGGGAAATTTATTCGGTAAAAGGGTGGAGTAAGACGCAACCGCAATTTTAATTTGTATATTAGATGCTATTTTATTATTAGTAATCTCGCTTCATTCCTGACGATAAAAAAATGTTCAAAATTATGTTTTCGCTGCATACTTTTTTTTTTTTTTTTTTTTTTTTTTTTTTGTATATTAGTACTGTTAAACATGCTCCAACAACGATGCTTGTAGGAGCCCTGTAAAATTTTGATGCTCGCTGTTTACATATATTTTTTACGAAAGGGAATGCTACATTTTCGCATAATTAACTAATTTTGGTGTGACTCAATTGAAGCTAATTTTCCGAGATTATATTGAATAAATCTGCATTTCAAAAATAGTAGTTTAAATCTATAGTAGTGTAACGACCATTTTGTCGGTATTTTTTATCGTAGCTGTTTGATAAACGCGGAAACTAAAATTATACATAAACGAACTAACAATATGTCTTACTAATTGGAAGGGAAAAGACTAAAATAATGACTAATTGTCTTTAGATTGCATTCGCTGAAAGAGCTTCGTCGAATTCGTTACATGATATCACTGTGGGGTGGTGATGGAACTAGAACCACGAATATTTCAACGTCAGTGTACAACGGTTCAACACAATACGGTTACTTAGGTAACGAAGAGGAAGCGAATGATAATGGCGGCGAAATCGAAGATGAGGAAAATAAAGAATTTTACGAACGCGAACGAGTGTTGCTCATTAAAAATTTCGAAAATCAACCGGATCTTGTTCAGTCGTGCATCTATAAAGGAACCAAACCTAATGTTACTACAGCGGCTGAAATGCAGCACTGTTTATTGGACGAATATAGGTACCTTTTTTCTTTAATTTGTTTTGGTTGTTTAATTGCTAAACGAAGTTGTTTAACCTTTGCTGATAATTTTTAAAAACATTGTTCTCTGCGAAATGCGAGCAGATAGAAATTCGATCAATTAAAATTAAAAAGAGAAAAAATACGCATGATTTTAAAAATTAAATTCTAGGCGAATGCAAATAGGAATATTAATTGTAGAGTAAATTAAATAGAATATGTGATGATCAATTCTATTTACTTCTGTAGACCTGTTACTTTTATTACTGTCACAATTGTAGTCCTGATTCACTCTAGTAAAATTAATTTCACCATCGCTCAGATTTATTTAAATTACAGAACTTTATGACATAATTGAAAAAAAACTACATCCTATGCGTACAAAAGTGCATTTGGAAAATAAAAAATTAACACTTTGTTTTTCTTTTTGTAAAATTTTTAGCAGATTACTCGTATATATTTTTAAATATATTTCTTTCATAATATTTTTTAAAACTTAGCATTTCTATTTGGAAATCTATTAATATTTTTGATATTGTGTTCGCCAAAATAATCTTTTTCTAAATTTTAAACGCATATCTTTTATAATTTGTTCGTCGGTTTTCAAATTTGTGATATTTGATTTATACACTTTTTTTTTTTACTTACCTGTATATTGTATTTTTAATTTTTTGATCTATCGCAACAAAATATTTCCACATAATGGAAACAACTTATAAGAAACATATTATAAAATATGTACTGAACAAAAAATTGAAACTAATATGAATTGTAATTTTTTTTTTTCTTTTTTTAAAAAAAGTAGTATGAAAGTGAAGTTGTTTAAATTTTATAATTAACAATTGTCAGTTTAATTATTGCAGCGTAAGAAATAAGTATATAATATATACACGCGCACGCGCGTGTGTAAAAGAAAAAATCAACATAATGCAAGCTAATGTTTCTCGGTCAAAACGTGATTTAATATTTTTTTAAGTGCGTCATAGTGTTATAATCATAATAATTTAAGCCCCTATAGTTATTTGAATCAGATGAAAGTAACAGTAAATCAGAATTGGACCTGAGAAGAAATTATAGCTGAAACAATTTATTGTAACAGTCAACAATTCGGAACAGTTTACCGTACATAGTATTTTTCCGTATTAGCTGCAAAATCTGGAACTGTTATTTAAAAAACCAATACTAGTAGTTTTCTCCTTTCCCTCTAGGCATCCATTATACACATTTTCTTTTATGTTAGAAAAAGATTTGGGTACTATTCTGCATTAAAAATAAACACGTCGTCGTTTCGTATTAATTAAAAACTTTATATTATGATATTTTTAAAATTAGGAAAATGGCAACCAGCAGAGAAGAAACTATTTTACCAAGTAACGATTACAATTCCTTTTTGTACTGGAGGGAACCTTTTCCAGAATTCTCTAGAGATGACTTTTGCACGATAACGAATTCTACGGGAATTTATCATTCCATACGGATGGAGGATAACGTTGAGGCAATTTTTTTATTTTAATATTTTCAGTTATTTTCATGTTAATGTTTGCGTTAATATGTTTTTTTAAACTGTTTCTACGATTTGATTAAAATTTCTGCAATGTATCTGGCTAATCTTCAGTTTTTCATAGTTAATAGTTTTATTTCTTGCATATATTCAATCTAAATATGCAATATAATATTATCGAAAACAAAATATATTAAATTTACATCGGGTTTATCTTTTAATGTTTAAAAAAAAAAAAAAACATTTAAACCCCTTTTCTGGAAAAATATTATAGTAAACTATAAAATTGTTACAAAATTGCTTTGTTTATTTTTATGGATGTTCTTTAAGGAGCTAAACTAGTTTCTCACTTTCAAGAAATCTTTTTTCTTTTTGTTGTTTTTATTTTGCATTTTTTCATAGTTTGCTATTTCTAAAGTAACACCCCAAAGTATTAGAGTTGAATCATAAATATTTTTGAAATTCAAGCTATTGAAGCAAAGCCGTTTGGTTGTCAGGACGTCATGCTTCTATAAAATGCTGCATCGCTCGATGTAAAAAAAAAAAAGGTTTTCTTGCCTTAAGCTGGTCTATAACATTAGTAGTACTGAAAACGTGCACGGCTCGTCAGTTATATGATTTATGTTTTGATTTGATAAAATGGGCAACGTACGTTTCCACTGACCTGAATTATGTAGACATCGCAGCTAAAATTTAATTCAAAATTAGCGAAAACTGAGTATACGTAAATTAGAAAGGCACGAAAGAAATTTCAGTACGCAGATCTGCGAGCAAGAAGAGAAAATTCGTTACAAATCGGTACATGCTGAAGCACTTAGCCGACTACTGAAAAATTGTTACGCGGCGGAGATAGCGATATCATTATTGAAAATGCTTACGGTTACCGTATTATACTTCAACATTTTTTTGTTTTTACTGCAGTTAGCAAATTAGTAGTTTTCAAAGATTGCAAAACAGATCGAATTTAACGAAGCGAGTCCAGCAGGCTCGGGATTTAAAAATTGCTGTAACGTTTAAGTGCGGTGTTTTATATATCGAATTTGGCCCTAAGATTGGTAAAACGTGCGAAATTAATGGGCACATAGTTAACTTTCAGGGTTCGGGCTGGAAGGACTAACTCTTTTTTGCGGCTTAAATGCAAACACTTTTGCTAGATGTTTTGAAAATATTTTGACAGCTACAAAAGAGTTTATAAATCTTCAGTGAATACTTCCACAGCCTTGCTACACTTCAGAGTTGTCTACTTCATTATTCTTTGCCGATGATATACTCATCTGCTCTTTCTCTGATAATCGTTCTTCTGCCAACGAGGAGCTTAAGGAGTAACAACAGTGTAAAGTGCTAAAAATGAATGTGTTTTTTAAGATTTTTTTTTGAAAAACCTGCTACACCAATCAATTTAAAATTTTGTACATTTATTTATGTAATCAAGAAGTATTCAAATAATTTTTTTTTAGTCCCAATGTTGCACAAAAGCATTCATAAGATGGCGTTCTGAAAAAAAGGTCCCTTTGCCGTTGACAGCATAACTCGTACTGCAGACGTTTGAAATCGAAATTTTAAAAAGATTATTAAACGATAGATGAATAGTTATCGTAGTATCGTAGAAAATTTGAAAATTTTGATTAGAGAAAAAATGGTGGCCATTTAAAAAAAAAAAAATCACAGTAAATTGTTAATAAAAAAAAAAGTATGCAATTTAAAAAAAACTGTATGATGCGACGATAGCGACACATTTCCTGAACAAAATCCATTTTGAATCAGGTCGATCGGATAAAAAGAATTTTAGTTATGCTGTCAACCAGGTCAAAAAACATGATTTCGAGAAAAACGCGTTTAAAGTTTTGGAAGTAGTAAATCGACTAATATAATCGAAATATTGATATCGAACTTGTTTTTATCTTTTAGTCTGCCATCTCTGGGCCATACAGACGCTTATCCACGTCTTTTGATGCCAAACCCTCGTCTTGAAATTGTTTTCCAGCCCTCAAACGTCCTTCATGTGTGTCGGCAGCTGAGATGTGATTGGCATGATTTATTCTGTGTTCGTCGATCTGATGGCAGTAATCGTATAGTTTTTAATTTATGGAGATTCCCGGGCGTTCTACAACATGTAAAAGAGCCACGTGGCTGTTGTTAAAAATGATAGTCGCCAAATTAGTTGCTGTTTCGACGATTTTAGAGCTGCTGAAACTACTTTTTAGAGCAAACTTCGAAGTTACTGAATTCAAACTCTCGTTGTCATTTTGACTGAACGCTCCCAGGCATCTTTCAAGAAGATCATCCCGGCTGAAATCCATATAAATTGGCTTGATTGCTTCTGCAACCTGCTTCAGCAATGCTACCTCATGATTAATTAAACGATAGGAAACACTTTCATTTAACTCAATCTGAGTCTCACCGAATGTACTCAGTTTGGATGAGGACATACTTAGATTTACCTCTTCTTTTTACATATTGTAACGATTCTTCAGAGGTACAAATTTACTTCTTTTTCTGTTTTCCCGATTTACTGTTTCACCTAGCACGTTTCTCTTACTCTCGCGATCCATTTTTCGAATAAACGTACACGTGCACTCGACAAATTGAAAAATACGTAGGTACACTCCGTTTTGTTTGCTTCTCGACTGGTTATGGCTTATAATTGACTACATTAATACACACGCGTCCAAGTACACATATATATATCGTCCCTAACCTTGCACAAGTCACGTGGGTATGAATTTTCGGCATCAACAACGAGGAAAAAGGTGGTAAATTGTGTGCATCCATAATGGTGCGCGCTATATGCTTAAAAGCGCTTCGAAAGCGTCAGTGTTTGGCGCTAATTTCGAATACTTCCGAGCCAAATAAGTTTCCGGAGGCTCAGTATAACATTTTTGAGGTTCTAAACTATCGATTAAAGAAAAAAAGAAAAAAAAAGTTTTTTATTTTTTTCCACACTGTACAACTCTCTTTTTCCTCTTGATAATGAGTTATCTGATCTTCGCCTTTTTATTTCTCCTGGGAAATCGGCCGCTATGGAATTCACTTATCGTCCTTATAATCGTTCCTCAGTCAACCTATCCATGTGCCACCTTCCTATTCCATTAGTCAGTTCAGTCTCCTACTTTGGCTTTGTTCTTAACAGTAACTTGTCTTTTCACGATCACATCAATTATCTTTGTACTTTGGCTATCAAAAGGTCAGTTTTTTGAAGGCTTTCTCTTCCTGCAGTTGGGGATGGGGACTCTTATATCCTTCTGATGCTATACAAGGTCACTATCCTTTCCAAATTCGATTATTGCTCGTTTCTTTACGCTAATACTCCTAAATATTTTCTCCTCAAGCTTGATAAAATCCAAAACATGTGTCTTCGGTTGTGTATCGGTGCCTTGACTTCCTCTCCGATTCAGCCATTTTGACAGAAACCGGTTCCTGTCCTTTATTCACGCGAAGACGTGAAAAATTCTTGATCAAATGTCTTCATATTACTAATTCCTGCTTGTTTATATCCAACAACTTGCGCTTGTCCCCTCGCAAAACTCCAATCCTTTCCTTGATTTCTTCACGCCTCGGGGCCTTCTCTCCTTTTGTTATTTCCTACACCAAATGCTCTTATTTTACCTTTAATATTCCAACATTTATTTACTCGCCCAGTTTACTCTTTCTTCCTTTCTATGTGTCAAGCCTCTTCCCTCTCCCGCCATTCATAATGAATTTAATTATGGTTTATCCTCATTTTTTCCTTCTTATACTTTAATTGCTCCAAGTCGGTTTTTGGGGGTTGCAGCGGCTGTTACTCTGCTGGCCTTCGGTTTAAACTTCCCTCCTTCTCTTCCGTATTGCTAGCCGAATCTATCGCAATCCTACAAACAATCCTTTTTATAGCTTCTATTAGCAATATATCCAATGTTCTCTTATCTTCTAACTCAAAAGGCCTTTTTGCAAGCCATTGCTACTCCCTTTCCTAAACCATCGCCTGATTCTATCGTGCTTCACATTCGCTCCTTAATTTTGCACCTATTTCATTCCCGCTCTACCCGTATTGATCTATTGTAGATTCCTAATCATTGTGGAATTTCGGACAACGAGTTGGTCGACTCGTTGGCACGTTCAGCTGCTTCAGTCGGTCGCTTTATTAGTATTTTTCCAGTCCAAAGTCTTCTTCCTCTCTCTTTTCGTTCCCACTGCCTCTATTAGTCTGATCTCTATCCTTCTTTATTTTCTAATCCTGTTTCCTTTTATTTAGCCATACAGCGCATTCCTCCTCTTTTCCCATGGTTCCGTAATTTCCCTAACATGAGGCGGTCAACTATCTCATCTATAATTAGACTTCGGTTAAATCACAGCCTACCGTTTGCTTCGCTCTTCTGTTTCTCCATTACCCAATCTCCTCTTTGCACATTTGATCCTTCGGAAGCAAACTTCATTTGTGGCGCGAAACACGTTTTGCTTGAATGTCCTTTCATTTATTCCGGTATTTTGCGTCTTGGCTTCCCTACGCCTTACAGCACTCACAGCATCCTTTCTTTTCCGTCTCCCTCGGTTATTCTGTTAGCTTCATTCATATGCTCCATTTCTAATATTTTCCCCAATATAATCATTAATGCTGTTAAATCTTTGCCTCTCCGTATTGTCCTTTACACTCAAACGAAGAGCATGTTTGCGATGCTGATCATATGTTCTTTGAGTATTCATCTCTTTCTGCGGCGCGTTCTACTTTCTATTCCAGTTTGCTGTGACTTGGTCTTCTTACTCCATATTGCTCCTTTTATGTCCTGTGTTTTCCTTCTCCGCATATCATTCCTACTATTTGTTACTTCCTCCTAACAATATCTGACCGTATCAAGATATAGTCGACTTCTTCGTTTTTTAATTGTTTCTTGGTAAAGGTCTCTATTTGACGAGCCCAAAAAAACCTTTGGATTGGGTAAACGTTAAAACAAAAAAAAAAAAAAAAATTACAAGAGAATAAAAAAAGAAGGTTTAGATACTAACTTAACAGTACCCGGAGATGGTATGTGGAAAAAACATGGGCATACTTCGCGTTTCGGCGTGATGACTCGCGAGAAAATACAATAAAAAGATCATTGACCCGTCAGTGAAATCGAGTTACTGCAAGCGGTGTGAATTCTGGACGAAGAAGCAAGAAGAAGATCCAGAAACCTACAAAGAATAGCTTTCAAATTACAATTATCAAGAAGTCGACTGCTTGAAAGAAATGTTTGGTCGCTCACTTGCAAATTATGAACTGAAATATACGCGTTACAACGGAGACAGTGATAGTGCTATTTTTAAAAGTATTTTAGATATGAATTCATACAATGTGAAATCGAAAAACTGGAATGTTACACGTTAATAAGAGAATGAGAACGCAATGCCGAAATGAAACGAAAAAAGTGCAAGGTTTGGGAGGGAGAAGAAAAGACATTGTAAAATTTACTGACAAAGTCATAAGTAAGCTCTAAAAATATAGTTTGGCTATAATAAGACATCAGTATAGTATAAACAAAGTGTACAAGACGATTTGAGCTACATTTTTTCATATGGGTTCAACTTACGAGAAGCCGCAGCACGAAAACTGTCCAATTTACATGGATTTGAGTAGGACCGAATTTTTAAACAAGTGCAACAGAAGCAACACTTAATATATATAGTAATGGAAGTTACAATGACTCGTTATGTTTGTTCCAAAACACCTCCACATAGGCTTAAAAACTATCAAACTGACTAATTATTTTACTGTTAGAGTTTTTAATAACGCCTTTCAGTCAATGTTAAAGACCCTGTATTAAATATTATATCGACAAGTGCAACCTGGCGCGCCTTCTGCTAGTATACCCTGTACATGTTTTTACTTACGTCGACATAGGATTTTTTTAATCCGTTAAAAAATTTAAATTCGCAATACAAAAAAGGACGCTTTTTTTTTGCAAAATTCAAAACTTTTTTTTGGACACTGTCATTTTGTCAATTTTAAATAATTTTAAATAATTTTGGTTTATGATATGTAGAATGTTATCTAGTATAACACTTTTTTTTTTTTTTTGTTTGTTTGTTTGTTTGTTTGTTTTTAATTTCGGACACTGACTCACAACTGCCACCGTTTTGATACCTTTTTTAAAGGGAATTGCTAATATCTCGGCTCTAACTTAATATTTTAACGTGAAAAAATTTGCACAACTACATTAAATGATGCTAAATACAATTCCAAATCCTGTAACATTTGGGCGTATAGTTTTTTTTTTTTTGTTTTTTTTTTTAATGTCATCCGCTTCATTTTTGTAATAAAAACTAGTCTAGCTCCTTAATATTAAACTTTCATTAACGTCATTCTACTTAAATGGATTAAATACTTGCTTCTTTATTTTATTTTAAACTTGTTACAGAAAACGGAAGATATTGTAAATGATAATGGTAATGAAGAATTCAGTAGCACTAATCGGAATTATTCAAATGTAAATATTTCGCATTTTATATCGGCAATTAAACGTGGCTTTTTATTTACTATTTGTTACGTCGTATATTAAATGAAATCTTCTTTTGGTTTCGTCCAACAATTTATTTTAAAATTCAGTAAAGATAATTTTAAAATTGTTAAAGTATATAAATTATATAAAAAAAAATTAACTGTGTTTATCAATGGCCGCTTTCAATTGAAATTTGAATTTCTCAGGAATGATAGTAAATGTTAAACGTTTTTTTTTTTTTTTTTTTTTTTTATGCATAAGTATTAAAAATATTCATAAATACGGGTGACGCGGTGTTTTATCAGCTGATAAAGTAAACATAAATGTTTAATGTTAACAATTTCCACGTATGATGTTAAATGCTGTGCTGTTAAGTCAAAGAAATATCCAACCAGTAAAATAATCGTTATTGGAGAAGCGTGATAAGAGTTTTTAGCGAACGTTTCAAAATTTTCTATAAGCATCCTGAAGGCCTGAAAGTTTACACATCTATTTATATACTTCTTAATTTCCAAACCATTAATTCTACACCATACAAGTTTATTTACGCTAAAAACGTTTGTTAAACTAATAACTGAACAAAATGAAAATGATAAATAATAAATAAATAAATATTTCTTTTAAAAAAATAACATTTAATTTTTGAAAATGTTTTAAATATGCAATTCAAATAACACTGTTAAAAGTGCTATATGTGAACAATTTATTATTTCTATATAACTATTAAGGATGAATTAAAAATAATGTAAAATCCGGATGTTATCTTGGTAACATTTTAATATAAAAACTTGTTTAGTGTCCCCTAACAACTTAAAGTATCTAATGTTTATTTGTACTCGAAAATAAAATTACTATTTATAAATTAATGAAGAAATGCACTTTAAACATTTTACAGCCTTCAAAAATAGTATCGGATTCGGATATTGTAAGAAGAAAAGCACGGTCGCATGACTTTGAAAAAGATTCAGAGAGCACCGACATGAAATTTGGCAGAGGTATTTAATATTTTTAAATTTTTTATTTTTAATTTTTAAATTACAATATTTAACGATAAAATACTGAAAGTTTTTGACGGCATTTTATTTAAATCCCGGTGTTCTCTAATTACGTATTTTAACTTTTAAGACAAATATTCCACATTATCATTGCCATAGACAAACGCAAAACAATGAAATTCAATTCAATAACACGGTCAGTATCGAAGTTAAAATATCTGATCACGCAATTTAGGCATGTTCAGTCGAAAAACGGGTTCCTTCCCTATTCGTTGTTTAACTCGGTTCGTTTTTATTATGTGGAATATTTCGTTAAATGAGTTTTTTTTTTATTTTTACGGTCGAAATATTAATGTTGAAATTTAAAGTTCTTCGTGGACAAATAATTCTGTAATTGTTTCCTATCGAGAATGCCAAAAAGTACCTAGAATATTATTAGTATTCATATTTTGAATTTAAATACTTCCCTTCCTGTTGTAATGTTTTTCGTAAGATATTTTAATGTAATATATTTTCAGCTGGCCCCCTTTTCGCGCACAATATGCGCGTGCTCGCGTGTATATTTTCTGTCGGAAAAAGCATCCACGACCATTAACAAAGGCAATTTTTCTAATCAATACACTAATTGTGAAACTTCGTGAATGCGCACAGGTTTTTTCAAAAGAATAAATAATCTTTAATTATTTTTCTAATGCACTGAATAGTTTATTATGGCACCATATGTGTATACATTTGTTACAGGATTTGCATTTATGTATAATCGATTTTTATAATGTTGTTTATGTAATCACATATTCGTCATTCATTTGTTTTTACCTATTTTGTCGTAACAGTGTGCTACGTATCTATAATGTACAAAAACTCTACTCTGTTTATTCATAGAAAAAATGGTAAAAAGTTCTCAAAAAAAAAGAAAAAAGGTACAAGATATAATCGGCATTACTAGTTCGTTGTTTAAAGTATATATGTTGAATTATAAAAGTAAAGTATACATTGAAGGCATGTAAATGTTGATCTCAAGTGTAGAAAATAATCAATCTTTGACGGTAAAATAAATATTAAAAATTATAATAATTTTTTAATAACTTCCCAAGCTAGATTTCTTAGTTTCAAAGAAGTGAGTTTACATATCGTTTTACGACCATGTGCTGCATCCTAGGCCAGAGGCACGTGTTTGACAAAAGAGTTTAGATTTGTGAAAACAGGTTAGTGGTTTTGAACATTACTTTAGGAGTCAGAGCGAATATTATGGAGGGTAAAAGGAAGATCGACGATATTTCTGTGGGACTCGAAACATGCAGGTTGTGAGAATGTGTTGGACAGAGATGGGTACATTACAAGTTAAACATATTGGAATGGATTGATAATTAAGAAGATGACTGTAATACTAGTGTGGCCTGGGCACAAAAGGGCAACCACGACCTCCTTGCGGCGGCATTCAGACGTAGAGGTTCTCCAGGTACGTGTTGAAATTGGTATTAATCGCAATTGGTTGGAATTTAGCACTGTCGACCATTGGCTGTTCCATGCTTTGATCATTCATAATTTTATGAATTTCTTCAAATCGTCTATCAACGTTGGAAAGTTCGGATATGGCTGAATACGAGCACTTTAGCTGCATCGTCAGTAAGAGAATTTCCGTTAATACCGATATGGACCGACACTAATGCGAACACGATTTGGACGTTATTTGAAGATAGAATACGCACTATTTCTTTAGTAATAGGATGTTAACAGTAGCTGTGGGTCAGGTTTGTATAATGGAGATAGTTTAGGGAATCAGTGCATAAGAGGTAAGAAGAAAACATGTCATTACATAATATTTGCGAAATGGCCAATTTAATAGCGTAAATTTCTACTGTGAGCACTTAAAAGTGGGGCGGAAGAGAAAAACGGAGAATGATTGATTGGGGGGGAAAAATAGCACCTCCAGTCCAATAATATTCTTCGATCCGTCTAAATATTTTTGTATGTGACCGGTATCGAGATAGCATTTCCGAATATTCATGAAGTAGTTTATGTGAATTATTTTTTTGGAGTATATTGAAAAAGTGGAAATTCATGGAAATATTGAGTTTAGACGAAGAAAGGACAACTGCTGGAGAGAATGGACAAGGCGGAGGTAGGTTTATTTGCATGGAAAAAAGGATGTTTTGTGATGGATCATGAAAAGATGAATTTGAAGGAGAAGATATGAAAGTGTGAAAGAAGTGAGTAATCTAATACGTCATGTGGTATTTACAATTGTTATTTTGAAGTAAAACTTGCCGATTGTATATGTTACCAAAATATGTTGAAACAGAATAGTAATAAAAAAATTTAAAAACGTGCAATATAGAGGGGGGAAAACTTGAAATATTCCGGCAAAATAATTGGTATTAAAAATTAAAAATTCATAGTATTGTTATGCAGACAGTGTCGCAAAAAAAGAAAGAAAAGAAAAAAATCGTACTTATGTTCGTATGCGCAAACTAAAGTAATCATTGTTGCGTGTTCTTCTATTTATTTTCTACTACTAAATACTACCCCTTTTTTTGTTAGAAAGTATGACTTTAACATCTCGAAACGGGCGAAGGAGACGAACGAACAGATACATCGATTTAAAGAGTTTTAAGTCCCAGAAGAAAGAAAATGATACTTCACAATCGCTTGAGGACGAATTCGATGAATTCGATGAAAACATTATTACACAACCGCTTGCAAATGAATTTGCCGATTCAGACGAAAACATTATTCCGCAACAGCTGCTGCTTAAATTCATGTCAATGGCTGATTCAGACAATCGAGAAATTAGAAAATATTGCGCCTATGTTTTTCCGGCAGTTTTATTAACGGTTGGAGCTTCAAAATGGCATCACTTAAAAATAGTTTTTAGTACATTAGCCGATGATAAGGAAGTAAGTTTTTTAGCATTTTCATTGTCGTTAATTTATTGTTGGGACAGCTTTAATCTAATTAACAGATATAATAAACGAATGAATATTTGCGCTTTTCACTTTTACTAGAAAAATAACAATTCTCGTCAAAATTAAACCGTTTCAGTAAATCGGAATAGTTAAGTAACTCAAGACGTTGTAATATGTACCATTACGTAGGATATATAAAATAAATATGTAGATAAGAGAGTGATAGTGTGAGTAAATAGGAACCAGTCGCTGGGTAGGGGTTGTCAGATGTAGATCGGTTTCGCTTTTGAGGTACGCGTGCGATGATTGGACAGAAAATGAACTGATTAGCACATCGGTTGTGGGAGAGAAGACATAGCGCAAAATAAAAAACTGAATCGGAGCCCAAGTCGAAAGACAGTCTTCATCAAGTCGCGCAAAAGAGTATTGACCACTTTTGGTAAGAATAACGAAATCGTTTCGTAACTGAAAGACGATTCAGAAAAATGCTAGTAACCAAATCGTCTCGAAACTCGGTTTTGTAATTAATGAAGTCTGTAAAATTTGTGAAATATATTAATTTCAATTATCGCGTCTCCTCCCCACGTTCATCGGAAATCCCGATCGAACTGCCAACGTACATCTACCTGCCGTCAATGAACATCAACAACCCAACAGAGATACATACCATTTAAATTACTTTTAATTAATCGTTGTTGCTCGTTTGTGTTTGCAATTTAATCACTGTTTTTTGTGCTGTTGGTCGTTCAAGAAATATAGGTGTAGGGAGTTAGTAAAAATATACACGTAAAAAAAAACCTAAACCCCGATCCGATTTAATAATTTTAATAATAATAAAAATAATAAAAATAATTAAACTTTATCGATAGTTATTAAGAGGCCGTGACGGCATTCCTAAAAGAATAAAATTTTAAAAAATTTAATATTGTTTCATTCCTATTAGCAGCCTACTGTGTGATTTTTTGTTCGGTAGTAATAAGTCTTGTTAATTTAAGTACGTTTTTTATTTAAAACTTTTACTTTCTGTATTATATGAGAAATTTTCCGTGGATGTATTTACTAGGTAAATATTTTAACTTCTACAGAAGTTTCTTTCCTTGATAAAGCCTTAATTTCCCAATTGTATATGCGTGTGCGAATAAAGATCTCCTTATGAACAGTTTTTATTTTAGAAGACATGTTCATGGTATTCTTCTTTATATACTTTATTTCCTCACAAAGAAATACATCCCTGGTTCTTAAATATATAAAACTGCTTCTTATAGTTAAAAAGAGTTTTATTACTCTTACCAATTTATTATTAACTCTTTAACTCGTCATTTGCATACGACGAAGGTTTAATCTTTTTTGCTTGGCTTGAAGTTTTGTTAAATTCAGTGAACCACTATCAGTTTGAAATTTTATACTTAACCCTTCGTCTGCTGAATGTTTTATGTGTAAGTAATATTTCACACGGATACATATATCAGTGTTTTAAAAAATCGGTATTTTCAATGTAACAAATTACTAGTGTTTTCATGTCCTCGTTAATTTCAATAATTTAAACTAGTGTCCTGTACTTCTCAAATTACTTTTGCAAATATAATTTTTTTTTTATACATATATAAAAATAGATTCTTTGCTCTTTAATTTTTGAAATCAAGTAGCAAGAAGAAAAAAAACATGTGTAAAATTACTTTGATGTCGAAAATGATTGTTTTCTTTCAAGACAAAAGAGCAAAACTGTGTTTTATAATATTTTAGCGACCAATTTTTCTGTCTCATAATTATTAAAAACTGTTTTATTGTCTTTATTATTATGTATACAAATTAAGAAGCATCTTTAAAATTATACATAGTGTCTGCCAAGCTAAAGAAGTCCGTTCGAGTTTCGTTGCCAAGCGTCGTGAGTGTTGCTCGAAGTAGTGTACTAGCAACGGGGCGCGTATTAATACTTGACGCATATTTCAGTATAACCGAAAAAAATCATATTGCCATATTTCTATTATTCCTCCCCTTTTCAGAAGCAGTAACCTCGTTTTTATTTTATCTCTGTGCGTTGAACTGATTTTTTTGTTTTGTTTTGTTTTGTTTGTTTGTTTTTTTCTGGCCTGTTTACATCCCGGCGGACCACATAGTATTAACACGGTGCGTGTTACATGTGATTCGCGATGGACTGAAGGCTAATAGGATATCCCCTGATTTCGTGACGTCAGCGCGTTTCGGTTATTTTACGAACAGATTTCTTTCGCTTGACATACTATATTTTTTCTTTTTATATTTTACAAAATAATTCGAGTAAGTAGTTCCAGCTGTGTGATCCATTTTTGGTGTTTTATTATTCTTTTGCCTGTTGTTAATAACTTCCATTTCTTCAATAGTACTTATTTAGTTTCTCACTTCGTGATTATTTCTTTTTTCTTTTTTTTTTTTTTTTTTTTTTTCATTTAATTATTTCTTTATTTCTTCTGTCGTTTTAGAAACCTGTTGTTTATTTACGTTTCGGTACCTGCTCGTAAAATTTCGTTTATTTTAATCTTCATTTTTTACTGACGCTGCGAAAAAACATCGTATCTAAAGAAATTTCTAATGTTATTTTTCATGGATTTTTGTAGTGAAATAATAACTATCCTTTATTTTCCATTTTTAACTGATTTCATGCTTTTTCGCTTTCTAATTATTTTTTTTTTATATATACGTCATAAAGCAAGAACTTGAACGTAACAATATGCGATCTGCGCCACTGTTCGTTTCTGTCATCGAATGAGATTAGATTTTCAAGCTTGTATTTTTACTAATTTTGAAAGGCGGGTGCGTCTAGATGTGTGTGTGAATATTTTTCGGATGAAAGAGATGAGTATTTGTAATAAGGAAACCATTTTTCGCGAAGAACATTTTCGTTTAAATTTCCATATCACGCGGGCTCTAATTATATATATTCATGTACTTTATTTTAACACACTGATGTTAAAGTGTTCTAAAATACTCTTATCGATTCGTATTACTTATTTTCTTTTGTAGATTTCTGTAAAAGGGTTCTTTTAATTTCCTAGACTGTCTAATGCACATACACGAATTAAAAGAATTTACAGCTTGCAAGCGAGATAACTTTTCATTTTCTCAAGACATTGTTGATATCCCCTAATCTTCTATTACGGACGTGGTCAATTTTATGTCTATTGTACGTCCTCGCAATAAATATTTTTTGCTCCAATGAGACATTTTTACATTGCAACGTGTAAATCGCCGAAGATTCATCTGGAATTATTGTTTCACAAAATGTAACGTTCACATTCTACCTACGTAATTCGTGCATGAGTGCTAATTCTCCGTTTAAATACAAAAGTTCTTGATTTTCAAAGTGGCAAAGTCCGAAAAGTATTTGTATATGGTGTTTGCTTTAATGTAATATTTTATTAGGCGAGCGAAGCGAGACTACTTATAGATCATAATGAGCATTTCATGTTCCAGCCATTATAAAAAAACTACTAAACATATGGACATAAAATTAAACATAATTATTTATATTCATGTCTAGATGTGCCATCAATCGTTATTTTTTTTTAAAAAAAACTTGTATAAATAAAAAATATTATTTTTTATTTTCATGCCTATATAACTATAAATCCGAAAATGATGGTAGAACATATTCCATTAATTGCGATATTACAATTAGAAAAAATAATTATTTATTAAAAAATCTGCAACCGCAACATTATTGTTGTTGTACCTACATAATTGCAATACAACCCTGCACTGTGCTAACTTTTTGTTATAGCTATTTACATTATACTATTTTTAATTAATAATTATTCTTTCAAATTGCAACATCGCAATTTACGGAATATGTTCTATCATTTTCGGATTTTTGAAAATGACTATCTGTGAAATGCATTACTTACGTACAGTTTTTAATCTTATTATATCGGAGAAAAAGCGTAATAATCATGATCTGTTATCTCTAACAGTTCCAAAGCGAAATATCTCCAGCAATTGATCGGTAACTTTTATTTTTCAATTTTAAAAATATTCGTGCAAATAATGAAAATAATTTTATTAAGAACAGATTAATGGTTTATTAAAATCAGTAACCCGACTATTAAAAAAAAAAAAAACTATCACTTGCTTTACTAATATATTTTTTATTAGATCGGTGGTAATAAAATCAATTATTTTTTGCTTATTTAATCCATACTATACTTAGTTCTTGTATGTATCATATTTTTCTGTTTTATATTATTTTGGGGGGGTTTCAAAGGTATTGTATGTCTGATAATTGGCGTGATTCTTTTAATGTTATTTGGGCTAAAGTAATAAATTCACTTATGTTACACATATTAATATTATATAACAACACTAAAATTCCATTTTCTTATGTTTTTATCATTTTCCAAGAGGAGTGCATGTTAAATTTTCACATAAAAATAGCAGTATTTCTTAATAACATACTAATTAAAACAAATGTAAAATATTCTTACTTAAACTATTCTTCTACACTGTGCGTTGGTATTATTTCATAACTATTACATAAATGTAGTATACATAGAGATGATTTATATGATCATAAAATCGTATATCCCATTTATAATGTTATGTTTCAGACAAGTCTTTTGTAATATTATTTTTATGCTAAGTTCAGCTCATATTTAGTGAAGTTATGGTTTATATGACAAGAACTTTAATGTTTTAATATAGTTAAAATTATGTTCAAGAATATGTATACATCTCAAATGTTAGCTAATTTAATTTTGTTTATAATCATTATAACTTAAGATGTTATAGTTCAAATTTTATCGGTTGTAACTTCAATAACATTAGTTCAGAATTGATTTATTGTGTATTACTAACTTATTGTTCCAGTTGAAAATATTTCATGTGCAATTTAGTTATTATATACAATTTTAAGAGTATTGCAATATTTAATTTCCGATAAGAAATCTGAAACTTAAATTATCGCCTTAAATGCTGTGATGTGCTATTTCACTCTATAAATTATATCTGCACACAAGCATAACGTAATGAATTTTAATTTCATATTATTTCATTTATTTTTACACTCCCACTTATTATATTAATTTCCGAATATTAAGTTACATATGTGTGTAAATATAATATATGTACATATTAATAGTATATATAAAGAAGAAAAGGAAAAAATAAAAAATAATACAAATGGATTGAAGGAAAGTAAACTGATTATTCGTTTACATTCAGTTATTAGTAAACTACACAGTGTTTACTTTGTCATTATGTTTATAACGTTCTTGGTAATTATAATATATTTGTATTATCTCTTTAATGTATATCTTACCAGATTTAACTAATGTTACACAGTTTTCCTAGTAGTAAAATATCGCATGTTACTTTAATATAATATTTGGATAATTGTTACACCGTTGTTTTATTAAGTTGATTTGATTTTAGATTTTTTTTAAAAGAAATTTTACTTTTAGTCTTAATTATCACAGTGTTTAATGATATGTGCTTTAATTTGATAACTTTATAATCAAGGTATGGAAGTGTAAACGTTATTTTGAACCAAAATGGACTTCAAAAATAAAATTAATCTTTTTATGTTGAATATTCAGAGTTTATACAGATATTTTGATGAACTGAATATATATGTAACAAATGTGAAATTATTATCTTGCTTATAAATCAAATCTAGGCTTTGTCTTAAAACATGAGTATAAATTTAAAATTCTTGTGTTCCAAAGTAAAACTATATATTGATGAACCTCACTTTGTTAAAACCAAGATGAGAGCACAGGTAGTGTATATGGGAGCTTTATTTTTCAATAAATTTCCTGAAGTCTTAAAAATATATTTAAAAAATTATAAAAAAGGACATAGGAAAATATAGACAAACATGGAATCTAGATTGCTTAATCTATAAAAATACCTTTTATTTACTGCATACCATACTGATTGTGAGTATAGTTATTTTAAGTTTTAATTCAAATTGCTATTTGTTCAAATCTGCGATGATATATCCGCCACAATGGAATTTTAATATTGTTATATAATATTAATATGTGTAAAATAAGTGAATTTTATATTACTTCAGCCCCAATGGCATAAAAAGAATCACACGAACTATCAGACGTACAATAATACCTTTGAAATCCTTCAAAATAATATAAAACAGAAAAATAAAATACATACAAGAACTAAGTTGGTTAAATAAGCAAAAAATAATTGGTTTTATTACCAACGGTTCGATAGGAAATATATTGGTAAAGGAGGTGACAGTTTTGTTTTTAAATAGTCGGGTTATTAATACTATTAATCTGTTTTTAATAAAAATATTTTCATTATTCGTATGAATATTTTTATAATTGAAAAATAAAAAAAGTTACCGATTAATTGCTGGAGATATTTCACTTTGGAACTGCTGAAGGTAAAAGATTATGTTTATTATGCTTCGCATTTTTACTTATGATTTTTCGATGTAATTTTTTTTATAAGTATTTTTTGACCTATACAATATAATTATTTTCCTTTTAGAAATATATATTTCACGGAACACAATTTGCGAGCCGTCACAAAGTTGTACTTTTAGCTAGTTTAAATTTAAATATTTCTTCTAAAAAATATATTGACCTACCTGAAATGTTATGCGTCGTAAAGGTTTGAAAAGTCTCGAACCTGTTTCTATTACCAAAGGAGATCATGTTTTGCTTGACACACCTTGAAGACGTATCGTGCGAATCTGGAATTCGTGTCATATAAAGCCCATCCTGTACGATTGAATTGCAGTAACTATTATTTTTATAAAAATAAAAAGAAAGCAAAAAGCGCGCAACAGGAAAACGAACGTTGAATGCAAACGTATTTTCGTGATCTTCGTGATTCCTTTCCAATCTCAGTAAGCCAGCAGAAAAATAGACTAGAAAGAGCGAACCAACGAGAAGCAACTGATTTTTTCAGGAAACACATTTTACATAAAACGAAAGCGAAATTACGTAGGAAAAGGAAAAAGTAAATAAAAATGAAATAGACGAGGGAACCTAGAAAATATAAATAGGAAAGAAGGCTTTTCCGCTATTATAATATAATTACGTATCAGTATTTGAAGTGTATAATATTGGATCAGTATTCATTTATTTCTTATTAATTTAGACTGGTTGTTTTTAACAGAAAAGGATAAGGAAGGAATGGCTAAATCGGATATTAATATTTAATGTAACAAAAAAAATTAATATTATAGTGGCAAAGTGGAGTATAAAAATAAATGTTTAAGGAAACTTCTCGAAATAAATGACACAATAATTCGCCAAAAAGTTCAGTTTTAATAAAGTTAAAGAAAAATTCTCTTATTTGTAAATTATCATTACGTATTATTGTGACCATTAAACGAATATACGAAACTATATGTAAATTTTCAAACATTTCAATAATGTAAAGACTTCATTATTCTGACTAGTTTAGTATTAATCGAATTGATTTTTTAGAAATATGTAGTTTCCATGATATCAGTATATCAACTTTGTTTTATTGATCACTTTATCTAGTCCTTATGGTTGCTCTCAAATTACCTTTGCACGTCAGTATCGCGCTCCTATTTTCGCTTAGTTCATCATGGGCCAGCGAAGCTTAAGTTAAAAAATTTCTTATTTGTCGTAATGAAATCTATATAAAAACTACAGTTTTCCTTACATTTGTTTGTGTATATTAGTAATCATTTAATTTTTACATCGAATCTGTTATTTCCATCTTGCTGCATCGATCATTTGAGTTTTTCTGACGGGTTTCTGCGACAAATATTTCTTTGTATGATTTGACGGAATTAGTGGATTTTTAAATCAATATATGGACCGGTCATTACAAATTTGAACTCGATATATGTACAGAAACATAATATACATTTTTTTTTTTAAATTTTGATATATATCAAAATTTACTTTTTTCGACATAGTGACAACAGTATCGTTTCTTGTGATGTATATGAAGCGAGCGGTATATATTTATAAATTTGTAATGGGCGATTGAATGTACAAATTTGAAATGTCGCATTTTTAACTTATGTTATTTAATTTGTCGTAATATAAGATAAAATATTTTAATAAATTAAAGTAAGGTATTCTGGTTTTTATTTTCAGTGGAGGTTAAAAAAAATAAGTGCTAGCAGCATATCGGAAATAGCTAAAATTATTGGTCCTGATTTAGCTACTTCAGATTTAGTACCGATATACAATTTGCTTATAAGTGATCTCCCTGATGTTAGAATAACGGCATTGGAGCATTTTTCTGAATTTCTCAAGGTAAAATTCATAGAATATTTAACTTCGTGATAATGGTTTAAATTATGTAGTGTAACCATAGTACGATAATATTTTGATTTAATTAATATTCTAAAAATATATAAGTTATTTTATTCAGCTAGTCAAATCTATATATTTTAATATGATAAAGTGGTACTGTTAGAAATAATCCGGTGTGAGGTTTGATATCTAGGTAAAATGATATCAGTATGCGCGGAAGAAGTTAGTTGTTTCTGTTTTAAAATTTGAAATTATATTTACCAACAAAATGCATTAAAAATTAAAAACTAATTATTTCATAAAATATGTTTAACAGAGTAATATACTTTTAATCATATTATTATTTCTTTTAAACAACATTAAATATTTCTTGGGGTCGGTACTAAATTCGGATTTCAAGTACCGTTTTATTTTACGTTCTTTATGTAGCAGACAGAATAATTACTGTTCTCTGTAAGCTAAGTACTGAGAATATCAGAAATATTTACCTGGTAATATAATTATACTTATTAAATGGTTTTCATTTATTGTTTCAATTTAAATTCGGTTTGAGCTTTAATAAATATTTATGTTTAAGAATATTTTTAATTTGAAATAATTTTGTCATTTGTTTATGATTTTTAAAATTAGTTTTTTTTTTTCTTTTTTTAAAATTACAATTCTTAATGTAAATATTTTAAAGTGATAATACCAATAGAATAAGTAATACTAATTGAAGTAGAGCTCTTATTGATTTTAAGTGGGGGGGTTGTAGTAAAAGGCATATTTACGTTTTGCTATGTGCTCAAGCGGATAAAAAATTTAGTTTTATTTTGTCCAACTTCGATCTTTTTAAATTATGAAAAAAGTCACATGAGAAAAAGCTTTTAAAGAAGTTTTAAGATTACCAGGGTAGCCACTCAGCCAGGAATAAATCGGGAATTTTGTTGTAAACCCGGGAAAAAAAATTTAGCCAAAAACGATATTTTTAATAAAAAAAACAAAGTCATTTGAAGCGAAAAATGAATGTATTTTTTAATGTACTTTACTCACAATAAATTACGAAGTTCTGTTTTATTCGTATAAAATATACTGCGGCGGTCAACTGTTACCAATAGCAACAAATAAATTCCACTCTTCTTTTTGTATAATTCTAGTAATCAGGAAATCGGGAGGATTTGGACCACGAAAATCGAGAATAAACTGGGAATTTAAAAATTGTATTTGAGTGGCCACCATACCATAATTACGGTAATTAAGTTTTCCTTACTAAAATATTGCTCATTTCTGTCAAATCGTTGTATCTATTCAAGAGACAAAAAAAACTTACCGAGAGTGAATCACGACCGACCAGTATTTTTTACGATAAATAAAAGTTCATCGCAATCAGCCTTACGGTAAACGATATATGCGCAAATAATTATCTACGTTTCCGTGATAAATAATACTGGTAATTTTAAATTGTGGTGTTAGTGAATAAAACCTTTAAAATTGTAATAACATGATTATACATTTCTGTGTATATTTTATGATTATAAAACTATGAGTTTGTAATTCTTGCTACCAATCATAGTGTAAATTTTTCTGTTTTATCTGCGCATATATAAAAATGAATGTTTGTATGTATTTTTACTCCTCTGTACATGTTCCTGTATCGTTGTACGGATCATGCTAAAATTTTCAGGGTGCATCCATGCTGTCCAAACGAAGGTTTTAAGGTGCGGCTGCGTTTTCTACCTCTTCTCCTTCAGGAAATATGATGTTTTAAGTAGTTGAGATGCGATCAGCGGTACAGAAATCCATACAAGACGAATAAAAAAAAATTAATTTTTATACAATTTTAAATAAAATAATTACCATGGTAAATATAAATTAAACGTAAAAATTTAAATAAAATGATTACTATGGTAAATAGTAAACTCTAGATGGCATTTTATTAATTTCTAGCGTATGTAAATACATCGCGTTCTCTACCTTCACTTTTTGCATTACTGAAAGACCTCCACGACGTGATCTAAACATACAGGTCGCGCTCCTAGCCTAGCCGTTGTATTCATTGTGGAGTCTTTAAAAAAAAAAAAAAAAGTGTTTTCTATTATTTTTACGGAGAAATAAAAAATTGTGCAACGTAATTTTTCATATTTGCTACCGGGAATGCTATTTATACTCAAATTTGAAATCTTTACTTAACTACTGTGGTTTGTTATTGTAATAATAAATTAATTTTAATAAAACGCTCGACCTAGAGAGGTTGAAAAATATGAGTGAAGAAGGCGTTCTTTTAAATGTGTAATTATGGGAGATCGCCCTGTGTGAATAACTAAGCCCCTTCAAAATGATGGCTGTGTGTGTGGTGTTTAGTTAGGTGAAACTTTTTGTTAGATCACGACAGACAAGTTATAGAAAGAACGATAATCTTCAGCTAAACGTGAAACATTTTTTGTTGGACGGTGATAAACATGTTTCCCAACGGGAGGAAGGATCTTTACATAAATGTAATTCCAGATAAAACAAAAAAAATTGTATGAATTTCCAAGTGCAGATTTAAACGGATATTAATACACGGTTGAAGCCGTGGGTAACAGCTAGTTTACTAAAAAAAAAATTAATAACATTTTAAATCAGTTTCGATTTTTATATTAATAAAAGTAATAAAAACTACTTCTTTAAGAAGATTCATTTTATCGTTATTTAATGACTACTCATTCTGTGCATACTCATCTATTCTTATACGGGACCACTGATATAATCATTAAAATCAGTTCATATGATCAAAAAAATAATACCTGTTTTTTTTTTAATCGGTAAAAGCTGATTCGCGCCACTGTTATGTATATAGATTTCGTAAAAGCTGTAACATGTTGTTTTTTTTTTTTTTTTATGCATTAAAATAATTTGGTAAAATTCAAAGTAAAATTAATATGTTTATTCTTAATCGCCATTAACGCTCTTGGAGTCGGCACTAAATTTAAATGAAACGATGATTATAGTTTAATGAATGCAACAATACAATCGCTCGTTGGCTTAAAACATTGAAAGCATCAGAAATATTGCAATTCCATTACAGTTATATACCGGTTAAATGGTTTCTACTTATTGTTGCTCTTTTAATTTTTTTCCGACTTAAAAATGTGTTGATGTTGAAGAATAACCATAATATTCTTAAGTATATCACTAAATTATCTTTTATCAAATAATTATTCTCTATTTTTTAGTGTAATCATATAGATTTGTCATACGGCTACGGGTCATTCTGTAAACAAATATTAATTTATGACCAACAGTTTAAATTCATGTCGTTACTAAAAAAAATACATAGTTGTATCACACTTTGCGTACCGTCCGTAAGACATGTCCATGTCACAATGTACTTCCGTACAGAAAGTACGGAAGCACTGTTTCTTTTCTTTAATGTATAGGGTACAATTTGAAGTCGGTTTTGTTTTGTTTGTTTTTTTGTTTTTTTTTTTTCAGAAAAAAATATTTTACTATTTTTAGTATAAACAACTATTTTTGGATGATAATACGAAGAAGCTTTTGCCAAAAATGCTGCTAAACATTTCCGTCAGTGATAAGTTTGTGAATGACACTATGGTGGTTTCAGATTCGATATCTTTATTAGAATTTTTATTTCTATGGTAGACCAACGTTAACCCTAGAACACAGCACTGAACTATTTTTGTACCCTACGCCTTTGATTTACGCAAGTACATATTTATTATGAGAAATGAATTCTGCAACATGCCACTTTCTTTGTTTTTTAAAGACAAAGAGAGTAGCATAAATTGAAATGCAAAAAATAAGTTCAAAGCAAAAAAAAATCACAAAAAATGGCAATTAGACTTTTTTCAAAAAAATGAGCAAAACTTTTCGAACTTCCATCCGATTTTAAAAATCTGAAAAAGTTTGAAAACTTAAAACGATTATCTAGAACACAGACAAAATAGAATTTTGATTTTTTCTTTTAAAAAAGTATGTTTATTTGAAAAGGTGAAAGTTAAAAAATTGATGATCCTCAAGAAAAGATAAAAGTTAATATAAGTGTTATTAAAAAATTTATTCCTGTAAAAATATAGTTTTTTACAATTATCATTAGTAAAATAATTCATAAAAATAATGAAAAAAATAAATTGTTTAGCCTTAAATTCCACAATTATCTCACTTGTTCCTCACAAACAGGAGTGTTGCAGTTTGAGCGCGAAATTCTCGTCTTTCTGTCGAATTTTCTGGGACAGAACTGACAGCGAACCAACATACCTAGCTGTTTGACAATCGGGATATCATCTACACCCAGTATTTACTAAATCTCTCGCAGCAGCGACTTAATAAAATTTCGCCGTATCATCGTTTCGTGTACTCCATTAAAATGGTAAATTATTGCTGCATTTATACTATCCTGATCCAGCATGTTAAAAAAGACGCGCACCGGCCATCTTCGCGTTTTACTTGCCTGTTGTGTATTCGTGACGTCGTTAGTGCCACCTTTTGTAGAGTTGTAAAATTCAATCATTTGCTGCGAAACCCAAGATTTTACTTTAAAATCAAAAATATGATGAACTTTCACACAATCGCACAAAGCACCGACGTTAACACAACACTCTGGGGTATTGTCGTACCCCACGCTCACTACACGCCTTTCTCGGTCGAAAGCAAAACGTAACCTGACACTTCTCATCGACTCTCCCCTCTCTTTGGACTCTAAACTGAATTGTAGTCAGGGTTCTAGGTCGATATTTAGCAATATCTACTTTACCTGTAACTTTGAAATCGCCTTAAGGTACAAAAATACCCTCCAGTGTTGTGTTTTAGGGTTAATAATAATTTTTATTTATTTATTTATTTTTTTATATATATAAATATATTCTAACAATGAAAAGACATCGATTTAAAAAAAAAAAACGCAATATAATAATCTGTTTTTTTTTAAAATTCTTTAACAAATTTTTATAATTTTTTTATTTGTTTGCCTATCTGTACTAAAATTCACTTTTTTTTTCAATCCACGCTTCCTGTAACAATAACATTGATAGTATTTTAAGTCAACGGCGGTTGTTATATTAAAAAAATAGGGACCTCTTTTTATCACGTTACTGAATGGCTAATCTATGTTCAGCGATACTTATTGATTACCCATGTGGACTACCACTGATACACTTTCAAAAAAACAAACGAAATCATTAAAATCGATATACATAGTCGAAAGTTGTGCTTAAACAACCAAAAAAAAAAAATACAAATAAAAGCTTTTTTTTTTTTGAAGTCGGTAAACATTTATTTAAAACTCTGTAACTTTTATATGTTAATATAGACACATACGTCATTTTTGGAATTTATCGCAGAATTTCAAATACCCAAATTCAACTTTCTATGATTAATTATTGAAATTAACACCCTGTTTTAAATTTAAAAATCAATGTATATATTTTTGGAATGTAGTAGAAAATCATAAAATCCGAAATAATTTGAAAACAGCACGCACCCCTCCTCTGTCTAGTGAACACTTAAACAGTAAAATTCTTAAGATTTTTAAAAACACAGTTATATCAATGTAATGGAAATAATTAAAACTGATTTTAAATCGAAATTAATTCGTTATAAATTAAAACTGGTCTTTGTAATGTGAATGGAGACGGAAGAGTTTGTATTAGTTTTAAACTGTGATCGTCGAAAAATTTTTAAATGGTTTGAAGAAATCAAAATTCCAGCTATACTTCAAGATATATTAATTCAACAAAATCAAAATATAAAATTAAAATTTTTGCTACGTGTAATATTTTTAATTAATAATAAACGGAAAATTGATTAGATCGGAACATTTTTAAATAGAAAATCTAAAAGGGGTATGATGGAATTGTAAGATTTTATAAATTTTCTTAGAATAAAGCGTTTGTGTAAGGATTAAAGTTGACGAATTCAATTTTGCATTAGTATAAATGAAATGCAGTAAATCAAAATAAACTTCTAAAAGTTCAAAAATTGTATTTCATTTGTTTCAATGTGAATTAACGTCACACAATGTTTATAATACTCTTAAACGGTATTGAAACGAAGAAAAAAAAAATCAATTGATATTTTAAATGTAGGGTGTGATAGTGAATCCAAATTTAGCGCATCGAAACGGATTTTTAAGAAAATACCTACTATTGTAACCTAAAACAGTAAGTCGTAAATGCGAACTAGCAATGTGTTAAATTATAACAGAGAAAATAATCGCGATATTAACAATTTTCTTTGTGTTATTAAAAGAAATTTATTTTACGTGCAGTGTTTGAAACCATTTGGACGTGATTTGTTTTTACCGTATTTGATGAAATTTACAATTACTGATAACGCTTTAAATTGGCGATTCAAAGAAAATTGGTCCGATCAGCTAACAGAAATAGTCGAATATTACACTGCATCAGATTGTTACAAGTATATATGTCCTGTCGCTTTTAATCTGCTCACGGATAAGGTAGCCGCTGTAAGATTGAAAGCGTTAAATTTAGTAAGTATTAGTAATTTCTAAATTGCTTTTCCTTCCATTTTGCGCTAGAGTATAGTGCAAAAATGAATTCGAAGAACAATTAACGGAAGAATTACTTTTTTCTCATTCATTGGTGAAGTTCGTAATAAATATACTTTCCTTGTGTCATTCATTTTTTTGAAAGTAATTATTTCTGCAATAACTGCTCAGCAAACAATTTACTCCTTTTCAAATTTATATAAGTACTATATGTGACGGAAACGGCTATTTCAAAATAATTTTTAAAAAAATCGAACGTTCTTATCAAAATTAATTTGTCGTGAAATTAATTTACATATCCTCTGTATGAAATAATAAGGTCAATGAAGAAAACCGATGCTGTACCACTTATTTCAGTTCATTATCGTTGTTCACTGATCAATAAAAGCCGACGCGATGCGGCAACCAGTTATCATTTTTTATCCGAATAATTTTGTAGTGGTTTGTGTCTAGGCCAGGTTTGGTTTTATATAATGACCAGTCCACGGAAGCTTTGATGAGAAAATTTAAACAGTCGCATGCTTATTCGGGGAACAAAGGTCACTTCGAGAAAACATTTGGAACAGTCAACTATTAAGGGCGTGGTGTAGCGGCAGTTACAAGCGTATTCTGGATCGTCAGTGTTTCAACAGTGGGCAGGTTAGTAACTCGCCAGGAAAAAGAAGGGAACAGTGCAACCGCGTGAAAATTTTCATAAGATTGTTTCTATTAAACATTTAAATTTCATAATTTACTAGTAAATGAATTGATTGCCAGTTTGCAATCTTGTGATGTGAAGTTTTATTGAGTAATGTTGAGCCCGGTCGCTAGTATTTTGGGTCGCGCGAAAATCAGATTTAGCATTGCAAATCCCTTAAGACGATAGAAGTTATGGTTCTAAAAATAGAATATCAACTGGCACTTGCGTGTCCAGCAAGAGAACATGTTTTGTAAGAATACAAGTACATTTCTAACCTGCTGGTCTATCGATATGGGTTTGTCGGTAAACGTGTAAAAAAATACTAATAATTTGCCCGTGCCTTCAATAAACCAGTAGTTATGTTTCTCGGGATGACCTTAATTACCACCAAGCCTTTGGCGGCTATCAATGTTCATTGTCTCAATAATAGTCTGAAAAGATCGAGAAGTAATACACCCTAACAAAGTTCGTTGGAATATTATGTCCAGTTCACGGTGATGAAATGTAGTATAGACGACCCTAGCACGTATGCTGATTTCATACACTACCAATAGAAATTCGAAATTCTGCTGTTATCTTCAAATATAGCTATTTCGGCGGCATAGTTTCTAATTCCAGAAGGTCCATCCTAACAGTATTAAAACAGGCGGATTAATTTTGCTTACCATAATGGTGTTGTTTCACTTAATTAGAAGTGAACAGTTCGAACATCAACATTAAGAGAGCTAACACAAACATCTTGAATTGACCAAAAGTTAGTTAGCGTAATAGGAAAGCTTAAATTTTATTCTGTTCAAATCGTAAAATACGATATCATCTTTTAAATTAAAATCAATCGTAAAATCGCTAGTAACTTATAATTTAGAAATACGGTTTAATTTCGGATGTTGCACTTTGTATTTTTCTTTTCATTACAATAAACTATATGAACTACCAAATGACTGGAAAGTAAATAGAACAGCACTAAGAATACTTCAAAACAAAAAAAAAAAAAGTAAAACATTGAAATATATTGCTATATTTATATGTGGGTGCTTAATTTGTTTAAAAAATAATAATAAATAAATAAAGTGAAAATTGTCCAATTATAACTATATTGGCTAAAATCGGTTATTACGCCAAAATTTTGGTACACCAATCGCTTATCACGAAATTGCGGTATAAAATTTAATTTAACAAAAAAATTGATTTTTCTAATGAAAAAATAAAATTTGTAGAGAAGAATAGATATATCGTATTCTTTGTTCTGCTTATGTTGTTAGCTAGACATATTACATGTTATTGTAAATTTAACGACATTAATGAAAATCTGTGGTACATGGCATCATAAAGAATATGAAAAAATTTCATTTTGTTATTATCTTCTTTTATTCGTCAATCTTTCAGTTGGTGGTCAGTCATGTGAAAAATTCGTTCTTCAGAATCGCTCTACTTTTAAACATCAGTTCAAGCCTTATTTTTCATTAGATTTGCTAATTCTTTCGATTTTTCAAATATCTATTATTTCTTATTACATGTTTTGCCCAATTGCATCTCCTTTCCCTTTTTTTAATCTTCATTAAGCAGCACTCTTCATCACCGTTCTTGAGGACTTAAATTTTTATTTTGTTAGACCGCTTAAATTTTTGCATTCTCCTCCAACACCAAATTTCAAAAGTTTCTGAACCGCATAAAAGTTATATTTTTATTAATCGTTTTTGTGATTCTGCAGTTATATAAAAAAATATAAATTAAAAATTTCTTCATAACGAAAAAAAATTTGAACTACTGCCATTTTATGTGATCATTTTTTTCTCCTTTTTATTCTTCTTTTATATTAATTTTGATTCCGTTCTTTTATTTGTAAATTCGTTTTTGAATGTTTAATCAAATGTTATACTCTGCATTACAGGAAATTTAGTCGATTTTATTAAAATTTTCTTTTGTAGATGCGAAGTAATTTTATGTTTTACTTTAATTGATCGATCTGTGCAAGTAAATTTTTTAATTTCACATTAGTGCATGATCTCTTTTGTTGCTGCCTCGCTTTTTTAAGGATTAATGCCCTTTCTTTTTATATATTTCCTTTAAAACTGACAATAAAATGCTTTCATTTACAGTACGCAGAAATATTGCTAAGTTCATAATGTTTTTTTGTTTTTTTTTTTTTTTTTTTTTTTAGAATATGTAATAATGAAAAATACACTTCGATAATTTTATTTTCTCTTCCTTAGATGTCTACTTTAGTTAGAATTGTCAGCGCAGACATGAATTTGTTACGAAATACGATCACAGAATTGGCCGAGCAATTTGCTCATAGCACGCAGTGGAACAGAAGACAAACTTTCATATTCCTTTGCTCTTCCTTACTTGTCCAGTCTGCTTTGCCGGCAGATAAGTTTGCTCGTGACATTTTACCGCATTTACTCGATCTTGGTTGGGATGTTGTGCCAAATATAAGAATTGCTCTAGCTCGAACATTAACTAGCGATATTATTTCTCATCGTAAGTATTATTAAACATGTATCCGCGCGCATCTGAGTTGCAAGACAATTTTTTTATTATTAAGTATAAAAACCGTTCATCTTAATCAAAAAATTTTAGCTTATGCAATCTTTAAAGGTTATTTAGACGACTAGAACAGATGATTAATCAACTGCTGTGCAGAGATTAGAACATTGTACATTTGACTTTATCAAAATTACCAAAAAATAAACAATGTTCAGTTCGTAGGAAAGGCGCACACATACTTACATCCACTTATGAATTTGTAGGCAAGCATGTCTCAAATTTAAATTTTTTAGCAGATAGTGTTACGAAGCTGATTCGTACATATATGCGGGTTAATTCCTTTTATAGTAGATGTACGTATTCAAAAAATTTATGTTGTAACGATCTTGTTGAAGCAGCCGTTTTTTCGATTTTTTTTAAAAAAAATAATGCGACCATTAAACATTAAATATTTGCTGGTACACGCGCACTTTCTAGCATTGTTAATTGTGAAATGAATCAACCGATAAATGAGATCGATAATTTTTGTGTTAATTCATTTTTAAGATAAAAATACATACAATCGTCACCTTTAATAAGCACATATGCAGAAGGAAAAAAAATGGATATCTGTTTATTTTTGAATAAGATGCATAAACGTTTATTTATATTGCGTTTCGTCCTCGAAGTTAATCTTTCAAATATGTATACGTATATTAAAAAATCGCGGAATATGCTTTTTCTATTTTATTAATTACTCACTAAAAGTTGTCGATTGTCATCTTGCGCTTTCCCCCATTACGTACTGTCCATTGTATAGGTGCACCGTTTTATCCGGAGCTGGTAAACCTGCAGGTTACCCTATGAAAATGTTTGTATGCAACTATGTTTCTAAATAAGTTTTTAAACATTTTGCGTGGCCGCTGTATTTTACTTAAAATTCGAGAACGTATGTAAATACACTTTAAAGAATCGTAACTAAAGTGAAAATTATGTCAAAGAAATTGTAAAACATATTTGGTAAATCATGTTTGTAACATACGAAGAAGTTTTTAAACACTTTGCATGTTTCCCGTATTTTATTTAAAATTTCGTGGATGTATTTAAATGCATTTTTAAAATCATAACTAAAGTAAAATTACGTCAAGGCAATTGTAAAATTTGTGTTAAATTTGAAGACGTGTTTTTTACCGAATAAGTTTTTTAAACAATTTGCGTGCTCGCTGTATTTTAATTAAAATTTTAAAAAGCTCGGAGTATGATGATATATTTCGAGAATTATAATAGGGAGCATTTTTAAAAATTCGGGCTTAGTTTAAAATATATTATACAAAGCAAAACAATATTTACTCTTAATTTCTTGATATGATCAATAGAAGGAAAAATTCGGAAAACTGAACAATTTTGACTAAAAAAAAAAAAACTTAGATAATTTCGGTATTCGGATCATCACGCGAAAAAACTTTATGACGCTGTAATCGCTGTGATGAAGCCAACGGGAAGACGCCAAAACGCGATCGAACGGCTGTGATAGGGGGTCAAAAATCTAAACGGAGAAATTTGGCGTTCGAGGCGCTGATGACCTGCCTTAGAGGATGCCAGGGATAGCATACGGTATTCCGGAGGTGTAGCACGGCAGAAGGGAGTTGCTAGAATACGAACGAAGAGCGTAACGATCATTATTGTTATTGTTGTTGTCGCCTGTGATGTCACTGCATGGCTCAGGGATACGGACATGTTACTCTGTCTCTCTCTCACGCATTCTGTCAATATTCTCTATCTCTCGCAATTTTGCCCCAGAAGTAACAGGTGAAATTGGGTGGATTAGGAGGGGCCTACCTGGTCCAGTTGTGAATCTAAACCATACATGGGCCCTCTCAAACACCCACAAAAAATTTCATCGAAATCGGTTAAGCCGTTTAGGAGGAGTTCAATGACAAACACACGTGTCCTACAATTATATATATATATATATATAAAGATACTACCACGACGATGCACTTGAGTTATTCGTTACCACAAGTCGGGTTTCGCACCATCAAACGCACAGTATGGTCTTCAAGACAAATGTAAATACTCGCCGTAACTTCTTAAATAAAGAATATTGTTCCCAAACTGTTACGCAAATGTGTTTATTTCGTATGTGACATTATGTCGCAAAAATTAAGACAACCATTAAAGCGTTTTAAGAAAAATCTTTTAATGCCAAAAATTATTTGTAATCTCAAAATCCACACACATTTGCCGTATTTTTTTACACCATGTTAACGAGAGCTGAGCAAAAATGTAAAAAAAGAATCAAAGTTCGAAGAAAATACTGTTCATAACAGATGAGTACATGAACACGATATACAGTGAGCAAAATAAATATTCGGACTAGCAAAAACAAAAATAAAAACGCATCGTAAGAGAGGTTAAAAAAATTTTTTTTTTTCAATTTTTTTTATAGTAACATAAAACATACTGCAATGAACACATTGTGTGAAAAAAAAAAAATTCATAAAAATGAGAAAAATAACGAAAAAATGCATCTGTCGAAGCAAAACATAATATTCGAACTCGCAAAATTAATATTCGGACTTGAAATAAATTTCGTATTTATAGCGCTGAAAACATGAAATTTTCGTGTTTAATATTTGGTGTGCATCCCTTTAGCTTTATAGACAGCATGCCATCTGCGTGGCACCGAAGAAACCAGTTTTTCAAGATAAGTTGCAGGGATCTTGTGCCACTCTTCTTGCAGTATTTCTTTAAGCTCTGCCTTGCTCGATATCGTGTGTTGACGGACTTTGGAGTCGAGGTATTCCCACAAATTTTCAATTGGGTTACAATCCGGAGATTGAGGGGGAGTATCCAAAACCTTTGGGCAATTATATAGCAACCAGACCTTCGTTTTGTATGCTTTATGTTTTGGATCATTATCCTGGTAAAAAACGAAGGTCTGACGAATGCCTAATTTTTCTGCACTGCTATGAAGGTGATCTCTCAAAATTTCAATATACGCATCGGCGTTCATGACCCCATCAATAAACACTAAACTGCCCACTCCGCTGGCCGAAAAACACCCCCAAACCATAACTGAACCGCCTCCATATTTTACCGTCGGTTTGATATTTTTTTGTTCAAGTGCAGTGTTAGGCTTTCTCCAAACCCGAACTTTCCCGTCGCTGCTGAACACATTAAATTTCGATTCATCGGTGAAAATTACATTTTTCCAAAACCCCTCATCTTTTATTCGGTATTCCCTTGCGAAATTGAACCGCTTTCGTTGGTTAACTGTACTAAGGAGCGGTTTCAGTCGCGCAGTGCGTGACTTATACCCCATACTTCTAAACGTATTACGTATCGTTTGAGATGTAACTTCCTTACCAGTTCTTTCCAACAATGCTGTCGCAAGTTTTGAGGCGCTCATTTTAGGATTTTTTTCAATCTCTCGTCGAATAAATCGTTTTTCTACGTCCGTAAGTTTCTCTGGTCGACCCTTTTGCTTATGCGATTCAATTCGATCCTCCCTCTGAAACCTGTTTACAATGTCATAAACGGTGCTTCGAGGTAAATTTAATAACCGCGATATCTCGTTACCCGATTTTCCTTTTACCCGATTAAAAATCACCATTTGACGCACTTCACAAGAAGTATTTTTACTTTTTCGCAACATCATTTTTTCACGTAACGCATTAAAACTTGATTTACGCATATGAGTCGATCAATAATGCTCAAAATGCTTCAAGTGATGATTAGTAGTGCTTACTGATGAGTAATACAACGTTCGCTTGCGTTGCATACGCTCGGGAAAAACCCCAAGGGCGTGTTGTCTACAGATTATTGAAAAGTCCGAATATTAATTTTGCGCATCCGAATATTATGTTTGCTTTGACAGATGCATTTTTTTGTTGTTTTTCTCGGTTTTTGAAGTTTTTTTTTTTTGTTTTCTCACACAATGTGTTCATTGCAGTATGTTTTATGTGACCATAAAAAAAAAACATTCAAAAAACCTTTTTTAACCTCTCTTGCGATGCGTTTTTGATTTCGTTTTTGCTAGTCCGAATATTTATTTTGCACACTGTATATCTACAATTATTTAATATAAATTTTTAAATAACTATCATTACATTTTTGTTGCGTAAGTAAAAGTATTCTTTACTTATGTATCTATTTAATGATATTGAAGTTACGTGACAATATTCAATTTTATTCCTTTAGTTATTAAAATCCGAGAGAAAGGAAGTGCCCCCCCCCCCCATTATGGAAAGCCTAGTTCCATAATCCATGATACCTTATCAAGGATATATGGGACTTACCTTAGTAATTAAAACAGTTTCTTCTTTTGAACTTCAAATATTTTATTTTACAACAAAAAAGAAATAAGAAATGCTTTGACCAATGCGTTGATTTATTGCTTTTGATCATTTTCATCTACATAGTACAATGTGTAAATGAAATATTGTTTGTATTTTTTCTGTTTTTCAGCATACTTTGATAATAGCAAGCACAGCCCACATCATGATGTATTAATGCAGGTGTTGAGACGCCTTAAAAGTGATACAGATCGCGATGTACGACATTTTGCTTCGTGTATTCCATTATCTTCAAGATTTATAACTCTGGAAGAGGAGGAACCTAACCTATACTACTATTCGAAGTAGTCACCAATTGTTATACATATTTATTTTTATAAATTTTCTATGAATATCTTAACCACGGTTATACGCACACACGTACGTGAGGAGTATAGCAAGAAAAATGTGTGAATCCGATTCAGTATGTTTGTTACTATCATAGTCATTGTGTCTAATCGTTAATGAAAATTATATTGCTCAAATTATAGTGTTCATATTTCGATAAATAAATTTTATCAATTTTAATTATTAGTAATAATATTGTGTTCTATATGTATGTATATATATATATATATATTAAATTATAAAATTTTAAAAATAATACCGAAATATATATATACTTGGCTGTAAATAACATCAGTTACTTACCAAAGCTAACATCGTTAATTTATAGTGAAATTTATTTTCAAACGTTTTATTTTCTATCTAAATATGTAAATAACTGTGAATATACGTGTTAATAATATCACCGTGTGTTTTATTTTCATTTTACTGAAATCAATCGTTTGTGGCTTACATCATAATTTAACAGCAATTCGATGATATATACGTACGTCGTTGGAGTACTAATTTACAAAAATGATATACATATTAGTACAAGTCCTGAGTGATTCCTTCATTAACGCTTTGGTCGAATAGTTTGACCCGTTAAATGGAAAGTGAACGATGGAAATTACATAGGCATTCACTGAGGAAGAATTCTAAAGAATTTTATCCCGAAAAGTTAGTTTTTTTTTACGATTTTCACGTGTAGTTGAGAAAAATTTTAGTTGAAAACCATTGCGGTATATTAAGAGAGTAAATAAATCAGAGTCAATTTAAATAATTATTTTTTCGCATCGTAACCATTTTATTATATTTAATATTCTTCATTGTTATTCGTTTTTTGCAGTAAGTAAATTTTAACTTATTTAAAAAATTTTCATTTTTTTATTTAATTTAAACACTAGTAGTTCTCCATGAATCGCTTTTATGTTTAGTCTTTTTCTTTTATTCTTGACTCGAACACTTTTAAGCGGCTGATTTACATAATTTTAAATATCAACGTAATGAAATAAAAGAAATAAACTATCTCAGGGTGGTCACTCGGCCAGGAAACTGGGAATGAGCTGAGAATTTTATCGTAAAACCAGGAAAAAAAGTAAAAATAGCCAAAAACGATCGATATTTTGAATAAGAAAAAATCATTTGAAGCGAAAAATAAATGCATTTTTTACTGTACTTAAAATAAATTACGAAGTTCTGTTTTATTCATATAAAATATGCTGCGGCAATTAAATATTATCAATAGTAATAAAAAAAATCCATTATTCTTTTTATACAATTCTAGTAATACCGGGAATAAGCCAGGAATTTAAAAATTATATTTCATCGCATGTACCTGTGCATTTCCTTAGTTGATATTACAAATATTTTCTGATAAAGATTCCATTTCCAATATTATGCGATTTATTAATACATATTGCTCGTTTTAATTTTTAATTTTTATTTTGACTAATTAAATTTGGCGTTTTTATGTCGTGTGGCGAAACTAAACAGTAATGAATCTCTGATTTATGAATCGCCAGACCCACGCTGTTGAACTATGTGTATTATATTTTGATCTTGTTCCGGTAATTTACCTTTTATCTCGTTCTATATTCACGCTTATTTTTTCTATCCTCGAATTATACCTTTTCTCTCCCTTGTTTCATAGAAAAAGCCCGCTGCTTCACATATTACCTCAATTTTCTTTTTTCCCAAAATTTTATTGTAAAATAAAAAAAAAAAATGAAGCTCTGTATATTTCCCTTTTAATATTTTTCTTTTCCTCTCATAGTTTTTATTTTTACTTACTTATCTTATCGTTAGTCGTCACGATAGCCTAGTTGCTAGAGCGCTTGACTTCCGTTATCGAGATGATCCCGAGCGACGACGAACTTATTACAAGAATTAAATAAATAAATAAATACTCGCTAATAATCACGTGGTAGGCAATGGCAAACCACCACGTATACCATCATATGCGCGCTAGTTTAGTACACATAGCAGACACACGTAGGACTGCACTTGTAGCACGATAACAAGCGACTGCAATCAGTTCCGGGTGTGGTCTTGCCTGCGTACACTCGCGTTGCGTATAGCAATTGCCATGAGAGCTGCCTATTCAGTGCAACTAGAATGTACAGATAGGTAGTCACGACGCTCGGAATCGAGCGATACGACTCAGAGAGAGATCTTATCGTTATTGGATAACTTAATGTTTCCGAAGTATTAACATTGTTCTTAACTGAATTTAAATCTTTAATAAACCCGCTAATTTCTTTGCTCGCCAAAGTTATAGATTAACTCCTACCATAAATAATAGGTAATCCCAATTTTGTAGCTCAGAAATCACTCGTGATAATGTTGTCGAATGCCAACGCAATTATGTAGAGAAAGAACGAACAGGAAATATTTTTGAATCAGAATGTTATTGATGTCGCGTTAATATGTGAAACTCATTTAATCTATGCAAACAGTTTCAGAATGACAGGATATGTAATATATACAGCTAATCATCCGGATGGTACCACGCATGACGGTTCGATGATCCTGGTTAAAAAATCATGCGTACAACACATACCCTTATTCATAGCTCATATACGTACCCATTGGTTGCAGTTAACATCCAGACTAACAAAAGTTATTTAACAATGGTATCCATCTATTGTCATCCCGGGCTTCCAGAAAGCCAGTTTATTTCTATCTTCAAGAATTTGGAAAACCAATTTATCTGCGGAGGAGATTACAGTTGAAAAAGCCGCATGTGGGACTCGAAAATAACTAATAAATCAAGACGAATACTAGATAACGTAACACATAGTAAGCCACTTTCAGTTCTTTCCCCGATGTCTCCCACTTATTGGCCTGATCACACTAACAAACTGTCAAATATGTATTTCGGGGTATACAATGATTTTATAAAACCTGCAAGACTATAACTGAGCTGTCTTCTGATCATGTACCAGTTATCGTAACCCTAGATGTTAATCCTATAATGGAGTATTAGCAACATAAGCTATGCAATACAACAACAAACCGGAATAATTTTGCTGCACTGGTAGAAAACAATATAAATCTATCGGTTAAACTAAAATCTGAAAATGATATCGAAACAGTAGTTAATAATATAACCGATCTAATACAAACCGTATTTCAACGAAATACAAAACAAGACACACAAATAAAAATAACTACATCCCAACGGAAATCAGAAAATTAGTAAAGCTCACTTGAACAGCAAGAAGAAGGTGGCAGCAAAATCGGTATCCGTCATTGAAAACAATATACAACAAATTATATTTTCAACTAAGAGAGGAAATCAGGAAATGCAAGAATAATACATTTCAAAATTATTTAAACTACCTGGATACTCGGAATAGCTCACTGTGGATGATAATCAGAAAAATATTACAATCCCGAGAGACTCATAACATAAGATTGGAAAACGGTGGTTGAGCTAAAATGGATAAGGAAAAAGCAGATGCATTTGCTGCTCACCTGGAAACTACTATCACTTTTTATGACGATAGCAATCCAACACACTAAGAGTTTATTCAATATTCCTTCGAGCAGCCGTTTGCAACGTCACCTATATAGTAAATCATTTTCCTCAGGTGAAGTATACAAATGTCTAAAGGAAGCTCCTATGAGGAAGACAGCTGGATTGGATGGAATAATTGGAGAAATCTTGTCTCACTTGCTAAAAAAAAACTGCTACTCTGCTTTGCTATATATTATACGCTATTCTACGAATAGGTTACTTCCCAAAGTTGTAAAAGAAATCAATTATACTAATGATTTTGAAACCTAAAAAACCTCAAACTTCGGTACCGTCATATCGGCCAGTCAGTTTATTGAACTCATTATCGAAAATTCTGGAAAAATTAATCTTACAAAAAATCTATCCATTGCTAACAAACAATAATATCATTCCAAGTCATCAGTTTGGATTCCGGGCGCAACATTCTACTGTCCAACAGCGCCACAGACTGGTGGACACAATTTCGTCAGTTCTAGAGAACAAAGAAGTGTACTTTGCGGCCTTCCTGGATGTGGCACAGGCGTTCGACCGAGTTTGGCACATAGGGCTTTTGTACAAACTAAGAAAAATTCTTCCAACAGATATGTCCTAATTTTTTTTATTTTATTTACAAAATAGGACCTTTTTGATAAGAATTAATGGTACAGTATCCAAGGGGGGGAAATCCTCGTTTCTGTTCAGCAAGGCAGCTTGTTGGGGCCAGTTCTGTATTCTATTTATACACCTCTGATCTGCCAGTATCAAACCAAACCATCAACGTACACAGATGATATAGCTATAATATTAGCTTCGCCTATATATGCAAGTATGGCCGTACAAAACCATATAGATAGAATAAAAAGCTGCTCTAGAGACTGGAGGATTAAATTTAGTGAAGAAAAATGTCAATGAATGACTTTTACAAATAGATCTATCACATGTCTTAAACTAAAGATCAATGACATTGAGATCATACAAACTAATTCATTTAAGTAGCTGAGTATGTATTTAGATGGCCGGCTTCCGTAAGAAAATCTTCGCATGCGCCAAACTACTATCTCCATTAATAAGGAAGTAATTTACTCTAAATCTAAAGTTGGAAACATCTGTCTATTTGATAGTCATGGCGCCGATATGGAGGTATGGACTTGAACTATAGGGAACACTAGTAAAATCAATCTCTCACAGATTCAAAGGTAACAGTCAATCATTCTTCGTACAATCACGTCGGCTCCAAAGTATGTCTCTAATTTAACTTTACATAATGATCTAGGTATTCTATTTGTTAAAGCAGTGCATGTCGAATATTACCAAAAGTTTTTCGAAAAATTAAAATTAAACACAAACCCGAACATAAGATCATGCGCGACGTTGTTCTATCGATTATTCATTTGATTTTAAAACGCCCAGTTGGTTTTTGACCACATCCTAAGTTGATTTATGAACGTATCCTAAGTCGATTTATGAACGTATCCTAAGTCGATTTATGAACGTATCCTAAGTCGATTTATGAACGTATCCTAAGTCGATTTATGAACGTATCCTAAGTCGATTTATGAACGTATCCTAAGTCGATTTATGAACGTATCCTAAGTCGATTTATGAACGTATCCTAAGTCGATTTATGAACGTATCCTAAGTCGATTTATGAACGTATCCTAAGTCGATTTATGAACGTATCCTAAGTCGATTTATGAACGTATCCTAAGTCGATTTTTGAACGTGTGCATAATGTACGTGATGTCTCTGCCGGGGGGATCCACGTCGCATTTAGAACTAAGAGCTACACGAGCTGATATCCCGAATGGTCCAACGTCAAGCGACGATCATCGTTTGTTTATGTGGTTGATTGCGTGTGCAAGTAATTAATAGAGTAAACGTTGAAATACAAAAAAATAGTATATTATCATTTCGCGTTCTGTGGTGATAATGCAAGGAATGGGAGAAAACCCAAAGAACATTAGAACAAAGCATCTGTACCTGTATCAGAAAAGTTGGAAATCGAGCCAGTCCTTAAAAACAAACGGATTTCCAAAAAGAAAAGGCAATACGACGAAATCTGCGAAGACGAATCAAGAACGCTAGATCTGACTGGGCTATTTTCCAAAGATGTAAAGGTACTGTTTGACAAAATTTTAACAGAAATAGAAACAAGGCTAGAGAGCGCAAAGAGTCTACATGAAAATTTCGCCTTCCTCAGTGGCCACGCGTTTTTAAATATGTCGACTGTGGATCTGCAGAAAAATGGAGACAGTCTAGCACGAAAATATTCAATAGACTTGAATGCAGTTGATTTTTGACAGGAACTTGCCGTATTCAAAGAGCTAGTAACTGGAAAAATCGAGTGCATTCGACTTATTACAACATCTGTTTAAGCATGACTTGCAAGAAGTGTTTCCTAATGTTAGTATAACTTTAAGGACATACTGCACATTACCGACGACATCTACAAGCTGTGAGTGAAGCATTCAGAAGACTGAAAATAATTAAAATTTATCTACATTCAACAATGAGTCAGGAACGTCTATCTGTCCTTGCAATCCTAGCCATTGGAAATAAAACTGCCTTTGAGACGGACTTTGATGAGCTAATAGATTCTTTCGCAGAAAAGAAAGTAAGCCGTGCAAAGCTATAGCAAGATTAGAGAGAAAAAAATGCTGGGACCTAAAGATGTCTTAATTGTCTGTTGTCTTTCCTGGTTATATGTTTTCTATATTTAATTTTATATCACATAATGAAAAAGTTATTAGCTAATAGATAATAAAGAGTGCAAATTTATTAAAGGGTACTTATTCTTCCGATCACAAAAAATGCCACCCATTATATATTTGTGTTTTTTTAAACTATTTATCTCAAACGCTGGAGAGAGGGGGCATCGCTATTAAGTTCTTGTCCCGGTTCAAAAAAATCGTAGATCCGGGGCTGCCTTTTCTTAGAATAGCTTCAACCAGGCCTCTATAGGTAATACCTAACCGCATCTGTCACCAGAGTGTGGTGCTATAAGCTTTGTATATTTCGGGACTCCTATGGGCTGTGCTTAAGTGCATTTGTTGCCACGGTGTCCGGATTCTATATGAAATACGTTCTTTAACCAGGGTTCTATGGGCAATGCCAAATGGCTGGATATTAATTTTATATATTTCCTATTACATCTTCACTGCAGAAATCGTATCTCTTGGATCCAATTCTCTCGTTGGAGGGATTGGCTTGGTTTATATTCTCTGGTAGAGTGTTATAAAGTTGAAGTCACTGGCGCTATTTATGGCCTCCTAAAGCCGGTATATCGGATTTATATATATATATATATATAGGTGTATATATATATATTCTCAAAGTGGTATGAAGTACAATAACATGAAACATAAATTTTAATTTAATATATTACTAGCTGCGTGTCTATTACGAATTTTTAGATGTATTAGAACTATTAGTTATTCATAACGCACGCTTGCCCGGTTTTTCATATTAACTTCCATTTTTTTTTATTTGCCTAAAGAAGTTTCGCTTCAATATGTTCAAGGGCGATATTATTCTATATCGAAAAACAAATTAAAGTACAAATGAACGAATAAGCTGTAGAAGTCATGACAAATATATCGCATTCAAATTTTTTTTGTAAAAAATTTAGAATAAAGAAACTATGAGCACACGATATACCTATTGTAAATTTCTTTAAATATTTCGGAATAACTATAGACAACAAACTTTAAAATTCCATCGGCGTATTTAAATTTAAATAAGAAAATCAATAAAATATTTTATGTGCTACGAAAATTTCAGTCAAACATGACCGACGATAAGCATAGAGAAAGAATCATAACACATATAAAAGCATTATGTAATTAATTTAAAATTATGGCGCAAGAACATTTGAAAATAAAAAAAATGAGTGAGTATAGAATGGCATTAATGAAAATAGTTACAATAATTAATGGTCCTTTATAGACTTCTGTACTCAAGATAGCAATTACCTTTGAACTAAAGTTTTATAAGTTGGACAGAATTAATAAAGCTCTGATTATTAAACTTTATGTCCAGCTTTATAACATTAACATATAATGTACGACATGATTTCGCTGATGTTGAAGAATTTAAAATTTACATATATTAACATAACGTAGACAGCAATATATGACAGAACCGTCGTCAACCTACCGGTAGGCAAGTGTACATGTTTTTTCCCGAAGACAAAGTTAAAAAATTTGAACATCAATTATTTTTTCAATCAGGCTCTTTTTGGTGCCATGGTAGTTTCTGTTTTTATAAAAAAAACATTTAACACTGTTAGTGATTAAATTATGTGTATTATACGATATTAACGAATCAGATTATCATGGTACCATATTTCAATGTCTTTATTTTCGGCTTTCAGATTTTGGCTTTCAAGCCCCAGCCTGAGGCCAAAAATTTAAATTATTATAATAGACTTTTGGTAACCAAGTTATTTTTTAATACTTATAGAGGGGGGAAAATTGTACCATAGGTTGCTGATTTTTTATAATAATTTTTAATATATATTACGGAATAGAGGAAAATTAAGCGTACTCTAATTAAAATTCAATGATTCATCCGTAAAGAATCATTTACCTAAAATCAATTCTGAATTATTTAAACACTTTTCAAATCTCGCCGCTAAGCTCAGTATTACAGAAGTGTATAATTTTCATGTTGCGTGTAAGAATGGTAAATAATTTTTGTATTTGAGTAGGGAAATTACAGATCAGACTTATTACTGTTTACAATGGTAGGTAACTATCTAAAATTAAAAGATAATTGTAAAACTGTAGTTATATTAATTTGTATTTTTATTAAACTCTGTGTGAATCCTTAATTTCTATTAAATAATCTATTTATTCTTTGCCAGTTGTACGTTAATTTAATGTTCATTTCTAATCATTGAATATTTGACAAATCGTTTTAACTATTTTTTGTTTAGAATAAGCATGTTGATTCGATTGGATTTGATGATGAAAATGACGGGGAAAGAGAAAAATGTTTTAAAAAATCGAAAAAAAGTGGAGGATTTCAAACTATGGGTATTAGCTATAACGTGTTAAAAGGAATTCTTAAAAGAGGTTACAAAGTACCAACACCTATACAACGAAAGGTACGTTGTTATTCAAGTACAAAAACGTTTATTTTGCGCATTTTACGAAATTTTGTATTTTAAATTAGAGTTGGGAAAAGTAATACGTTGCAGTGTTACGGAACATTTATAAGTGAAACAGTTGAGAGCGAAACATTGTGTCGTTATGTTTTGGAACATTTAAAACAAAAAAGGAAATACAGTGATAGTATGAATGTAGTACTTAAACAGTTTTACGAGTTACACGTTAATAATATAAGCCAAGTTTTTTATCGTTATCACCAGTGTAATTTTTTATTAACATTTGTGTCATGGATTTTATATCTGTTTTATTTATTTAGTTTTCAATGTAAATGCAGTTTTAAGTAAAAATTATAGAATGCTATGACTTTATTTTACCGGACTCTTTAAATGTATATGGAGCATTTAGTTTGGTAAAATGTACTGCGTGTTTATTGTGACGACTTAAAAACAATAATCTGAAGAGAACGGTAAATGCTTAACGTCTTAAAATGTACTTCGAAACTTGATAAAATTTCATTTTTCTATTCAGTTATCAATATTAATGAATTCTCTATTCTTCGCGTATATCCATTTTTTTACTTAAATTTCCTAAAAATGAAATTGAACTCCATTTTATTTTGTTATGTAGACGATTTAAAAGAGTTGATTAATATTTTGCTTAACGTCTCTTTATTTCAATATTTCTCATTACATGAATTAAAATGTGATGTAGTAATGTAATACTTTTGTTGTTTCTTGAAACTGATTATTTTATTAGTAATTTTAACGATAACGTTGCACATATTTTTCAGATTCAGTCGTTCTTAAAGTTCGGAGTATTTTTTTTAAATTTTTGTTTTAACTTCCAAAATAGAAAGTGTTGATCTTTTATAGTTATCTTAACTTCTGCCATTAATAGTTCCTTCGTACTTACTCACTTCGGCGGAATTACAAGAAGTGTTAAATTTGATTTGAATTTTCAAATGTAACTGATATTGAGAGTAATATTTTCAAAATGCATATTATTTATATTTTGAAAGAATTTTTACGCGCAAATTTTTAGTTATTGTTTATACTATTATTGTTAAGTTACTGCTTTGAATGCGGTAATCTATGACGTTTAACGATCACCGATTCTCTATGAAATTCTATTTATTATTTTGCTACATTTATCGGTATACAGTTTTTGATGATTCTTAATGCCTTCATCAAGGACTTAATTTAAACAATTCGTAATAGTAAAATCTGATTTTTTTTTGTTTTTTTTTGGATCATCGACTTAGAACTTTAGAAATTGAAGTCATTCTCGTAGACCTTTAGTTTTTTTGTTTAATGTTTTGCGTTATTTTTCTAAAATTGAATTTATAAAGTTCATTTCAACTCTAAACCGTCGCCTTTTGCATCAGCAAATGCATCTAAGTGTAGAACTAATGAAAGTAATGAGTAAAAAATTAAAATCTGTTTTTCGAAAAACGCAATTTTTTCTTTTAAGTAGTGATAACAGCCCGCCACACACGTACGGTTTTGTCCGCGGACTTAATCGCTAGAGGTCTGTACTGTGGCGAAAACTATACAGATTAAAAGTGCGTTTCATTTTAGACGGAAAAGGTAAGTCTACGGACATGCCTGCCGACAGGTCTGTACAGAAAACCTTACAGACCAGGACTGTCGCTGTTTATTAACAACGAAAGGTAAACCTGCGGGCAAAAAAAAAAAAGATAAATTCTAGAGCAGCAAAAAACTGAATAAAAAAAAAGTAGCTAATTAGCGGTAAACTGGAATAGTGTTCTAGTTGGGTTTTTCTCTTCTCTTTTTTTTTCTTTTTCAACTCTTAGCCGACTTTCATTATTCTCTGGGTTAAACAAATGAGATTTCTTTTTGTTAATTGCGAGGTACTTTTGAAAATTTTCGGACGTACCGTTTGATTAAACTTATTATGGTGCAAATAAAACGTAAATGAAATATTCGGTAAAGTTAAACCGTTACTATGTAATTTATACTGCGGAGATATTAATCGAAGATTAAATAATTAAGGATTCCTACTTAGACACTGAGAAAAGGTTAATAACAAGTGTATTACATAAATTAAATTATCTACTAACAGTAAAGTTAAAGTGTTATAAATGCGTTAAGTTCTAAATTAACCAGACATTAACTAAAAATTAAAAAAAAATTGGCCGCTTAACTATTTTTTTAAGTGCAATTTTGAGATAATGGTAATTCTGCAAATACGTCATGCAGATTTATATTGAAAAATAACGGTGTAATTCGATTATTAAATTAAAATTAATCGATTAAAGTAGTAATAGATTTAGTACAAAATTGTTATTGTCGCAGGCGATTCCGATAGCTCTGGATGGTAAAGATATTGTCGCTATGGCAAGAACGGGTAGCGGTAAAACTGCTTGCTTCCTAATACCCATGTTCGAAAAATTGAAAGAACACAGTGGAATGGGCATCCGTACCCTAATTCTGTCACCTACGCGCGAATTGGCTATACAAGTAAAATTAAAATGATTTTGAAATGATACGAAATAAATAACTGCGTCAGTTGATTAGAAAAAAATTTCGTGTAACCATAAATTTAAAAAATTTTTGAAAAGTTTCACTGTTATTCATTTATTAAAAAATTAAATATGATTTATTTATAAACACGTTACGCAATTATGTGTGTGTCACGCATAAACCAATCACGATAAATATTTTCGTAACTTTTGATAAATTAATTAAATAATTATACGTTTTCCTGTGATTTAAATTTTTTTTTTTTCATCAGTATAATGTAAAACGATCGATTATATTTAATCTAATTATGGCATATTACAACGTTTTTAATCAACAAACTGACTAATCAACAATAGATAAAATGATCTTTTTTTCATCTTGTTTTTATGGAACATTAGTGAGGTTAATTCCTCTATCACCAATGGTGGACGTTAAAGGTTCCCAATTTAATTTAGATTTTTTTATAATATTATCTACATTTAAATTTTTTTTAATTATAAACTTAATGCAGCCTTGTTTTTTTTTGTAAAGTTTATTTTAATAAACGTGAAAAATTCAGGAAGTTTTTATAGACATTTTACAAAGAAAAGAAAAAATTTTAAATAAAATATTTTATAAATTATATTGGTAAAAATTTTGTACGATAGAATAAACTTTGAGTAACGTGTTTAAATATAATTTTACACTATCTGGATGGAATGCACAATTTTGCTCGATTTTGAATATTACAATAATTGATGTAAAGTGGAAAAAAATAATGAGTGTATATTTCGTTTATCCGGAAGATAAAATCAAATTAAATCAAAAATTACATTCGTTCTGTTTTTTTGTTTTTTTTTTAATAACCAATAGTTTCAACTTAATTAATTTTGAACTGTATTTTTTCTTCAATTAACTTTTCAGTTTAATTTTAGCGGATATTGTTTTTGAAAAAATTCGGGGCTTTCTTTTACTTTTGACTATGTCTACTTTCAGTATTTTTTCCAATTTATTCTTTCAACGGCACCTTTATTTTCTACCAACAGAAGAAAAAAAAAGAAGAAAAAACACTAAGTTTTTTATTTACATAAATTTATCATGTACCATAATTTAAAAATGACAATGTTAAATTGTAAAACAAGATTGTCGAGTAGTATTTTAAATTTTAATTACGTAAAGTTAATAAAATTTAGTGAAATTTACTGAGAGATATTTGTGATTTCGGTCCTATTGGCAGCGTGAATGTGCGAAGTTAAAAACAGCTGAGATTAAATATATCGATTTGATTAAGTTTCTGTATTGCTTGGTAATATTTTTAAGTTTATTTTGAAGTTTTTGTTTCCGAAAACATTAAAAATTCAGCAAACATCTACGCTGTTGAAATTGATCGCTGCGGTTTATTATTATATATTTCGCGTATTTATGTTAACGTATAATTTAATTTAAAATTAAGAATAAATTGAATTTAAATGATTTTAGACGTTGAAGTTTATTAAAGAACTGGGGAAATTCACATCGTTAAAATCAGTCTTAATATTAGGTGGCGATCCGATGGAATCACAATTTTCTTTAATACACAGCGCGCCAGACATTGTGGTAGCTACTCCAGGAAGATTTTTACATATTTGCATCGAAATGAACCTCAAATTACAGACCGTGCAATATGTTGTTTTTGATGAAGCTGATAGGTAGAAGCTCTATTTTATGTTTTGAACCATTCTGTTCCGTAAGTAGCGTATTTTTACTGATTTTTGATATTTTTGTTTGTTACAGATTATTCGAAATGGGTTTCAGTGAACAGTTGACGGAAATAATTCAGCGCCTTCCTGAGACAAGGCAGACATTACTTTTTTCAGCAACTCTTCCTAAAGTTTTGATACAGTTTGCTAAAGCAGGCCTTTCCAGTCCTGTATTAATAAGGTACATAGTTTAAAAATTTATCGATTTTACTTTATGCATCGCAAAATTGTTTTTTCGGTCATTGTGTTACCTGTTTTATTTAGCGGTTATAACCCGAAGTGAATTACGCAGAAAGTCTTCGGTTTGTGGTATTTTAAACAAAATTCGTGTAAGCTCTTTTTTCTCTTCCCCCCCCCCCGCGTATCCGATCGACCATAAAATAAAAATTATATAAACTAACTAATGTCCAATATTCAAGAAATTTTATTAATTTACCGTCAATTATGTCAAGGCTTTCAAGTATCACTGAAAGAACAATTGAATAAATGAATATGATCCTGCACTTTTCCGCAGTTGCATTTGTCACAGTCTATTATGCCCTATTTTTTTAAAGTTCTATTCGGTGCCTGCTGTCCCACTTCTTAGTATGTTCATTGTTTTCCAGAGGCTGTATTTTAACTGGTTCTAACTAGGTAATGTTTCGTTTTTCGATCTTTTTCTAGCTTCTCTTCTATTCCATATCTGATATTTGGATAACTCCGCAGTGCCCTCCAGTTGCTTGACAGTTCTTAGAAAGTTGAGTCTGGACCTAAAGCGCGATTCAGATAATTCACTGTATTCCTACAGTGGCTGAGCTATCATTTACAGTTTTTGCTTTTTGTTTCCTTTCAGCCATTTCTCGTCTTATGTCCGGAGGGGCAACTGTAAAAAACAACGTTTGCATATTTTTTCTGATAATTTATTGAAATATTTTCGAATATCAGAATAGATATTTTTTCAAGTGATAAATTAATGATTCTTCATCTTATGTGGATTGCTTCCCTTCGATTCTTTGTTGACTTGATATCCCTGCTGGCTTTTTACATTTGCGCTTCAAAAAACCGTAGGCAATTGGAACATCGTTCTCCACTTCTTTTTCGTTTCAGGTTCGGTTCGGTTCGATTGTGGCTTTCTTCTTTTGTAATTCGTTTTCTTAATACTCGTAATTAATCGTAAAATAACTAAAAGTACCAATATAATATCACAAATCGTTAAATGCTTTCTTTTTCTTCCGTTCGCGGAATTGACGCCTGCCGACCAAAATCAGAAAGTGTTAAGAAAATCGGCGCTACGTGCAATGCACGGTATAGCAGATGAAAGGTACCGGCAACAGTACACAGACGTCCCTATTAAAATTCCCCTGGTCGAGATCGACATTCTTTTATCATTTTGTATGGCACGACCCGGACAACTTTTCCATACACACGTAAGCGAAACACAACAATATGTATGTATATACTATTATTGAATACTGCGTGTAAAATTGGAGTATACTGGATTAGGATAAAAATGATCTAAGCGATGTAGTACTAAAAACCCCGTTAATGATTTGCAAATGTACGTATGTTTAATTCGGGCTGCGTAAATAGATAAATATCTCGTCTTCAGTGTAGCTGTTCCGCAAAGGGCACGCTATGATTTCTTCTGATCATGTACCTGTGTAACTTACAGTAAGTGGTACAATAATATAGAAACAAAAGAAGCAACATCTCACTAATAAATCCACAGACTGGGAAATTTTCAGAAAACTCTTAGATTAAAAAAGTAAACCTTAATATAAGACTAAAAACAGAAGAAGAACTGACATAATTCGAGAAGCTGCAAAAACTAAAATCCCAGAAACTAAACACCATTATCAGTCAAGAAAATTGCTACCCGCCCGAAGTGAGGGAACTGATCAAACAGCGTAGAAAAGTAGGAAGAATTTGGCATTATAATCACAGAGACAAAACCATATTTAACAGGATTAGTAATCAACTTAATCGGCTAATAAAAATCATTAAAAAGAAAACATTTGATGATTTCTCGATTAATAATCTAAGTACAGAAGCAGATAAAGATTACTAATTATGGAAAGCTGCACGACGGTTGAAACAACCTGTTGCTCGGATTCCTTCACTAAAAGATGAAACCAATAAATGGGTACGCAGTGACGAAGATAGAGCAGAATTATTTGTTAGGCATTTAGCTAAGGTATTCCAACCACAGGATATTTAATCCGGTGCACACCCAAGAATTATCCATCAAACTGAATTACAAATTAATCCAGTATGATCGTTAGAAGTGGTCAAGGAAGTTGACATATCAACCCAAAGAAAACGTCTGGTATAGATGAAATTTCGTCTGGTGTCCTAAAAGAATTTTCACGCAAAACAATTATATTATTAAAGTACATGTTCAATGCATGTTTCCGCCTTGAACACATACCTGAGTGCTTAAAAATAGCTTAGATAATCATGCTTAAAAAGCCAGATAAACCAGAAGAAGGAGTTGCCTAGTATAAACCAATTTCATTATTGCCGGCTATATTGAAACTGTTTGAGAAATTATTCTTCAAGCGCCTCAAACCGTTCACAGCTATTCCAGATCACCAGTTTGGCTTCCGGAATCAACATTTAACCATTGACCAAGTTCATCGAATTACACCAGTAATCAACAGAGCATTTGAAGAAAAGAAATACTGTTCAGCAGTATTTTTAGATGTTTCTCGAGCATTTGATAGAGTATGGCACGAAGGGTTAATCGCGAAAATTAGCCAACAATTGTCAGGCAACTATTGTCGTCTACTGCAATCGTATCTTTTTGGCACGAAATTTAGAGTTGCATACGAAGGGGGCGAAGTTAGCAATTCATTCTATACAAGCTGGAGTACCATAAGGTAGCGTCCTTGGATCTATTTTGAACCTCTTGTATACGTCTGACATCCCAATAACAGGTGAAACAACTACAGCAATGTTTTTTTGCTGATGATGCTGCAGTATTGTCTGTGAGTGATTCATAAGTTGAAGCGAATAGTAACTTGCAAAATGCTTTAGACCGAGTTTTGAGATGGACGCGAAGAAATGGAGCATAAAACTCAACGAGGTTAATCCTCAGTGTAGAGTTTACGACAATAACTAGCAGACCCCACATGAGAATTCAGGTAAATATCTAGGATTACACATCTCGAAGCATCACGTGAAACAGAAAGCGGAACAAATCCGACTCAAAGTCCGTCAAATGAGGTGGCTTTTAGGAAGAAATTTACAACTAGGAGGGACCGCTACTGTAAATGACTACTTTACCAGTCAATTACTAAACCTATCTGGATCTATAAGATCCAACTTTGGCGATGTGCAAAACCTACTAATCGAATGGTCATTCAGCGTAGTCAAAACAAAGTCACTTGTGCAATTACCAATACAGAGAATGGTATCAAAGAAACGAGAATCTGCATGCAAATTTGAATCTGAAGTGGGTAGACGAGGTCATTCGTGACTATCAAGCACGAAAAGAAACTCCATCAACATGTGAATGTTGAAGCGATCCAGGTGCTTGACACATCATCAGATGTTAGACGTCTTAAGCGATTAACGCCAACGATTTAGTTATGTAAATAATATTTATGTATATAAATAATAGAAATTAGTTAACGAACTAATATTCTATACATGTTTAAGCTAATTAGCTATATCTATTGATTATTTAAATAGCAGTTTAAGATTACAATACACATTTATTAATAAAAAATAAAAAAAATACATTTTATTTAACGTTTAATTTAATGTTTGCCGTTTATGATTATAATTTTTCATTTTTTATCTCTATTTGAATAGGTTAGATGTCGAATCGAAAATTCCGAGTACCTTAGAATTAAGTTTTTTCCATTGCAGACCTGAAGAGAGAGAAGCCGGTCTGTTATGCATTTTAAAGCATATTGTAAAACCCGATGCTATGTCGATTGTATTTGCTGCTACGAAACATCATGTTGAATATTTACACCTGGTAATTTATAGTTTTGCCACTTTATTTCGTAACATTATAATATATAAATTATGTTTTATCGTGTTATCACTAGCTGTTCAAATCCGCATAATAGTGCAATACATTTACTACTTTTACTTTTTGTTCGGTGTAATTCGGTGTAATTCTGTCTAAGAGCTCTTCTTCTAATATTTATTGGAGTCCTTTACCGGTCTAGAATTTCAACATTAGCCAGAGGAGCGGACGTAGACAAAAATATCTCTACCGTACATATAACCGAAATAGCGTGTCCAGTTAAACTGGTCTACTGAGATAATTACAGCTAAATTATTATAGACCGAGATTTTTACTCTGCTTTTCCGGCTAGTCCAGTTTTAGATATATTTGTTTAGTTGAATGTTTCGAAAATGTTTTGGTCACTTATTACTTAGCTTTTTATACATGTTATTTTAAGCTTATCGAAAACGTAATTTAAAACTCTGGAAGTCAGTGTTCTATGTGATCAACATCTGAACACTATTTAAATTACATTTCAAATTATAAAATTTATCGCTAAATAAATAACTAGGTAAAGGTTTATCGCGTATAAAACAATGAATATGTATGCTTGTATTACCACATGGCAGATAAATGTGAGCATACGATTAACATTAAGAGAAATATATGGCACGCTTTGTAGAAAAAAGCCCGGGAAACACGTTATAATGAGTAATTTTTAAAACTATAATTTAAATATATTTTTATGAAAAAACTAACAATTTATTAGCAATACGATTGTGTATGTTGCGTAATTTAAGCAGGATGAGAATGCAAAGCGAAATCGACATAGTCGATTAATGAGAATAAAAATTCAGCAGTCAGTCAATGTGGAGGAAATAATTTAAAAAATTGTACAATTTTTTCGTTACCCGGATGAATGAAAAAAAAAAAAAAAAAAAATAATAATAATAATAATAATAATAAAACAATATGGGAATTAGCATAATATTGCAAATGTTGTAAGTATTTGGAAGTTGTTTGGCGCTTTAAAATTTATTGAACGGACATTCCGAATGTATTAAATGAACTGAAAATGTTATTAGGAAAAGCGCTGTGTTTTATTATAAAATCACTGAATTGCTAAATTATTCCCAACTTTAACGTTAGACTAAAATGTTCAAAACCAGTCACAGAGGAGACAAAATGCTTCTACTCCCAAGATGTATATACACTGCAGCTTTTTAGAACTAATTTAATTACCGGTTTTTGTGTAAAGTGTTTGTACGTTTAGAATTTTTCGTTGACGAATGTTAGCGAGAGTACACAGGCAGGCAAAAGGTAAAAACAAAATATCGAGAATTAGTTAAAACCAGAGATTGAAAATTCCGTTACATGATCAAAAAATAGTGTTGATAAAATAATAGAGCTAAGAGAAACGAGTTTGTATATAAAAGCGAGTGTGAATAACAGAAGTAAAAGAAGAGATGACTAAGAAATGACGGTAGACAATTAAAAGCGTTAAATTCGCAACCTCGAAAGTTTAATAGTCGAGCACCACCAGCAGTTTACATTACACTATTATTTAATAATCAAAGCGATGTTTTAATAATATCATTATCATTATCATCGTATATGTACGAAAATTCTGCTGAACCTACTTGAGCGAAAAATACACCGCGGGCGATGAACGCGAATTTTTAAATATCAAAAGTAACTTTCTCTCTCTCTCTCTCTCTCTCTCTCTATATATATATATATATATATATATATATATATATATATATGTAGAGAGAGAGAGAGAGACAGAGAGTCGCCAAAAAAGCTTCGACGATTTCAAAAATTTATAGAAACATTCGGTTAGTAGGTAGAGCGACCACAACAACGCGCTCTATGTGCGGTAGAAAACGTCAATTTTATTCCTAGCATGCGTCAGTAACCATGTCGCAGTAGCTGAAGCAGCAACGCGCGTTTGTAGTCGATGCTCAATAAAATTGACATCGACGAATTCAATATGAAGAATTTGATAATGAGTGATGAAGCGCACTTCCATCTAACAGGCCCAGTAAATATCCGAAATTGCCATTATTGGGCTCCATCAGGTAATAATCCGCACATTATTCATGAAAAACCAATGCACGATCTGCGTGTGACAGTATGGGCCGTTATTGCAGCGTGGGGGATAGCCGGATCTTTCTTCTTCAACAGTAACATCAACACGAAGCAGTATGTGAACATGACTAAAACCTTCCTAGTGCTCTCTCTACGCACCAAACGTAAGTTATGTTCAACATGGTTCCAGCAGGATGTCGTACTTGTCACACGGCCGTGCGAACGATGGAATTGTTGCGCCAAACATTCGGTACACAAATCATCTCTAAAGGCTCCGCTCTTGTATGGCCACCTCGCTCCCCTGACCTAACGGTGCCTGACTTTTTCCGTTGGGAACATTTAAAGTCTAGAGTCTACACTACCAAACCGCGCAATTTGGACGAATTAAAAGACCGAATTCGAGCCGAAATGTCACAGATTCCAATATCAATGCTGGAAAATGTATACAATAGTTGGATATTTAAATTAAGATTGTATTTAGCCGAAAACGGAAAGCATTTGACTGATGTAAGTTTTTTATAAAAAATTGAAGAATTAAACTTTATTTTCATGTGAAGTTTTTTTTTCGATTTTTTAAACAAGATTTATACAGGTTTGAAATCGTCGAAGCTTTTTAGGTGACCCTAAATATATATACAGTAAAATCCGCTTAATGTGATCGCAAATGTCCGAGGGAATATCGATAACATTAAGCGGCTGATAACATTAAGCGAAAAAAAATCGAGTTGAAAAATTTTTTTTTATTGCACGTACATATGTATATCACATACTTGATTCTAGCTTTGAAGTACATACCACAAAGTGCGTTTGATAAAATAGATACGTCGGTTAATATCATTAGGCATTACTTACCCTTCGGAAGGTAACGTGTCAAAGAACTTTGTTTCAAATTCTGAACGAGTAAATTTTTAACAAGTTTTTCTGACGCATAAGTATCATTGAAATTATCAACAGTGCCTCTGCACTGCACAAATCGTCGAATGGTTGCGAGGGCATCTATAACTTCTTTGTGAGAGGGTACACTATTTTCATATTCCATTTCCTCCTCTGATGATGAAAGCTCTTCGTCGTCGTGATTTAAAATGTTGTCGCATACATCTTTTTCAGTCACAGGAGCAGCAGTAGTCAAATTGGAATCAATATCGAGCCATTCTTCAAATTCGACTTGTAACAAGTCATCGGGACAAGGGAGTTCACAAAGCACTTCGACCAGTTCTGATTTTGGAAAGAATCCTCCTTTTTTGAAGCAGTTAGAAATTGTTAATTTAGTAACTGAATCCCAGCCATGCTTCAAGAGATGGAGAGCTGATAGAAGATCAGTTTTCGTACTTAATTCGGCCGCCGATAAGCCTTGCATGTTGCCTTCGATCTGTTCCAAAACTCGTTGTCTCATTTCGTTGCGATAGTACGCCTTTAGGGTCCTAATTACGCCTTGATCTAACGGTTGAATTAATGAGGTGGTATTCGGCGGCATAAAAACAATTTTAATGTGGCGGAAAGTTAGGTCGACATTATGAGCTGTACAGTTGTCCACCAGCAAAAGAATGTTTCGATTTAAGCGTCGGTCCCATTGCACCAACCATTCTTTAAAAATTTCCAACGTCATCCAGGCATTCTTATTAGCCGAATATGAAACTGGTAGGTTTTTTACGTTCTTGAAGCATCTTGGATTTTTACTCTTACCGATAACCAGCAGTTCTTCTTTTTCACCGGACATACTGCAGCAGCATAGCACCGTAATTCTATCTTTGGCTACTTTAAACCCCTTCAACGCTTCACTTTTGAACACGTACGTGGTTTCAGGCAGTGCTCGGTAGTAAATCCCGGTTTCATCAGCGTTAAATATGTCATCAGGAGAATACTGATCAATTAAGGTAGGCCAAACATCTTTGATCCACGACTCAGCCGCAGAAACATCAGCGTCAGCTTGTTCGCCGCACGGCTTTCTATAAACTAAGTTGTGCCGATTCGTAAATCTACGAAACCAGCCTTCTGTAGCAACGAAATCTTCTTTGCCTAACTGTTTCGCTAAACTTTCCGCTTTTGCACGTAAAATCGGACCGTTAACTGACGCGTTCTTGTCACGTACCTGATCGAACCATCCAACCAAAGCTGTTTCAACTTGTTCATCTTTACCGAATCGTTTTCTTTTACGCGAAGTGTTCCCGTTGCATATCGTCGCAGTTTCCAATTCTTCTCTCGACTTCAAAATTTTACATAATAGCGGTTGCGAAATTCCTAATTTTGATGCTGCTTCACGTTGGGATATGGGTACAAGCGCGTCATACTTTCGTAAAATGTTTACTTTTTCCGAAACACTGCAATCGCGACGTTTTGGTTTCGACGACATTATCATAAGGAAAGCGATGAAACAACTGTATACGAAGACGATTTGTTATCAACTTCGTTATATGCATAATTGTAGGTACACATTCAATGAAAGAAGATAAGAAACGAGATTTATTGAAAAACCTACTACATTACGTGCTCTGATTGCGATAACAATAAACGACGTCTTGATCACATAAAAGGGGGAAATTTGTGTGTAAAAAGGACAAGAAATCGGGACCGAAGCATTTTGATAACATTAACCGATTGATAACAATATCCGGCTTCACATTAAGCGGATTCTACTGTATATATAATATATTGATACGGATTCGGTATTTGCAGCGCTATCTTTTAACGATGTCCGAGTTATAAAAAATACTCCCCGAAACATCATTAATTCACGATCTCTCGGACGTCGTTCTTTTTAACCGTCGCTTTGCCTCATCAAATATGCTTACTCGGCTAAAACGGAAAATCCCGTGCCTGTTCGTTCGATCAGCTGCACCGGGATGATACTACACTAGTGTCTGTGTAGTGGTAGTAGTCGAGGACTTGGGCAGTGACATGCGCTTGCGGCGAAAGCGCGCATCCGTACTGTGTGTCGAATGACCTTGAGCCAAAGCAGAGATTTCGGATGTATTCTGCCAAAAGTCAGGCAGGGTAGTTAGTGGGGGGATTTTCGCAGAAGTTTCTGTAAGAACACTTTTGCGTAGCCTTTGGTTACCGTTTTTAATTAGTTACTCGTCGATCGTTCGGTGTTCGTGACATATCTGGTCGCTGTCGCACGTGTATCGAAATGAATACGCGCCATGCCGCATAAGTTATTGTATTTTTTGTTAATTTTTTGGTAAAAAGTTAAATTTTCTGTTATTTTCTTATCGTGGCCGAGTACATGTATCAGGATCGCCGTCCTGTCAGTTTTTTTGTAAACTTTTCCATCAAATATAAGTTTATTTCTTGGTAAAAGTTTTGATTATTGAACACGTGGTATCGACTTCGTGATATCTCTAGCGGAGAGAACACCGCCGCTTTGGGGACGGGATCGAAAACGAATTATTGTTTATTTTTTTATCTTACTTCTATTTTCTTTTTAAATTATTTTCGATAAATTAAAAAATTTGAATAAAAGCCTAATGCTCGTATGAAAAGAAACTATAAAAAGCAATCACGATAAACTATTTCATTAACGAAAATAAGTGAAAATATTTCACTGATCTCCGGAAACAGCAACGAGAATTCGTATAAATAGCGCTCCGAAAGAGGGACTAGAACACGCAATTCGTATCAAATGGCTTCCCGGAATCAGGGACGATAAAAAATCACGTTAATTCGTATCAATATATATATATATGGAAAAACAGTTGTAGGAATCAACAAGTCCGAATCGGTCTTGTGTAAAGTTCGAACACGTGAAGAGCAGTAGTCGCGGTGACTGAGTGACTTGTATATCAACGTCCAGTCTGATCATTGGTCTTAGAAACACGAAATTTGTAACATATGTGTTGCTATAATAACGGAAGTATGCAGTGAATTAAAAAGATTTTCTGTATTCTTGCCATACACACTTGAAAAGGGCGAGATTTATATATATGCTGAACAACAAATGGTTAGTACAGAAAAGAAAATAATAGTATATATTAATTTTTTCCCCCTTATTTTCAATCAGCAGCTTAATGTGATACACCGAAAACTTGATTGAATACGGTTTACGATAACTCTCAATTATTTCTTATTGATTAGATACGTTAATACACGTGTATCCTGTCTAATCGTTTCGTAATTGATGGTGGGAAAGGGATATGAAATTAAACAGTTTCCCGGCTGTGACGGGATAGGTGTTTGCGCAATAATTTAAATGTTGCGACCCGATTTTAGGTGTAACGATAGAAATTATTTTTTGAATCTGAGATTTAAAATAGAACTAAAAAAATCAATTGAGCTCTTTGCGTGAAAAAAGTGAAGGTTTTAAATTAACAGTTGCACTATCCCCTGCATTTTCACTAGTTTATTTTGCTCGGAAATCGTTAAGAAAACGTTGGATCTCTTTGTAAATTGTAAATTGAAGGCTTTCCAGGCGTCGAAATGTAAAATAAAATGTTCCGGGAAGAGCGTCTGTTACAGCTTTTTAGCACGCAAAAGACTGCAGTTAGGAAATAATAGGTTCGATTCGTCCTTTCACGCACACTGTGTAATTATCGCAGTTTAAATAGTTCCTCCTGGCTGCTGACCGAACTACTTTTATTCGAAACTACACATCAACAAATACCGCTTGAAGCGCGAACGACAAAAAGGGAAAAAAGTTTTGTACAATTGGAACATTGTAAATAGACTGTTCCTTCCCTTCGTGATCAAATAGTAGGCAGTGTTAAAAGAACAGCTACTAGTTCTCGGTCACGGCGCCAACATTTTTTTAACAATAACCATCATTACTGCTAATATTCGCGGGACAGGTAAAGCACCGGAAAAGGAAGAACCGCGCTGTGTTAAAACCGACCAGTGTTAGCGTATATTTTGTTGTTTATTCATTTTATTTATTTTTCCTTTTTCACTTTTTGTTTTACTTCCGATTGTTAGTATTCTAACAAGTACGGATTCGTATTAATTTCCAATACGAGTAAATGTATCGACATCGTGGTTATACGTATCGCGTTGGTTTATATTTTATCTGTTCGTAATTAACGGATTATATGCAATTGTTTTTTGTTCTTTTTGCTCTTCTTCAGATGTTAGAGCACAACGGTATAGCGAACACATTTGTGTATTCAGATTTAGATGCGTCTGCTCGTAAAATTAATACCGCTAAATTTCAAGCACGTAAAGTGAACGTATTAATTGTAACGGATGTTGCAGCCCGAGGAATCGACATACCTCAATTGGACTACGTTATAAATTATAATTTCCCAGCTAAACCTAAGCTTTTCATTCACCGAGTTGGTATGTTACGTAATTTCTATGTGTTTATTTTTTTTGTCTCTTTTCAAATGTCAAACAGAATTCCGTACCGAATTTATACTTTATTTTTTCGAACAGGACGATGCGCTAGAGCTGGTCGTAGTGGGCACGCTTTCAGTTTAGTCACTACGGACGAGTTATGTTACATGTTAGACTTGTACTTGTTTCTCGGACGTCCAGTTAGTATTGTAACAGTCGACAATGAAAATAAAATTTCCGGCGATGGGCATCTAGGTAAAATACCGCAACTTTTAATAGAAGAAGAATTATCGGAAATATTACAGTGGAACAACATTGTGTCGGAAGCGGTTAGTTCATGTTTTCTGTAATAAGTTTCGTATATATGTAGCGTTTCATATGAACCTGATGAATGTACATTGAAATATATTTTAAATCGTTTACAATTCGGAATTATTCGAAATTTAAAGTTTTATAGAACTCAAAATTGGTTCTAAGTACGGCGACGTTAACATTTCGAAGCGCAAAGTGTTTGGTTAGGAAAATACATCAACTCGTAGGGATTTATTTAAATTTTATCAACATATAATAAAACACCGACCAATTTGTGATCAACATGATTCATATTCATGGTAGTATAATTCAATATTTATAAAAATATTTAAATATAGAATACGAATAGTAGTCGATAATAAATATGTTCTATATATCGTTTTGTATTGTTACGTATATGGAAAATTATATGATTGAATCAGTTTTAAATTCTAATAATTTTCAATTAAATTGTCTTAATGGGTATACTGATTAAACGTTGCATGTAAATTGCTTTGTCGTGTTCTTGCCTTTATGATCTCTCAACAACTTATTGTTGAAACTGGATTCAATATTTTTTGGTCTCTTAACGTCTTGTCTTCTGTTTTCCCCTGTCTCATAGCAGTATCATTCGAATCTCATTTTCAATAATATTTTTTTTTTTTTTTGTGATGTTTCTTCTTCTTCTTCTTCCTCTTTGTACTCTTGCGAGGGCGTGATGGTGTTATGAAACTGTCGCATCTGTCGCGGTTCTCCATGTTGGTCTTGAGCTACCATTAATGCTTCATGTAGGCTCAAACCAGTTAATGGTTTTAATTGGGCGACCCAACGTGTTCTTGGTCTACCTTTTATCCTCTTCCCGTTCATTTTTCCAGTAATAATCTGGCGTTGTAGAGAGTTTACGTCTCGCGCCACGTGTCTAAAAAAACCTACAAAACGTTTTTTTTATCTTATCTGCTAAGCGTATATCCGGCTTGTTTAAAATGTAAACATTCGTTTTACGGCCCATCCATGATATTCTTACCAATTCCCTACATGCTCACATTTCAAATCCATCAATCCTGTTGATATCTTCCACGGTAAAGGGGACCAGGTTTCACCTGCATATACGGCGATTAGAAGAATTAGGCAGTTTAAAAAATTCACCTTTGCGTTCAATGACTAAGTTGTACCTTTCCAAATCTTTGTCAGTCTAATGATGTCTGGTAGACCTTCCATTTTTAGTTAATACTGACCCGAGATATATAAAATTATCCACAACATCAATTCCGCATAATCTATCATGTTTGGCCTTTTGTCATTCCTGTCTATTATCATACTTTTAGTTTTAGTTCTATTTATAAGTAGCCCATAATCTAATCTTTCCATAAAGGATATCATTCTTCTTTTGGAGCTACTCGTACTTATAATAACGATGTCATCGGCATATCGCAAATTATTAATTCTCTGGCCGCTCACTACGATGCCATCGTTTCAATTATGCAATTTTCGTCGCATAATTTATTCTGTATAAATATTAAACAGCAGTGGTGACAAAAGACAACGCTGACTCAGTAAATTTTCCTAACCTGAATTTAGATGATTTTACATTATTCGCAAACACAGCAGCTGAGCTATTTCCATATATGTACATAATTACTTTATTATGCATATAAGATGTTCGGGTGCTCCCCTATACTATTATCCAATATGCATCATAATTTTTCCCATTTAATAGAGTCGAAGGCTTTATAGAAATCTATGAAGCCCATATACATCGCCGCATTGATTTTCCGGACGTTCTTCATCAGTTGCCTTGCATTGATAATTTGTTCTCTGGTTCTCTTGCCTGGCATGAAGCTTGTCTGCTCTGGGGAAATTTCGTTTATTAAGAACGATTTTAATTCATTATTTACAATTGATAGCATGATTTTGCTGCAGTGAAACATTAACGCAATCCGTCTATAGAGTTACTGCAGTGCAGTGCGAATTCTTTCTTATAAATTGGTATTGGTTTTGTGATGTTATATTTCTTATATTAAACTTTTTTTTTCTTTCTTTATTACAAAGGTCACTCGGAGATTACGGATCCGAGGGGTAGGATTGGCGTAGTAATGGGCGAAAATTAAATCTGAAACTCGCATTTTATTACTGGGGAATATTCTACATTTTTCGATATAAGAGAACCGTGTTTACATTTGAACATTTGTCAAATCTTATAAAATTAACTTTTTTCAATATTGTCCTTATAAAAAATTTTCCATCCAATTCTTTGAAGATTATTTCAATGATTCAGCTTTCAAGCGTTTTGTTGTTCTCGTGTTTTTTGCCGGCAGTTTTTTGTTTTTAATTTTATTTTTTAATCGCTTGGAGCAATGTCCAGAGCTGTAGGGTGGGGTCAAGGAATTTCGTTTTTAACGCGATTCGCCAAGTTTTGGCGTCACAACTAATGGCCGGCCGCTACGCGCTTTCTTCTCCAAACTGGAATGGCTCAGATCGAAATTGTGACACCACTTTCAAACATGTTGAACCGACTTGACATTATTGTCACATAACAAGTTGACAATAAATTTCGATCGGAGAAATACAAAAAAAGGAATAAAACAGCGCACGCTTCAACATCGGACGGATTTTCAGTGCAGTTACTCTCATTTTAAACGCGTATTACGAGCTAATAACGGTATATTCAGAGCAAACTTTAGTCTTGCTCTAAGGATAAAACTAGCGAACGAAACCTCGCTAGCTCCCTCTGCCGCCATTGTACGGCGAACGGTTGATATACCTTACTTTCCGAGTGACCCTCTCGTAAGTGAACTGTGCACGGTTTCCGATAAAATCGTATTCTACCGGATTTTTGGATATTCCGATTCTTGTCTTAATATTCCATTTTTTATTCAGCTTATTCCGTAATAAAGTAGTTTTATTATTGGTTTTCGTGACGACGATTAATAATTTCCGATTTATCGGCATGTAAAATAATAACTCTGTCGCTTTTTGAGCGGATTACCGTAAAACTAATTGAATAAATACCGATTGTACCAAAATAAGGAATACTAAAACTATTTTCCCGCATAACTGTAAAAGAAGCACTAATGATAAAAACAATGCGCTCCGTTGTTCATGTTTATATGCGAGTTAAATTAAGCTTCCTAATCAGCTTTATTGCATTTTAGAGCGTGCTAATCGCTAAATTTACCATGTGTGTCTCTTTGCGATTTCAGAATTCGTTTAAGAAAGTTTCCGATAACGGATACAAAAATTACGTGAAGTCTAGACCAGGTGCCTCCAAGGACAGTGTAAAACGCGCTAAAGGCATCGATATGCAGAAAATCAGCGTTCATCCTTTGTTTAAAAATATATCAGGGCACGAATCGGAGAGGTTAAATTTCGTCAGCAAAATTAAGAATTACCGGCCAGCGTTGGTAATTAATCATATTTACATATTCTACGTATAAGTGTGTACGTGTGGCGTAAAAGTGCCGTTTGATCTGTACTAGTCCGTTTTGATGAATTTTATTCTTTTGTCTGTATATTTAATGTAAAATCAACGGGAAGCCGTTTTCATTTCATAGCAGTGCAGAAAGTTCCGTCGGGTACGCGCAGGAAGGTTTATCTTTGGTTATTTCATGGCAATAATCGCGGCAGTACTCTGCATCGTTGCTAAAGTTTAGTCTGCGCAAAGTACGCTCAGGAGAATCATGTAATGCAGAGTGTACGGAAGTCGCGTAAAACGGGGTTAGTTTCACGTCCTGTCGGTAAAAGCGTAGAAGGAATTTTTTAACACGCTCGAACCTTTTGCTAATTGCGAACGGTTTGTGTTTCAAGCGATCGACATTTAAACAAATAAATCGTTGATCTTCCTCTTATTGAGCGGTCGCGTACCGTACGAACGAAGAATGCGTTCCATCAATGCGCGATGCGTGCGAAACCCGCTGCGCAAACAAAAAAAGTATTAAGCGCAGAAATGAAAATTTCAACGCTAACGATGCCGTGTAAATCGTCAAGATTTACAAACATTTCTGTGGGTTTAATGAGTCATAAGCCGGGAATGTTTGCTAAGTTTTGCTGAAAAGGTTCCGTAGTGCGGGAAAAATAAAATACGAGTAACAATATCGCAACATTATTTCTACTGATGAGGTTTTCACTATCGAAGAAGCGCCTGCGCGCCAAAATGATTGAATTTATTTTTACTCGACACAAAAGCGGCTCACGAAAAGATTTCGAAAATTCAACTAAGTCATCTCTCGGCTAACGTGTACGGTATATAGTGGGGAATCAGTTATCGCGACATCACCTTTATCCATTTTTGCGAGTCTAGAATAAAGAGTGCGTCCGTGTACTTAGATTCGTCGGATAATTCTTTAATATTATTTAACCATTCGTGTTAATAAATAATTTTTTTTTTTTTTGTTAATTTGCATGAATACTACCCGCCCCGGGCATGGACACTATTTAATTTGTTATTGTAGCACGCACACAGTTTGCTTACACTGTTTATGTATCGAAACTGTGTCATCTATTTACAGTTGCGATGAAATCACTGAGTGTAGAATATTGTTAAAAGAAAAACAACACTGAGAAATGGGCGCTTTAACAAGACTCGGCTGTTGCGTAGAAGTTCGACACCGTTGCTATTTTCGCGGAAAATCAAATTTCTAGTGAATTATAATTACTGAGAATTTATTTTTTTCAAAATAAATTGTCCTGGCTTTTTCGAGTTTTCTAGATATTTTCGGCTATACTCCGACTTAGAGAGACAATAGATATACAAAAAAAAAAAAAAAAAATTCTGAATATTTCGCAATTTGTTTTTGCAGTTTAATTCTCGATGATAAAATCGCTTATAATTTTTATTTTTCATTAAAAAATTAATAAAATCCGTTAATAATACCTTAAAATTCTGTTTTTCTTTTGTTTTTTTTTTGTTTTTTTCCTATTACTACTAAAACTAAGTAAGATGTTCTACTACTTGTATAAAGTAAATTTACATGTAGTAGAGTTTTAAAATCATTTTTAGCATTTTCAATTTCTATGCATTATACATTTTTAACGGGTATTTTCTGTATCTTCTTTAAATTCTCTGATTTTTCCCGGTTTTACAGAAAGTGGCCCCACCCCCTGGTTAAACACGTTTGTTCAATGCGCGTACACATTTTATCCTGAGCGCTTTATCTGTTTTATTTTCTTTTTTTTTTTTTTTTTTTCCGGTCAAATTATTAAGCATTGCATACACTGAGATGAATCTGATTTATCTCGCAATGCAATTCTAAAGGTGCAATCAGTTCGTGCGAGCAAGAAAGCCATGCGGTTGGAATGTGTAGAACTCTCTGCACCTTTATTTTGTTTGTTAGACTTGGCTTAATTGTTTTTTTTTTTTTTTTTTTTTCCGGTAATAATTTTTAATTAATCTGATCAGAACACGAATGTGTAAAGATTCAAAAAATAACTGTTCAGTTTTTTTGTCTGTTTTAAAGAAAATTTGTAAAACGACAAAAGAAAAACAAACAACGAAAAAGTGATGATTTGTTTGTCAACAAATCAGGATTTCCACGTATTCCCTAAGTGTTTAATAATACGACGTGTATTTGGATTAGGGATTATTATTTCGCATTGAATAGTTTAATTTACTTACTCATTTAGTTCGTCCGCGAAGATTGAAAATTAAAACTGGAGTAGAAATAATTGAAAATTCGTACGATGATTTAACTCTAAATTCGCGCGAACGGATTTCTTTAATACATGTTCAAATGTTAATTATTTGACTGTAATAATGTGCGAACTGTTTTATTCGAGCAGATGATGATTAAAACGCAGTAACCGACATTCTGCGAAGACTATTAACAAAAAACGCCTGAAGTTTTCGATTTGAAATTCACGTTAAACATTTTATTTGCTGTTGCACATTTTATCATTATTGTAATATTTGTTTTCGTAACAACTCGTTGATTTTTTAGACCGTGTTTGAACTAGGACAGTCGGCAAATTCTATTAGCTCTTTATCAGTGAGACTATTCCGTAAAATAAACGAAGAGAATATAACGAATTTTCACCGAATCAAGGAAGAAAATAAACAGCCATTATCGAAAGGTACGTCGAACAGCATTTTATATGAAACGTAGCGCCGCTTTGAGCAAATAGCCGAATTTCGATTTAATAATTTAAAATGCCCGTATACTAAATCTTTCAGAAGAGGATGAACATGAAACAACGCTGGAATCTAGTAATGCTGACGATATCAAAGCAACGTTCGACGAAATAGTTACACATCGTAAAAGAAAAAATACAAAGTCGTCTCACGTTCCGATGAAACACGCCAAAGTGGATAACGATAATTTTATTCCTTATCAACCGAAGGATCAACATACGGAAAGAGGGTAAATAATTTTTCGTTTTTATATAAAAATGCATTTCGTAGCAACTCTTTCAGCTTCCTATAAAGTTGTTTAGCATCATCTCGTGTATGCAAATAAGCCGCCAACGCGCCAGTGCGATTTGCATATACGAGATGATGCTACTATAGAAAAATTTTACTACAGTAGTGTCCGTTCAACGAAAATGTGCCAATGGACAAATTTCGATAAAAGTCGATACTTCAGCGTTGTTGCCGCATGTTTAATATTACCCAAATTAAAATTGGAATTTTTATTTCTTTATTCAAAATTACATATTTTTTAAATATATTTTACAATCATCATTCCAATAACGAAACAAAAAAACAACTCTAAAACACGCTTATTTATTAATTTATTAATGAAATTAATTAGTCCATTTTGACGTTATTTTTTTCATTCGATTTTTCCCGATTTACATATTTTTAGGCTCATTCTGTAGTCATTAATAAAACTGCATAATTTTTACTATAAATTATAAGTATAAAAGTGAAGATTTTAAATAATGAACATTATTATTGTTATTATTGTTTCACTTACACGTTCGATTAAATTAGGGACATGGTGATAAATTTATTTGAGTATTGATCGTATCATGTCGGCGGTCGTTCACGATTTTTATCATTCTTTTCAGTATTTTTCGTTAATTTGAAAAGAAATGGAGTCGGACCGTATTCGTTTTAGTGATACTATACTTGTATTGTGAAGGTTTATTAAGAAGTAAATAAAGTTTAAACATATTGAAAAGAAGTAAAGATAAATTTACAATTTACAATTTACATGGCAACTTTAAACATTATACCAAAATTTTACAAAAATGATATTTTATGAAAATTTTGAATTTAGTTTTATTTTATGTAATATAAAAGATACGCTTCATTATAGAAAAATAGCGCAATGTTTGCAAATGTAACTTTCCTTATTTTACATACACAGTGCTGCTATATTTTTAAATGTTTGAGAAATTTATTGAAATGCTCCGGTATCAGGTACTAGAAATATTTGATTTTTATGATATTTAAAATTTAATTATGTGAATATAAAAACTGAGAATACACATTGTGACGTACTATATTTTCATTGAAATCGTCTGGTTCATTAATTTTTCTCGCTTATATGTTTTTCGTGGGGTTTCCACAAATCTGTTTATTTTCCAGTTTATCAATAATGTTTTTTTTTTTAATATTATAAATGCTTTTTACTACTATACTACATGCAGCAGCATTGTTCTTTTTTTCTTGTGTAAAATGAAAGCCTTTAACAATGTCACGTTATCAGCTAAATTCTGGAAAAAAATTAATAAACATTTGCAATTATCATTTTACTTCTTGCTTATTAACATCTTTTATACCTGTTCTTGATGTCAAATTTGATAGAATTACCGATTCTTCATCACTACTGCTTATCTTTTTTTTTTATTTTTATTATTATTATTATTAAATGTTAAAAAAGTGAAATCTATGAAAGGTATAAACAAGAGTCCCGTGAGAAGAACTATTTCTATAAAGAATGAAACAAAAATGTCCTGTAAAAGAAAAAAAGGATAAAGTAAATTAAGTGGTTGAACTGGAAAATTACAAAAACAAGGAAATCAGAACTAGTGAAAAAATTAAAAGTACTAACGAACAAGTGAATGAAAACTACAAAATAAACACAACGGCGCATATTTACGGGGAATAAAAAAAAAAGCGGTAATTATTATTACAGAATTACAAGCGTATTCACCCTATTAATAATTGAAATTTATTAAAATATCGTGATTTATTAACTAAGCACAATTCGGTTATGAATGTTTTTTTTTTGTTTTTTTTTTTTTATGAAAAATGAAATCAACAATATATAAATTCTGTAAAAATTTATAAATATTCAAATGGTATTCCCTTTTCACGTTTTAATTTATTTCAGTTACTTATAATTAATTTTAATTTATATTATTGAAAATGGCATTAATTAAGTGAACTAAAATTATAAAAAAAATGAACTACCTACGATTTAAATAAACATTTAATTTTGACTTAAAACCATAATTACTATCGGCAACACTTCAGCATTTTTAGTCGGTGGGGGGTAAATGGATAATGAATATCGATTTATATCGACTTTTTTCTATCGGCACATTTTCGTTGAACGGACTATTATAACAGACTCTGTATACAGCATTAAAATTAACAAAATATAAAAGCGGTGATTCGTTCGTTAGAAACAAAAAGTTCATAATACATCGTGCCAGTAGAATAAGAGATACATTCCGGTTTGATCGCGCGTCGACGATTGAAACAAATGTATTCATTTTCTCAATTTTAAGGAACCCCCTTCTCCTGCTGCATGTATTCTTGATTAAGAATGTCGAATCGAATCTGGCTGCCTACACTACGCGCCTACTCTTATCACAGGTGTACTTCAAACAATAACCATGCCGATACAGCGCTATCGCCTTAAATTTATTTTCCTGTACTATCCAGTCCAACACATTGGACTGCACCGGAGGCTCATGAAGATTCATATTGCACGAAATGAATCACGTTTTGACTGCAGCGTGGTTGTAGTGAACAGTAACGAAAATTAATCTAGATGGTGCCGTGAAATTTCTCTTTTGACCGCTCAGTTTCAAAATTTAACAGCAAAAAATAAATTGCCATCTTCATTTTTTTTTAAGATACAGTCTGTAACAAATTTGAACTGCAGCGGTATTTTAGAAAGTAGTTGTCTACTGTTTTTTCCTTTTGTTCTTTAAATAACACTTAAAAATATTTATTTTTACATTCCGTAACTTTTGTTAAATATAGTATAATTTTAAAAATATAAAAATTACTAACGCTATATTTAGATTTACTCTCTACCCCTTATCAAGCTCTTCGTATTTATGCAACTGTGTAAATCGAAACATTTTGCATTGAAAGAAAAACAAATTAACTCATATGACCGGTAGTAAATTGCGTGTTAGAAGAAAACATTAAAAGTAATAAGGTTTTTACAGGTAAGTAAAAAACACGCATGCCTAAATGATATCTGGCAAAAATAAGCGTTGTATTTTCTACGTAATAAAAGTAAACTGGTGTTACCGTGTTCTCCTAGTTATATTCATATCTGTTGAATTCGGCAAGATTTCTGTAGGTTGCACTAGAATACATCGTTTTTTCTAATTTATGTGCGCTATTATGTTTCTGTTTATCAGTTTAGAGTACAGCTTAATGATCCGATTTCCATGGGCCATACTTTATCAGTTGTCACACGTTGACCCTACTATTGTTATCATTATCATCATTGGCCTAGCACTGACATATTATTGGTAAAGTCGTTCGCATAAAGTGACGACTTTGTACAATTTTTTTATCATTCGTGCAATGCCAAAGGCGGTACGAATGTGTAATTCGCTAGGTGCGAATAAGTGAATGATTTGAATTCCGTTGAGAACAAAAATGACTAGTGCACGCACACAGTTTGTTTACAAAACAATTTAATATCCATTCTCCGTTGTGTTCAGTCAGTTTTTTTTTATAGTTTTGTTTTTTCTCAAAAATAAATTTCACTAATAAAGTAAGTGAATATAGGTAGTCTTAATTTATATATTATATATATCATAATAAAAAGTTGTTAAATAATTGTCTATATTGATAATGTAGTAATGCTGAAAATAATAATTATTTCACAACTTATTCGGTAATTTCTTCTTTTGATTATATATCAGAAAAGTTTCTTGGCGTGGCAATAAATCGTTAAATCGAGACGCGGCATTTGTTGAGGCTAGGCAGTTTTTAATATTTTTGTAATAATGTTTCTTTATAGTGATAGTATATTTAATTTTACTTCATAATTAAGTGGTAATTTTCATGGTAGCGGAATAGGTATTTTAAGCGAATATTAAATGTAAAGTTTCAATTTTCAGATTGGCCGTTGATAATTTCAAAGGTAAAACTGAATGTACGCTAGAAATGACCGGCGATACGGTGGAAATGATGAGAGCTCAAAAGCAGGTGGAGAAACGATGGGATCCGTCCAAACGGAAATACGTATTAAACAACAATAAGGAGAAGAAAGTAAAATCCGAATCGGGCCAGTGGATTCCGATCAGTTATAAAACAGATCGATACGAAAGGTGGCAAGAAAAAAGCAAAGTCAGAGCCAACGCTGAAGCGAACAACGATAGTGATGAACACGAGTCTCACAGTCAATTTACACCAAGTAAAATACGCTCAATTGTTTTTATCCCTTTTACTGAAAATTAAAACGACTATTTACCGCTGTTTGAAAATGACACCGCGACTGCTAAAAAAATCTGTTTCATCGACCGTTTGGTACTAATTATATAACGAGTTACTGTAAACAACTAGGTAGGGAAAGTGCGTGTACACGAGTGAACTGCTTCTGTAACGTTTACAGGTGCGATAATTTCGAGTTAATTTTCATTAGACAACAGTGCACGATACACTCATAAGCGCCCGCAAAGGGGGAGAAGATCATTAGGGTTTTTTTATCCCCTCTGCGAATTTGAGAAATAAAAAAACTAAACATCGGAAACAAACATAAGATTAATTTCGTTCTATCATGAAATCCGCGTAACACAAATATCTAAAGAACATCTGTGTTTTGTTTTTTTTTCTTTTCATAAAATAAAAATAACGGAAGTATTGAATTTTTGCGGAAATAAATTATCCGCAACCCATTCCGCATAAACCATAATACTATTAATGTAATTTGTAATATTTTTATTACATATTTTCCGTTAAAAGCTTTCTTTAAAAGCTATACTAGCAAGTTGATAAAAAGAATAATTTCCAGTTTTAATGTAGAAGTGAAAAGTATTCGTTATAGTCAAAATATTTTTCAGGGCAAGCAAAGCGGCCAAAATACTTTACTATTATGGGCCCATGTTATTTGTTTCTGTTACTTATCCAACCAGTGCTATTATTCACGGAGACTATTTTTTATTTCTTTACCTTCGGCTCTCGTTCGTATGATGCTAAATTCATTTCACGTGAAACTGTTATGTATGTATACATACGAGGGATGGTCAATAAGTAAGTTTCTCAAAGTTCTAAAAAAAAATAGAAATGTAGGTACGAACTCCGAAAAAAATTTATTTGAAATCTTACATTCATGCCTATTTTTCTACATAATTACCGTACAATTGTAGGCATTTGTCCAAAACGGTAAACTAGTTTTTTCCGATGTGACTTTTGTAAAACGAAGCGTCCCAGTTTGTGAGGTATGAATGTACCGCAGATTTCACCTTGTCGTCGCTCGAAAATCGTTGTCCGCCTAACCAGCAATGAAGATTGGGGAAAAGATGAAAATCTGACGCCGCCAGATCCGGGGAATGGGGCTGGCCTAAGAATTACGTTGTAATTAATATATATGTGTCGTTGGTTTGCTTTATTAACATCATATTACGAGTGTGCATGTGACTATAGATGGGTTGTTCACCGAAAGACAAAACTGATATATTTTGCATAGAATGTTATCGTGTTAGTAGCGGGAAGTTTTGTAAATCCCGTAAAAGTCAGGCGGGGCGGGGCTAACTCAATATTACTCGGAAATGTTTTAGAAACATCGATACGATTACTACCTTTATCAAATGTTTAATTGTTAGTCGTTCGTCAAGTGTGGCAGCAATCGTTGTTACAGCTTTTATCTAGTTGTTGTTCAAGCTGTTATTCGTCAAAAAAGAAAAAAAATCTACTTAATTTCTCGATCACATGCTAGTCAGGAATGAATTATATATGTCGGTGCGCGCATCCATAGCGGTTTCTTTTTAATTTATGTTATCTTTCTAAAATATAAGCGGTTTTAAAAAGTTTATTTAATTGGGCACGTGGTTCGGTGGCACCGTGATATCCCGTGCGTTAAGAGGCACAACCGCGCTCGATAGAACCCGGATATTTTTCTAGTCAGCGATATTCAAAGAAAAATCGGGAAAAAATATTTTGTTTTATTTTTATTTTTTTACCTAAGCCTAATGCTCCGCCGGGAGGAGCTTATCTAAGTGCAACACTACAGGTGTCGCTGGCGCCTGTTCTTTTTTTACGCGAATTTGTTTTTTTTCTTCTTTCATTTCGAAATTTTGGTAGCGAGTCCGCGAAAGGTCTGGTTCATCGTAAGTAGCTCCCGGAATCGGGGACCTCGAGATTTATCACAACTGAAAGAATCATGTTTTCAATGAATATCGGTAAAATGTGCCTCCTGTTGTGTGTATGTAATATTAAAACGATGTGTCAAAGATTGTCTTAATTTTAAAAATGTTAATCGCCCTAACAAATTTCAAAGGATAAGAAAAAAAACACGTTGAAATGCATGATTCCTGAAAATTAATCCGTATAGGTAATTACACAAAACCTTTCACATCATGCTGCTCTTCCTGTTGCATGCTTATTGTTTGAATAAAACTAAAAAAAGTTTTCTGTCTTTTTTTGTTTTCTTTTTTTTACTTGGAAACTTTTTCGGTGTATCGAAAATTAGTCATAATATTTAAAATCAACAAAGTCCGAGGATATCTGGAAAATATCATTCGGTTATATCAAATATCTCTTTTCATTCACTTTTCCGATCACGTCTCTTTTAATTACGTTTGCTAGAACTCAAACCGAGTTCTCCGTAAACGTATTTTATACGGACTTATGACCGATACGAGTTTCGCAGACTTCTTTCATTCGAGAGTTTATTTAAAATATTCGCTTGTATTTATTTTTATTTTATTTTATCGTTCGTCCTTTTTTCAGAGTCTCTGCGTTTAGATACTCACTGGGGCCGTCATAATATGAAAGTAAAAGAAAATCAATATAAACCGCTTATGATAAACACGGAACATATCCTAAAACAACGGACAATCAAGGAAAAAAGACGTCAACGAAACGGAAGGAAACCAAATAATAATAATAAGAAGAAGAATAAAGTTAAAAAGAAAAGTTCAAAATTTAATAAATTTTAATTACTGTTTTCTTTTTTCTCTCTGTGTGTTATTTTATATTATTACTGGCGTTTCGTTCGAAGGCGCACGCAATAGATTTTTTCAGCTTCATCCGATCTTGGCAATTTTATATTTAAAAAAATGAATGAAAATAACGAGCGTCATCGCCATGACTCATTTAGATGTAACGTGCGAAAGTAGTCAGTCTCTCGCAGTGGAATTTCTGTAAAACGTTTACTTTCAATCTTAAATCGAGAATAAGCTGACAAGTGCGTACACTGTGTAAATAGCAACACTGTTGGCCACTTACGCCTCTTGTAATCCTGATAAAGTGTTTCTAACATTGCTAACGTTCTTGAAGTAATAGCGTGCGATTTTATCGACGCAGCACCCTGTATAGTGCTCTTTTAGGGGTTTTCAAAATTTTTCGCTTTTATCCTGATGTAGCTGGCGCGCTCTTTGCTAGCAGATACGAATTACTGCTACTCGAATACAAAGTAGTATTCGTTATTTTGCAAATATTTCCTTTTCAATCGCACTATCAGAAAAACCGGTTCATCGTTGTTGCCCGACGAATATAATGTGAGACCCCGAACGATGCAACGCAAAAACAATTGGAACAATTTGCGTTCTTCGCTTCTTCGCTAAATGTACGATGACACACAAGTCCGTCAAATTTTCATTTGTATTCTGCCTTCGGACCGAATGTATGTAATATTTTCTAGCTATCCCGTTTTTTTTTGTTTTTTTTTTATGACCGACAAGAGATTGTTCACCTGTACCGCGCTCCATAAATCCGAACTCGGTGCGCGATTATTTATTTACACGTAATTTACTTGCCTAAAGATGCTGTTAGAGTAGAGTTGGTTATTGTATTTTCCTTGCAATTCCCTAGAAAAATGTATAATGTTTTTAATGTTGCACTCACGAAAAGAATATGAATGCTTCATGGTAACTAGAATGCACAGTAAAGATCGCAATCCCTTTGAATAGTAACACGGTTTGTGTTGAGCATTTTTGTGCTTGATCGATTGCCCTTTTGACACACCATGTATTAATTTTTTTATGTAAAATTACTCTCTGAAGAAATAAAAATTTAAAAATATCATAAATTATTGTTGCCACGCGTTTAAACGTAAGATTTATTTTTTCTTATTTTTTTTTTTTTGTCATATATAAATGATTGTGGAAAGATCATGTTAGTATCCAATATTTGAGGATGATTAAGATGATATAAAACAATATTGCGGCAGAAATAATTAAGCTCTTTGATGAAGAAAGTATTACGACATTGAGCCAACTGTTCGGAAGAATATACATATAATAAGACAGGAGAAACACCAAAAGAATGTGGCTTGTGCCCATTGACTGGAATCCGGAGATGCATTATTCCGTGTGAATATAATCAAAAATTAAATGTATATATTTTATAGATTTTGAAAAAGCCTTCGGCAGAGTGCACACGTTAAATTATTTAACACACATTACAAGAAGTTGGCTTAGACATTGCAGACAGAAAATTAATAAAGAATCTATATTTGCAACAAATGGCAGTAGTGGTGATTATAAGCAATGGAGAAATGACAGTAAAACTGAATGCGGATTAAAGCAGGGGCGGGTTTCATTATGAACACTGTTTAACGTATACGTAGGTCTTATAGTTACAGAAGTCCGCCTTAATAAATAGAGACCTGGAGATGTGTGTCGAAATTGGAGGTGAAATTATAAATAATATCAGATACACGCGGATGACACAGTAATATTAACAGAAGGCGCGAAAGACAACACCTAAAAGTATTATTGAAAAAAGGAATCTATGGTAAATATGGTATTGTAACTGAAACTAAGAAAACTAAAGTAATATCAAACTAAAGATTATATTACGAAATGGTAAGAATTTGAAGTAGCAGACGACACAGATACAATACCCCCTCCCCCTTAGACACTTGGCTTAATAACAGAAACGAGTTCAAAATAGATACGAATGAGAGCTTTAAAATGTTACGTATAGTCAGTGTGGTTACACGGCTGTGAAGCATTGACGGCTAACATAATGAATACTATAGAGAAACGTTCGAGATGTGATATGTCTATACCGCGCGCAGAGCGAAAAAGAAGGATAAAAAAATATGAAGTATATCGAAAATAAACACAAGAGCAGCTGTTGAGTATAGTTAAAGCACAGAAAAACCCGGTATAATACACTATAAGAGATGATCTGAAGTGTATGAATTATCATAGACTGTTATAATGATGAGCGACGGAGAAGGTGGAAAGAAAAAAAGAGTTGGCGGGAAGCGTTTTCTTAACTTGATACTGTTCTAGAACGTTATATCAAGAATTCGTCGCCCGGGTCGCTATCGATAATTGAGAATAGCAGTCAAATGGACAAAAAAGAAGATGATAAATTGAAATGATCTTAAACGGCAGATATCTGCCACGTGTTCGTGAAAAATAGAAGAAAACGCTTGAATGACAATTTGCAGCGACGGCTATTTATCGATAGTTCAGTGAAATCAATTAGACGCGCCAAATTTTGCGACGCGTCGAATTTCGATTCGAAAAGCAGACACACCAAGTCGTGTCCGATATACAGGCGCGCACGAGTTGCAGAATTTTATTCGAAATTCACCAAATCCATTCGGTGTGTAATTTGAAGTGGTCGCATATGCGTGCGACTAAAACGCCGGCACGGATTGCGTTTTCTCTAATCGTACGCAGATTTGAAGAAAAATCATTTAAGTTAATTATCGTTTAGTATAAATTCACGGCGGAAAATACAGTTACTATTACGAGTAGAAGAAAATACGTCCCATTTTATGAAATAAAACACGTACAAATTATAAAAGTAAAGATTTAGTTGAAGAAAAAAAAAGCTGGAAAATTAAACATTTGTTAATATGACGTTTTTGACGGTTGATTAACTTTTTTCAGCGTGATATTTTATTACGACCGTTGTACATAAAATGCAATTATAACAAATGCACACTGCCTTTCATCATGTACATATATTTCACTTAGACATTTTTTTTTTCTCGCGACACATGCTAATGACAAGTTATAATTAAGAAGTCTTTTAATATATACACTTTTAACGTCCGCTGAAAAATGTAAAAAATCACAAAAATCACATACCTAGCAAAATAAACATAAACGAATAATAATAAGTAATTAATAATTAATGCACGCATCGTTTGTTGCATTTCCTACTTTGCAGTGAAATAACGTTCGAAACAAATTACCCGCATCACACATTGTTCACAGCTTAAGAATAAGAGACGCTTACGACTTTTGATTAATCGGAACACTAGGAACCTCAAAAATCGGCATTTAAACGTTAGGATACTTCTTTTCTTTTTTTTTGTCAAAACGCTTTTGTTTAAAATATTGTAGACTTGGCTTTGAAACTTAAGAGATTTAATAGGATAGAAATAATGCGAAAAAAATTAGGATTGACGTTTAAAGTTACAATATATTGAAACAAAGAAGAGAGATTCTCGAGGAAAAAGAAAAGAGTACTCGAAGGAAATGTAATTAGCGTTGCACACGAAAAGTGGTCCGAATTTAGATATGAAAACAAGGCCGAGACAACACCGAGATTAGATCAAGTGTAGGCGTTAGAGAAATGAATTAATTATAATCAAACAAAGCATAAAGAATAAACTTCGATTTCGAACGATTCGCGTGAACTTTTTAATAATTTACAGTTATTATTAGATTCCAGCGTGTAAATCATTGCGCTGCTGATGATTTAGCGTGGAAAAAAAGAAAAATCGATTAAAAAACTACGCCCAAATAAAAAAGAAGGTACACTACTACTATACGCTTGTTTGTGTGTCCGTATGCAGTTTCATAGCATACAGTGTCCCATTTTTCAAATGTATAATGCTCGGCCGTTTTTTCTTTTCTTTCTTTCGTTTTTTTAATCGCCTTATTTTATTAAAACCACCAGTAAGTTCTCGTAGCATTAAAATCTTTCGCATTCTATATTGTTTAACAAAAAACGAAAAAAAGTAAAAAAAAAGTAAAATTTTTAACATTTCGGATAGTTATCTTTTAAGACTCGAGATGTTTTCAGAATTTTAAATAGTAGTGATTATAGGAGAGTACTTTTCGAAAGTGTTTTTTAAGAGTTGAAGTTGTTAATGTAATTGAGACTCTATTGCTTTAACAACAACCGCCCGAATATAATTAATAAATTTTCCCGGTTTTTAAAAACCACAACGCAAACAGAAACAAAGACAAGATATCAGCAGAAGAGAAAAATTATTAATAAAATTTTTCAGTTATTTCAGGTCATTTTATTTACATTTAAAATATTGTACATAATGACCACACTAATTCGAGCAGCAGTATTATACGCGCTTACTTTTTACAACAAAAAAACACACGTGTTCTTCACAACACTTCTCCATTAAAATAGTTGTGAATTATAAAGTTTATTTGAATTCAAATATTTACATTTATAATCAACACTTGTCACGAGATTTACAAAACCCTTGCCCTCCCCAACTTGTTTTTCCCATCAAAAAACGAAAAAAAAAAAAAAAGAAAGTAGGTTGACAAAATATGTTAAGCCTAAATATGAATTCGATGTACATACTTTTAAGCACGCGTATCATTTATGGTACTGGCGGTAAACATAAATATCACTGACCGTAAAATCGTTTAGGAAAAAAATCAAAGTAAATTACAGAAGAAAAATGTAGTATTTTCTTTTTTGATGATCGATAACGTATTTTATGGGAATAAAAAATCACTTCATAATTTATTATCCCGGTGAAAAAACACATTAAAAGAAGCTTTACTTTTCCCTTTAAATGATTTTCTCTTTACACAAATACCTTTTGGCTATTTTTATTCTCGATTTTACGACGAAATCTGTCGGCTTATTCCCGGTCGAATGGCAATCCTGTTCCATAAGTGTGTAGACTCTGTTGTAAAGGCCATAAACAAACATATTTCATAATGAAAGAAATGCTTTTGTTAGTTAATAAATACTTTCTCTCTCTCTCTCTCTCGGCTTATTTATTTTTGAATACAATCATCGATTACTATAAAACTATCACTAAATTGGCGCTACCGTTTGCATGCGCCTTCTAGAAATTTTATTTCACCTACTAAAAAAAAACGTCTTTTCTATATCTTAAATGTACGTAACTCGAAAAAATAACCGAAAACCCGGAAAACATTTCCTTTAAAACATCGATAGAAAAAACGAATTAATTCCGCGATGTATACAAATTACGTTTTTCAACTTCAATCGCGTTCTTCACCATAATAAAGCCGTGTTGTTGTATTATTATTCGAAAAATTACTATTATGGTGTCCCCTTTCATTAGGAAAAATTTTTGAACGCAATTTACCAAAAAAAAAAAAAAAAAAATCATTGGAGCGCGTTAAAAACCGAACAAGTTAATAATTTCATCGTGTCAGCAGAAGTTACACCGACTAGGAGACGATTATAAAAATTCAACGCACCACATGACCGATGTAAGATTACTATAGATAATCTACCGCCGCTATAAGTTTGAATTTTCCATTTCCGCGCAGTCGTTGTTTTCGCCTTTTCTTCGGCTAAATCTATAACTTAAATATCTGTCTCTAAACTCGTTGTTAACTATCCGACACGAATACAATTCATCCGCCTAAAATAAGTTAACATCAAAATTTGAGTCATTATAATATTTGTATAATACTTGTAATAGTAATATCTTTTATCAAGTTTCAAAATATTCATCGATACGATTCTAAACAATAATAAGTGTCTCAGTTTACTGTTTTCCAAACAACGAATAATTAAAATTGTTAGAAAATATTCTCCTGTATTTGTCTAAAAACTAGTTTCCAGTAGTTCTTCTTATTAGGTTAGTAAAAAAGAAAATTATTTTTCTCGCTGTTTCGGTCCTTATTTATGTAGAAAAAAAAGAAAAAGTTTATATGAAAAGCGAATAGAAATTTTGGAACGTATCCCTCGTGAATGATAAGAGAATTTTTACTGATATTCTTGTTGAAAATGGAATTTTCATACACATTAAAAAGTACAACATAAAAAAAAGTCACTCCGAGAGAAGGAGAACACATTAATTGAATAATATTGTACATACGATAAATATGAGTAGGCTTGAAGATGAGTAGCGGAGAGGCGGCTATACACACGTGTAGAAGCAATAATCAGAAACACATATATGCATAAAAAAATTCTATTTGCTTGCCGGAAGTTAAGATTTATTACATTATTTCAGCATTTAAATAAACAAGTAAGGGAAGATTTATTACGATCAAAAAAAAATTAGTTGACCACTGCAATGAAGAAATACAAACAAGAGACTACTTGCATCCGAATGAAGTGAAATATAGTAGTACTGGTAGTGGTGTTGCAAAATTATTTAAAAAAAAAAAAAAAACTTATAAAAATTACGACACCAATGCATTATATATAACCTCCACCAGAAATCGAAATTAAATTACAGTATTCATCAGAAAATTTATATATAATGTGCAAAAATGTCTTACCTCCGGATGCCTGATTTTTTCGTACGTAATTAATCTACGCGATATAACTTTCGATAGAATTTGTTCACAATTACTAACCACTTTAAAACAAGTATGTTGAGAAATATAATCTTCTTCGTTATAATCATCTCTGCGAACAATTTAAAAAACGTATAAATGCACAAATTAAAACCGAAATTAATATAAAGTTATCGTAGTTAAGGAATTGCCAAAAAAAAAAAAAAGAATTTTCGGGAGTTATTTCGTTGCAGAGTCTCAAGTGTCGTGCCGCACCCGAAGTAGCTAATTTAAAATCGAATATTGCTCATAAGGGAAACATGTCATCTTTGTAGAAGGAAGACGGGATGATCTTAAAGAGAGAAGAAATTCCCTTTTCGGGAAATATTACGGAAAGTATAATTCTATAATTTATGATATACGGGGATACGTACGAGATTTACTTAACAAAAAGAAAAAAAAAAAAGTATAATCTTATTCGAAACAACTTATGAAATACCACTACTATATCATGTGTTCTTTACAGTTTTGTCTAAAATTTATATAATAGTATTATTATTAACATCCGAGGCGAAATAGAGTTATTAGTTGTAGCATATCGAATAAAAGATGTATTTCCATCTGACGTACTCGTTGGCGGAATTTGCGACGGGACACAATCGTACTGCTTTTTTCATCCCCCCCCCCGTCATCATGTGATATAATTAGTTGTTTTGACTGTTTCTGGTTTAGGTTATTTGTTTCATGGTTGTCTATTTCTCGAACAGCTTTAATCGTTAAAATCTGGTTGATATCATTCCCGGTATAAGTGCATTAAAAGATCGATAAAAACTTCGTACCGCATCAGAATCAATAAATGTTGTTAAAATTCATTTTTTTATTAAGATAAAATTAATACTCAAAATGAATTAAGTTCAATAAATGTACAAAAATAAAAATGAAAAGTATTTTAATTACATTGAAATGAATGAATTCACGTGGCAGCAAGACATTATTCCCCTTAAGGGGGGGGGGGGGTGGGGGGTAAAGTTAATTTTGGTAAAAAAAAGCTTATTTTCAATAATTTTTCTTTATGTTCCACTAAATGCAAATATATTTTATTAAGTGTAATACAATAAAGTAACATTTGAACAATATTTTCAGAAATTTTAAATAAGAAATATTAAAAAATAAGCCGTTAGCAGCAAATCTTCGAAGAAGCCTCAAAAAAAAGTTGTTTTGCGGTGGACACTATATCTCACCACTGGTTATCTGAAATCAAAAAAATCAAAATGCTACTGATAGTTAATCATTTTCTTGTGGTAACGCTGGGAGGATTTTTTTTTTTTTTTTGATTTTTTAATTTTTGTTAACACTTGGAAGTCAAAAACGCGATTTTCGCCATCAAAATCGACAAATTTTTTATTGTAAAATAAGTAATAATTAAAAAAAAAAAACCCTCCCAGCGTTACCTCGTAATTGATGTGCAGAAACACTGTACAAAATTTCAAAAGAATCGGTGCATTAGTTTTCGAGTTACAGTGTCCACGGACTTTAAAAATGTCAAGTGCGAGAAAAAGGCTTTAAAGTTTTGTGTACAAAAAGATATTTGACTTAAACATCGGTACGCGAGTGTTTCTTCTAATATACTCATTCAGAGTCACCCATAAAGCTCATAAAGCTCACAACTTTCAGCTGTAAAATCTAAGGCAGCTTTTTGCTCTTGTCGACGTAGAATTCTGCCTTCTTTACTTTCAAGTGCAGCTTGTTGCTCCACTCTGTTTATGCTCGTTCAATCTACCATGCCTGTCTATTCATGAGAACTTGACCATGTACTGATGTTTATCTCTTGCATACATGAGAGCAAAGCAAAACAGCCCTCATTGAATATACATGAAGCCACATGAGCTGTGATTTCAACCACAGTTGAGGTACCACTCAGTGATTTTGGGGTAATTTTCCAAATAAGTTGATTCAAAATTTCACTGTTGTTTTGAGTGAATCCTCCAAGATATCGCTACAGAAGTGCTCCCTTACTCAAGTCTTCATATATCGGTTTAATTTCTTGAGAAACGCCACTTGGAAGTGCAGTGTAACTGTGTTTTAATTACTTCAGGGCATTTGCAGCTGCAGCTTTCTGCCATTCATACCACGAGTCTTGACCTCTCGGGCATTTGTCGTGCTGCGGTTTCTCGTCCATCGAACAGTAATGGTAGTAAGTAGCCCAAATGGCACAAAAATATTCAGTTTTTTTTTTTTTGGACGATGCGCCTTTTGCTTCGACATCGTCTGTCTTTCGTTTCTGTGGAGGTATTACTTTTTTTGATTGATCTAATCTGGAACTGGTACTCTTGCGATTTTCTCTGCTAATTTTCTTCGGCATTTTACTAATAATAAATACACAATCATAACGAAACTAGAAAATACGAAGTTCAAAAGAGCACGAAACAGCTTCCAGGTAGCCGCGCTACGTAGCTGCCCAGTAGGTGTTCAAAACCGGAGCGGAGCACCGCTCACTCAAAACTTTATAGGTTCGTTAATTTTGTTGCGATCGATTTCAAATTTTGACACAATAATCTTGAAATGTTGTACATTCATATAAGCAAATAATAAAAAAAAAAATGCAAAAAAAAAAGTTTAAAAACTTTACCCCCCCCTTAACAACAAAAATCAGTATAAATTTACTTTAAAAAATTAAAGTAAATTACTTTGGAAAGAGGTTTTTTCCGGCTATATTATCAGCTAACAACACCGAGTACACATTCAATTTATATACTTTTTAATAAAGTACTCTGTGCTGTTAGCTGATGGTGAGCTGTACACGAAAAAATGTGTTTCTAAAGTAATTTAATTTCTTAAAGTAAATTTATACCGAGTTTTAGGATTTCGTACACATACAATATACGGAATCCCAATAAGATGGTTCAGAAACGACAAAAATATTCAATTATACAATAGCTCGAAAACGGTTTGACTTATCAGAATTGGATCATAAATTAAAATTAAATTTCTATCCATGACAATTTACAACTTTAAGCTGAGTGATTAACCTTGAAGGCAAGAAACCGTCTAGAATATATATGGAATTTAGAACGACCTCAAAAATCACCCTTCAAAAATTCATCTCATTACCAAGTGAAATTCAAAATACAAAACAAAACACAAAAGCCCTTTCATGAAATCCAAAAATTACGGTTGAAAAATTATTTAAACCCCCCTTTTGGGCCAAAACCAGCAAAAAAAATGAATTTTCTTCATAAATTTTTTTAAAATTTTGTATCTGTTATTCGGGGCGGGGACAAATTCAACAAATCAAAGATCATAAAAATCAGTCCAGCCGTTTTTGAGTTATAAATGGTGCAACTAAACCGACTTTGTTTTATATAATAGGGTCAATCAAATATAAATAAGATTTTTTTAAAAATTAAAATTTATTGAAACATTTAAAAAAATTAACACTGGCGATATTTTTCTACATAGTTACCACATTTATTGATGCATTTTCCCCAAAGTTTTGGTAATTTTTTAATGCCTTTATCAAAGAACGAATGCGCTAGGTCGAAGAGCCAATTGCGCATAAATTGCATAGAAACTTCATCATCTTTAAATCGCTGTACACCTAATGCCTCTTTCAACGGCCTAAACAAATGAAAATCGCATGGATTTAAATATTGACTACATGGCGGATGTTCAATGGTTGCCCAGTGCGTTTGGTCGAGTTTGGCAGCTGTGTGCGGCCTAGCGTTGTCATGCAAGAGCAATACGGATTGGATCAGAACGCCGCGCCTTTTGCAATAATATGCTGCCTTGACTGAATCGAGAAGTTGACAGTAGTATTCGGCATTATTAATCTTTCCATCGTAAGTCGTTTGTTACATTTAATGAGACTTTCAACGCGCTTAATGTTTTCGCGGATAATGCTGGTGTTCGGACGACGTTGATGAGTCAAATTTTCGACTGTATTTCGACTGCTACTGAACGAACGATGTCACTGACATACCTGACTCTTCGATAATGTTTCATTTCCGAACTGTGATCGCAATCTATCGAGGATTTCACTAGGTTTTACACCTTCGTTACTAAGAAACTTGATAAAAATGCGTTATGCAACGCTACTTGGTACTTGTTGCTCACTCATCGTAAACAAATGCAGTAGAACGTATCTTGTAGCACTACTACTGCACTGATTGCATCTAATGATACTAAGCAATATCCTCTCCAAGTTACATCGTGCAACGTACATTCGCTCGGCTTCAGTTAAAAAAGTCTCGTTTATATTTGACTGACCCTTGCATATATATATATAAAAACAGACTAATTTATTCTGCGTTGATGTAATTTAGTATAAAGTACGATCCAAATTGGAATATTGACAGATTAACCGCGAATCAAAATAAAAATTTAAATACTTACAAATGAAAACAATGGAAAAAAAATAGGCACGTACCTGAACACCGGTATCCAAGTAACCAATCTTCCGCCTTGCTTCAAATGTAAAGCGGAGAAACACAATAAATCGTACATCATCTGATGGAATTTATAAACAATTTTCTTGGGATAACTGAAATTCATTTTATTCTCCAATTTTTCTTTTTCACTTTTATTAGATCCTATTCGTTCCATGGCTTCTCTGATTCCATAAGGAGCTAAACATTTTCATCGATTATATTTCATAATTTACATGCGTCATTTTTACACTATCGTAACGTAACGTGATTAAATAAAATGTTACGAAGAGAAAAAAAACGAAACAAAATAAATTATTAAAATGTAATAAATTACTTTTTTTTGTAATTGTTCAGAGCACCAAAACTAATTTTTAATAGGAAAAAAATACACATTATTTACAATGTTCTATAAAACTTTTTTTTTTTTTCATCTTTACTATTAATTTTAAACTTGTAAATCATATTTTTCCTAAAATTTCTTTATTTTGCTGCATTTGAAATTACTTCTTTACCCCCCCCTTTTTTTGGTATTTTATTGAAATCTTTATCTTGAAAACAGAATTAAATTTAAAATGAACAATAAAAAAATGGCCAAAAGGGTTTAGTGTAATTTTTAAAAACTTCGTAACAATTACACATTAGTTCATTACATTCATTACGTAGTAATGGTAAAGTATTAGCATAAAATTATTCTTATGATTTTTTGATCGATCGATTTTTTTAATTTCTTTTCATCGGAATATTACGTTACTTTTTTTTTTGTGTGTTTTATTAAGCTCAGGCTTATCGGTGACATGTCAACAGATAATATCAACATTGCAGCATTTATCGTAAAAGTTTTCCGATATATATATCTAGAACATTAACTGTACAGATATGTTATTTCAAATCGGCTTTGCAAGTTTATTTACGCTCTTTTGCTATTATAACCGGTCGAATCTGTTAATCATGAGAGAATAATTCGTTTATAATAAATAACGGTAGTAACACTGATAAGCTATATTTCAACGATAATTCGAAATTAAAAAGTTGGCCAATATTGAACTTTACCAATATTTCTGTATTTCTATTACTACAAAAGGCGTTTGATGCACCAGTATATAAACCTTTCAACATTCGATAAACGGTCTAGTTTATAACTAATTTAATGTGATACTCATCTTATTACAAAGTATTTTTGACTTTAAAATGCAAACTGTAAACTTCTGCTTTTAAGTCCCATCGCTAGAATTACATTTATTTGATGTTCCGTAGTGAAACTAATAAACGTCAAATTTGATATAAATTATAAACACAAAAACATACAAAATAAAACAATTGTATTTAAAAAATTCCGACTAGTTTCAGATAATCATATCAATGAAAATATATTTATTACTATGATTATGGATCGAATTATCCGAAACTAGCTGGGGCATTCTTTAAAATAATTGTTTTATTTTGTGTTTATAATTTATTCATAACAGAATTATATTTAATTTATAGGAAAAGGAAACAACAGATTTTTAAAAAATGCTAAAAGAAAAAAGAGTATTAAAAATAATTTAAGCTTTTTAAGACATTTAAAATAAAAAAAAAATTATAATAAATAACCGGTCCTATCAACGTTTAAATACTCTAAAAAACTTATTTGTTTCACGCCAATCATAATATCCCAGCTCAGAAGTGCAATAGTTTTAATAAAATAATAAAATTATAAACATCATAACAAATATTAAATAATAATATAAATTAATATAGGGTAGGTAAACGTCTTTTCGGAAATTTCCCATCTTTAGTATTAGAAATAGAAGAGAAAATATTTAAAGATAAATTTAGCATTTCTTGGAACCCGTAGGAAACCTAAGTAACTTATTTTCATTCAGAAAAGGAAAAGAATATTATTAAAAATTAACTAAAATTACTGACTTTTAGTTTGAAAAAATGAAAGTAGAAATATGTATATATACGAGTATATATATATACATGCATACACACACACATTATATATATATATATTGAAAGACAACATTCAATCTGTACGCACACGCACATCACATCATATAGGCATACACGATCCACTTAATTAATTACAGCGGATGTTATAATATATTTAGAACGTAGAATGCCACTTTGATAGTTAAATTCCTATTCGTAAATGAATCAACTTTTATACACAGCATTAATGAATATACCTTCCTTAAGCACTTCATTCGTTTCGGGCAATTATTTCAAGTTTTTCCTAAGCCGCAGATACATTATTAATAATATTAAGTCGGTGAAGTACGTTAAGCACCATTAGCAATGTTTCACTAGAAAACTAAGTGTTATAACAACTTCAAAAACTATATTATCCACTTTAAATGTAGATAAATTCATAACCTGTTTGTTAAAAATTATAAATGTAAAATAAAATAAACAAATTCCTTAATAGTGAACAAAAATAAGTATCAATTTATATTTTAATAAATTAAAAGAAATATCTGAATTTAAGGAAACGTTTTCGGACTATATCATCAGCTAACAACATAGAATATCCTCAGTTAATACTGAAAAATTACTACTTGAGTGCACTCTGTGTTCTTAGCTGATGATGGGCTATGTCCGAAAACGTTTCCATAAATTGAGGTATTTATTTTAATTTATTAAAATATAAATTTATACTTATTTTTATTTATTATTAAGTTACTTTATTTTATATTTATTTATCCACTTTAATAAGTTGTCTGCATCGGTTGCTAAATAGTTCTTAAATGTAGCCACGTTTAATTACTTTGATACAATGTAAGAAACGAAAAATTGTATTTGCAATAAAATATAGCACGTACTCACGATCGGTAATAATTGCGTCGAGAATTAAATTCTCTGTCCACATTGGTACTGACGAATCTCCAACGATAACATCGATGTAATAATCAGACAAGCCGTACTGCGTTAAATTAGCTAAAACACTTTCTCCAGATCGCGGAACGGGCTGAATAAATGTTACAAATTAAAGAACATGTAAATTTCGCCAAAAATAATACTTTTTAAAAATGGAGCAGTATAAAAGTTATGAAGTGCAAAGAATATTTATAAATCATTTTTTTAAAACGAATACGCAGCATTTCATAATCACTATTTGTAAAACTGTTGATTTGATTTAAAAAAAGCGATCTGGAATAAAAAATGTGTAAGACGGATTACCGTTCAATTCTATCAGTACGAGAAATTTGAGTGTATATTACCGTGAGAAAGAAGAAAAAAAAATTAAAATTAATTTTAAAAAGTTAATATGATCAAGAAAAACTGTTCCAACGTAAGTTAGTGAAGAAGTTTTGCGGCCGAACGTTTTAATGCCATCGTCAATAATATGTTCTACATGTTCAATAGTTTAATCAAAAAAATTACTTTTTTAGAGACTCTTGTAGGTTTACTTCGACCATGAAGCATTAAAAAATCAATATCCACTCCCATTACGTAAGCACCGAAGTGTGCAGCCGCTACTAATAACGAACCTACGATTAAAACGGAATCAGATGTTAGTGCAGTTTTTTTTTACGGCAACTATTAATTTTTTTAATTAAAAAATAAATATTTGTTGTAAAAAATATATATATAGTTTACTATATTAAATTTAAAATATGTGTCTTCTTTACCGATACGTGTATGTCTTTGATCTTTCGAGTAAAATCTCACTCAAAGGTTTTACAAGACTTCCGAAATTTTTATTTAAAACGACAGTTTTAACTTGTTTTTATCGTTTTTGTTCTTTCTTTTTTTAAACGAACTCTAGTCTGCTGATATCAGATGTAGTGGTTAAGTGACCGTTCAATCAGAATAACGTTTTTTTTTTTTTGTAGAAATTTCGATATAAATAATGTAACCGATATTATTTAGTTACACTCTCCGGAATGCCATACCGGGATGAAAAATTATATTATTAAATTATTATTATTTTTGACAAAAATAGTAATAGTTGTTTTCATTAAAATCTATATTATACACTTGCTTACACACCAATCTTCCTTAACCGACCGTCCGCTGAAAATACACAATTAATAACTTCTCAAACATGTATGAGAATAAAAAATGATTATTTAAATGTAACACAAAATTGTGTACGCATCACTGTTGCCGGCCGGTGATCTGTAGTACGTTGGATTAACTTTCCAATAGCTTTCGGGCGGTCTAGACTGCAATGAATGGTAGACAGAATCCTTTAATTTTGCGTCCACATTTTATTTTTGCTAAAGTTCCGTTACGTTTCGTATTCGGGACTTACGTTCACGTCAACCAAATTTTCGAGCGAATCAACTGACCAATACATGACCGTAGTATGACTGACTGTCCTACTGATAGTTCCGCCACGACCAGGAAAAACCAAAAAACCAGAGAAACGTAAAACAGCAACGTACTCTCCAACCGCAGGCTCGAAACCATTCGTTCTTTGTTTTTCCTTAACGAGTCGCAACCATTTCTATCAATGGGGCGGCCCTTCCACTCGGTGAAACCGTGTGGTAACATATTCATCCCCGACCGACAACAGGTTTTCACTCACACTCACACGCTTTCACCACGTTTTCTGAAATTTTTTATTTCTTATTTTATTTATTTACAATCCGTTGTAATGTACACATTACAATAACAATGAATAAAATGGAGATACATTACGGGCTACAGCTGAAACCATTCTCTGGACCGATGCAGTTTGGACTTAACTTCATCTGCTAAGGTCAGAGTAGTATTTATTTGTAGTTTATTTTTTTTTGTACAGATCCGAAATGAAAAAATATTAAAAATGCCGATACTTTCGATTTTGGTCTTTTCACTTTTTTAGTTCTATTTCCATTAGAATTGCATGACGCAGATGACCGACAGCGCGGTATATACAAAAAGTTCTTATCACTAGCGGAACAATTTCCAGCGCATGTTGTTTTCACCGTGACGGATAGTTGCGACACATTTTTTTTTGTCATATTGAAAAGAAAACTTTATCACACGATTCTTTTGTACAACAACAAAAAGTGTATTACCTTAAAACCCCTTACAAAATACGAAACTCAGGCATTTTATGGGAAACTAAAATTGCAAATTTAGGAATAATGAAGCGGCTGCTCAGTTCCGTTTCTCGGAAAATGAACAGAAGTGCTTGTACTGTGTTTATAGTCCCAGATTGGAACATTTTAAACATACCGCGTACATTAGTGGGCCGCTTTTAGGAAATAAATACATTGTACTTAAAAATAATTTGTAAATAAAATGTAAATACGTGCCAAAATTTGACCGTACTGTTTCGTATACCGTAAAAAATTCGTTAAAAAATCGCAATTTAAAGATGCGGATTAATACACCTTTTACGGAGTTTTATAACTGACGAAGGATAATAAAAATGAAAAATTACCAATATAAAATATTAAATTTAATTACCTTCAAAAGAAGCAATATCAGGTAACAGAGTGAGGAAAAACTGAAATGGTTGCCTACATTATTAGCTATTTAAACTAGACTAAAGTAATAACGGGAAAGGTCGGAAAAAAGAGGGTAGATAAAAAAGATATATGGAAAACAAAAAACTAAGTAGAAAAATAGAAGAGACCACAACTTTTCCGGAGTAGCCCGGCTGTGCAAACGAAAATATCAACATCGGTAATGTTGCAACAATGCAAAAAAAACAAAACAACAACAACAACTGACAATTAAAAATAATCAGATTTAATTTGATAAATACATATATATATATTGATACAGATTGCGTGATTTTTAGAATTTAAATTTTTGTCCCTGTTCCGGATGCCATTTGATACGAACAACGTTTCTTCCCTGTTACAGGTTCACTTGATACGGTTTATGTTGATGAGAGAGAGAAATGATTTTTCTTTTTATTATACGAGCATTAGGCTTTTATTTTATCGAATGTAAATTTAAAATAGAAAATAGAAGTAAAATAAAAAAAAAATAAACAACAATACGTTTTCGATCCCGCCCCAAAGCGGCGGGATTCTCTCCGCTAGAGATATCACGAAGTCGATACCACGTGTTTAATAAGCAAAACTTTTACTAAGAAATAAACTTATAATTGATGGAAAAGTTCACAAAAAACTGACAGGACGGCGATCCTGATACATGTACTCGGCCACGATAGACAAAAAATAACAGAAAATTTCACTTTTTGACAAAATTAACAAAAAAAATAAATTAAGCGGCATGGCGCGTAATCATTTCGATACACGTGCGACAGCGACCAGATACATATATCACGAACACCGAACGATCGACGATTAACTCTAACTAAAAACTAAAAAACGGTAACCAAAGGCTACGCAGAAGTGTTCTTACAGAAACTTCTGCGTAGATCCCCCCACTAACTACCCTGCCTGACTTTTGGCGGAATACATTTGAAATCTCTTCTTTGGCTCAAGGTCATTCGACACACAGTACGGATGCGCGCTTTCGCCGCAAGCACATGTCACTGCCTAAGTCCTCGACCACTACTACTACACAGACACTAGTGTAGTGTATCGTCCCGGTGCAACTGATCGAACGAACAGGCACGGGATTTCCATTTTGGCCGAGTAAGCATACTTGACAAAGCAAAGCGACGGCTAAAAAGAACGATGTCCGATAGATCGTGAATTAATGACGTTTCGGGGAGTATTTTTATAACTCGGACATCGTCAAAATATAGCGCTGCAAATACCGAATCCGTATCACTGCCCCACCCCAATCCCCATCCAAAACGGGAGTTTTGGATGAGGACCAAGGTGCGAAAATATCAACGGATTCGGATCATCCAGTGTCAAACCACAGAGCTCTGAACATATCTCTACCGTCTAGATTCACATTTACACCTCGAACATACTACAAACATTCCTCAAAACGGCACGGAACGACTAACACCAGGTTCCACTATGAAAAACAAAGAGATCAAATATGTAATCGAACTCCCTGAATAAATAAAACTACAAAAAAAATTCAAGGGACAATTTAATCAAAAAAATTAATCCAACACAGCTGACAGGTCAGGATCAGGCCAAGCCTGCGACCTCTCAGCAAAACACATTAAATTCAGGTCACACCTGTAACGCCTACAATACAAATCCTCGCCGTAGCGAAAAATAAATTAAATAATAAGATCGGGAATCAAGTTAGATATCATAGGGTGGATCCAACAACACCTGTAACGCCTACAATACAAATCCTCGCCGTAGCGAAAAATAAATTAAATAATAAGATCGGGAATCAAGTTAGATATCATAGGGCCGATCCAATAACACCTGTAACGCCTACAATACAAATCCTCGCTGCAGCGAAAAATAATTTGAAGTAATAAGATCGGAAATCAAATTCAATATCATAGTGCCGATCCAACAACACCTGTAGTGCCGATCCAAATAGAGATAAATAATCTCGAAACCTAACATTACTTCCTACCAACTAGCTTCGTCGGTGCCAACGGAGAAAAAGAAGGACAAGAGAAAGAGAATGTGTACGTGTCGGCCTCCTCATCACACCAAATATTAGATTGTGGTCCCGCTATATATTTGTGCTCCATGCACTTTAAAGACTACGAGCGACCTCACGCCCAGGCCCATACCATAATATAAAAATTCTCAAAAATCAATAAACACAAGGGCCCTGGTACGCTTGACCTCGTCCGATACCCTAACGGCGCGACGGGCACCACAAAAAACTGAAAATATGGCCCCAAACACGTACACCACCAAGAAAATTAGGAAAAGGATTAGGAATACGAACTGGAATACAGAGTAGAAAATTTAGGAAAAACTGCCGAACGAAACCCATCAAGATAACTGGTCCCAAAAATGAACCAGCTTTCGTCCTTCCGAAGGCGACGAAACTACCTTACATGCCTTCCACGGCGCATGTCACCGACTTCAAAATAAATTATTTAAATCATTTATCAAAACATGTATGAATTTTTTTAAAGTAATACCGAAATTACAGATATCGGTATATAAAATCGAATTCAACAAAATTTTTTGTCAGGACCTTGTGTAACCGCACTCTCGCTCACATACGCTCAAATATTTCCACATGTCGTGCCTCAAACCGCACATAAATATCTATCGCGAGCGCCAAAATCCGGCGGCATAATCGCGACCAAAATCACATTATTATAACTACCTTAATTTTTTAATTCCTCTCTATTTATAAAAAAATAAAATATAATTGAACTATGAAAACGAAAAATTATTTATATGTCGGTCAATTCTCCAACGTCACGCAAAGAGAGCGCCTTACGAGGAACTTAAATTTACGTAACATTAATAAACGACAGAAATTTATTTATACACACCCCAATGTCATCTACAGTGGATGACTTACGGGCCTTAATTTATAATAAAACAGAATTTTCGTTTGTACACAAAAATATAAACTAAACAATTTTCTTTTATTTACACCCCCTACGCCGCCTATAGCGAACGATTTACGGGTCTTACATATAATAGGTTTTTATATTCTCACCCACGCCTCATTTACACCAGAACCGGGTCTAAGGTGGTGGGTGAACTGAGTCTCTAAGATAACGAAGATATACAAAATCTCAAATTATACTAAAATTGACAAATTGGGAGGCGGAAAGTTTTCCGCTGATCAAGCCGAAAATAAATTTAAATAATTATCTATATTCTTATTCTACCTTGACCGCTTTGTACACGTCAAGTTTACCGTACCCCTGTCACGACGGGAAACCTCGGATGCCGTTTTGTCCATATCCCATCTTCCTGGTGCAGACTCGCTTGCGTAGGATTTTGTGGACATACCACGGAAAAGATAGAAAAAGTTCAACAAGAAACACGGAAAGTATAACTTGGAAAAATTCTGTGGATAACGTCGAAATAAATGAACTATCCGAGTTCCAATGATTCACACGTTTTCAGGCGCACTACAGTCGCCGCCAGATGTCATGACTTTCTGAGTCGCACTGATTCACACGCTGTAGCCGCCCCCAAAAACGCCGCCAGATGTTAAATAAAATGGGATCACCTCTAGAGGATTTACGAATCCTACGCGCACTGCACCTCGATAGCGATAGGAAAGACAAAATAGACACAATAACGGCAACCAAACCCATTGGACACGGTCAAACCGGCACTTACAAGAAGGGCGCACTGCACTCAGGTTATCATAAGAAAAAAATTTACGTATATCAATTCTCCGTGGTACAATTTCAAGGAAGTTATATATTTTTTCGAATTATGCGGGTTTACTCTCTGTGACAATTTTCAACACTGCAATTGCATGTTAGATCTATAATACTCTCATTTATCTATTTTTCTTTGTTCTTTAAAATTTCTTAATGCGGACGCAATCAATGATGTTTGTTAAATGTCGTGATCGGGAAATTCGGCTCATTTCTTTTTGTTTATTAATTATTTTTGCCGATATTTCCATGACCGGAAATGGCAACGGGAGCAATGTCCCTTTCGACGAGAATTATTTACATTACGATATTTTACATAGTTGTTGGGCTTTAAATAATTAAATCTTTTCTCTCTATTTTCTATTTTACGTTGTCTTCGACTTTTCTTAATTTTAGTTCCAAATTTTCTTTTCTTTTTATGTGTCCTAATACTTCCATTGTTACGTATTTTATTAGACTTCATATTTATCGATTTTATATTCAATTTATTACGTTTATTCCTTATTATCCTTTTAGACCGTGCCTTACGATTATTTTTTAAATTTCTAGTTTTGTCTGTGTGAATTATTTTAACATAATTTGCGCTATTATGATCATCAGTTACATTATTATTATTTGTTTTATCATAAATACCACCACTACTACTACTAATGCTATTATTATTATCATTATCATTGTTTGTGTCATTAATATTCAATTTAATATTATTATAATTATCGTTGTTTTTATTTTTATCTTCCTTAATAGTATTTTTATCGTAATTATTATTAGCCGTGTTGCTATTATTATTATCATTGTTATCGTTTGTGTCACTACTTACTAGATCATTATTCGGGTTCTTACTGCGGTCGCTATCCTGAGCTTCCTCTCGGCGACGTAGAAACGATGGACCCGGGTCAGAAAATTCTCGAACCGGACTGGTACAAGATGCGTCGGGGCCTTCTAGACTTTTCTTGTCATCTTCATCAGACTCACTCAAAATCGGCTCAGGGTTCCGATACGTACCCCGAGTTGTCACCACCTTAGATAGATCCCGGCTCTCCATTTTTTACAGGCAGGGTAAAATAAATGAATGTAAAATTCCCGAGCGTAAGATCCCCTTAGATTTGTCCTGGCCGCAAAAAAAATCTTTTTTACTATAACGAGTATTAAATCATTACGAAATTATTGTAAAAAAAAAATGAATGAAAATACAAAAGAAAACAAAATATAAAAATATAATACGGCCAGGAATAAAAAAATAAGACGACGAAAATAATGTTAAGCGGCGGACTTATCTGATACAGCTTGGCTGTCCTTCTCCTGTTTTCCGCTTGGCTGTCCTCTTCCTTCTTCCCGCTTACCGATTACCCCTCGGACCAGGTCACGCTTTCGCAATTCTGTCCCTCAGTTCGGGCCGCCATTTGATACAGATTGCGTGCCTTTGAGGTCCCTTTTACGGGCGCTATTTGATACGACTTTCGTGTCTTTGAGGTCACTTTTTACGGGCGCTATTTGATACAAATTGCTACTTCGAGTCCCTCTTTCGGAGCGTCTTTTGATACAGATTGCGTGATTTTTAGAATTTAAATTTTTGTCCCTGTTCCGGATGCCATTTGATACGAACAACGTTTCTTCCCTGTTACAGGTTCACTTGATACGGTTTATGTTGATGAGAGAGAGAAATGATTTTTCTTTTTATTATACGAGCATTAGGCTTTTATTTTATCGAATGTAAATTTAAAATAGAAAATAGAAGTAAAATAAAAAAAAAATAAACAACAATACGTTTTCGATCCCGCCCCAAAGCGGCGGGATTCTCTCCGCTAGAGATATCACGAAGTCGATACCACGTGTTTAATAAGCAAAACTTTTACTAAGAAATAAACTTATAATTGATGGAAAAGTTCACAAAAAACTGACAGGACGGCGATCCTGATACATGTACTCGGCCACGATAGACAAAAAATAACAGAAAATTTCACTTTTTGACAAAATTAACAAAAAAAATAAATTAAGCGGCATGGCGCGTAATCATTTCGATACACGTGCGACAGCGACCAGATACATATATTACGAACACCGAACGATCGACGATTAACTCTAACTAAAAACTAAAAAACGGTAACCAAAGGCTACGCAGAAGTGTTCTTACAGAAACTTCTGCGTAGATCCCCCCACTAACTACCCTGCCTGACTTTTGGCGGAATACATTTGAAATCTCTTCTTTGGCTCAAGGTCATTCGACACACAGTACGGATGCGCGCTTTCGCCGCAAGCACATGTCACTGCCTAAGTCCTCGACCACTACTACTACACAGACACTAGTGTAGTGTATCGTCCCGGTGCAACTGATCGAACGAACAGGCACGGGATTTCCATTTTGGCCGAGTAAGCATACTTGACAAAGCAAAGCGACGGCTAAAAAGAACGATGTCCGATAGATCGTGAATTAATGACGTTTCGGGGAGTATTTTTATAACTCGGACATCGTCAAAATATAGCGCTGCAAATACCGAATAATTCGTTAAAAAATCGCAATTTAAAGATGCGGATTAATACACCTTTTACGGAGTTTTATAACTGACGAAGGATGATAAAAATGAAAAATTACCAATATAAAATATTAAATTTAATTACCTTCAAAAGAAGCAATATCAGGTAACAGAGTGAGGAAAAACTGAAATGGTTGCCTACATTATTAGCTATTTAAACTAGACTAAAGTAATATCGGGAAAGGTCGGAAAAAAGAGGGTAGATAAAAAAGATATATGGAAAACAAAAAACTAAGTAGAAAAATAGAAGAGACCACAACTTTTCCGGAGTAGCCCGGCTGTGCAAACGAAAATATCAACATCGGTAATGTTGCAACAATGCAAAAAAAACAAAACAACAACAACAACTGACAATTAAAAATAATCAGATTTAATTTGATAAATACATATATATATTTATACATCACAGCCAATAATTTTATACATATTATAAAGTTATGAAAACCGAACTACGAAAAAAAAAAAAAAATACTGTTTACTGTAACCTGTCTATGAGCTTAGAAGTCGATCAGAAATGTAATCATACACACGCACGCAGCATAATCAGCTTGCAATTGCGAAAAAATAAAATCTTACGAAATAAATTTTCATAATACCTCTCCTTCTCCTAGTAACAAAATAAATTTGAGACCCACCACCTCCCAGAAACTTCTTCCATAGTAAATGAACGATCTCTTATGATTAATTAATTATTTAATATCAAATAAAACTAATTTATCCATTTTTTATCTTAATGAACTGAAATATGTAAAGAAAATACTCCAACAAATTTATTAAAACGAAAATACATCTCTTGTAATTTTATATCATAATTTAATATACTGAACTTTAATATGAAATTTGCAAAGATACTAAATTTAATAATTAAAAAAGTAAAAAAAAACTTTTTAAAAATAGCCTTTTATTTATGCACTAAAAAGTACAAAATAACTTTATTAGTGTGCGACTACCAGATACGTATCTTAACATTAAAATCTGAGACTACAAAATATTCTGAAAAATAAAAGCAGGGGCCGCAGATTAATAATTAAATGTTAATTTATGAAATCCAGATGGGCTAATTTTAAAGACCCAGATGTTCCAAACCAAAGAAATATACATGCATGTGCATATTTTCAACCTTGTTCAAAATTTTTAGCTATAATACTCACGTCGCTAATATCTTTAGTAATTAATTCATTACTTAAGTCTATTTTTTTACCTCTATTATTAGTTACTATGTTATTAAAGACACAGTTGCTACAGCATCCTTCTTCATTTACTTTTTCAGCAAATTGGATGTATGATGTTTCTGTTTTGCAGTATTTAGCAAGATGACCAAATTTATTGCACTTATCGCATCTCCTAACTGAAACTGAATCCTTAAATATAAGACTTTCCCATTTTATTCTTATTCTGAAGTCTGAGGGTAGCATTTTATATTGTTTAGGGTGAAGTCATAGATACATTCTACTTTTTTTGTTGATAGTAACTTCGTTTATAGTAATAGGTTCTAAGCCTGTTTTTAATATAAAATGTTCCTTTATGTCATCTTTTGTTATGTTATTAGTATTGAAGATTACGATTGTAGGGTCCAATTTGGACGGAATTGTGATTTTAATATCTTTAATATTGTTTTGTATTTCTTTATTTAAAATATCTTGGTCTTTTTTATTATCAGTAATTATTATTGCCGTATTGCTGTTTACTTTTTTAAAAGACGCTGCATTTACATTTAATTTGTTAGGACATACTTTTTGTTTAAGCTCCTTATGGAATTGTTCAATGTCCTTAGCTTTAATTATTAATTTGTTTACTGGTTTTGATACTGGTTTATTAATAGCCTTATCTCTATAACTGGGCTTATTGATTATGCCAGGATTATGATCTTTGTGTAGGACACTTTTAATAACATCTTCAATCTGATTTTTTTTTGTTGAAATGATTTTTTCTTTTTCAGCACAGATTTTTTCTTTTTCAGACAGATTTCCAATTAATTCAATTATTAGTACGTCTATTTTTTCAGTACTTGCTGCAATTATATCTTTTTGTTGCTTGGTAGTACTTTTGAATTCTTTGGAGAGGATTTATGAATTTATGATTTGGCTTAATTTAGAGATTTCAGAAATTAAATCTCTTTCTTTAATAAAATTCATACTTCTATAGTAAAATAATATCTTACAATATATTATATAGTATTTACCTAATTACAATAACTAAAGAAAAATCTTCAGGCTTCAACAGCCTCACAAAAACACGTTGGCAGCTGCTGCGACTAAGTTGCCGGCAGCCGGTAAACACTTGCGTCCGGGTACTTGCCCCAGCAGCACTCGTGCGAGTGGCACTCACCCAAAGAGCTCGTCCGAGTAGGACCAGGCCGAATTGCATACGTTAATGTTTAATCGATAAATCGGAGATGCCGGTCATTGTCCAAAGAGAAACAAATCCAAAAAAGAATAAAATATTATCTATTCGAAATGTAACGTCCAAAGCAACAAATCGGAGTAAGTAATTGTAAATTATGAGAAAAGAAATAGCACGAACTTAAATAGCACTGCTGCACTAGGAAACACCCAACTGCCAGCATTGCAATATAAATACCTTAGATGACATTAACCACCTTATATTCCAATGTGAAGCTATGAAAGACCTCAGAGAAAAATATAAAATAACCGCAAACACCCCCCTATGCACTGATGAAAACAACATGAAAACCCTCCTTCAATTCTTTCATGATGCAATGAATAAAAAAAAAAAAAATCATCACTAACTCATATGTCATATGATCAAACCTCTTACATGTAAAATATACATTAATAAATAAGGAATACAAATGTTATACCAGAATACTTTCATTGTAATAATTATAATATTTCACTCAATATATTACTTAACTTAATATAATACATATAACTAAATATAAAAAATTTTTGTATTTAATTCCCAAAAGCAATGTTATAATTAAGTATGTATATATCAATAAATATAACTATAATATTAAAGCAAACATTATACTAACTATAAGCAACTTAATATCTCAAACATAGTGGCAAGTCGTGACTAAGTATACACATCACCCTTGCAAACATGAATTAACACCTACATTATATTTCCTCATAACCTATATGTTATATGAAAGAGAATCTGTGTTTATTACTAAGTACACACTACACTTACACACAAAGACTTTGTAACTATAACTTATGCTCATAAGTACACTATAATAGATTGTACACAGATTACAAAAAAAATAAAAAATAAACTTGCCCCACTGGTTATATCCGGAATGGGGAACCACAAAAAAAAAAAAAAAAAAATAAAAAAAAATACTCACGTCGCAAAAATGGAGTTACATATTAGATCTCGCGCTTTTTTGAACTTTTCGTAAACTTCGAAAGTTTCATTAAAGAAATAAAATATGGTTTTATTCTCGACAAATAGCGATCTTTCCAACAATATATATTTGTTTCCAAAATTTTGAGCTTTCGGTGCCCCGAGGGTCTAATTTTAAATTTAGAAGCCCAGATGTTGCATAATATTGTATTATCAAAAAGGACATTTTTTTAATTCATCGGGAAGTAGGTGAAAAATCGTTCGCGAGATTCCCCGCAGACAGACTGACAAAGCGAGTTAAATAAAAGGCTATAAAAAGTAAGTTAGCGCGAGAAAATTATATGCTGCACACAACTAAAACCAAGTTTCCTTTTTTTATTTAATTTTTTATCTAGCAATTACATCTAAAACAATTTGCGTCAGGTTAAACATAAATTATATATTTAGATTATTATGAACTTCTCTATTAAGTTTTATATAGTTGGTAAATTTCTCGAGAACCTAAATAGTTCTTTTTATATAGTACATCTTTTAGCTTAGAATTAAAAAAGCGGATGGTAAAATACTAGGGGTCTGTTACAATATTAAATTCTATTCCTATAAACAAAATTGAAACCTATGAAATGTAAATATTTTATTCGTTATCCAAAGAATTCCCGACGTATTGAATAAACGCTTATCTTTGTCTACTCCCTATCGATTTTCTGTGGATTCCTGGTGTCATTTAGAAATTGAGCGTAATGAATTAGTGGATATTCATTAGCTCGCCTTCCGATTCCATTGGCAGATTTTTGGACGCATTTTCAGCTCGTAATATTGCTCTTTTTTCCTCAAATGACTCATTCTAAATTATAGCTCAGTTCCTATTCTACCACATTGTTTAATTCTGGCTTCTTTTACCTTTCTATTCTCCCATCTCTTCCTTCTCGTTCATAGTTTTCTAGAAACTTGGCCTCTCTTAAACGCTCCATAACCTTGGCTATTCGTTGCCTTCGCTTTAATCATAGTCTCCTTTCTGCACCATTTTCTCGGTTTTCATCTGCTTCAACTCCATTTTGTACTTTTCATTCCCCTTATACACACATTCCTCGTGATTTTTATCTATTTTGTTTAAATGTTCGACCTTTCCTTCTACTCTTCTCTACTAAAACTGGGTATTCCTGCCCGTTTTGCCGATGCTTCTTAGATTCTCTCGTTTACATTTACTTTTGTTACGCTTTCCCTTGAATTATTTTTATCCTTATCTTCAAACTTGAAAAAAAGGTTTTTTCCTCCTCATTTCTCGGGCTATAGCTTCGTTGATGAACCCATTAGAAAAAAAGAAAAAAAAAATACGATTTAGAAGTTTTGGAAGAAAAACAAGAATATAAAAAAATGTGTCTATTTATTAATTATATACTTGTTTCTTTATCAGATAATATGTAGTAACCAATCCACACCGGCCGAGATGATAACCGAACTTGAATATATTTATTATTCTCATATTTTTATTGTTTTATTTTTTTTGTTTTTCGTTTTTGTATATGTTTACCAAAATAAAAAATATTCGTAGATTACTCCGTTCAATTGTAAAACTTGATACATTTTACGCACAACACATACACACACACACACGTATATGTATATACATTGGTAGAATTTTTGTACTAACCCGAACCAACAAATGGATCTAGAATCAAGTCTCCTTTTCTGACTTTAGCTAAATTCGCCATTATTAAGGACAATTTTGATTCCATACTTGTATTGCCAATAAATTTTCTGGTTTTCAGTGATAAATTAGTGATTACTTTTCGTTGAGCTATAGATACCTAACGGGAAACAGAGAAAGAGAGAGAAAAAAAAATTAATGCAATTTTAGAAATAGCGGTAAATAAAATAATTAAAAACAGTGTACTATCTAACCTGTAGCTGATGCTTAATTTATATAACATTCAACCTAATATGTATTTATTTTAATGCAAATCCCGACGAAAAAGAAACAAAACGATTTTAAACGTAATATGTCGAAATACAAGACACTTTTTCTAATCAATTGTTAAATTACAATTTACATTCGAATTTAATCTATTTTATAGGTACGTAATAATTTAAAATTCCACTTAAGTTTAAGATAAAAAAAAAAAAAAACTTTTTCCTGTCAACTATTTTTAAAATATACAGAATGAATATTATATCAATGACCAGGTAAATTCAACATTGCATGTATCACTTTTGTTATTAAACACAATACTTGACATGTAACATTATTGGCAAGTTTTTTGTAAAATTTCAAAATAATGAACGAGTAAATAGTGCACTTTTCAAGTCAATTTATAAAAGGTATAGTTGTAAATAAAATTTCCCATAGTAAATATTAAAACTATTGCTGCAGACTTCTTTATTCATTTTCCCGTAATTTTAACTGTAAAAATATTTGAATAAACTATATTTTTTTATAGATTATTACTAATATTTAGTTAGCAAATTATGTATACAAATATTTAATAAAATTTAAATGATACTATTACAAAGAATTATATTTATAACGTAACGGTTGTGTGTAATTAATGCTTGCGATTAGGCAGCGATTCAGTACTATGTTTACATTATAAAACTGATTCCCGTGATTTCACTTTCTTTGCTGAAATATTTATAAACATCAACCGAGCTTCATTTCTGAAAATCACATTGCTTTCATCACTACAATCATTGGTTTTTTTTTAATCTTCATTTATCATTTCATCTTTCTCATACCATTTAATATTTATATAAACTGTCCATATACTTAACTGTCTATTTTCTTGAATTTTAAAAATAAATAATTGTCATTTATTTTATTTTTATTCTTTTGGAGGCAGGTTAATTAACGTATTTATGTAAAGATTTTTTCTCTTTCCGGTGAATATATCTAATATCATCCAATAAAAAACGGCCTTTATGTTAAGCTGAAGATTCTGCCTTTCTATGAGCTACGTCAGTCACGATCTAATAAAAATTTTAGCTCAACTAAAAAGCATAAACAGCCATCATTTTAAAAATACTTATATAAAATAAACGGCCGACACATAATTTCCACGTCTTTACCTTACGCACTTATAATACTCTGTTATAAATCGGTTGCGAGTTGGTCACATGGTAATCTCCCATAATTACATACTTAAGAGAACATCTGAACCAACATACCCATTTTGTTCTAGTTGTTCCTACCTTTCCGCCGACCACTTTATGGAAATTTATTTATCAACTGTAAAATTATTAATATAATTAATAAAATTTTTTATCAAACTAATAAAGAATATTTTTTTTTACCTTACGTCCGAAATTAATAAATTATATTTACTCGTATATTTTTCATGGTAACCGTTTTATTTCAATTTCTTTTTATTTCATCAAGTGCATAGATTCCCATAGGTCAGCTAAATCACACCAGAAGCATAAATTATACACTAAAATTTTCCATAGGAACTAGTCTATTGGTTGGTGAAAACCGGAACAAAATCGGTTCGGTAGTTTGTGGGGTTAATGCGTACAGATAGACAGACACATTTATCGACTTTCATTTATTTATTTATTTATTTATTTATTTTTATATATATATATATATAATGGTTAAGTAACACTTTTAAAACCAGAATGTTGCCAGTGAAAGATCAATACGGGAAAAAATTAACGGTTAAGTCAGAAATAGTAGAAAGATGGCGCCAGTACTGTCAGAACCTTATGCACGATGACCAGACAACAGTATTAATCCAAAACTACGAGCCTGAACCGGCAATTATGAAAGAAGAAATAATTAAGGCCATGAAGAAAATTAAAACTCGGAAGTCAGCTGGCGTAGACGGTATAGTTGCGGAAACGCTGAAAGAAACGGAAGAGCCGCTAATAAATCTATTACATACGATCTGTCAAAAAATATGGGAAACAGGTAACTGGCCTGAAGAGTGAACAACATCAGTATATATGCCGTTGCATAAAAAAGGATCGAGAGAAGAATGCGGAAATTATCGAACAATCGCTCTGATTAACCCTGCTAGCAAAATATTATTACATATAATACAAGATCGCCTCAATTATTATCCACTTCCGCAAATTTCTAAAGAACAAGCTGGTTTTATGCCGGGTAAAGGCACCCGAGAACAGATATTAAACGTAAGGCAAATAATAGAGAAACTTAATGAATGTAACATTCCGGGGCTGCTTTGTTTTTTAGACTATAATAAAACTTTTGATAACATTAAATGGCCAAAACTGTGGCAGATTTTATTAGAAATGGGTTACCTCATACAACAACTGTACGTAAATAACAAAGGACATATAAAACTGAAGACCGATAAATCCAGTGAGTTTGCAGCAAAAAAGGGAGTATGCCAAGGCTGTTGTATATCACCGATTCTCTTCAATTGTGGAGAATGGATTATAAGACAGACAATGGACGGCTACCATGGGGGAATATCATTCGGAGGCGAGAAAATCACAAACATAAGATTTGCAGATGATACGGTAGTACTGGCCAGCACGGAAAGAGAAATGTACGAATTGTTATTAAGAATAGAAACGGCTGGAAAAGAGACCGGTTTAGTACTTAACAAACAAAAGTGTTCGATGTTAATTATTGATAAGGATAACAAAATCAAAACCCGTAAAAGTGCCACAAGATATACAAACCCAAGATAAATTAATCTATTTGGGTGCCTGCACTTCAAGAACTGGAGGATCAGACGAAGAAATAAAGAGACGGGTAGCACTGGCGAGCACCGCGATGGGAAAGCTTAACTATATGGAAAGATCATAAGATCTCTAAACTAACAAAATTACGACTCCTGCAAACTTTGGTGTTCTCTATAGCGACTTACGGATCGGAAACATGGACGATCAATGAAACCATGGGAAGGAAGATCGTAGCTTTCGAAATGAAAGGGTATCGAAAAATCTTAAGAATCCCATGGACGGCCCATAGGACAAACGAATACGTGTTAAAAGAGCTCGAGATCGAAACCAACCGACGGCTATTAACATCCATCAGGAAACGTATGCTAGGCTTTTTCGGTCATATAATAAGAGCAAATGGGCTGGAGAAAACGATTTTGGTGGGAAAGGTCGAGGGGAAAAGGAAGAAAGGCAGACCAAAGAATCGCTACATCGACCAGATCAAGAAAATATGCAGATCAAATTTACAACATATCATAGATTTAGCACACGATCGGTATAAATGGTGACGTGTTGGATTTTGCGTCAAAAGAGGTCACGAATAACCAAATGAAAAAAAAAAATAAAATAAAAACTCGGCCATTTTGGCCTTGCAAGGGGTTCTGCACATTGACCCCTCTTGCTTATATTTCTTTCTCATTCTCTTCTATACCTTGTATAAAATAATCAAAATTTACAACGTAATTCTTACCAGCATCGACATAAAAAAAAAAAACAAAAAAAAAACAGAACATAATCACAAAAGCCTTATCCTTACTTATTTTAAATTAAAATATTTTCAAATTAATTTTATATAATAAAAAAAAAAAAACTACAACCAATAATTTATACCATAAATTTTATTAAACTACCGAAACAACTTAACATACTGCAAAAGGATATAAATCACATTAACTTAAATCACTCCTTGTTACAAAATGTAATAAGTGCACGATTAAGAATGACATTTTCATTTAACTCTTAACTTTCGTTGTATAAAATTGGGACATTTTTAAAACCTAATGGGAGCCGGCCTAAAATTACGTTGTAAATGATACATATGTGACCGCGCACTAAGCGCAGAAAATGGAATTTTTTAGGGGGGCTGTTTAAAGTTTAAAATTAGTTATTCGATTCATACTTCCCGCACATTTCTCACGTTAGGTGGTGCTACATGACCTTGGGAACATGGGCTATTGGTGAAGTCACCCCAACGATTTAGTGCGCATGTTACACTTTAAAATCGAGTAAACTCGTTCCATAATTTTAATAGCGTTATTATTTAATTTTCAGAGGTTTACACGTTTTTTTAGAACGCAGATAATTATATCGAATATTATTTCGGCTGTGGAACTTTTCGCTTGTTTTCTGTTTTTATTTATTGTAACATCATTAGGTAAAATATTTTACAATTAATTATTTCAGTGTCGTACACTATGAGAAATCGAAACTATTATTGATAATTATAACTGTATTAGAAAATTATTATGACAGCCAAATTCGAAGAGGTGGAAAAACTGTCGATAAAGAGGCAATGGTATCTATACAAACAGGTCCGTGATTTATGTTCCGATGATATTAAAAAAGATGCTCCTGCACCAATTCCCAACGCTTCGGATAGTGAAAACGATTCTGATAATATTAATACGCTTACACAAGTGGAGCCTCCTGAGAAGAAGAAAAAACAACAAAAAGGCATCGACGGGTGGTAAACGTAAAAATGATTGGACAACTGACAAAATCGGACCAGAAATTCGTAAAAAAGTCTGTCGAAAATAATAATTTTCTTTTTTCCTTATTTTTGTAAGTAATTAAATTTTACAGTGCATTAAATAAACGGTTGATCACTGAAATGAAAATTTTCAAATTTTGTTGTATTTTTCTCCTTTTAACGGCTCTATCCCCCTCAAAAATGATTTTAGACACTTGGGATTAATTTTTTTCAATTCTCCGACATTTTTCGTACCAGATTATATATAAAAAAAATTCTATTTTTTGACGCTTAGGTACCTTTCTCTATGCGCGCTCACACACACACACACACACACACACACACACACACACACACACACACACACACACACACACATATATATATATATATATATATATATATATATATATATATATATATAGACACATAAAACTCGGCCTACGTGCCTTGCAAGAAGCTCTGCCCCTTGACCCCGCAGGGGACACCCCCGGACCCCCAGCTCTATCACTTCTATACTTCATATAGAACGAGGGAAATTGACGACATTATTTTTTCCAACTGCGGGACAAAAAAAAATAAATAAATAAAAAAAAAATACATTAAATATTTCTGATGTTTACGGTACTTGGCCTGCAGAAAACGAGTGATTTGTGTTACTATACCTGTTAAATTGTTTCTAAATATTAGTATAATTGGAATTTGGTGCCGACCCCAAAAAGTCAATGTTATTTAAGAATTATTTTAGTACCATTATTTATATTACTCTGAAATAAATTAATTTTTATCACATAATTATTTCACGCTTTTTCAGTGCACTTTATCTAATTTTAAGAGAAAATTTAGAAGTCAGTATTTATTTATTTTTTTAAACTATTTTATAGAAGTAATTAAAACATAACCTTTCTGCATTAATAAATAGACTAAAATTATATATTTAATGTATTTAAGATCATGATTATTTGTAAATGTAAATTTAAAGATAATGTATTATTACTTCCGTTATATGGAAGAGAGAAGAAAAGGTGTGAATATAGAAAAAGAATGTAAATATAATATAAAACTAAAAGGTAAAAATGCTAATAAACAACTTGTAATAAAAAGAGAAAATAGATTTTTTTTTTTTTGAGGACCCTCAAAACTATCCAAAAACCAAAAAATAGAAAACTTTAAAAAAATGAGGGGATAAAAGCAAAAATAATAGATGATAGCAATAAACAAAATTATAATAAAATGAACACAAAAATCAGAAAAGTATACAATATTAATAAATAATAAGGAAAGATGGAAAAGAATTACAACAAAACATAATAGAAAGAAAAAATAAGCTTGGTATTCGGTAACACACTTCTGATGTAATTACAATGCCACGAATAAACAGTTTATTTTAAAAATTGCAAAAAAAATGAAGCTATCAGAAAGTATCATTATTAAAATAATATTAAATTTCCGCTACAGTTTGTCACATATTTATAAATAAGTAAATTAACTAGTTACAAAATTTATTTTAAAATATTTCTCACCAGTTTTCCAAATATAATTTCATGTGGAGCTTCAGGAATACTATTAGGATTTTGTCCGTAATATTCTACGTAATGTAAAGTAATATCGGGATCATTTAATTTGACGCGTCCTTTAAATGGTAGATATGTTAAAGCCTGTAATTGCGCAAAATATTTATAAGATTTACTTTCTTTTAAGTAATTAATTCTATTAAGAATTTAAATTTTATTACGAATTATAAAGTGAAGTGCAACAAAAAACACGAGAACAATTAAGAAACAGGCATTGTACTGAGGGAAAAGTTTGTATATCATTAATTCTGCATGGAATCTCCTCTACCATAGGGAAACCCATTACATCTAGATAACAAATGATTGGCGTAAAAAAAATGGCTATTAGCACATCTTGTAGTTAGTGAAATTTGAAACTGCACAAGAATTCTCTATACGTAGCCTAAAATCGTAGTAACATATCTATGTAGATACAAGCTGGGTGAAACACTAAAATGCAGCAAAATCGAAAGAATCAAAATTGTACGACGTCATAAAGTTTACTAATACTCTAACCAACATTATAAGTCATTCTAGTGCCTTATCTGCTTTAATTCATTTCTTCATGTAAAAATAAGCAAAATGTGTACATAGCGTAACATCACAGACGATATCCTCAAAACACAGAATTCTTCAATTATATGACGAAGAATACGATTGAAAAAAAGGAAAACAAAAAAAAAAAAATCAAAATAAGATTTTTTTTTTGTATAGCACTCAACAAATGTCATATATTTGGACTTTCTTTCAACTGCACACGTGTTACTGCAACAAAGGAATTACAACTTCTAGAACTCTGTAAAAAATTTAAAATAATGGTACTATCAAACATAAATTTTTTCAAATATCTCACTGTGCACATTTTTTCTTTCAATTTACGTCAGAAAGACTATAGTTTTATCAGTAAAATATTAAACTGTATAAATTTAACACAAGCTAACTTCAGTAGGATTTGGTACATGAGCGTTTTTAAATATTCATTTTAAATGAAACCGTACAATAAAAATATACTTACATTAATTTTTGAAAGTTTTTCAGAATCATTTTGAGAATTGCCGTATGCAATTACATTTATTTTATACGTTGATAAGTAATCTTCTTGTAACTTAGTCGCGGTATATGTCTTAAGATCTCTATGTAAATCATCCGAATTTTCTGCGTGCGACCATATTTGGGATATATGTTTTAGTGTCACAGATCTGCTTGCTATCTGAAATGCCAACTGTTCAGACGGTAATTCAGCAATCCAATAAGGCTACGCAAAATTACAAAAAAAAAAAAAAAAATTAATATTAATTTTTTTCTATACCTTGAAAGGTGAATAATTCTGATTTCGTTAATAAAATGATTCATTTATGTTACTTCGTATTCCGTATTCATATACCTATTTATAAAAATATGGTTTACTAAATTTTTCATACAATGAGGTGAAGTAAAGTAAGTTCCATACATCGTTTATAAGGTATCATGGATTATGAAATTAAGGTTCGCAATGTACTAAAGGATCTAATGGATCTGAAGAGAATACCGACACCGGTTTCTTTCTATTTTGGATCCACCTTTTCTTTCTCAAATTTCTCTGGCACCCAATTCAATTTCAGATTAGGTATATACCTGGGAACGACTTGGATCCCGAACGAAACTAGCCTCGATAATCTATGACACCTCTGGTCTGGTAGCCGAGCACCTTAACTATTAGACTAGTGTGCTACCTTTCATAAACTAAACAACGTTAATATTTAACCTACAAAACGCAAACTAAACTATATACTGTGTATAAAAAGTAAACCCGATAATAATGGAAAATAACAGGAAATGAGAAAGTATCCTTGTAAACTGTATTTTATTTAGCGTCTATATTAATGACTAGTAATCAGTTACCTTGTAAGTTGTGCACATTATCCTACTCTGTTGATTTCATAGTTAACGCAAATACAGTGAAATTGTAGATGTAATACAAGAAGATCAACATACTCAATTAGTCCGCGTAATAAAAGATTTAAAACATCAAACTGAATACCTCACTCTAGAAGTTATCAGTTATCTTTACTCTCAGACTATATAATGTAGAAGGAATTTGTGTTAAAAAGCAATATAGCCATTCCTATATCACTAAAGGAGCGGTATTTAATATTATAGATATATTGTCATCCTATTTAGAAAATTCAAATACAGAATTTACACTGCCAGATTAAATATATTTTACCTATAAAAGAGTATTCATCTTGGAATTCAGATTCGGTAGTTCTGGAATTATTTTATAGGTCCGTAATTCTTTCCAAACTGGATTATGATTTTAAGTATTATGGTTCAGCATTAAAAACTAAATTTAGGGAACTAGAAAATTTGCAAAACATAGGGGTCTATGGTTCATAACTGGGAACATTAGGTTTATACTAGTGATGGCCCAAAAATCGCAGCGCTGCTTTTTTATCATTGCTCCGACAAATGAACGGTTGCGATTCTGAAATCAGGAAAACACTGCTCACTACTTAGCAATTGTTTGGACTATTGCTCCGACTACTGCTCTAGAACAGCGAGTGGGAAAACGACGTCGTCTCTTTTGTTGAATGTTCCACTGCCTCTACTCATCCAGGCGTACTACACACTTCAAAACACATAGCCAGATGAAATATGTGCCGCTGCTGGCACTGCGCGTTTCTTTCTGTCACATAATTTCCTTCATAATCATGTTTCATCTTATTTTCCGAGAATTAAAATGAATACGATTTGGAATTTATCGCAAACACTAACGTGCCCACGCTTTTTCCACTATTTTTATGTGTAAGTGCTATCGTTTTTTTGTTGTTTTTTTTTTTGTTTCATTAATATTATAAATACAAACAACGACTGTCTAAAAAATAAATCAAATTTCTAATATTAAATAATTGTTTATCCTAAAAATCATTAAGCAAGACGCATGTATAAATATTGGAAATAGTCAGTTTTTACCTTTTTTTTTTGTTGCATTAAAATGCGTTATACGATTTACATTTACTTCTATTTCTTAAAATCTTGTAAATACCATTTTAAAAATATTTGTATTTTTAATTTCATTGTAAAACATAGTTTCTTCTAATAAAAACTCCGGGATGCAGTTAACGTAAGTGATTACATTTTTTAATCTTTACGTAGTCGCGAATTTTATAAATCTTTAGTATAACAATATTTTTAATTATGTAAAAAAATATTAATCTTTATTATCTGTTAATCAAACGTTTCGCACGTCAATTATGAGGGTAACAATTTTGTTTTGGGGCAAATGCTCCGGCGGAGCAGCAAAAAATCACTGCTCTTTTCAAAGAACTGCACTGAACAGTGCTGATCCGGCAAATCAGCTGCCGAGAACATCTCTAATTCATATACCCGCAGTTGTAATTAATATTTATCTTCTCTCTATTAGAAGGAACTCGTAACTGAAAATTTTTTGTTAAAATATTATAATTATAATTATCTCGATTTATGTAATGGTATTAATAATATCCGTATGAATTGGAAATATCACCAAAGCAGCAAAAATTATTCTATGCCATAAGTTTAGCTTAGTATTAATACCAGCATATCTGTCGATAATGTTTTTCAGTAAGCATAAAGCCAACTTTCTGAACTTCAAGATAAATATAGCGCTGTTCTCCAGATATAAACATATTTGTTCATCTTCCGTAATTAATGAAAAATTTCCAAGAAGTCTTTACGGATGATTCTAAGTCGGGGTTAAGTAACAGTATAAGAGGCACGACTTTTGCCGTGATTTAACTATTCAGGATTTTAAGCTCTCACGGGAGGCTTCTTTTGTTTTTTTTTGGCAAAACTCCTTGCTATAGCTGAGCCCCATTAGTTCATGTAAATTCTCAATGTTCTTAACGGTTCGGATAAATATGTGGTTTATAATAATAGCCTTAGTTCGTTATCATCAAAACTGTTCATTTAAATTAAGAACAGATGTACTAAACTCGTTGACTGTGAAGGAATAGTGCAGTTGTGTTGGATACACAGTGATCATGCTGGGTATAAAATAATGTAGCCGATTGTGCGGCTAAATAGGCCATGTTGGCTGGTATTTATTATCTACTTATTCTTTCTGAAAACTTAAAACCAAAGTTGAAAACACATTAAAGGTAATTTGCCATGAGCGCTAGCAAAGCAATAAGGAGGGTATGTAATATAAGCTGGTTCAACATGGACTTTCTTTGGATCCAAGGCACCATGAAGAATGTTGATGCTGCCGGACTGGTGCGTAATTTGTTACAATATTGTGCAGATTACGTATCAGTTATACACGCATGCTGCGAGGGTTAGCTAAAAAATAATCATACGATCATAAAATAACCGCAAAGCAACCAATAGAGCTCTGCGAGGGAGCATAACAAATTTACACTCCTCCTTTACCAGTAAACAAAACCTTTGTTAAAATACCTGTTCCGGTTTGCGTTCAGTAGCCGTGTTACAATGATAACGGGTACTGCCAACAATGAGCAGTGATTCAATTTTTAAACGCTAAAAACGTGAATTCTATCGATATTATTCGCCGTTTAAAAACGGTTTATGCTAGGGTGATACTGTTGATAGTACAGTGAATCAATAGATGATAAAATTTGGTGAATGTGAATTCGGTAAAGCAAATATTGGGGACAAAGTTTGCAGCGGACGACCAGTTTTTGTGACTGACGAAATTCGTCGCAAGAAAGTGGACGATTTTACTCAAAGTGACCGTTGAATCACGCAATATTGCGAATCATCTGGGAATATCGAAAGAACATGTAGGCCATATATCATTCAAGGACCTGGCTATCAAAAAATCTGCGCCGATTAACTGATGAAAACAAAAGGAAGCACCTCGCAAGCTGAAGTTCTTGCCTATTCCCCCCATCTGTGAAAATGACAATCTGTTTAAGTTGACCATTTATTAGTATATAATTACAAATAGATGCTGAGCAAATAGAAAAAAAAACAAAAACTGTAAGTGTACGCAAATACGCACAGTTGTACGTGAGAATTATTGATAGATATTAATTAATGAAAAGAAAGAGGAAACAATATTTTAATAAAAAATCAGAAATGTTAAATTTAAGCTTTGTACAATTAATTATCTTTTAACATATAGCCGACAGTAATAAAAATAAAAGTTAAATACAAAACTGATCTTAGGAAAACTAAACGGCCATTACAAATATAAATAAAACGTATAGAGCAAAATTTATTACCTTTGTAGGTGAACTTTCAATCCATTTGATGGTTGATTTAAATAAACAAACAATTGACTCTATTTCCTATAATAATAAAATAGTTCATTAATTATATAAAAATAATTAATTCCTTTCTTCTTCTTATATAATAAAATAATCAATTACGGAATAACTTACGGAAAATCGCCAATCAAATTTATCATTAGCAAACCATAAGAGATATCTATGTTTCATTTTTTAAATGGATATTTTTAATATCCTAATAAAACTCGTTTTAAAAAAGCAGTAAATAAAACTAAGTGAATTAGAATTTGGTACTCCGGCACGTAAATTGTTTTTGGGCATTCTCGTAAGTCATTTATACATTCATTTTTAAAAACAAAATAAAAATGTATCTGAAATAACTACTATATATTTCATTTTTAATTTAGAAATAAAAATAACTTGCGCGTTTTTTAATGTCTTATAAATATTTAATTTTTTTTTAATATAAAAACTGGTAAAAATCATATCGTTGTATAAAAAAGCCAAAAAAATTCATAGCGCGGTGTTATTTTTCACATTTTCTAAATGCTTATTTCAATATTTTCAATGTTTTTATTATGTTTTTAAGTAAAGGTTTAAACTGGTTCATTTAGTTCTACCATGTACGTTGAATTATAGTAAAATTTATTATTCGTTTAATTAATCAAATTATTATTAAACCAACTGATATTTTTATACACACAGGAATGGTAACCGAGAGAATTTAGAAAAGTTTAAAGATGTGATTGGTGTTATTTTAAATAACTGGAGTGGTCTAAAGGTGAAATTAACAATTTTCATTTTATTAATAATACAATTTACGCTTAAGCGACTAGATCATTTTATTTCCCAAAGTATTAGTTTTATTTCTTTAAATGATTTTATTCTTATTTTTCAAAACTTTATTTTGAACGTTATAATTTTCTTATCGTTTATGTTAACATATTTGTATATCTTGAACCTAATAGTAATAGGAAGTCAATGAAAATATTTTTATTTAATTAAATGTCACGTAATTGATACACTGTATATATATAGTGTTCACTTTTTTAATTTTACAGCTTGCTATCGAACATGGGATGGCCGGTGGATTTGGTACGATAATTGGAGATAAACTATACATTTTAATAGATCGTATTGCCCAAGTGTTAATTCCAAAAAGTAATTTTTATTTATAACACTAAAATTTACATTAATTGTACCTATAATCACTACAGAAAGAATAAAAAAAAGACAATTTATTTCTGTTAACAATATAACGCAACAGTAGTATTTCAGTTTAATTGTATTTATTTCAGAACGGGTTTCCTTTTGGACATTTACGTAATTTTCAGTAATTTTTCATAGAAGTAATTACTCTTTATGTAGCAAAAATTAACCAAAATTTTACGCTTGTATCAATAATACAACAAATTTAAAACCTAGTGTTTTAGGTAAAAATTTGCATTAATTTAAATGAGTTGTCAGAAGAACTATTTGTTTACAGTAACAAATACTTCGATTCTTTTATATATATTTTTTTTTATATCTGTTTCTTAAATTCTAATAATTGTAACTCTCTATGCCACTTAAAGTTAGTAGTAGGGATAGTTGAAATTTTTCAAAAAAAATGTTTAAATAATTTAATCTGTGATGTAATATCGATTAAGAGTATTATAGTTTTTTGAAAATCATGTATCATAGAATGTTTAACATGATTTTTATAGTATCGATTTTGTTCACATTGTAGTTCAGAAATATTACTCTTGTGTACGTATCTGACCATAAAGTTGTGGCATGCAGTAATTTCTTCTACATACTTTAATCCTTCTTAAAATTAATAATATCGATTTTTCATTACAATAAGAAAAATACCATAATTTTTTTTATGTTCTATTAATAGAGTTATAAATCTGACTGGTGAAGTTCGGTCATTCTATCTGGTGTTGTTTTGAAATATCTTAATTTTTCCATTCAACATCTTTATTATTAGTTGTGACGAATTTATTTAAATTTGATTTCTTACAAGAAAACATTTTTGGTTTCAGTTTTACCTTGGTTAAATTCTGCAGTTCATAAAACTTATTTGTATTTTTTAGGGTGGCTTTATTTAATCTATTAATTGTAATATATAATCTGTAAGAAAATATTATAATTGCAGTACCATCTGCATATAATTCAATATTTGTGGCTTTGAATTCAAGTATCTCATTATCGTATAAGATTAAATATGATCTAAGAGCGCTACCTTGAGAGACCCCGTAAATAGCAAATTTCATTTCGGGCTGAAAATCTTTTAATTGTATTCAAAAATTTCCAATATATGTTTTAATGAGAAATATTAAGATGGATATTTATATTTCATTAATTTAAAGACAATTCTATTTATCCATGTATTGAAACCCATGCTAGTATCCAGAGCGAATACCCTGAATATTTATTTAGATTAAAATTATCAGTTATGGTTGAATATATATTTGTTTGTCGCCTTGTAATACTAATATTAGGTTTAAAGCCAAACTAAGGCTTATTTGTTATTGAATTTAGATTACTGTACTCACGTATTCTTTGAGTTTTTCGAAAATCTTACTTAAATTACTTAAGAGGCTTATGGGTATGATATAAACCACAAAAGGATTTCTATCTTATTGTGGTAGTGGAATAAAAATTAAAATTTTTTAGGAAGTAGAATAGTATAATCTTAAGCATAAGTAATCAATGTGTTAACGTAAGAAGTAGTTTCCTTATCATAATAAATATTGCTAATAGAATCTCGACCTACGAAATTTTTATTTCTTATTTTTTTAATGCCTTATACTACTTCGAATTAATAAATTCGGAAAATAGTAATTTTTTAGTAAATTCAGCTGTTTATTTATTGCGTTTTTTCCGAGCGAATATGATACGTTGACATACCTTTATTTTGCTTAAATACTTAAGGAAATCGTCTGCTAGTAATTCAGTTTTATTTTTAACTAAGAAAGCGAATTACCGCCGTTACTATGTAATTCAACTGGAGAAAGTTCAGTTTGTTCTTTATTAAAGTACTTGTATACTTTTCGAATGTCGTTATTTTTTACGTTGAGATTCGTAAAAGTATGAATTTAATGTGCTGTTTCTTTTTTGATAAATTTGTTTAATCAATTACAATTTTTTAAAAATTAATGGTTTGCATATTTTTGACCTAATTTACAGAATTGTCTTTTTAGTTTGATTAGTGTTACAGTGTTGTTGGTAATATTAACTGATTTAAGTTTAGTATAATTAACTTTTGGAATAGATTTTTCTGTAGCTTTAAGAATTATTGTGCTAAAGTGTTTTATGCACAAACCTTTTACGACTCCAGTTTGATTTTTCTTAGGGGTTGGTAAAGTGAATGCCATATCGATGGTGTCCATAGTAACAAGTCGACACGAAAGGATTACAATATGAAGCGAAACAAAAAAATAATTAGTGTTAACAGCTGGTAATTAGCTGATCAACACTGTCCCAGATAGTGTTAATAATATACGAATAATACCATTAATTCAGTGAAGTACACTGATGACACTGATTATCATTAAACAGTTTCTTATTTCTCTCGTTTTAGCCCTGTAATAGTATATATTTTTTTCTAATTAACATGTACTTGTATATAGGGTCGATTATTTTAATGATATTGAAGAAAAAACAATTCCATTATGTAATTTTTTGGCTGAGAACTTTTTTGATAGATCTGTTATAATTATGTAAATATATAAAATTTGTAACGGCACTACAGATAGGAAGATTATTGTGTCAGTATTCCTTATGAAATATCGAAATTGATCACTAATATTTAATGTAAATATTTTGGTTCAAGTGAACTTATAATTTAGAAGACGAACTTTCACTTCAATAAATAACTAATCAATAAGATAAATATTATAAATGAATATGCTAGAAACGTTTTTGGAGAAATTTCATTTTCGGCTAGAAAAGAAAAACATACCAGTAAAGACGAATATAGTATATACTGTCTGAAAAAAACAAATCTCCCATCTTCAGTGAGAAAATAAAAGAAAAAAGAAATATTAGTAATGATAAATGCAATATATTAAATATGTCGATAATAAGATTACATTTAAATAATTTGATATTGCACATTTGTTATTATAATAATCAAAGTTGTATTTAACTATTTACATATGAGGATGATGAACTTACGTGCTTTACCAGTGAATATTAGATACTTTTTAAATATTTCAGTTGTGATTTATTCTAAATTTTAACTGATGCCTAATTTATATTATAATCGTACTTTTTATTGTCATCCTTAATTTTGATAGTCAAAGCTGGTATCATTATGTCAAATATTTTCAGCGTGATTAAACATTAAATTATTAACTATCTCTATTAAATTTTTCTTGTAATTTTCAAACGAAATTATGTTTATAATTTAAATGGTATGAAAAGGAAACAGTTATAGTACATTAATTATTACTTAAATTTTACTATTCGTATCAAACCATTAACTATGAAGATTAAACATATTTCTTTATATAAAATTCAATTTATTTACTTCACAGATACAGAATCGACATTTTTAGAGGATGTGATTGATGAAACAATGGATGATTTATTTAATACGGTTTTGGATGATAGCTCTTCTGAAGAAATTGCATTATTGATAACCGATTTAGCGGTAAAGTGGCAAAATGGTGACAGTAATACCGCTTACGAATATATTTCATCGCTACAGCATAAAGAAAACATAATTAATAACTACCCTTCCAGTAGAAAAACGGTATGATTATTGATTTGTTATTTCCGATTTCGTGTTACATACGTCCTCAAAGTAATAAGAAAATACTTTATAAACTGAAAACAAACATATGTATATGAATACACATAGATGTACGGTGGTTTACTTTATTTTTAGATTGCTAATCAAGTTGTTTTAAACCAACTTAATAAACAAGAAGTAGTTACCGATATTGATGTCTCCGATTCAAATATATCAATTAACAATGATGTAAATGACAGTAATGATTTGGACGACGGATGGCAAGTTGTAAAAAGACGTTAACTACAGTGTTAAAAGTGAAAAATATTGTCATTTCGTTGAAGGTTAACAAAATTGTTGTTAATATTTTTAATAAGCTTTATTTTAATTATACATCGAAGAATGTTTATATTATGTTCAGTTTTTAAATAAAAAAAATTGAAAAACATCAGCTCTTATTTTTTAGGTTAAATATTTTCGATTCTTTATTAAATATTTATAAACCGACAATAGACAACTGCGTAAAAAACCTGTAATTATTTATAAACATCATAACGTCGAAAAGTTTGTCATATATACGTTTTTCCGAAAATTTTATGTGGAATTGAAACAAAATATATTAACTTCTAATCGTACCAGATTTCGCAACTGAAAATAATGATTAGCAGTGCAAAGTTATTAAATAATGTTTAAAATTAATTCATTCTATGTATTTAATTATTTTTATTGTTTAGATTAAAAATGGAATCGAAAAGCATACAATTTTTATGAAAAATCAATTTGATACGCTGATTTATAGTAACCTGACTGATTGATAGAAAAACGCTGCGACAAATGTAGGCTATTTAAAGTAACTTCTCCGAAATCATAATCTTTAAATTCCTGCAATCAAAAAAATTATACATTTCAATAATAAATTTAAAAAAATCTATTTCAATAGATTAAAACGTTTTTATCGAGGATTTTCTTGAATTACAGCTAGTGTGTAAAATAAATCAATGTTGCTTTAGAATTAAGAGATTATACATACATACAGAAAATTAGAAAGAGATTGTTTTTACAATATTCCATATATTGCATGTTTTTTGTAGGATTAAGGACCATTTCAGACCGATTTTGTCAAGTTAAATCAGACTAATTCAACTAATTCAATTAAAATTGCATTACGACACATGCGTTTATCAACTATATTGACGTGATTAATTGAAGGTGAAAGGATACATATACATAAATGCTGTGTTGTAATGTAATTTTGATCGTTTTAATCAAATTAGTCAGATTTATCTTTGACTAATTTGATGTGAAATAGATCTTAATATCACTTGTGATTAAACATTGGAAATTAATAACTTAAAAAATTTCCTAGAAATATAACATTCTTTTATATGCAATGACTTACGAGATTCCGTCATAAAGTGTATTCTTTATTTTGTGTAAATTTGTATTCCGATTAAAAAAATAAATGAAACATTTTATTCAAAAGAAATTGAAATCATTAAGTTAATTTACATTATCTCTAAATTTTCTTTACATCTGTTAATATATTTTTATGGGTTAAAAAGGTGGCATATTCCAAGCGGAATATTTGAATAGATTTTTAGGGAAAATAGTGGACATCCCCTGTTTAAAATGGTATGGTTTTGAACGTGTTAAAACATATTGTTGACGAAATCTGTCCACCGTCTTCTCGGTCTACCTCGGTGTCGCTTTCCTCCAGGGTCATAATCCATTAATATCCCCACTGGGCTATTGTCTGCTTTCTTCATAATGTGACCATACCATGAGTCGCGCTTCCCCTAATTTCAAATGTATAGGTGCAACTCTTATACGCTCCTTTAGATCCTCGTTTTTGGTATGGTCGAAGAGTGTATGCCCAAGAGACCAACGTAACATTTTCATTTTAGCCACGTAAAGTTTTTGTTCCATTTTTGTAGTTGTTGCCCAGAATTCAACTCCATATAACATTGCAGATTTGATAACCGTTTCGTAAATCCTCCTCGTGAGGTGGATCGGTATTTTTTTGTCATATAATACCCCGGTTAACTACTTCCATTTCATCCGTGTTGTTTTGATCTAGGAATGTATGTCACATTGTGTATTCGCATTTGAGGTAATATTTGAACTGAACGGTCTTCCTTAACATTATGTTATCTATTTTAATAGATTCGTCTGTAGTTGTTCCACATTCCAAGTGCTCAGTTTTTCTGATGTTAAGTTTAAGTCCATTCTCCTGTAATCTATTTTTCCAAATATGCACGCAGCACTTTTCTAAATTGATTTTGCATTTATCTGCTAGGAAGGCGTTATCCGCGTATAGTAATGTCCACAGTACAGGAGTCTATAAGTCGGCCTTTATAATGTCCATACAAAGGATGAATAGTAGCGGCGATACGTTGCACCACGATTTCATAAAAAGAAAAAAAGGAAACAAGTGTTCAACAATGTTTTATCTTCTCTCATAAAGTAATATCAAAATAAATAAGGTTCTAAATGTACCGTTTACAGTCTTTATATTCTTCTTTATAGTGCCATACTCAGCTTCTGAGCATCGGCGACTACCTATTTGTACATCTCAGCAGTACAGACGTAGGTAGTGTACTAGGCAATTGTTATATGCAACGCAGGTGTACACACGCAAGACTACATTCAGAACTGATAGTAGCCGCTTGTTATCGTCCTACCAGTGTAATGACCTAGCGCGCATATGATGTTGAACGTGGTGCTATTAGCGATTATTTTATTTATTTATTTAATTCTTGTAATAAGTTCGTCGTCGCTCGGGATCGAACCCGTGATCTCCATAATGGAAGTCAAGCGCTCTAGCAACTAGGCTATCGCGACGACATCGTTTGCAGTGAGCACCTTAAATTTTTTACGTTGACCTCAGAGAAACCAACTTTGATTAAGAAACTCAGGATCACAAAACTTGGTTAAAGAAATTTATTTATTTAATATACAGCAAAGTAATGATGCTTAACTTTTTTTTTTTTTTTTTTTTTTTTTTGATCCCAGCTTTCACTGACTGTCTCGTACAACTTTTCATTTTATGTCAATTCGGATTTATTTTGCTTCGCTTTTAGTAATTTTTGTATATAAAAAAACTTTTCATATTAAACCGGGAAAAAAATGTATTTCCCAAATTTCTTGATTCGTATTAAATTTTGATTAATACACCGTTTTGCTTATAATCTCACCTATATTAAAATTGAAAAAAGGAGAAATAAATTTTTGTTTATACAGGTCATTTAAAATTTTTAGAAGCAACACTTGCTCATTAATAGTATTCCATTTCAGGAAACAAACAAAAAAATTCGATTTTTCTTCTTCATTGTTACTACTAATAAATACAGCGCACTTCGAAAGCAAGTACTGTTATAACTAAGGAACATTAATTTTGTTACAGTAAAAAATATTATTTTGTGTCACAATTTTTCAAAATTAATTTTATTAAAATATATTAATTAATTCAATCTTTTAATATCAATTTTAAATTTAGAAACAAAAAAGACGGTCGAGAGACAAATTTATTAAATATACCAGATCGTTTTCATGACAATGGATTTTTAAGCCACAAACCGAGAAACAATTAACAACAGATTGCGACAGTACGTTGTAGTGAAGTGAAAATCGCTGCTCAAACTACTGCATTTCTTAATTGACATTTCGAATTCTCTTTCCAAGACAATTCAACGTTTCCGCAATATCCAGATGGCATCAAATTTAGAACCTTGTTTATTTTGATATTGTATGAGGGAAGATAAAATATGTCAAACATAAATATAAAATAAATAAATTTCTTAGTAACAAACAAAAATAAGTATAAAATAATTTACTTTAAAAAATTATTTTATACTTATTTCCTGTTGTTAAGGAATTTATTTATTTTATATTTATAAATATTAACAAATAGGTTATGCACTTATATCGACATTTAAATATGTTAAATGATTATTTCCTTTTTTCTTTTTTGGAGATTCCTAAAACTTTATATCCTTTTTTAGCATACTTTATTTTTTAATAAAGTAATTGTATGTAGGAAACATATTCTTTTCGTTTCTGTATCAGTAGAGCATGAAATGAACTATAGTCAAAATTTTCGTTTAGTAACGGAATAAATACTATTACTAATCCTAATTTCGTCTGTTAACATTACGATGGTTAAATGTAATACTTAGAAAATAGTAAATTGCATATTCATTTGACAATCTTGCTATTAACGGTATGGAGGGATTATTTCCCTATGATTATCTTTCGATAATTTGTATTATCGATCAGTTCTAATAAATGTTTTTGTTGCAATTTCATGAAATACAATTTAACGTAAACACATTGTTTCATTTGAAAAACTGTAACAATGATATTGAATTTTCATGTGGCAAGTTTAATAACTGATGGCAAATAAATAGCATCAATAATTTCGTTTTTATAACAGCAGTTAGAAAATTTTTTGAACGGCTTAAATAAATATCTCTTACGCCTTTTAAATTGTTAACATAAGTCATTTTATTTGTTACAGATTATTTAAGCACAATGGCTAAAATAAAGATATGTTCATTTGGAATCGACGAAAAATATAGTATATTCAATAATCCAAATTTTCATTATAAAAATGATGTTGCGTTATTATATGTAAAGGATGCAGAGAATTTTTGGCAACATATTTTCGACTAAGATTGGCGAACGTATTTGGAAAATTCAGTATAATAAAATTCAATGAAAAAACGTCCAGTACTTCATTTTAAACTTTATCGGATTTTTTTTTTTTTGCAAAAACAGGTTTTTTCAAATTGTAGACAACAAAAAACAACTAGTATTCTAAGAACCAGAAAAGAAACACTTATAAAAGACGCGGGAATTTGGTTTGAGGAGTTTCTTTTAAAATAAAAGATCTGAAACTTTTGATTGTTTAACTGTCCATAATAAAGTTTCATGGAATTTATATATATGATTAAAAGAAAAATGTTCCCAAATAAATATGCTTGTTAGAATTCAATGTAATTTTTCATGGTGACCACCCAACCGGGATGTCGGGAATAAGCCTAGAATTTTGTTGTAAAACAAAGAAAAGAAGTAAAAATAGCCAAAAACGATATTTTTAATAAGAAAAAATCATTTGAAGCGAAAAATGAATGAATTTTTTAATGTACTTTACTCAACATAAATTACCAAGTTTTGTTTTATTCATATAAAATACACTGCGGCGATCAAATATTATCAATAGTAACAAAAAAAAAACATTCTTTTTTTTTTCGTACAATTCTAGTAATCAGGAAACCGGGAGAATTTGGACCAGTAAAACCGGGAATTTAAAAATTATATTTGAGTGGCCACGATGTTTTTATATGACGTCAAAAAAAAAATACTAACGACGGTCTAAAAATCAGAAACATTTTTTTAATGTTTTAATTAATCTTTTTATCGAAGCAATCAGTACCAAAGCCAATTACGCTTTGAAATCATCAGAACTCTTGGTGATATTTTTAAGCAATTATACCGAAAAAAGAAAACATTTTATCAATAACTATTGTAAGTCACCAAGTTCTAAGTTATCTAACAAGTGGTATACGAAATTTGACATTTTATTGATAAGAAAAATTACTTGACGTTCTCTGCATGGAATTACAAAACTGAATAATTACAAGTTTCATGGTTAATACAGGTGGATTTGATAAGTATTCTGCTATCAGATGCTATTATAGTGAGAAAAAAATTACGATTTATTGGGATTTCTTAGGAAACGAATAGCCTGTTCCATGATTCACTATACTATATACTAACAAACTTTGCATATAAAATCTGTTAAACCAAATTAGATTTTAAAACTTGTAGTAAAAGTTACCAATATAGTCGAAAATAGAAACAAAGCACTTCTTCATAAGTAACTGCTAGTTTTTTAAACAAACAGAAACAGAATACAGGGGTGCACTTGCCAAATGTCAGACAATTTAGGAAATAACATTCAAAATTTTTTTTTATTAAGAAATGAAATTCCGTAATTTTTAAATGTACATAATATTCAGTAATAAAAGGGGTGAATACCCTAAGAAACTAGTTTTTTTTTTAAACTGAAAGAGTCGCCTCAATAAATTTAATTTGAAACTTTATGGGAAAAATCAACTTTTATCTCATTTAATGAGACAAATAAATGGATTTCGTAATAAGTTAAAAAGAATTTTCAAACCTTATTTGAAGAAAAATAATTTAACACATTTCGTAAAATATCAGGAGTTAGCCGCGTATTTAAAAAAAAAAAAAACTGACGTACAATAACTTTTGAATGATTACTAAAAATGCAGTTTAATCCACCAAAAATCGGCATTTTAAATGCTGGCCCGTCGTTACTTTTAAGTTATCTAGCAATACTCGTAAACTTCTTTGTGTATCAATAAATCCTTAAAAAAACATTTTTGCTGTTTATACCCGGTTTAATCACATAACAAGTATCGCATTTATGTTAAAAATTGAAAATATTACAATTTTTGAATATTAAAAAGCAGTATAAATTTCAAATTTCACAGTATTAAAAAATATTCTAATAATTAAATCTATTTAACACAGAATAGTATTCTCGTTACGGCATGACGCGTTTTTTTTCTTTTTTGACATGAATATGTCGTGGCTGGGGGTCATTCCAAAAATTTCGCCGTCTCGCGAAATTTTACCATAATTCGTTGGGGTTTATTACAAATAACCGCTGATAATTGTACGGTAAGTATTCAATATTACAGGACTTGTTCACACTATTATAGTACTAACTGTTGCCTTCAACGTTTTTTTTATTTTTAATTTTATAATGCAATCAGCAAAACTATAGTGGTGAAAAAATAGTTTTTACCTGTTATGAAAGGAAATTTAATTTTTAATAATTTTCACAAATCATCAATCACATTATATGAAACGATCAAATTTATTATCGCTATGGGCACACAAACAGAACTGATTATGAAGTAGATATGATAATTCGATTCGAAACAACAAAGACAGAAATAGCTCTAAAATAGCTTATTTATGTTTTAAATTGTGAAATTTTATGCATTGAAGAGGAGTCCGAATGGATGACTGTCTTCCTTGATTATTTCACTGATTACATGAAACAGAAATACAAACCAACCGTAATAATAAATACATAGGCCGTTCCAAAGTAACTGAGAAGACAATCGCTTTTACAAAATGGCAGCGCTGTTTATGGCCTGTCAAACTATCAGGCGATAAATTTGGGTTCATCATCTATCGAATGAATTTTTTTTCTTATTTTATTGAAAACTTAAATCTGCAGGCCATTTTTAAAAATGGGGTTTTGAGCATTTAAAAAAACCAAAATTGAAAGAAATTTATTTGTCATGCAATACTTCAATGTTTTTTTTTTGGAAATATGAACCATTGCTTACCAAATGCAAGTTAGTACGCTTTTACCACTTCTGAAAGTGCTTGGCGTACTCTTTTTCTATAGCGCACTGAAGAAACTATGCACGGCGGCGATGGCTCTTTGATCTGTTGTGAACTGAACGCGTAGTAAAGGAATTTTTGGGGTAGTGAAGAGTTAAAAATAACATGAAGCGGGGTCCGTTGGGTGCTGAGAGTAGGAGAAAATTTCAATTTTTTTTTTTTGCGAATTTTTGAAACGCAGCCGTTGTGTGTAGGTGAGCATTATCATGCTGGAGGATGAGATTATTCTTGATATATCGCCTTTCTCGGTTACGTGTTTAAGTAATCTTCCGTCCACTGTCTAACAATACAAGGTATTAATCGTTTAATCTTTCAGAAAAATGTTCTGGTAAATTGGTCTTTTATAATTTGATTTTTTTCATCGTTTTTTGGCTGGTCAAAAAGGTGACCTGACAAAAGCGCACAAGACAAAAGCGCACAGGACAAAAGCGCACATGATAAAAACGCATCGGACAAAAGCGCACACGGATAAAAGCGCACACGGACAAAAACGCACATGGACAAAAGCGCACACGGACAAAAGCGCACACGGATAAAAGCGCACACGGACAAAAGCGCACACGGATAAAAGCGCACACGGACAAAAGCGCACATCGATTTGCAGAACAGAAGCTAATTTATTAATTTTTCCGTTCTCGGTAATTGCATCATTTGTGAAAAAGCAAAACTGGACAGTTGCCCGGCAAAGAATTTAAAATTCAAAAAAATTATTGGTAATCAGCGAAAACAAAGTAAAAATAATACAATTTTTTGTATGATTCACTAGTCATTTTTCTGTTTTTTTTTGTTCTTATATGTGTATTTGTTTGTTAATAATCATAGTGTCTATTGACTATGACCACTAGGAAGTTACCGTATATAAAAAATAAAATTTGTATCAATAATGTATTCAGGGGCGTCTCAAGCATCCCAAGTTGTGGGAGTGGTGCATTACCCAAAATACCGATTCATGAATTCATATAATTTAAAAATATTTTTTTTATACTGTATAGCTTATATAACAAAATGTTATATGGTGTTTTTTAATGATTTTCTTTAAACTTTTACAATGCGGGTCTTTTATTTTTTACTTCTGCAGTCAAAACTGATTTAGATCGAACTGCGAGGACTAAAAATATTTAAAAAAAAAAATTTTATTAAAAGACATCTCACCTTTTAATGCTAAGCCTATAAGACTTTGTAATAATGCTTTACTTTTTCAAACAGTGAGGGTAACTTTTATTTTACACTGTTGTATACTAACCGTTTCTTTATAAATTGTTTCAACTGGTCTGAATTTTCTTAATAATTTTTGCTTTTAAATTAGTATCGAAAAATCCGCAACTCTTTGTTAACTTAGTAAAAGTTTTCATTATATTTGACACTTCTATATCGTCAACTGTTTGTTTGCTTATTTCTTCTTCATCATTTTCATCATTGTTGTTTATTTGACTCTTTGATCGCGGTTTCATTGCTGATTAAAACAACTGTTGCAATATTTTTGTCAACGTTTAATTATTCCTTTGATAATAAATTTCCCGATGATCATTCTAATATTGTGAAAAACTTGAACTCTGTTTTTATTCCGCAATACTTCAAACTTTTGTATTAAGGGAATTTTACTTACTTTCATTTTAATATGATCAGAATAAAAAATATAAATATAATGATTGAATGATTTAAAACTGAACAGAATTCGCTGTTAATTAAGCGGTTTCTATTGTATAATTCTTTAAATTTCTACAAGTCTGTTTTAGTGACCTAAATTGTACGATTCTTGGCTGTTGTTAAGAAGTTCGCAATTCGAGCATAGTTGCAGACAAATACATAAATTAAATATATTTGCACTTCCTTGTTACTAGGTTAATATCTTGATGCGGAGGGATTAAAAACGTACACAAAAAAAATCTAAAATTTATTTCAATGAAGTAGTTCAGAAATTTAAATTATGGTGAAGTTGTGAAAGAGTTTCATGTAGAGTTGAGAAAAAATACGTCAAGAACATTATGTTTGATTTACTTGTTACTTAAAATAATCAAATTTCGAACTTTCAGCTAAAATTCATCTGCTTTTAAAATTCATTATTTTTAATTTCTAATATGGGAGAATTTAATTTTTTTAAATAAAATGAGCAGGGGCCGATACCTTCTGTGATTTTAATAATTTAAAATTATTTTTACTAAGAATTCTAAACGAAACGGTTATTTGCTTTATTATTATCTGTAAATGCCATTCGTTGTTGGAGAAATTTATTATTATGTTTTGTGGTGAATGTGGTTGACGGGGAGCCAATAAGTGGCCCATAAACGTAGGAAAAAGATGTATAGAAGAAAAGAAATTAAAAGTATTGTAGCAGAAATACAATTTTGTGGGCAAAATACTTTAAGGTGTATAAAAAAACATTAATCATTTGGCAAAATCATGATGTTTTCGTTATAAAACTCTTAATTCAAATATGAGATTTAATGTACTTAATTTTGAATTAATAATAAAATTGATAATGTTGAAGAGAAAGTTATGAGTCATTTACTGGGTAACTTACCAAAGGAATTAAGAGACGAATGTAATTTGAATATATGGAAAGACAAAATAAAAATATGGTTGATTGCGTAGTGCAAAGAATGAGAAATGGATAGTCATAGGAAAGGAACAGCGATAAGACGGGTAATTGATTGAAAGAGTAAAGAATTATAAATGATTTAATGAAAAAAAAAAAAAATGCTCAGTTCTAGCTGCATTACTTATGGCTTATGTGTAAATATTGTGGTACGATGTGCGATAGGTATAAATGTTGTGAATTAAAATTAAACGTAGAGTAGTAAAAATAGAAGTTAAGTTGAATTAAGTAATTATATATAAGACGAATATGATGTATTAGACTTAAGATGTATATAATGAATAAACGATATAATTATGTTGGGAACCCACAGACGGGCAATTGCCTTGTGGGACCCGAAAATTATTTAAAAAAAAAAAAAAAAAAAAAATATATATTTTATTGAAATTAATAAAAAATTTTTAAAATGGGCCGAATTTGAAAACAGCAATAAGCATATTATAAAATCTTTAATTAAAATATAAAATCTCCGAATTTAATGAGTCCGACTTTAAAAGTATGTATTTTATTTAAACTTGAAAAACTCTTTCTACTTTTGATCGACCCTGAAAAGGACAATATGCATTGAATTAAATGAAGCAAATGTTATATTTTATAATAGAAATTAATTGAGAAGTAAATTTTGATTTTGGTTTTTATTTTTTAACGTTTAACTTTGATTACAGTTTGACTGTTTTATGAGTATTTATTTTATTTACTACATTTTATCAAGAAAAAAGTAACATTAATGAAAACAAACGGTTTCCGCTTATCGTTGTATGTGAATGATCGGAAATTAATTTCAGCGCTCAAATGCTCACAAGACGGTGACAATAAAAAAAATGACCAGATTTGAATGCAAAAGGCAGTACATTTTATGATTTAAATGCAATTTTTGAAATACTTAAAAAACTTGTAAAATCTTCGCAAGAATTGAGAAGCATTTTCACGTCAATATGTAAACGTTCTATATGTTCCTTCAAAAATTTAAAGTTACATCTATTATATCTATTATTAATTTGATTCAAGAATTATTTTTTTTACTGGAATTGTAAATATTTTTCGAAAAGGTTAAAAAATTGAAAGAATTTTAAATAAGTCGTCATGAATACAAGAAGTAAAGACTTCAAAAACAGCTCTGTTTTTTTTTAAATCGAATGTTATAAAATCTTCATCACATGTAGTCTCCCCAGGGCTTCATCACAACTTTTTACCGCACAATGCACTTTGTATTTGAAAAATCAGGTTCGGGATTATGAATATTTTTTACAAAAAGAACCAGAGAGTTGATCAATGCAGAAATTTGTTTATCATTTTTCATTTTTTGAAATATTTTTACCGTACTTCGAATTAGTTGTGTAACATCAAACTTATTACTGAGTTCTCTGTTCAATGATTCCATTAAATTTTTGATTTTAAGCATGATACTTTTAGCAAAAAACAATGAACAAATAAAATCAAAATTAACTTTTTTTAAGCGGACCAAAGGTATAAACATGTGTTTTACTGTCAAAATCTTTATTTGTTTTAAAATACGAATTCAATTTTTTAAAACAATTCTCAGCCTTAACATTGTATTATAAAGAACTTTATCATTTGAAAATAACGTTTTCTAGTATTGGAAAGAATTTGAATTAAAGTCACTGTTGTCAGCCGAAATTTTAAACTAACGAATTTATTGTTTACACAAACAAAAACACAACAGATGATCATAGAAATAATAGTTAAATATAATCGGACCTTGTTACGCAAAATTAAAAATAATGAATTTTAAAAGCAGATGAATTTTAGCTGAAAGTTCGAAATTTGATTATTTTAAGTAACAAGTAAATCAAACATAATGTTCTTGACGTATTTTTTCTCAACTCTACATGAAACTCTTTCACAACTTCACCATAATTTAAATTTCTGAACTACTTCATTGAAATAAATTTTAGATTTTTTTTGTGTACGTTTTTAGTCCCTCCGCATCAAGATATTAACCTAGTAACAAGGAAGTGCAAATATATTTAATTTATGTATTTGTCTGCAACTATGCTCGAATTGCGAACTTCTTAACAACAGCCAAGAATCGTACAATTTAGGTCACTAAAACAGACTTGTAGAAATTTAAAGAATTATACAATAGAAACCGCTTAATTAACAGCGAATTCTGTTCAGTTTTAAATCATTCAATCATTATATTTATATTTTTTATTCTGATCATATTAAAATGAAAGTAAGTAAAATTCCCTTAATACAAAAGTTTGAAGTATTGCGGAATAAAAACAGAGTTCAAGTTTTTCACAATATTAGAATGATCATCGGGAAATTTATTATCAAAGGAATAATTAAACGTTGACAAAAATATTGCAACAGTTGTTTTAATCAGCAATGAAACCGCGATCAAAGAGTCAAATAAACAACAATGATGAAAATGATGAAGAAGAAATAAGCAAACAAACAGTTGACGATATAGAAGTGTCAAATATAATGAAAACTTTTACTAAGTTAACAAAGAGTTGCGGATTTTTCGATACTAATTTAAAAGCAAAAATTATTAAGAAAATTCAGACCAGTTGAAACAATTTATAAAGAAACGGTTAGTATACAACAGTGTAAAATAAAAGTTACCCTCACTGTTTGAAAAAGTAAAGCATTATTACAAAGTCTTATAGGCTTAGCATTAAAAGGTGAGATGTCTTTTAATAAAATTTTTTTTTTTAAATATTTTTAGTCCTCGCAGTTCGATCTAAATCAGTTTTGACTGCAGAAGTAAAAAATAAAAGACCCGCATTGTAAAAGTTTAAAGAAAATCATTAAAAAACACCATATAACATTTTGTTATATAAGCTATACAGTATAAAAAAAAATATTTTTAAATTATATGAATTCATGAATCGGTATTTTGGGTAATGCACCACTCCCACAACTTGGGATGCTTGAGACGCCCCTGAATACATTATTGATACAAATTTTATTTTTTATATACGGTAACTTCCTAGTGGTCATAGTCAATAGACACTATGATTATTAACAAACAAATACACATATAAGAACAAAAAAAAACAGAAAAATGACTAGTGAATCATACAAAAAATTGTATTATTTTTACTTTGTTTTCGCTGATTACCAATAATTTTTTTGAATTTTAAATTCTTTGCCGGGCAACTGTCCAGTTTTGCTTTTTCACAAATGATGCAATTACCGAGAACAGAAAAATTAATAAATTAGCTTCTGTTCTGCAAATCGATGTGCGCTTTTGTCCGTGTGCGCTTTTATCCGTGTGCGCTTTTGTCCGTGTGCGCTTTTGTCCGTGGGCGCTTTTATCCATGTGCGCTTTTATCCGTATGCGCTTTTATCCATGTGCGCTTTTATCCGTGTGCGCTTTTGTCCATGTGCGTTTTTGTCCGTGTGCGCTTTTATCCGTGTGCGCTTTTGTCCGATGCGTTTTTATCATGTGCGCTTTTGTCCTGTGCGCTTTTGTCTTGTGCGCTTTTGTCCGCGAACCGGTCAAAAACCCTAAATGCATTTTTTTTTAAATTTCCTGCAGAGTAGAGTTTTCAATGAAATGAGAGAAAAAAATGTAATCGGTAGATATTGAACCAAATTTTAACAGCTAATAATTTTCCAGACCATGAGCAGTATTGCCGCGACGTAAAAGCAATCGTCTGTTACTTTGGAACAGCCCACGTAAATAGATTTTATAAATTTAGCCTTTTTATAAGACAAATAATTCTCATGATGTTTGTTCCGATATCGTCATACAGAACATATATAGATCCAAAATAAATATCAACAAATTACGTATCAAGCAATGATAAGGACGATAAATAAATATAGCCCACTATAAGTGAAGTAATGTTAACTAAGAAGCGGTGTTTATACATTAAACACAATATCCGTACTTTTTTAGAAATTAATTTTTAAAATAATATTTATACATTTCTTATTGTTGTTTATAAGTACATAAGGTGTGTAGTAATATTACCTTTAATATAGGTAGAGCGTTGAACTTTTCTAGCTGTTTTGAGCGATCGTTTGCCTCATCTTTTGCAAACCTTGTATTCATTAATGTAACGTGTAATTTAACTTGTTCGCGTTCTTGGTCTTCTTCTCTCATTAAACCTGTAAACGTTATATATTTGGTAATATCACTTAATAGTTTAATCAGCTAAACTTAAAAAACACGATTGATCTGTGCAGTTATACAGCAACAGTCTGCAATTATGTTTGAACGATTGCTGACGAATATATTTTTTTGATAGTGTCAATTCCTGTAATAGAATAACAGGCGGTTTTCTCTTGCGTAGTTTCTAGTACTTAGTTAATTAGCATGATGTTTCATGCGCTGAATATTCCATATGTTAAGTTAAACATAACTATAATTTACATTTACACAATATTAAAGTCAAAACGAAGAAATCAGATTTTTTGCGCTATAAAGAGGAAGAGACTTGTCACTTTTCATGCTTTTTTGAACTTCTCGTCAACTTTGAAAGTTTAGTTAAGGAAATGAAAAACAATTCTGTTTCTGACAAAAAGCGATCTTTCTACCATAACACATGTTCGAAAAAAATTTTTTTTTTTGAAAAATTCGAGTTTTTGGCGCCTCAAAGGTCCAAATTCAAAGTTGAAACCTCGGATGCTACAAACTAGAGAAATATACGGGAGAGATGCGCACATTTTTAACCTGGTTTAAATTTTTTAAACTATAATACTGACAGCACTAGTTGCGCTTTTTTGAATTTTCCAGCAACTTCAAAAGTTTCGTTAAAGAAATGAAATTCGATTTCGTTCCTGGAATATAGTGACTTTCCATCGATATATCAATGCCCGGAAAACAAAAAATTCAAAAATTTGGAGCTTTCAGCGCCCTAGGGACCGAATTTTAAGACTGGAAACCCGAATGTTCTAAAATATGTACTATTTTTAATTTTATTCAAAATTTTTAATTATAATATACTTGCGCAGCAAGGGCGGGTTACATGTCATTTTTGCATTTTTTTAAACTTCTTTGCAACTTCGAACGGTTTTGTTCTTGGCAAATAATGACCTTTTCAACAATATATCACATGCTCGGGAAAAAAATATTTTTTTCAAAAATTTCGAGCTTTCGGCGCCCCGAGGGTTTAATTATAAAGTTGTTAGCTCGGCTATAATTTCCCTATAAAGTGGTCCTTCGTGCATAAGTTTGAGATATGTGTTGGTTTTCTTTACATTTTTACTCGAGCTACTGTTTACGTGAACATAATTTTTTTTCTGTTTTTGAGTCTAAAGGGGAGTCCATATAATTTTTTAACTGTAATTTTTTACTTTCATGAAAGAACTTCTACGCTTTGTTTTATATTTTGAATTTCACTTTTATAGGTTTATCTGGTGACGAGTTATGAATTTCTAAGTGATTTTTGAGGTCTATATTCCATATTATATATTCTTGACGGTTTTTGTTGTTTTTTTTTTTGGCGCCCAGGGTAATCGGTTAGTTTTAAGTTATAGATTGTCTTAAAGAGAATTTGAATTATAATTTACGATCCAATTTTGAAGTTTACAAGTCAATCCGTTCGTGAGTTATTGATTTGTATTTGATATTTTTGTCGTTTCTGAATCATCTTATTAGGATTCCGTACATTATATGTATACAAATCAGAGAGGCGTACATATTTACAATCAACATAATTAAAAATAACTAAAAACAAATAAAGTACGTAGTTTTAAGGTATTGAGAAAATATTTGTGTGCATATGAGGAACGAGTTACTGATAACAAATATGCTGCGCACGCACTGTATATCGTCCGCAGAAAAAATGTAATTTTAAATACGGTTTGTATAATTTTTTTTTTACTAGAAATGTAAATTTAGAAAATAGTGCAGAAAGCATAAGCTAGTTAAACATGTAAAGATATTTTAGCAGTTTAAATTTTTCTGTTTAAATTATGCTATTTATACTAAGACATTTTAAGTTGTCTAACGAACAAAAATTACAATAAAAAATTATACATTATCAACTTCCTTAATTTTCTTTTATCTTTATTATAATTTTATTACCAAATGCATCACTGATTTTAAAAAGTTTCCAATCATAATAATAATAATAATAATAATAATAAATTATACAGCTTAAGACTCATGGGACTAAAACGGAAAATGTAAAAATAACTTTTTTTTATATAAGATGTAACGAACCAAATAGCTGGTATTTTTGATTTAAATATTATATATATAAAAAAGAAAGAATTAATTAATTTGTTAATAAGAAGAAAAATTCGAATAGTTTATGTTATATTTCAGATGTAATTCAAGTGTTACTGTTATTTTTGTAATAAAATTAAAGTAAGGTAAAATTAGATTTTCATAAAGAACGATAAATGTATCGAGACCGAAGAAGTGGACTTTTGTAGCATATTATGGTGACATGCGTGCTAACTTTTGCCGTTATGTTTTATGGTATTGTATTAATGTTCACTTGTTGTCACCGGATTTCAAAATCAGAACAATAATTTGGCATTTGGCTACCGCGACATTTTCAGTTTTAATAGATCAATTTTAACTTTAATGAATATTGACAAGATCGGGGATTTGAATCCCGGAGAGAAATCATTAACGTAATCATTTATTGCATCGACTAATTTTCGGGTTTCTCTTTAAAAACAGAACATAAACATATCAAACATATCGAAATATATCTAGAATGTATGTATATGATTAAAAATTACCAGTTTTTGAGAAATATCTACAAATTTCGTTAGCGATCGTTTGTAACGTATTCTTAGAATTTAGTTCAATTACATTTGCGTACAAAACATTTACTTCCGTCGGATCGTCATTCATATAATCCAAGCCACGCATGCGTACTCTTATAGGTCGGTAATTCAATGTAGGTCTGAAAAGCATTATTCACGCGCACTTTAGTCGTTACTACATAATGTTTATTTGAAATTTATGGTAATTAAAGATATTCTAATTAATAATAATCTTATAATTAATAATAACCCACTATTTAAAATTAAAAATCAATCCTAAAATATCGATATATTGTATTTGTATTAGATTATAAGATGACAAATATGATATCGTTTTAATTTTTAACTTTATTTATTAATGCCATGATTCCATGTACGTAACTCTGAAACATGTCGGCTCTTTTTAATAATTTATAAAATATAATTTTCTGTAGTACGTGTTTTTTATAATATTCTTAACGAAATAGTCTTAAAAATAATTAAGTATCGGATGGGCATTATCAGTTAAAAATTGTATACAACGCTACTAATTGTTTGCAACGAACAACGCGCACTGTCTATATAGTCGCCTCTAATAAACAAACCCTAATTTTCAATTCCATAACAAACTACTTCCGCTTCGAATTCAATCTGGAATTTAATATAGCACTTCTTACTTTCGATTGATCTGTGTTCTAATATTTTCTAATATTTTTCAATAGCTGTCTAACGTGATTTTTAAACCCATACGTATTGCGACATTTTCACATAAGCAGCAAACTTTTACAGATTACCGGGTTCTAATCTTTATATTATCAAGTTCAATAAACCGACGATATGGAGACTTTTATTTGTTTATTTTCCGTTTCGTTATTTTATAATTTCAAATTTTTGCTTCGTAAAAATGGATTTATACATCCAGCACTAGCCAGTGTTCATTACACGCTTTATTTATCTTTAATTAAAAAATCTTGCAAATAGTACGATTTATTTATATCTGCTTATCTGATAAGACTAATAGAGACTGATAGCGAAATTACTTTTTTTATATTTTCTGTGAGCCGGACTAAATAACAACATTAAAATTTTCATCTCGCTTTTTAAAAATAGGCGTTGCTATCATTTTTACAAGATATTTTGACTAACGTACATTTCATTATTCAGTTATATTAACCATCAAAAAGTAAATAAAAATATAAATTCCGGATATAAATGTACGTAAACGTACATAATCACTTCCTCCGCAATCCTATCCATTATCTTGATGGCGCGTTTTTTGTCCTCAGGATCGATTATGGTTAACATCGTAATGGTTAAATGTAACCTTCTAGGTAGCTGAAATAAGTTCTTATCAATGGAGTCACCGCAAAGACTCGATACATTTCTCTTTAACAAATAAGAAGATTAAATAAATAGAAAGTGCAATCAGCACTTATTTTAATAATCAACAATATCAATTAAAATTAGCAAATAGCTAACAAAATTCATTTGAACTGGTTTTGCTGACGTGAAAATATATCAGATACACGTTAAATACGTTCCTGTTTTAAAAAGCGAGAAACTTCAAATTCCCACATGAAGTTCGATATACCATATTTACATTTTGACTGCTGATAAAAACACTCCATGCTTTATTCAGAATTGAAATTAATTATTAATGTCCATCTCTTCAATCTTAGGTTAGTATTGTAAAAGAATTTAAATTATTTTACGCTTTTTAGTGCATCTTACATATAAAACATCTGTTTTTAATTTTTTAAACTATAATTTTATTTATTAACAATTTCCAATCGGATTAAAATATAACTAACTCCCTTTCCTTTTAATCGTCTCTAGTTAATGATTCCTGGTTGATAAGCCCCTCCCAGCAAAAAACAGAAAGAAGAAACAATTAAAATAACGATGACCAATTCGAAAAAAAGAAAATAAAAAAGAAAGAAATATATTATGCATAACGTTTTAGAAGCGTTAAAATATCTTAATTTATCTTAAAATCATGAACATACTCGTATTTAGATAACCGGATGTAGCAAATAAAAGACAGTCTGGAAAATTAACTTCTTTTATTGTAAGTGTACAAGTTATAAAATATTTAAGTGTAAATCGCATGCTTTTTAAAATTCATTTAAAATTAAAAATTAAAACGCAATATATTAAAAAATATTTTACCACTGAAAACACGCGAAATACATTTCGGGTACAAAGTTCAATACTTCTTTTTTTTCTTCAAAATAGATGATGCGTTAATTTCTGATTTTAAGTAAATTTTCGAAAAATTAAGTTACGTAGTAAATTATTTATTTTACAACATTATAATATTCCAATGTATAAATCTAATTTTTGTTCCTGTTAAAATTACAACATGAAGTGGACGCAACTAAAAACTGAAATGTAAAAATTATAACAATCGATAGCAGATGTATTTCTTTTTGCCTTTATGTCATTTATGTACATTATCGTACGAGATGTTTTTTGACCTTTACTATTTACTCGCATAACTTATAATTGGTTCACACCTGATTTTCGTTGTACGAAATTCATTTTTATTGATACATGCAGTACGTAAAGCGAAGTATGTGATATTAATATACATAGGGTGATTATAATTAAAGTTTAAGTTCAAAACGCAATAAAAAAAGAACCACTTATCAGAATGGCGTCAAATTTGAACGAAATATTATTAAAAAATGGGAAAAACGCACGTCATAAAAAACAAAATAGTTCCAAATTTTAGGAACAGATGGCGCTGTAAGCATCATAATTTAAAAGGGTTCGACTATAAATGACAAATGAACCGTAAAACAACGGCTAAGGTGTAAATTACAAGTTAAACCAACTGTACTGTTCAGTGTGCATGACTGTACAGGTGTGATACTATTAGCTACGTAAGCCCATCCATCACGGCTAGGTCATATCACATCGGATGGGAAAAATTGGTTTTTAATTGTCTTGAGGCCAAAAACCGTATAGAAAGCATCCATTAAATCGGGTTTTAAATTTCGTGAGACTGGCGCAAAACATATTCAATATGCCGTCCACCGTTTTCTGCAACAAGTTGAAATCGAGAAACAGCATGTTCCACAATTGATCGAAGTGTCTCCGGGGTCACGTTCAGAATGTGTTGCGCAATGCGTGCCTTCAATTCAGCTAAGTTTGCAATTGGAGCACTGAACACAACATCTTTCAATAGCCCCATAGCCAGAAGCCACATGAATTAAGATCAGGTGATCGGGACAGCTACGCTGTAGGGAAATGTCGGCTGATAATTCTAGCATTTTCGAAATGCTGCTTCACTGGATTTACAATGTGCGGAGTAGCGCAATTTTAAATAAAAATGATCCCATCCATACATCCACGCTGTTGAAGAACTGGAATGACGTGGTTGCGCAAAAGACACTCATAGCGCTTATCAGTGACGGTATAGGTAACAGGACCGAAAGCACCCGTCTCCTCGAAAAAATATGGCCCTATGATAAATGATGCTGTAAATCCGCACCACACAATGACTTTTGCAGAATGAATTTGCGAGTGGATTTTCTATTGCCATATTCGGCAATTCTGTGTATTAACATATCCTTGTAGACGGAAATGGGCTTCGTCTATCCATAAAATTTTCCACGGCCATTTATTGTTCACTTCCATGCGAGCAAGAAATTCTAACCGCTGGCAGGTCAGCAGGAAGCAACTCCTGCACATGGATAATTTTGTATGGATAGCAATGCAGAATGTTTCGTAGAATTTTATGCACCGTACTCACAGGCCTGTCCAATGTTCGGGCAATTCCCCGTGCACTGTACGGTTGCATACCAGCGCTCGACTCCTGCACTGCTTTGGCCACTTCTTCAACTAACGTCGAATCAATTCTTTTCCTCCCTCTACCAGATTGCACATCAAAAGAACCCGTCTTTTCAAATTTCTGATAATTTTCTTCCGACCCCCGGCAGTCATCGGACCAACGCTTTTTTTCATACCCTTGAATCACGGCGAACTTCTCAGATGCGAAATGAGGAAAATCAGTGTACCCGGCGTTTTTATAACAACTGTAATGAGTCGTGCGCATGACAGGTATTTTCATTTACATATTCTGACGCTGACAGCGCCATCTGTTGCTAAATTGTGGAACTTTTTTTCTTGTGCCATTCGCTTTCCTCCTTCATCAATAATATTTCGTTCTAATTTGACGTCATTCTGGTCAGTGGTTCTTTTTTTATAGCGTTTTGAAACTTAAACTTTAATTATAATCGCTCTGTATAATTAAATATTTATTTACAAAGGTCGTAATAGAATTAATTTTTCGGTTATAAGACTAACATACTGTCCCCTTTAAGTTTATTACAAGATCATAGTTCATCATAAAAAACAGGAAAATTAAATTTTAAAACGCGATTTTTTCTTAAAATAATTTTAGTTTTATTAAAGTACTTTCGATATTTACGAGTTTTATGATAATTAAGAACGAAGAAAGAAAAAAAAAATGAAGGAAAAATGTTACACACCACAGTATCAAAATTCATATAAAATCCCATTAAATTTAAACACTGGCATGCTTACTGTTCTTCTTTTCTATAAAGGCGAATAGACCAACGCCCGTTATTAATTAAAAAGTGTGTTTCGAGAATTTAAATACGATTGTCTATAAACGTTTTGTGGAGAGCTAAGAAAAACTAACTCTTACCATAAACTGTTGGTACTTTCTCGCGACCGAATCGGAAACTATTGGAAGTGAAACAAAATGAGTATACGCGATGTTCTCCCTAATATTTTCTAGGAGTTTCTTGATTTTATAGCCTGCCCAAAGTACTCCTTGCTTTGTAGAACTAATCAGATCTATACAAACGACAAAAAGAATGTTTATATCCGATACTTTTTTAGATTAAACAAATCGCTCAACGATACGAAATTGCAAAATAAATGTCGTCTACACGATATTGACATGCAAAATATTTAAGACTCGGGTAACTTCTTTCTGAATTAATATTTCGCTTCATGCTCCAACGATGTCGAAAATCGTTTTTAAAAATTGTTATTAAGCAAATTATATATCACAAATCGCAATAATGAAACACAAAAGGTTATCAAAAGTTATTTCGTTTGCAGAATAGGGATTCCTTTAATTCTTTTTTGATACTTAAAATTATATTTGCGTGATATAAAGTCCACGAGCCGAAACCTTTTTTTCCAGATCATTTACAGCCGGCTAATACTTTCTAAGCAGCTTCATTTTGACAAGAACTTTTCTTTTGCGAAAATTAGCAAAAATGACCGAAAATAGAGTACGCAGGTGTAAAACTTGATTTGGTGACAATGCAAATTTTATTAATAGTAAATGTTGAGATAATTTTATAAAGAATTCGAAACAACATTTATCCTACAAAATAAATTACCCGATCTAGAGTGCCCCCCCCGCAAACATATAGCAATTACTAGTCATAAAAAGTTACTATCAGCCAGCTAATTTTTTTACTGTAGCTTGTTAAATATTACACCTTTGAAACAGCAGAAAAGAAGTATTCGATAATTTGTGAATGCAAATATTATAAAATATTCAAAAAAAAATGTATGAAAATATACAAAAATTAATTATAAACTATATTGAGATTTTAATAATTTGTTTCAGAATTCAAAAGTATACTCCAAGTAAAATTATTAATATCTCAATATATATGTAGTTTATAATTAATTTTTGAATATTTTAATATTTAAAAAAAAAAAATTGTTTTCATATTATTGTTTTGAATACTTTATGTTAGTTGCACTTATAGATTAATCCAATACGCTTCTTGAATGCTTATATTCTCTAAATTGTAATTTGATTATGAAAAATATTAAAATCCAAAAGGATATAAAGCAAAATTAACATTTCAATACAGTTTATAGTTCATTTTTGAATATTTTAACATTTTAATAAAAAAAAATCGTTTTCATATTATTGTTTTGAATATTTTATGTTAGTTTTACTTATAAATTAATCGAATAAGCTTCTTTTTTGTTGTTTCAAATGTATAAACATAAAAATAAATCAATTTTTATATCAAAAATGAATTTTTATTATTTTTTAATATGGCCTACCTTTTCAGTCAGTTAGCCAATTTGGAAAGTTATTCTACATTAAAAAAGACTGTAAAAAAAAAAATGGTTTCAAAATTGTACGAAAACGGTATCATAAAGAAAAATAATAATTTCGGAAAAAATCGCCTGTTTTTAATGGTTGTTATAAAATTTATGAACCGTTATTTTCTCTGAGTATAGTCTTTACATACCTCTATGACGTGTCCAAATTTCATTCAAATCGGTTAAGTCGTTTTTGAAAAAAAAAATATTTTCGGACTTTTCATTTTTTTTTGATTTGTTCAAAAATAAAAATAGGTAAAGGTATGAAACTAGAATGACCCACCCACGTATCTTATTAGCACTAACATACTCTCAAAAGATGATCAAAATCTCCGGAGAAGAATTAACTATGCTTAACGTTCTATGGTCTTTGCCGATAAGTTTCGAGTGCACACAACAATAATCATGTCATTAAATTAAAACGGTTTAATTAGATGCTTCGATTAACATTGTCTATAACCGAAACTAGCCAACAAATTTATATTTAAATTTATATAATAGTTAATTGTGTTTTTGTGTATTCAAACATTTGTGAATTATATAATTATCATTAGGAATTAACATAAATTGTTTACATAATGGAACAACATTTAAATAAATAATGAAAAATAATACCTATTTTTGAAGAATATTTATATTCGTTAAATGAAAGAACACAATTTGTAGTCATTTCAATTCGGTTTTGTTTACATTTACCTTTTCCAATTACCAGTCCAACTAAAGATCTGAAACGTTAATAAAAATGTTTTAATTTATTGGCCAATCGTTGTACTTTTAAGGCGTTTGAAAATTTTCAAAAAGCAAATTATTGCTATTTTAAATGATGTTTTTAAATAACAAAGCATTTAAAGTAAAGATAATTACGTCAACGTTTTACGAGTCCTTTAGGATAAAAAAGATAATGTAAACACACGTACCATTAGTTTTAACCGCTCTGTAGAAACTTAAAATCATTATAGTAAAATGTTTAGAACAAATAAATGGTATGTATTACTTGCATAAAAATAAAAAAATAATACATTTCATCAGATCGCACATTAATAATTTGCGCTTGTTATTGTATCGGTTTATGTGTCACTGAAAATATATAACTTTTTTGAATTTCAACGCGTTAAAAATAATGATAAAATCAGAAATAAAGTATTTTCACATAATGGTTCTCCGATTAAGTTTAAATACAGTTTACTCCTGCATGTTTCAAAATACTTTTTGCATACTGTTTCAATAGTCTTTGTTTCAGCCAACTATTTACCATTTCACATTCAGAATTTTATTACGATTATTTTTCGATGCATAATTAGACGATTAAATTTAATCATATCATTAGCCGGAAAGAGAAACGAAGTGTTTGTGCTTGAAATTTCACTCCAAACTTCTAAATTTAACTCTTTAAAATATTCTGATGTTCCCGTAAACACTATGTTTTGCTTCAATTTCATCTTTCTAACAGTTTATAAGCAAAAAATAAATAATCAGTTAGTATGGAATTTCATAAAATAAATTAACGGTGTTATATATTGTCCTATCTTAAAATGATAATAAGGAACACTTTAATCATTAAAAAACTATGGTGAAATCATTTTTTTTTTTTTTTTATTAAGATATGAAATGAAAATATGACCGAATTATTTTATTGTTTATAACACAGAAATAGATACCAACTTCGGAACATAACAAGATCCCCTATGAATATCACCCTCTTGACCACAAATATACATATCTTGAACATCTTCATCATTTTCGATTAACTCAGCAACATCTTCATAATGTTCTATCTCTTCATCCTCTTCAACATCTAGCAAGATTATAATCAATTGATTATAAATTTTATTTGTAAAATGTGAATAACAAAAATAAAAGTAATTTAAACGATGATGAAAAACGCAACTTTTCTAAAATGCTAACCGTTACGGATTTTGATACTGTTCATTTTGAAACCAGATGTATGAATATTGGTAATAGAATAAAAGTTTAAAAGTTTTTAAAAAAACTGTAAAGTCAAACTTATGATACATTGCACTTTATAAAAATATTTCGAATTACAATTCTATTAATGACACGCAACTTTTTGTAATGATTTTACAAAAACAAAGATGCATTAATGTTTATTTACTGGTGTTATTACGGTGATGTATAACAGTAAGATATTTATATTAATTTCGTTATTTATACGCTAATATGTTTTGAAAATGTAAATCATAATTTACTAGTCAGACATTTGAGGATAACAAAAAGTACAATTCTATTAAGACTTTACGCTCGATTCAAATCGGATGAAGCATTATAAACGCATCTTTGCAATGTCATTAATTCAATTACTAAGCTTCGTGCCTCTTATGACTCTTCTTCGTTGATTCAATTTTGGACAATTTCCTTTGCTTCATTTTGAACTATTCATTGTCATTATGGTATTAATTGGGTCGATAGTCTTCCTCAAGGGTCTTTTTTCTTCTATCTATCCAATTAAAATACATCTTTCAATATTATTCTTTTCCTTTCGTACAATACGTCCATTATATTTTTGGATATTTCATTGACCTTTTACAGAAAGATAGTTTTCAATGTTCAACTGCTTCAAAATCGATGTGTTTGTACTTTTTGTTGTCTATGAACATATAATGATTGAAATATTACAATTATTAAAGCTGTAAAAAAAACATATTGTCATCGTTTTTGTTTGATTTATATCGAAAGAGGATATAAACCAAAGAGTACTATCAAAAAATGATAAAAAAAATTACACTAATTGTGCGGTACATCAGTACTTGGTATTTGCTGTACGGATGACACTGTTATATTGACAAATAGTTTAAAAGACTTCCAAAATATTTAGTCAATAAATTAATGAAATCGAATTGGTCATAAACATCGTAAAAAAATTAATTTTACGGCATTACATAAAAGCTAGACAAGTAGACCCTTTCTCAATTTGGAGAATAATTTGACAGAACGAGAATACTTTTGGGGCTAATTAACTGGAAATTTAAAATTTGATCGTGAAATTAAAACAAAAATATGCTAGGCCAAAAATGTGTTAAATAAAATCGCTTTTAAATTGTAGCTTCGATTTCGCAATCGATGGAGTTATATCTGATATAATCCGCTTAAATATACTGCATAGGAAGTTTGATGTAGTTAGTTTCTTTTATGAAACGGTGAAAGATATTCCAGTTCTGAGTGGAATGCCGCATGCCAAAAATAACACGGAAAAATTATATTCAAATAAAGAAGGAATTTTAACAACTATTAAATAATGTTAATTAATCAAAATTATTATGGAAGATAAAATAGGATAAATGTGAATCACGTTTAGAAAACATGCGGTATCAGCTGACTCTACTGGTACAATTTGAGAGGAATTTAAAAACAAACAGTCTTTAATTATCAACAAGCAGAATACGACCAACGATCAACAAGAAAAATATACTTTAAAACTTACCATAAACTTGATGGTATTCATCTTGCGGATATATATCATAAAAAATCAAATAATGCTGCCCTTCGACTGTTACAGTAGGACAGTTTTCCACATCTGTTATTCCGAACTTGCCAGCGTTCATTATATTTGTGTGCAACTTAATTCATGCCCATAATCTGAAATGAAAATTGATATTTACCTTTTCTATGCTTCATACTGCGAAAATATAAAACAAAAATAAAAACCAATTTAAAAATATAATAAACATTATCGTTTGTTAAATATTCAATATTATTTTGCAAATTTAACTTTTAAATAATCAGTTCCAGTTATTTTTGTACCAAAATAAGAATTTCGTTATTTATATTTCATGCAATACAATAATATCAAATAAAAATCAATAAAGAAAAACAATAGATAACTAAAAAAAGGAGACTGCAGACTTAAAAATTCGAACAATTTGACAGGAATGTAAAGAAATTATAAAAATATCAGCAGCAAAGCAAGCGTGAAAAAACAATTATTATTTTTTAGAATATTCAGTGTAAATAACTGAAAATACATAGAAATATTACCATAAATTTTCTAAGTCTGTAAAACTAGTTATAATCGAATTGAATTTACGGGGCAAAATTTTAATATATATTCAAGTTATAGCTTAAAATCAAAGATTAAAAAAATTATCGTAAAACCCCGCATTCCTTTCCATATGCGTTTGTACTTTGTAGTATCCGCATAGTCGAAAAGATGTCACAAAACAAAAAAAAATACGTGAATACGAATTTTCATTACTGATAAGCATACAGAACAGAGGGACACTTAAAACAACAATAACTTAAGATACATCTCATGCTTAACAGAATGTAACCCGATTTTGAGTATAAGTTTGCAGCGTTGGTAATCGAACGGAAAAATTTTACGGAGCAATTAGAGTGCAATCAATCGGTCGTGATGGAAATTATTTATGATTACACTCAACTGAATCTAACAGGATTTTAAGTAGATAGAAGTTAGTAATGATAATATATACTAATTATCGCAGTTTCTAAATTAAAATATATTTAGAATTTCGCATTAAGAAGTATGTACATCAGTTTTTTCAGAAGTCTCAAAACTTACAGAGGTTAAATACTAAGTACTGTTCACGTAAATTAAATAATAATATAAGTTATAATTTTATTGATGTAATTGTATTTATGTATCCATTTTTTTCATTAAAGGTTATACTCCGTCAAACAATGGTTTTAACAACAAATTATCCGTTGGAAATTACTCCGTATTTCGATGTGCAGGCATTTTCATTTTAAGCAGTATTACAAATAACGGGATTCATATATAATATTCTCATAATATTTCTTTTCATAATAAAATTAATTTTATCTTCATAATAAAGAAATCATTAATTGCCGACTGATGGTGCTGTAATCGCTGTGATAAATTTTCCGTTCGATTACCAACGCTGCAAACTTATACTCAAAATCGGGTTACATTCTGTTAAGCTTTAGTGATGTGTAGTTCGTGAACGAACTGATTGAAAGAACTGATTCATGAAAAAGAACTGAAAGAAATGATTCACAAAACTTAAAAAAACCGGTTCTGTATGAACTGTTTTGGATGAAACGCGAATGAACAGAATGAGCCGGAGCGAATAGACCGGACAGACAAAATAAAAATGATTACAAAAATCACGGCTTTATTTCATTTGGTTCGGAAGATATAGTCCGAACAGACAAAATAAAAACGATTACACAGTTGCTTAGTATAGTAAGATTTGTTTACATGTAGATCTCTAAAAGATTTTCGAAAACAATCAGTTCTTTGGGAACCGGATCTTTGAATCAGTTCTTTATAGTGAACTGTTCCGCAGAAAGAACTGTGAAACCCATCACTATTAAGCTTCCAGAACACTTCTGATACGTTTTGGATGTTCCTGTTGCACTCCGAGGCATATATTGCAGTTAGCTTTCCCAAGAATAAACAAAACTGCTTTCACTGCGATATGTTTTAGAGGTTTCTATATTTTTACGTCTTCTTTTTCTTTATCCGCCGTTTCCAAATTGAAGGTTGGCGATCCACGATTGAAAATTTTCTTTTACAATGGCCGATCGGAGGAGTTGTATAGAAGGGCAGTCGAACTAGTTGATTCATGTTTTCTAAAAATATAATTTGTTACTTTTTTTTTGGCCTTCTCCAGGTTGCGATATATTTTTTGAAAATTCATGTTTTCATGAGGTATTTTTCAATACACAATACGAAAGAAAAATTTACAACCTTACTTTTCGCGCTCAGTACATACATATATAAATTCGGCCCTTTGTGCCTCGCCCCTTGACTCCGCTTAGTATAGAACGAGGAAAATTGACGTAATATTTTTCGGTTGCGCGGCAAAAAATAAAATAAAATAAATAAATCTTTATTTAATGTGACATTTTGGGATTCATTTTTGTGGCAGAAACAGTGAAGGGGATCGAGCTAAGATGACGTTGTCATTAATGTACATATAAAAATGTATATGTATATTCAAACAAAATCATCTAGATTTTTTTTTTTTTTTATTATTATTTATTGGATATACTGTCCTGCGAGGCACAGGTTGTTGTAACTAGAGTCATCTTCTCTAGTTAGTAGTCACTCGACCATCATACGGTGCTAGCTTTACCAGCGACGAAACGAAACAACAACTGGATGAGTTCAGTACATTCACGTCGTGCAGGGTGGTAATTTTCTGTTCGGGAGGCTTAGCACTGATTAGAAAAGCAAAATCGGAACTCACAAGACACCGCTGATAGAAAAACGGAGGAGGGTTCACTTGCCGAAGGTGTTTCTTTCATTAAATACCATTAAGCTTTTTACTGTGTAACAACAGCAGGCTATCAGCAATTCGCTCGTGGCATATGTGCCCCAGTCGGATTGGTGAATACTAATCTAGAGCGAGTCGGCGGGTGTCCGGTGCCTTAAAACCGAGCTCTTTTGGCTAAGGGAGTGAACCCTGACAGAAAATCCGCTGGAAGGCAACGGAAAACCACCGGTGTACGTTTTTCACGGGACACTTTTATGTTCTGCACTTCTGCTACTTTCAACGATGGAAAACAAAAAGGCCAAGGTCCTCAGTCCGGGGCAGTTGTTTAGTCAACAGAGGGTGCTAAGAATCTCCCTGTCCAAGTTGAAAACTAGCAGAAATTTCGTTGTTGCTATCTGGAATGTTAGAAACTTCGGCCATCTTAGCTGAAAGTTTAGAGGATCTACAGCGATGCAACATAGGACAAAAATTTGGAGTTAAAATTGATGTGTCTAAAACAAAATTTATGGTAGTTAGCTGCTCACCAATGTGCAGAAGAGGCGCTATATATTAATGGAGAACCAGTTCAAAAGGTTGAGAAATTCAAATACTTAGGCTCAGTGATCAACTGAAAATTAAATTGTGACGAAGAAATTAAAATCGGAAGATTAAAGGTCATTAAATGTTATATATGGCCGGTATTGCTATACGGTGTAGAGACGTGGTCTATAAAGAAAATATCTGGAAAGCGGCTTATGGCGGTGGAAAAAGTAACAAATATAGAAGTTCTAAGAAGAGCAGCAGTTAATAGAGAAATGTGAAAAATTATTCAAAAAAGGAAAATTACATATTTTGGCCACATAATCCGTGGAGAAGAATACCGCATTTTAGAAACCATACTGCAAGGTAGAATAGAGAGCAAACGGCCACGAGACAGGAAGAAGTTTGGATGGATAATGAACATAAAAGACTGGACGGGATTAAAGAAATTTGAAGATTTGGTGAAAGCGGCAAGAAACAGAACATTAACTTAGCCGACGCGTCAATGACGTAGGGCATCAGAAGAAGAATTGGATATACTGCTAAAACCTATCTCGTTCACAACAGACTTGTACAAAAAATAAAAATTATTATTCTTGTATGTTGTATTTTTTCAAATATATCATTGCGTGCGCACGTGTATGATATGTGTGTTTTATTTGCATAAAATTATTAAAAACATTTGAATGAAAAATATGCATTTTCGAATTTAGAACTCTTGAAATATTCAGATAGAAAGTATTAAAATGGTAATTGAAGGCAAAAAATTGATGCATTATATGCAAAATTTGAACCTTAATGACAAACTTTCCTCTTTCTTTCTTTTAAGGTCCAATTTCTCATATATAGTAGCAAATTAGGTAACACAATGACAAATTGTGTAACTTACATTTTACAGTTTGCTTCCAGTTGAAGTTTTAGAGGGTTTTCAGCCAAAAATGCATGTTTTCATTTTTTCGGACTTGTTTCATCTGTTCTAAAAATCCGAAAAAATTCAGAAAAACATTTTATTATAATATTCGTAACATATATCAATTTCGTTGTGGTTAGTTGAATTTCAAAAGGTTTTTCAACCAAAAGCGTATGTTTTTTTAAAATTTTTGACATGTTCCACTCGTTCCTATTTCAAAAATCTGAAATAATTCAGGAAAACTTGTTATCTTACGTAACACATATCTATTCCCTTGTTATTAGTTGAATTTCAAGAGGTTTTTCAGCCAAAAACGCATGATTTTATTTATTTTTTAACTTGTTCTACCCGTTTCAAAAATCTGAAAAAATTCAGGAAAACTTGTTATCTTCAAATACGTAATATATATCTATTCCGCTGTTATTAGTTGAATTTCAATAGGGTTTTCAGCCAAAAATGCATCTTCTTATTTTTTTTGAACCTCTTCCGCCACTTTTAAAAATCTGAAAAAATTTCAGTAGATAGTTTACACTATACATGTTATATATTTTTTTCGTCGTTACTGAATTTTTAAAAAAATTTTCATGACATTTTAAAAATTTTGAACGTTTCTAAAAATTTGAATTTAGCATATAGAAATCTGAAAAAAAAATCGCCGAACTTTTCATTATCTTTAACCTCCAGCAAGAATTTTTAAAATCGATCGAAAAATGACTGACATACCGTAGAAAAACCGAAAATCACAAAATGGTGACTACAGGAGCTCCCTGTGATACTAGGAGTCTGAAATTTTCCGCATCAACTACTTTTTTCATGTCCTAGATTATATATATTTTTTTTTATAAAGTTTGACTCAAACGCACTTTTACCCCTCTTAACCGGCTAGACCCTTTCTCTAGTATTTGTTTAAATGGTTATTTCAATGTTCGTTGTATACATCAACTGTTTGTCTGATAGCCGGAATTAATTTGTTACACTGTATCGTGAAAAAAGTAGTCACTAATCGGGTGAAGTGTGTGTTAGTGTTGAACCGCCTGTAACTGGAGACCTCGTTTGCAGAAGTTTCAGATCCGTAAAACCCGAATAAATTAGACCCCGTAAATATTTTTATTTTACCGACAACTGCTCTGAATGTTACATTAGCAACTGGAAGAAAACTGCTTAGTCGGTTGATGATATACTTCACTTTTTATAAAGCAACCTCGTTAATGAAATTGGAAGGCTTCATTTTTATTTTATTGCTTCCTTTTTATAATGGAGTTGTAGAGTGCGTTGATATAGTCCGATAAAGGCAAATGAGATTCGTTTGAAAATTTGCCGTTTTTTTGTTTATTTATTTTTTAATATATATATATATCACCCAGAAACGCCGATAAGAGAGGTTAAGTATATCTTTTTTCCTCCATCACTCCCGTCATTTAAAATTACTACTAAAAGTTTAGTTAAGCGCAAATTAAATCAAACGAATAATATAAGAAGTAATAAAAATAAAATAAAACACAAAGTTCATATAGCTACTCTGAATGCAAGGTCACTTAAAAGCCCAGAAAGCCTGATTGAATTAGAAGTATTTTAGTAATCTAATATTAAAATTTTGGGATTTTTTGAAGTAAGAAGACCTGGAGAAAAAATTATACACACACAAAAGGGAAACCTATTTTATTATGTAGGTAACAACTCGGAACAAAAAGGAGTCGGTTTTATTAGTAAAAATGAATATATAAGTGATGTAGTAGGGACAAAGGGGATTAACGACAGAATAGCAATCTTAAAAATAAAAATCAATAAAGTTATACTAATATGTATTCAAGTTTGTGCTCCGGCTACAGCTGCAGAGGATTAGGAAATAGAAAATTTCTACGAAAATTTAAGAAACATTTTAAATTCAATTAAAATAAAAAACAACTTAATAATTATGGGAGATTGGAATAGCCAGATAGGGCAAAGACAGAAAAGTGAAAAACAAACAATGGGTTTGCATGGTTATGGGAAACGAAACGAAATGGGTTGGATGCTCATAAGATTCTGTTAAGAATTCAATCTAAAAATAGTAAATAGTCTATTTAAAAAAAAGGATAGGAAATAGATCGTCATGGATATCTCCAAACCAACACTATAAATCACTAATAGACTATATACTAGTACCTAGCAAGAATCAGTCAATTATAAATTTCGAAATAAAAGGTTTGAATGAGTTTAGCTTCTATACAGATCATAGACTGCTAATTATAACAATTGCAATTGATAAAGAAAAATACTACAAGAGAGTCACAAAAAATTCATATATAGGACTATACTACGAAAAGTACGAAAACATAATTAGTGAAGAGTTAGGGAAGATAAACTTAAGTAGAGATCAAGAGATTGACGAATTATGTAACGCCATATCTCAAACAATAACGTCAACATTCATAAACACATCCAAGAAAAAACGTGGAAATATCCCAAAAATAGACGAAGTATTTACCAATAGAAGAATGGAAATTTAAAAAATCGTTAACCGGTCTCCAAAAGAAAAAATTGAATTCAATTTAGATTCGAGAGCCATAAGAAATAAAATAAGAGAACGGGACTGAGCGCAAAAAAATGAAATTATTAATATTTTAGAAGGAAGTAAAAATATAAAACTACTAAAAAAGAAACAAAGTATAGGTACATAATGGGCAACTGATTTTATGAACCTGAAAAGGGAGAAAATATGAGATAGAAAATAAATAAATAACTTCATAACTAAATATTATAAAAATTTGCATAATGACATAGATAACGATCACGGTATAAGCAATTCTGTTGAAACTAGTTTTCCAATAGAACCAGAATTTTTGAATGAAGAAGTAGAGAAGATAGTAGAAATATTGAGACGCAACAAAAGCCCAGGCAGTGACAAAATAATGAACGAACACATAAAATTGGGAGGTTTACAATTAATAAAAATCTTAACGATCCTATTTAATAGAATTTTAAAAACAGGCATTATTCCCTGTAAGTGGAAGTACTCTGATATAATATTGTTGTTTAAAAAGGGGGATCGACGCAAAATTAAAAACTACCGTCCAATATATTTAAGTTTGACTATTTCAAAAAATATTTTAAAGTTGTTAGAAAATAAAATACAGCATATTATAAGAGTCGAGCAACCTGTAGATCAAGCTGATTTCAGAAGGTCGTTCACTACAATAGATCACCTATTATATGTCATGAACCAAGTCATTGAGAAGTGCATAGAATATCAAGCCGAAATATACATGGCTCTTATTGACTATAATAAAACTTTCGCCTCTTTAAAACATCAGTACTTATTTGCGTCACTTAAAAGTCAAGAAGTCCCAGAAAACTACATAATATTAATAAAAAAATATGTATAAGGACTTTAGAGCCAGAATATTAATAGGTGTAGAAGGTCGGTACTTTGATATTAAGAAAAGGGTTAGACAGGGAGACCCATTATCGCCGGTTTTGTTTAACCTGCTTTGGAAGATATTTTTAGGAAGTTGCACTGGGATAACAAAGGTTTAAACATAAATGGAAAAAGAATTTCCAATTTAAGATTTGCGGATGACGCGGTTCTCTTGTCAAATTCCTTGGAAGAACTAAAAACTATGATAACAGAATTATACGATGCGGGAAGAAAAACCGGGCTTTCCATGAATATCGGAAAAAACGAAAATGTTTATAGAAAACCGAAACGCTAAAATAGTACTAGTAAACGGAATGGTTATAGAAATAGTAAATCAAGTAACGTACCTAGGTTAGCAATTATCTTTCGAAAATCGTACTGCAAAGGAGGTAAATACTAGAATAAAGAAAGCTTGGAACAAGTATTGGGCACTAAAATATACTTTTAAAGGCCCTTTTAACAATTACCACAAGTATCTAATTTTTAACGCGACTATTATACCCAGTCTAACATACGGCAGTCAAACCTGGTGTCTGACTTCAAAAATTATTAATAAAATAAAGGTAACACAAAATACAATCAACAATCTATTTTAAATATTAAGAAAAAAGATAAAGTACCACTCAAACTGATAAAACAAAAATTAAAAAATAATATAGATGCAATCAAATATGTTAGAGGACAAAAATGGGCTTGGGCTGGTCATGTAGCGAGAATGAAGGATGACAGATGGACATATACTTTCTGGTTTCTTGCACATTATAAAAGAAGAAGGGGACATTAGTTGACAAGGTGGAGGGACGATTTTAATAATTTTTTATTGAACAAAAATTTTCAGAGAGTAGCCATAGATAGGATTGAATGGGAGAGATTACAGGAAACCTGCTCATCATGGACCGAGGAAATTTAATATTTAATTTTTTCTATATCAAATTTATACTATTCATGTTTGTTGTATAGTTTAAGAATTTTCTCAATAGAGGTTTATTATTATTATTATATGTATTTTTTTTTCCGAGTGTTTAATGTTACCCTTTTATTTTTAATTACAAAAAAAAGACTATATTTTTGTTTTTTATTTTTTTTAAATATATTTACAAATATAAATCTAGGCGCCGTGCGTAACTCTACCTGGGCTATTACGGCACCTAGACTCACTAGAAATTACAGAAGGCGGGGCAGTCTGTTCGATGCTACAAAATTCAACAGTGCCCGAATACAATCCGGGTGGTTCGACAACAGATGGCGGGCTGAGGTATGACTAGAAGTACGGGAAGTATGCCAGCTAATAAATCTTGTGTCTGCCTGATCAAATCTTCGTTAATAATTAGAGACGGTTCGAACCAGGAATGAATCCAGTGGGGGATTGGGGGGTGCCCCCCCCCGAACGCTGTTTAAGAATGTGGCAATTTCATAGGAAATAAAATTCTTTTTATTCGGCTTTGTTTACAGTTGTGTCAAAAGTTGCTGCCAAAACATTTTGAAATGATTCAATTAGGCCGTGGTTACCATCCATGCGAATAGACGCGAGTAGCGAATAAACGAGTACATATGAATGTTTAATTACATTGAAAGTAATGGCAGAGGATACCGTTACGCGAATTTTACTCGCGAGAATTTCATTCGTTTATTCTCCTGATCATCCCCCCCCCCATTGAACTCACGCACGCATTTTTTCACAGTACACGCATGAACAGTAGGCTAATGTCGATCTCAAATGCAACTTTGTGGGAAATTACATGTAAGGAGCACAGTAAAAGAGAACTGGTAAAAGCACTATGGAATGAAGTTACGAAAGTATATATGAAAATTACATTGCTACGAACAAGAAAAGTTAAAATATTTTTCATGTTTATTACTTTAAAATACGTGTATATAACAAAATTAGCTATTTTTAGGTAATGTAAAATAAGTTTTAAAAATATTTCTGACATTATTTGTAGCAAACGTCGCTCTATTTGCACTTCCTCCGTACACATTAAATTCATTTACATTAACATATCCTTTTTCAGTTTGTAATAATGTAATCAGGTCGATACCTTCTTTATCAATAATCATGCTACATAGCAGACATATAGTTTTTACATAAGCATGCTCGAACGCCGCTTTGAAGCGAAGAAAATTATATAAATAGAGGGAAATGAGTGGAAAAAGTATTAGCATACTAAATGCGTGTTCGCGCTTTCATAATCGATCTAGTGAAAATAAAGTTTGTTTCGTATTATCTCGAGTCAATACATTCAGCAGTTTGATTTTTTTCGTAGGATAACACAATCAGTGGTATCTGTGTCGGGAAGACACTACCAGAATGGAAGGGGCCGAAGAGGAAGGAATTGGTCCCTCCTCTTCGAACACCTGCAAAAGAAATAATCGTGATAATCAGGTAAATAATAAAGTATCTAATATTAACAATAATAATAGCAAAGTAATGAATGTAGTGTCGGATGGAAAACCGACGACGTTGTTATATGAGGAAGAGATAGATTACACAGCATATAAAGTTAGGTAATAATATTTTTTTATCTTCGATTAGCAGGAATATTAAAAAATTTAGATTACGAGTATATCGATAGTGTGTTAGTAGAAATTAAAAGATCGGGACGGTCTAAAGTGAGTATTGAATGCAAAAATAGGTTCGGGGCAAATAATATATAATTTTAGACGACAAAATATTAAATTACAGTTCGAATGCGCATATATTTCACTTTTTTATTTAACTAGGTCTGTAATAACCTCGATTTCTCAAAACAGGAAATATTAGAGGATTTCGATTGCGGTCTTCTTTCTAATTATAAAATTATTTAACTAAATAATAGGGTACACAGGGTGGAAGTAATGGTTATTTTCCATCGAAATCAATGCAAATTTTTTACTATGGGCATTCAATCCCTAAATACGCTTTTATTGATAGGATACGATTTCCAGTACAAGCTTATGTATAACCAATAAATAAATGTTTTCTATGTTTTCAGTACTCCCACCCGTAAAAACTGTAATTTTAATAAGATGTATCTGTTGTTCCTCGGATAAACATTATAAAGTGGAATGAAAGGTAGAAAGTAAGAAGAATATTATTTTAATTGTCATCAAAATCACGCCTCGATGTTTCAAAACTGCGCGGAAAGGATCAGGCAGCAAAATATCAAGTTGTTAATGTGGCGTAAGAATTTGAGTTTTTCGGAAACTTCGGCCGAAATACCAACTGTAAGCAAAAAATACTTAACCGACTTTATTTTTTAGATTACGAGTATAATACAATACGGAAACGAAATAATAGTAACAGGTTTAGCCTTCTGTAAAATGAAGAATTTCCATAGCTTTCCGGGTCAGAGAGTATTAAACGATTCAACTTGCATTCCAGAAGATGAATATCTTCCAATTAGTGGTTACCGTTCAACGGAACAAATTAAAATAAGGAAGATACAATATTTGCTCAGGAAAATACTGCAGGATCATTTAAAAGTAATAAGTAAATGCACGCTCAAATGGCATTCACAACAACGTCAGCAATGCCACTTGCTTATTTATAACATTTTAGTTCATTGAAAAAAAATTCATTTTTAATGTTATACAATTTCGTTGACTTTTCGTACGCAAACGTTGCCTTCATGGTCACACGTTACGTACCAAACTTCATTGCACAATATAAGTGACGGTCGCTAAGAAAAGGTACACAGTGTCGGAAAACAAGTTTTTGAGAAAAACACGTTTAAAGTAGTATATAATATACTTTAAGGTAATTTTAAAAATACAATTACGATTTACAACAGGAAAAAAATTGTTTTCACCAGTTTGATCTATTTCACGTTAACGAGCATGCTTTCAGGTGTCCGAAACCGTTGTTAAGTCAAAACCACATTTTCGACACACATTATGTACCTCTTCTCAGCGACCATCACATATGGTGATAACAGATTTTGAGTTCCGCGCATTGCAACTTTAAATTTACCGAGAGAATTTACAGTACTGCACCGATATAAAAACATTATTCACTACTGCATTAAATATTAACTTAGAAAAAAAAAAATATAAAAAAATAAATTATTCTAGCATATTTTTATTTCCTTTTTAATCGATGAAATGCGTTATTCGTAATTTATTTATTGTCCTAATTTCGAAAGTGCACATTCATAACGGATTTAAAGTCAAAATCTCAAATAAGCTTTATTATCGAAACTTCTTTTAATTTTTTAATTATTAAAATAAATGCTTCTATATAATATACCCACTTAAAAAATTAATTTAAGCAAAATTACTTATACAGATAACAACAAAACGAAAATTACAATTTAACATACATAATACAAAATAGCATTATAAAAGCTAAGTTTCAATTATTTAAAAAGTAAAAACAATTGAAGAAATATTTTTTTTGCATAAATAATTGAATAAATCAGAATTCGTCGTCAGACACATCGACAAATTTATACGCTATCGAACGAGTAGTGCACTGTCTCTGCGGTCTGGTCGAATAGGGTACATTTTCAACGTGTTTCGATTTAGATTTGCGCGAAGATGATACGATTTTTTCGGCAATATTTTCAGTTTCCTTCTCAACAACGGATCTGAAATATAATAACAAATATTACCGAATTTCTTCAATAATAAAAAAAAAAATAAAACAGAAGTATCACGTTTCTTAAATAATTCTGATCCGAATCAGAAATTACAAAAATAAATCTTTTAGTTATGTCACATTGAGATCACATATTTTATATAAATATCTGTAAGAACGACCACGAACTTCATACAAAATAAAATGGACCGAAAGCAATTTAAAAAGGTACAAAAAAAAAAAAAAAAAAAAGATAATGGCTGAAAAAATGGTGAGATAAGATTTTATTTTTTATTACTGACTTAACTTAATCTTTACGAGCAGAATAAGTATTTATAGAGGATAAGGAATAAACAGTACAAACGGAAAAAAGGTCTACTATGCGAGATTTATTACGACTATATATACGAGGGTGATTTGAAAAGTTTCGGGCCTTGCTGAGAAATAGCGCTGCTAAGGTTAATTCATCAAGCGCTTACGCAGTCCCATCCTTCACAGCGTCACTAAACAAGTTTCAACTTGTTTGAAAACATATTACCAGTTTTATGGCAGTTTCAAGTAGAGAAGTCGTGCGTTAAGTAAAAAATGGAAAAAAAAACGAAATACGAGCTGTGATTAAATATCACTTTTTTAAAAGGTTTAAATGCAACACAAATACAATCTGAGCTCGATTTTAAAGGAGTCTTCTCTTTCAAAAACCACTGTTCAACGCTGGGTTGTAAAATTTAAGATGGGTCGTACGAGCATAGAAGATGAACCACGCAGTGAATGCTCGATAGAAGCAATTACGCCAGAAATCGTCGAAAAAATACACAAATTGTTGATGAAGCTTGAGTTCACCACTATACTCCTGACTCGTCCAAAGAACAATTTAGGCAATGGATTGAGAAAGGTCAAGCAGCTCTGAAGAAAGCAAAGATGATTTTGTCCTTCAACAAAATCATGGCGATGGTTTTCTGGGATGCACGCGGAATAATCTTCATCGACTATCTTGAAAAAGGTAAAACAATAAATGGAGCATATTACGCGGCCCTGCTTCAACGTTTAAGCGAAGAAATAAAAAAAAAAAACAACTCCGCATTTGGCAAAGAAGAAAATCCTTTTCCATCAAGATAATGCGCCTGCTCACACTTCTGTGGTCGCGATGGCAAAAATTAACGAATTAATGTTTGAATTGCTTCCGCATCTGCCCTATTCGCCAGAATTGGCACCGTGCGACTATCATCTATTCCCCAATTTGAAGAAATAGCTCGGAGAAAAAAGATTTGCAAATGATAGTGAGGTGATCGTCGGTGTTGATGAATATTTTCGAGACCTTCCTGAAGAAACCTACAAGGTCGGTATTAATAAACTTTGCGAGCGATGGAGCAAATGCGGGAGCCTAAATGGAGACTATATTGAGAAATAAAGCGTTGTTTTCATAAAAATATGTTTTTTTTATTGAGAGGCCCGGAACTTTTGAAACCACCCTCGTATAGTTCCGATGGAGAAAACTGTTAAAGAAGAATGCGAAGAAAATGAAGATAATGAAAGTTAAAGAGAGAGAAGATACCGGAATCGTAAAACAATTGAAACATATTTAGGCACGGAGATAATTAAAATATAAAAAGAGGCGTGAAATAGATGTTTTTAATGAAAAGAAAAAGAATACTTCGTTATAGTGACAAAGTTTATCTTTACCGTGTTCAGCTGTCTGCGGTAATTATCGGTGAGGTCGTTTTAATTCTCTAATTCGATCGTTTTCATTATTACTTATCAGCAATAGTATTATTAATTATTATTTCGATTATTTGTATCGTCATCGTTTGTATTATTTATTTCTTTTAGTTTTAGCGTAATCGAATGTCTGGCACGTCTGACAAGAAAGGCAGACCTACCCCTAATTCTTCTTGTTCCAATTCCAAAAACGTGGCCAACGTTGTTCAATCTAAAACGTCGAACAAATGTAGTAAATCTCAATAGCAACCCGGTTCTCCATCTTCTTCCAATAGATCCTCTTAGTAATGTCGCAGCTCCGAACAATAACGTTCCGACAGAAACTGCCGATAACTTAGTCGAAATGAACGAAACCGTCACTTATAGTATTTCATTGATTTGGTTTAAACACAATGAAGCACGAAATAAACCTGCTCAAATATTGGAAGAGGAAGCAGTAAGAGAAGATCAGATAGCTTACAGAACACTTTTAGAATCGGAGATAATGAGAAGACTAGTGATGAGGAAACAATAAGAACAGTGCGTAGAATAGCAATAGATTCCGTATAGAAAATTGAACAGACGGAGGGAAGCTTAAAAGATTCAGAATAATTCAAGGCGGGACAGAGAAAGGCAGAGCTAACTCCACTTGACCTTTCAGAATCGTCAGTATAGATGGTAATGTGTGCAGGAAATAGAGAACCAAAAGCATAGAAGAATTCAGCTCTGACATGTTGAGGAACAAATTTAGAACAGAACGGTAAAGAAAGATACATGTAAACATGATTCACCCTGAAATAAACGTTTGATGGTTATTCCTTTCGATGGAGCCAACAGACCGCTGATGATAATGAGACTAGACTGATGAAGTAAAGAAGGAAATTTAAAGGCATCACAATATTCGCACTAAACGCACGCTTTTCATATTATTTTATGCGATTTGCTGCATTATAGTCGAATAGGTTGCGATTGATTTCGGAAGATACACGAGACCGATAGTGTAACTCCAGCGGAAGCCATCATATGCATCAAATAATACACAGCGAAAAAGTAGGGAAAGATTAAGTCGCTTTAAATTTATCAGTAACAGCTACATACTTTACCGATACTCTTACATATATATTAACTAGTCGGCTCGAGAAAAAAGTAAAATAAAAATGTAATAGATTTAAACCGGCATCGATATTTTACAAATCCACTTTAAAAATCGAAAATTCCGCGTTGCTAGTATCGATTATTTTGAATAATTTTCTTCTGCACAAAATTTATTATTTTACGACAATGGTGAAATTGATCTCGTTTCCGGTAATACGAATAAGTGGTGCTTGTCGCATGGAAATAAAGAAGGCGGTCAAACGAAAAATAATAAATATTTAAAAAGGCGGTGAAAAGATTCAATAATTCGCGTAATTATATGTTATGAAACTTTTAACTAAAATTACATATTGTAACTGAAAAAAGTATGCGAAAATCATGGATCATCAAGTATGTATTTACACCAATTATTCCAGATTTTAATGTGAAATTCGGTATTTTAAATTCCGACAAAGCATGTAACGTGATATTTTATACATATAAGATAAAATACGGGGTTATATTTTTCATTTCCATTTTGTAATCGTCTCATATTACTTATGCATAAAATAATACATCACCAATATTCGTAATCACCCTATACTAATTATAAATTTTAAATCGGGTTTGTTGCATATACTGATATATCTCCAGATCATTATCCCCAACCACATTTTATTTCATTTATTTTTGCATGTTCAAATGATTATTAAATCGCATGACAAATTAGAAAAACACTACGTAACAAGACAATTAGTAAAACTTCTATCACCAACTCTCTAATCTGTTTCTTTCTCATCCGTCAGTCTTTATCGCAGAAAAAGTTATACCTGTGTAACTGATAACTTATTAATTTATTTACTTTAGAGGAACCTTTTCTTTTCTTCTATTCTTTTTTTATTTTGTTTTTAATTTTATTACATTAAAAATAAGGGAAAAATGATAAATATAATAAATCATTTTTGTACCTGTCTCGTTACAAGTATTTATTAAGAACTCAGTTTTTTTGTATATGGCTTATACACGGACGATAATCCGAATTTCTTTTTAGTGTAGTATAACACATAGGCTGAAATGTAGCATGAACAACTTTGATTTCAATTCCACACCACATTACAGTCTGATGAATTATTAATAAAAATACCGTGTATCAATTTATTTAAAAAACAAGAAATTGAGCGTTTGTTTTTTTGTGTATTTTTTTAACGCCTGCTTTTATATATATATGAAAAAAAAAAAAAAAAAACAAAAAAAAAACTATATTTATATTAACTTTAGAGAGGAAAAAAACAATGTCTCGATTACGAGCAAAAATAAAAAAGTCTGCAAATTTCACGTTATAACTCATCTATAGAGAATGGCAATAGAGCTCATAAAAGTTATAACTGGGTCAGTCTTGAGAAAAATAAAGATATGCACGAGAACAGCCACAGCGACGTTCGACTGAATAAAACTTTGTGTTGTTTCAAAATAAATTCCGACCTTAGAATTCGAATGTTAAAATGTTGTATATTTACAGTTTTATTCTACAGACACTAAAAGTGTATAAAAAGCGGTCATCAAAAAATCTTGCAAATGTCTAGAAGCTTTTGAAACTATGGACTATCGGCGAATAGTTAAAAACTTCTCAGTACACCATATTAAAAAAACGAAACGGTTTTACAATGAATCGGGAAGGAAATAATTTTAAAGTGTCAATTAAGCAGAGAAAAATTACATATTTTGACTGATTAAAGGGAAAGAAAAAATTCAATTTACCGCGTGTTATTATACAAGGAGCGATCAATGTGGATAACGACTTATTAGAAAACCCCTTAAATATTGATGGCTTGAAAAACTAAGGCGCGATGGACCGAATGCCATTATCAAAATTGTTCAGAGAGGTCGCGAAAATCCCTACGCAGCAAAGAAGAATCTTAAAGTGAAGGATATTGAAAATAATTTGTTTCGAAAAAGATCGAAATGTCTCACTGCCTTTTCTGTCAGAATTAAAAAATCATCCTGAAGGATACATATGAAGTCTATTTTCGAAAAATGTTAATTTTTGAAACGTTAAAACTAAATCTTAATAACTACTTTTAAACTATTTCTCTTTTAACTCAAATTTTCATTTTTTTAGAGTGAATTATCTGAATTTTTGTGTTTAAAATAAGAAAAATTTTATTTCCTAATACAACTATTTAGTAAGATTTAAATATCACGTTTAAAAATAACCATTTTGATCATTCGTAGTTAAAAAGTATGTGAAATTTAAAAATATTCACACTGAAAACAAATGTATGAAAATAAAACTCCTAGGTGTACAATACGCGACAAAAACTTGAGCAAACGAGTAATTGTTTCTTTTTTCTTATTTTTTCTCATTTTCATTGAAAATAGTTTTTTTACAAGTGTAAATAAAACTTCTGCTACGCATACAACTAAACTACCATTGTTTATTATAAAAAGCATTTTAAAAAACACTAAGAAATTATCTTAAATATATAGTACTACTATTTAAGACTCGGAAAGCACTCGCAGACTGGTGCAGCGCAATATGTGTATATCTAATTTACTGCACGTATCGTAAATAATAGAAATTTATAAACATACATGCACGTTTGCGTTAATAACGTAAGGAAAAAACTAAAAAAAAAACCAATAAATATTATAAAATATAAATATTGTCAAAGAAATATTAAAGCAACGTGTAAAAAACTGAGTATTTTTCGAACTATATCGGACATGTGTGTTTTTATCTTGTCGATTAAACAGAGCGTGTGAAAAATTGTAAATTTATTTTATGTGGTTTCGAATAAAAAATTAAAAAAGAAAGAGTATAAAATCGACATTACGGTCGTTGTTTTAATGCTGTTTTTACGTCATAAAAACTACGATGTGGCGGAATAATTTGAGCAGTACCGCGTAATTTTATAGAAAAATGTAATATTAGTCAATATTAGTCGCTGTTTTATCGTCAGTAGATTTACACGTCTATAAATTAAAAATGTAGTTTTTTTTTCTTTTTTTTTTTACATTGAAGAAATATTATTATGGACATGAGCTTCATGTCGGGGGGGGGGGGGTACCGCGTAGATTAAATAAATAGAAAAAGAACCAAATTCGAAGGAAAATTTATTGTGTGAAGAACTACATATGAAGATGATTCGTTTGTTCAAAAATATTTTTCTTGTATAATTACATAATAAAATAAATGGACGATTTATTTCTATAATCGTCGAATTCTGTTTGTATTTTTATAATCTAGGGGACTCATTCAATACGGTTCAAGTCGTTAGAAGCGTACCTGAAAATTAACCAATAAGGAGAGATACCTTCTTTCAGGTTCACGACTTCAGATCGTTCTTTTGCAGCCTGTATCAATTTTTCTATCATAGTGCTACCCATAGTTGTGAAAATAAGGGGGAAAAAAAGAGCTAATCAAATCGTTGAATAGGAGTTCATCATAAAGGCTTTGTGAAGTAGTATTGTTAGCGAAAATTTCTCGACTGCGACAAATGCAAAATCGACAGACTGCCGCGGTACTGTAGGATACTAGATCGCAGCGGAAGTATGTAAGCAACATGAACCGGAATATTTAGTTTTAAAAACGCGAAATCTTAGACAAATGGCGCAGTTTTTTTTAACATTCGAAAAGGTCGTAAGTAGACAACGTTTATTATTATTTGCAACAAAATTACTAATTTTATTTTTAACATAAAAGGAATCCCCTGTTAATTATTCAGTTCGAGGTAAAATTATATAAAAAAATCAGCTATCAACTTTATCTTTTTTTCCGTTTTAAAGTAAAGTAACAATATTCTCGTGTCGTAAAATTATATTTTCCTAGTAGTATTACTTCTCGAATAGCCCTTCCTTAAAATCAGAGACTACCTGAGCTTTTTAGTTCAAATATTTGTAATAAATGTGGAATCTAGATTTTGCTTTATACTTTACTATTAATATAAATAATGATAATATTTACTCTATGTTTTAAATTAATAACTAATTTCTTCACTGATAATCACACGACGTTGTATTTTTATTACAAGCCTGAATGAGTTGACACATCAGCAAGACAAGATTAAAAATTTGTTAATATGCAAACAGACACGTTTATTTAAAAGGTGTTACCGCAACATTCAAAGCGTATTACGTACGATGATCCTTTGGAGCGTATTTGACGATAGAAAATAAAGATATTCTAAATAAAAGATGAAAAATGCTAGACAAATCTCGGCATAGTCGTCTGTTTAGCAGACAGATCGGGAATAATTTAAATCGAACCCGATAACAATAAAAAAAACTTAGCTTAACCTCGTTGAAAATTTTACAGATACAGCGAACCACGAACTGGTGATTACGTATAAAATCCGTTAATTTTTTGCAGGCTATATCATTGTTTAATAAAGCGTTTCTGTAGCACTTTTTCTTTTAAATTCCCAATTTTAATAATAATAATAATAAAAAACAAAACATTCTATCAATTCTAAATAACTTTATTTTTCACTTTTTTCCCGTTGTTACTCTAAAACAATGCATCGCTATGTTACACTCTGCCATAGCAGTAAATTGACTTTTCGCAGGCTCCATGAAAAAAAAAAAAAACAGCATAAATCTCTCTCTCTCTCTCTCTATATATATATATATATATATACGCATTTTTCATTTTGCAGGTTGTCATTCACGCAAAACCAAAAAGAATTTGCTGTTTATTCCCACTTAATTTATTTCTTTCGGTCATGACAAAATAACTATGTAATTTATTTTATTAATATTTACATAGACAAATCCGTTTTCTGTATCTGTTTTATCGTTACATTACGGTCTCATTCACGTTTTCGATAATGCAACTTTGATAGATTATTTATAATCAATCTGTTCTTGTACGTAACAACGTAGTAACTAGCAGTTTAAAATTCTGAAAATCTTCATTTAGACATGGAAGACTATGCGAAGAAACACCTATTTAAATGGAATTAAGAATTTTTATCACGCTTGACAGAAAGAATAACAATCTGTTTCATAAATGACCACGCTATAATTTACAATTACATTAAAACCACACTATGCAATTTATAAGGTATGTATGTGCGTGTATGTGTACATGTTGTGTACATACATATATGACGAGGACGAAAATAATACATAAAACCGAATTATATATTTACCTTTGTTCGTTTAAAAAAAAAAAATTAAATTTGCGTTTCCGCCGATCACGTATACACTTCGTTAACTCTTAAATCCTGTAAGTTTCAGAATTTTAAACTAAAATTTAATTCATTCAAAAAATAGCGCATGCGCATTAGCATAAAACACAATAATGTAATATATGTAAAATATTTTTAAATTGCGCGAAGCTAAACAAGTAAAAATTAAAACAACGGTAAGCTTCAGCAATAATATAAACACACATTTAAGCTATACTAAAGCATGTACTGTGTGTGTATGCATGTGTATATCTGTACGTATGTCTGAAAGCTATCTACTCTACTTGCGTACTAAATACTTGAAACTAAACGCTGCATTCTTTCATTTGAACTGGCACTTAGGTATACAGCAAAATTTTAGAGCCTATATTAATTAGTGAGCAATTACCGTCCAATAATTCAATGCTTTTATTTGCCGACTAGTTATAAACTATCACATACCAGCTTAGGATGTCGTTTTTTTTTTGTAGGCTTTTTTAGTTCTTTAACAATATCCTTAGTACTTCTCTCTTAATTTATCCGGAACAGAAATATTACGCTCGTTTTTTCGAAAAATTATTTAAATACCGATTTCGAAAGTTACAATTGTTCATAGCAAAAATCTTGTTTATCACCGATTTCTCACTAATCAGGGTCATCAATAATTGCACTAACATAACACAAGGGTGGTATAGTCCATGCGCACTGACTAAAATGATGCGTTCCAATCATATGGTCATTAACTTCACTTCTAAATACAATTTTACGAATTTAAATTAATGCGCAATTGTGTAAATGGTGCGTAAATATAATATCGCGTATAAATTGCTTAATTAATATTATCATTAATATTGAAAAGCAACAATTAGACAGTAATAATACATTCCGACCTGAATTCGAAAATCAATCTCGTTAAATACGTATATCATACGTTTAAATATTTATCGGTCCGTTTGTTTAACGGCTTCATAGAAATTATTTAAAATCTGTTCATCTCTATAAAAACTTACCCTCCGCCAAATTCTCTGTCCGACAGCTGATCTTCATCATCACCGATTTCTTCTTCGACTTTAAAGTCAAAAAAAAATAAATAAATTACTAAAAGCATGAAACGCAATATTTTAAGAATCAAATGACTACAAATATCACATAAAATTATCGCCTACATTTCAAAAAAGAACTTCGATAAACTTCAATTTAACTTTTTGTAATTAGTTTAAGCGTCTTTCTTTTCCTTTGTAAAAATTGAATTACTTTATCTCGTACTTTTCAAACACTTGTATCTTCTGTTATGCTACATGCAGCGAAGAAGACCTTAGCTATTAAAGAAAACTGACAGAAAAAAAGAGTCGACAGTTTTGAAATGTATTTCTGGAGCAGACTTTACAATTCCACGGCTAATGAGAATAATGGAATTTTTTGGACACATAATGTACGGAAATAAAGAGAAATGGAACATACACGATGTCATAGGAACAATTGATGGAAGCAAGGTGTACGGTTACAAGAAGGACGGATATTGTTCGGGAAATGATACGATTATTGTCATTCAAGGAATATGTGCGTCAACCAGTACATCGAGCATAAAATTATTGGCAGACTAAATGTTAATTACGATATGCTATCCAAGGTGACGACTGTAGATGCTTATGATCTTATATTGCATGTTTTACAATTTAAACGACGCCAATATAATTATTTCAAATGAATAATACATATTTCAGTTTTCACTGATTAGCTAAAGAATATTATTAATCCAACACTGTCAATTATTGATTTTCAGATTTTGAGATGTTAATCTTTCGTATTACGCAATCAACCAAATTATGGCACGCATAAATATCAGTGCATTCAACATAACACAGCCTACGTTTTATTTATAAACCCTGCGAGCACTGAAGCTTGCGAGACTGCCGCCCATTTGTTCAAATAGGGCTACGCTTAATTTCAGCAATACTAACCAACTTATGTGTAACTTAGGGCTAAATGTATCTGTTTACTGCACTTATAAGTGTGTACGACTGGTTTCATTTTAGAACGGTAAAATACTACGCGTAACACAAAAAATTCAAATTTGAAATCAGCATCGCTCGAATAATTTATAGACGTTAAAAAAATAAATAAAAAAAAAAAATCGAAATTATTTTAGTACCCAGGGGCTTATACCATAAGTAGGGTATTTTTTGTAACTGTATCTTTTTCACTATTCTTTTACCGATGGAAAACTGTCACTCGCATCTTCTGCAAGTCTCGACAACAGTCTTGCATGTAGTGCAACATCGAATGTTTATTTCATGCACAAGCATCGATACAAAAGTGAAGGGAAAGAAGTTTTCTATTGATGAAACAGAATTTTAAGGGAGGCTTAATCGAAAAGATATAATGTTGCTCTGTCGGATTAGTGATGTTTAACTTAGTTGTTTTAGGGATTTTTTTTTTTTTTTTTTGGAAAATTTCTTTAAGGAGTTAATTTTTTTTTTTTTTTTTTTTTAATTTTTTTCAGCACAGTCAACTATGGACATTAACTCCGCGCAAGTGAAATTTTTCTATATTCGAATCAAGTTCTACCCGAACGGTCCACCATGTCTAACCAACTACTCCACGGTATAGGCAACTAAGAGTTAAACTTTATTTAAATGAACATTTTTTTAAACTTTTAAAAACTAAATAAAACAGAAAAGGATTTTTGCCCTATGTTCTTCGAACAAGGGTTGGTTGACAGACTTAATAAGCGCAACACCTCTCGTTTGCACGGTAGCAGAAGGATTTAAACTCATAATATTAAAGAAATGAAAAGTAATTATTAATATGTTTCGCACATGTATGATTTTATTCTTTTTAAAACGCATAGTTTCATTCACTTTCTTAAAATAATCGTCATATCATTTATCCAATTTAAATTTGCGGCCACTATTTCATTCACAATCAATTTTATAACGATATCTACAAATTCCAAAATTTATTTAAAATCAAGAAGTTACTAACAATTTCTTAAAATTAATATAAATAGTTTACTAAACACTTTTTTTTAAAATTACCATGCACAAGCGCTGTGTCTATTTAGAAAAACTGTATAAAAAAAAAAACATAACCATTATATACATGTCACAAGTAGATAAAAAGGAGTGAAACGATCTTTAAAAAATATATAAATAAATAAAAACGAACAAAAAAAAAATCGTCACTGTGCGCTGTTTAAGAGTTATGTACAGTTATAAGAATAAATTATTAATAAGCCGACATCGATGTTACTGTAAAAGGAATTATTGTATAGGTTAATTCTTCGAGCGCTCACTGTCAAAATTAAAACTTTTACGTACTGAAATAATTCACAAGACATCAAAAGAACCGAAAATATATTATCTTTACATTTAACGCGCCTGTTCGCAATCAAAGGAATAAACGGTTAAATCTGAGGGTAATGACACACACACAGCGGTTTTAACCGAGACGTTTATCGAGTTGGTTTAAAAAGGATGACACCCTCAGATTCGTCATCAATGAGTTTACCATTGACATGACACACAAAGCGTTCAAAACGCCAGGCGATTTTAAAACCGACTCGATTCAATGTTATTTCTTGAAACCGTCTCGGTTTACTGTTCGTACGAGTTTGTTGTTTTTGTTGATGTAGACCTGTCAAAACAGACACAGCGATTTTAGAAGCAGTTTTAACAGCGTTCCTAGATTTCTTTATTGTTTCTTATTACCGAATTGCAGCGACAAGGCATTGCCTTTAGAGGATGAAAAATTACCGAATTAAAATGTTTTTATTGGGCAAAGTGAGAAACACGTTGGTTAAACGTTCAGTGTGTCATGCTCACTTATTAAACCGAAGCGTTTAAAGCCTCAATTGAAACTGCTATGTGTGTCATTACCCTAAGGCTGTATTTACACTGCACGCGAAGCGAAGCGATGACTTGCGATGACGCACGAAAAACACAAAAGTCCGGCAGAGTATTCATGTTGAATGGGAGGGAGCGTCGGATGTTTACACTGCGAGCGAAGACGAGTGATCGAAAGAGGTTCCGCGCAAGTCGCCTGATGCAATCGCAAGCCACGTTGCGATTTGAAGCGGGTTTTCGCGAGTTCTATGCGTCTGTTCTATTATTTTGATTCTATTGAATACCTATATTCACTATGGACATTGAAAAGTTGATTAATGGCGTGCACTAATGTCCAGCACTGTGGGATCAAAGGAATAAATACTACCTGCATGATTGACTTCATGCACCCACTTACGTTTTCTTATAATTTTTAAAGCACTATTCTCCAATAAAAAAGTGTATTAACAGGGTTTAAATGGAACGACATAACTGCTGGGATGCCCAAAACATAACTACCTACTCGCCTGTAATCGCTAGCAATATAAACACATCATCGCATCGTATCGCTTCGCGTGCAGTGTAAATGCCGCCTAAGACTGCGCAACATTTGTAATAGAGCTGTTGATAAGTCTAACCGACCGTGTGATAATCCTCAAAGATATTACCAATGTGTCACAGGAAGGAAAAAAGCGTAACGACCAACTCGGTTTTTATATCGACTTTTTTTATTTGAATAGAGCATAGCGCGAATTCGTAACATCGAACATTTAAAACACTAAACTTATCTTATATAGTATAACCTTTGATGGGGGTCAAAGAGATGTACAGAGATTAGTAATACATGTATTTTACAATAATCAGATTCCGTCCTACGAAAAATTGGCTTTTTAGAAAAGTAATAGAGAATTTAATTACAAACTGTTCGGTTTAATTCAGTAAAAACTCGATAACAGCGTTACTATATTTAATTCGAAATCGACGTAAATTTAGACGCACAAAAGTAAAAAAGCAATATTTAACTATTTCAAGTGAAATACTCCCTACCGCTATTGATGAACTAGAAAAAAACAAAATAAACGTAGATTATTTATTGTAATAAAAAAAAAAAACAAGTGAATTTAGAAAATAATAAAAAACAAAAACCACGGTTACCTTCTTTCTTCCTGCGAGTGTACGCTCTCTTCGATGGCTGAGGTAATTGATCGGTTTCACCGTGCAGTAAACTATTTCTATACAATAATAACGGTTGCCAGTCTTCACTACGACTAGAAGGCATACCACAGGAAATTCTTCGATCTAAATAATTTAATCTAAAGACAATAATGAATACCGAATACGATTATACCGAATTATTTAAACATATTTCTCGTTATATTAAAATACTGAATTTTTCGTAATGCGAACATTTCGTTGCAATGGATAATAATCAATTTTTTTATTCTACCGATGGAGAAGTAAACGTTTCCATTGGAAATTAACTTAATTTGCTGACCCCGAGAGGAAACGAAACGTATTTTTTTCTTTTCTTTCAATTCCGAAAGTTTTACAACATTTATGGAAATTGTGTAACTGATAAAAATTAACTCTATTAGTGGTGGTCATCGTCTTTTGTAGCATTATTTATCATCGGTAGAAATGTAATGGACCGTAGTCGATGTGGACGAGTTTGATTAAAAAAGGATCTTTCTTTCATTTTTTTCTTTGGAGGGAGATTTAACTAAGCGCATTAGCCAAATCCAAACAGATAGATTAAAACTATTAAGATATTAACGTCAATAAACACAATTCGAGAAATAATAGATAAAGGAAGAAACGAGTTAGAATACTGTGGGAAGCAGGAAAATCTTATCCGGAAGGAGTAAATATTATACGAAGCAGTAGCTGTTTCTATTTTCGCAAAAACAAAAAACAAACAAACAGATTTTGTTTAATTGATGATTTTTTTGGCTATCTTCTTCACTGCAGAATTATTAGCAGCAAACCTATTGTCTTTTAACATATCGTTAAATTTACTTACGTTTTTAGCACGACATTATTAGTGCCGGCGGTAAATATTTTTTATAAAGCATCTATTACAAACCGTAAAACAGAAAGTGTGTATTTCACATTTATTAATTTTTACGATCGACGTAAATGTTTTGTTTTTTTTTTACTAACGCAAACAAATCCTTGTGTGTATACGCATACCACTACACCTATACCCACCCATACATACACACACACGCACATGCACATATATGTATATAAAGATACTAATAAATATTGCTCTTCTTAGATATATTAGGCAATGAATATTATAGTGATACAAAATTATAGCGTTTTTTATTAATCTACAAAAAAGAATCTCCTGTTACACTTACAACTCTTAATTCAACATTATTTTTAAAATTAAAGAACAAAAAAACTGATATTACAAATTTTCAATTTCTTTCAGAACTATCTAGTGATAGCAAAAACAATAATTATATGAAATTAAGCGAGAAAGTGTGAATTTTTGAAGTTTTTAATGTATGAGAAAAAAAAATCCTCGTATTTTCGTCATTGCTACATAGATATGTCTTATAACTACCGAACACGTTCTACGCATTCATTCGAAATGGAAATGTCGACGTATAGCCCATGAAGAAAAGAATGATTTTCGAAGACAACGTGTATTTTTTGCACAGATTTACATAATTTACACGGGTAATAGATAAAAAAGGACGATGGGTATTGAAATAAGAAATGTATTCGCGCGTTTCAAGCCGATCGATGTGCCGAGAAAAGACAGCATCAATGCAAGTCGAATTGCGCGAGCATTGCTTAATTCTAATCCTAGTTCGGTACGCATAAATTCAACAAAATTCCGGTCCGTGCGGCCCCCATAAATCCAAATTCAAGTATCCGTTAACGAGAATCGATATATCGTGATAATTATATTTTTTTAGTATCTCGAACAATCTCTTTAATTTAAGACTGTACGTCGTTAGATTTAAGATGAAGAATTTTTGAATTCTTTCGATGTATTCGGAGAGACGTAGACTGACACCAGTAAGGCTCGTCTACCATTGACCCTCGACTGAGCAAATGGCGCTGATATCGTCGTGAGCTGTCGCAATTCGCTTCATGCTCATCTTTTCCAGATCGAACTTGATCGATCACAACTCGTCGGAAGAAGTCATATTTTCGCATATAGCGACATCGCCGGAATGAGTCGTATTTCGTTTGAAACGCGAACTGTGCGAAAACCCGGTATTTCGATCAAAATATTGTTTTCGATCCACGTTTAAGAAAGGAAAAGTAATTTACAGCGCACGAAATAGAAATTTATATATAGCGAATAAGCGTTTAATGATTGCGTATTGAACGTGCACTACGAAAGCAAAGTAGATTCGGACTGCATAGAACAATCGAGAAAATCGCGGCACACATCTCCTATCGTTTTCAGACGATGCCGTTCGGGACGAGTAAACTCGTTCTTTAATTCTCGATTCTCCTTGCCGCGATAGTGGTAAAACGTGTGGTCGCCGCCGCGATTCGTGAGATCTAAATCGTTTAGCGAAATGGCGCAAGAGAGAACAGCGAAAACGAGTTGTTGTTCGTAACTTTTACTATATTCGTACATGATCGCGTCGTACGTACCTCCCTGCAATTTGTGAACCGTAATCACGCGGGCTGTGACGATCGGAAACTGTGTGCGCTTGTAAGTACTGATTTTACTCGTCTGAACGTTGCAAGTACGCTGTGCTATTGGTGCACTCGAGTTCGAGTTCTGGACTTGCAGGAATGTGCGCGCTTGCGCTTTCGCACATAATAAGCAACCGGCAAAGACACTAATCACTTGAAGACAGGATCCAGAGGTGATAAATCGGTCGAAAACGGAAGATAACAAAAACCGTTAATCGTAGCCAATCAAGGAATTTTTTTTATCGCGCAGCAATTTATAACACGGTTCGCATCCGTATATACTATACGGATTGGCGTTCGGGTATTTTTCGTGCACGAAATCCATAGCTTTTAATGGAACATGTTTTATGTTGCGCTCGAACCAAAGACGATCGCAGACGATCCACGAAACACCAAATCTGATCTTGAATCGACGATCGAATTCAATGTCCGGTGGTGACGTGTTCATCGATAAATGATCGAATAGAATTTCTTCAATATCAGCTTTACGTTTCCACTCCTCCATCTCGAGTTTCTTTTTCAAATGAGCGTCGCGCATTCGTTTCTTATTCGCTACACATTTCGGTTTGTCGTGGGCTTATCGATTTCGAAATTCTCGTTTACGTTCAGCGGCACTTTTCGGCGTCGATGATGGAATCGGATCGATCGTAAATTAAATTTCGGAACGTTTATTCGATTCACGATATTGTTTACAACAATTTCTGTGATGACGTCATCATTGTAACATCTGAGATATCGGTCAGAGCGTTGGTCAAAACGTGACGTAAGATAAATCCATGTCAAAAGTAAATGAATTATACAAAATGTTTGAAATGTTAAATCGACTTTAGAAAATAATAGAGCCAGGAATAATGAAAAAATAGTTCTTGTTATGAAAGACATCTTTATAAAGATAAAGTAATGGGTTATAGAATGTTTCATCGTAAAGTCCACATATTTCGTATTTTTTTAACTAAATTTAAAAATGATATGGGATATACTAAGATTAAAATTTTTTTTCATTACAATGTAGTTGAATTTTAAATTTCATTATTAAAGAAACAAAAAAAAAAAAGATACAACGAAAAAAGACTGTATTTGACGTTCAATTTAGAATAGTTGAATTAACCCTCGGAAGAAAAGTAAAAATATTAATTTTAAAATATTTTTAAAATCACGGATTTTACTAATTTCATAAACTGCGTTCCTTAGACTATAAGAGCAAACTTTTTTTTTTCTTTCTCTTTTTAAGAACACAAATCCAATAAAATTTGGACACAAAATCTGTGTTGCTGGGGGCTATTAACAAAATATATTTATATATTTCATATTGTGATCACTTTATATTTTGCTATATAATGAAAATATTTCAATAAAAATAAATATTTCAATCTACATTACATTCTTATTAGGTTAATTTTTTTTTTTTTTTAAACCAAATTCGGATAAATCCGACATACATGATTAAATTAAACAATTCGAGTTCTTTTAGAAATACTTTTTTTGGTTACTTTTCTTCGTACATTCAAATTAACGTTTTCGTCTATTTCACTGTTATTACCACGTACTAGGATTTACTTAATTTTTTTTTTACACTCAGTCTCTTAGGTTAATTTAATTTTTTTTGCCATATTTTAAATTAATCTTTATTTTTTTCAGACCCCATCTGTCCGTATATTATGAATTTCATAATCATTTGCTTTCAAATATTGTATATAATTTAGTATTCTCAGATATACACTTTGAATTAAAGCCATTGAATCATTATTACCACATACTTCGATTATACTTGTTAGATCTTTTTCATGCAAGTGTTATAAAATTACGGCCGAACTATTGACTCGGAAACTTAATAAACACGTATGCACAGCATAATACGTACACATATATCAACAAGTGCCGCAGTGTGTCCTACCGAGTTAGAAAAATTTGTTGACACTGCCACATTATACCCACTCACATATATGCATATATACGTGTGCATATGTTTATCGAAAAATTCGCACGCATCTTATTAATACGTTTCAACGAAGTTTTGAAAATTTTATAGAGTTTTTCGGTATTTATTAAAAATTATTTCAATTCGTAGTTTACCAAATGAACCTACATTAAGCGTTTATCCTGCTTCAGGAGTTTATTTGTGAATTCAGCTAATACTTCTAAAAATAGCAAATTCGGAGGAGAGCTAGAAGGATCGTCTGCAGTTTCAGAAACAACAAACAAAATACCCTCTCTGTGAAGTATTGTGATTGCTTCTCTGTTCTTTACCGCATCCAAGCCGAATGATAGCGCAAACCTTTTTGCCAGTTCCTACGACACAAAATTTAAATGTAATTCCTCATTTTTAAAATTTTTAAAATTTTTAAAATCACGTATTTCAATAAATAGTACGCAACAAATTTTAGCTGGAATTCTGTATTCGTAAACATCAAAGAAGCATTTACAGTCACATTATTCGTATAGTTCATTATTGAACAATAAAATAATTTTTTAATTTTAATCGTGAAATCTGTCAATTAGTATTAATCACTGAAAAATTATTGACCAAATAAACATACGTAAAAGGACCATTATTAATTAACAACGAAAAAATATAGATTAGAATAATCATTTTTAAGATTGAAATTTTTTCGTCAATAAATATATAATATCAAATTTGTCATTTTAAATTACAATTCGAATTTTTATAGATTATTCCTTTGTCTGAGAGTTTCAATTAAGTTAAATTGTATTCGTCTCATCATTTTGGTGATAGAAAAATGATTTATTACTGAATAAAGAAAAATTAATTTTACCGAAATTTTTCAGTACAGTTAAACGGAAAAATACGATTTTAACTGTATTATATTTTTTTGGATTTTCAGACAATGAAATTTTGGTATTGAATTAATAATATAACCATCATCATCGAACTGGCATTTCTTATATCCGGGGAATAGTTAACCTATAAAGTAAAGTAAGTCACATACCCTTGACAGGGCATCGGGGATTGTGAAGTTAAGGTTCACAATGTACGAAGCTTAACGGCACTAAGGGAAAGTAGGAGGGCCAGTTTCTTTTTCTCGGCCGCTTTTACTTTACCACATTTCTCTAGTACCTAATTATTGCAGGCTGGGGAAACCTAGAAGTGACTTGGACCTGGAACGAGACAAGTCTCGAACCCGTGACTTCTAATTTGGTATAGCTATATCTTATTTAATTTTTCTTATCTGTGGCGCATACGAATGCTTGTTCCATTCTGATCATGGTAAATTTGAGCACACTGTTTTTTATCTACTTCATTTCATTTTATTTTACTGTCGACGGGCTAACTAATTTGTGTCTTCCATTAGTTCTATTTTGTTAATAGTAACTTTTTTATGCAATATTAAGTTTGATAGTAAATTTGAAATAATAATTCCCGATACGTATAAGTCTACGAGTAAGAAAATCAATACGCAAATTCTAACTGTGGTCTGACTAAAAAACGCCAGTGAGATAAGAAAAATAAACATGGAAGGCAAAAATAACTTGCACGGTTTTGAGATATGTCAGCATCTTAAAATACTGATGAAAACAGTAGACAGATTGCATAAAGAACTACGCAATGTACCTATGGTTTTCGCAAATAGACTAAGGTCCCACCATATTTTGAAAGTGTACAAGTTATTTTTGTATTTTGTGTTTACTGTTTATGTCTCGACTGCATACTTCAATATGAACTACATTTAGATTTCTGTATACTGGGAGTTATTATTCAAAATTTGCAATCAACCAGTTACATAAAAACTCTATTCCGCATATAAAAGTTACACCAAGAAACAAAAGAATTTATAAAAAAGTACTTCGTAAAAATCTAAATACATTACTTGCACCGATGAGCACAGCTGGAGTATGCTAAGATATTCTGGAATTTACATACAAATGAGTAAATCGGAAAGGTTTTTTGAAAATTTGAAAATTATAAATATCCATACAAAATGCATTTCATTAGAAAAATTACTTTCGACGAACTTAAAATATGTAATTGAAACATAGCTGCTGCTATTTTACTGATTTATAATATGGTTTCTATCAAAATTTAAAATAGTAAGAGCAGATAATTTTACGATTTGCCGTATGGGACTTTGGTCTCTGTTTCATTTCCTTTAGCAATTTTAAAATTAACAATAAATTTCCAAAACATGCGGCAGAGCCAGATATATTTTGTAACAATAATAAACTACTTGGAGAATTTAAATGGCATTACTTGGATACAAAACTATGCCGCTGAGATAGGAACTGGGTAAGGTGTATGAATACATGTACACCTGTGAAAATGTATATATATTTTAGAAAATTTAAATTTTCAATATCTATTAGGCTGATGTTCGATGAAATTTATGCATGAACTACAGAAAAAAATAAGTTATCAACATTTAAAGGGAAACTTATACATAAAAGTAATGATAAATAATAGCGATAATATGTTTTATAATATTAATAAAAATATATACGAGCGACAAAAAACGATTAAATTATTAACACATTGAAGTTTGTCATACTTTTAAAGCTGCAAATTCGGAATTTTGTCTAGATACGCTGTCTTCGCTAGATCTGATTTCTTTAAATAGTGTTATCAAACTATTGATCATCGTACGAGCACAATTTACTTTATTCAGTTCTCGCGCTTTACCCACAGTAGCTTTTATTATGTCGCCGTATTCGTTATAAGACTGCAAATTAATTGATAAATTATTTCAAAATACATGTTATAAATTCCATGAATACGGAAAAAGCTAAATATGCAAGCCAAAATTTATACCTTCACGTAATGCTTGAAAATATCAGCTGCGCACGAAGTCGGCATAACTCCGTATACGATAAGTTTGCAGTAACAAGCGAGAAAATTTCGCCGTTTATGTAACGCTTCAATTCTTGAATGATCATCATTTTCTTCTATATTCCGTTAAAAATATATCGAAAATATTTGATTAACGAGTTTTTAGACGAAAAATGTGTATAACACGCACCTAAATATTATCAATTACAAAACGAAAATGAACATTTTTCCCCCTCTTTTCTTTCTTTTAAAAAGATGTGTTTACAAGTTATTCTTGAATTATATATATTAACTCAGTTTATCGATTTCATCTCTGCTGTTAACGAATAAAGCAGCTTTCCATTAAAAAAAACAAAAAAACAAGCTACGACCAAACTAGATCAAATGCAAAAATATTCAAAATTAGGAAGTCTTTAAAAAAAAAAATAAAACCCTGAGAAGGTAACTATGTAAATATATTATAGATCGATGACCCCTAATTTTCCTTCTTTAAGAATCTCTACATCAAAGATTTCCATTCACAAAATGAACGTACCGATTTCACTTTCCATAAAGACTACATCACTGCTTCAATAAAATCACCCAGCGACGGCAGTTGCAAAAACATGTTTCACAGTAAACTTATTATTTTAACTCAATCTAATTATCATATTCGTTACGGAACAGAGATATTTTTTCATAATTTTTTAAAGTTGCACTTCAATCTTTTTCGATTTGATTGATTAATAAACAGCTTACAACCTGTATTACTCCTCTTCTCTTTGTTATATTTTAAAATCTGTAGTAACCAACAAATACAAAAATTTTACAAATTACATTATAAATTTATAGTCCAGTCAAAATAGACATTCACTCTTGCATAAATTCCCAGAAAGCTGAAAATTGGCATGAATGTTAGGGGCACTATTGTAATGAAATTGTGAAAAGTCCTCATCGATCCCATGTGTGCAAAAAATTTTATTCAAGGTCAAAGTTGGCAAAAATGGGTTTTTTGGATTTTTCAGCGAAACGGTTAGTTTCATAATAAAAATAGTTCAGACCAAAATTGTAGATCACTCAATTCTCTACAATAATTGTCTTTACATTTTTCCCTTTAAGATTCATCATTTCTGAGATAAAGGGATTCTAAAATTTACTCAAGTTGTATTATCCATAGTATGCACGACTATGCTGCCTATTTGTACATCATTGGACGCATAATATAAGTAAAACTATTGGTCTGTGTGACTAATACATAAAAAAAAAAAATCAATTGACATAGAAGAGCGATTTAAGATCCTAGAAGCTGCAGCAGCAATCATTCCGGAAGATATTCAACCGGTAGTCATCGATAATTCTCATTACCCCCCCCCCAACGGGTCGTATATTTGAAGATATTAACAGTCATATTCCAGATTCACCAAAATTATTTTTTGGAACAAATTATCGTAAAGAATAAATGGTTCAATTCCGAACACATAGAATTGATATGTACAAACGTTAGTCATAGTATTATGACTGCTGTTCGTTCGGCCTCGGTCTTTCAAGCCCAAGCTACAATTGGGTCTCGCAGTTTGTTTTCATCGACGGTTAGGGGATATTGTTTGGTATCTTTAGACGCGCTCAGTGCAGTAGTAGCGCTACAAAATACGTTCTATTGCGTTTGTTTAGGATGAATGAGCAACGAGTACCAAGTAGCCTTGCGCAACGCATTATTCTCAAGTTTCTTAGTAACGAAGATGTAGTAAAAGCTAGTGAAATTCTCGATAGATTACGATCACAGTTCGGAAATGAAACATTATCGAAGAGTTAGGTATGTAAGTAGTATCGTTCGTTCAGAAGCGGTCGAAATACAGTCGAAAATTTGACTCATCCGCGTCGTCCGAACACCAGCATTATCCGCGAAAACATTAAGCGCATTGAAAGTCTTATTAAATGTAACAAACGACTTACGATGGAAAGATTATTAATGACGAATACTATTGTCAACTTCTCGATTCAGTCAAGGCGGCATATCGTTCCTAAAGGCGCGGCGTTCCGATTCGATCCGTATTGCTCTTGCACAACAACACCAGCCGCATACAGCCGTCCATACTTAAACCGAACTCGACCAAATGTACTGGACAACCGTTGAACATCTGCCATATAGTCCAGATTTAAGTCTATGCGATTATCATTTGTTTGAGCCGCTGAAAGAGGCATTAGGGGGACAGCGATTTGAAGATGATGAAGGTTGTATGCAATTCATGCGCAATTGGCTCTTTGACTTACCGCATTCGTTCTTCGATAAAGGCATTAAAAAATTACCAAAGCTTTGGGAAAAATGCATCGATAAAAGTGGTAACTATGTAGAAAAATAGTGCTAGTGTTAATTTTTTTAAATGTTTTAATAAATTTTAATTTTTAAAAAAATCTCATTTATATTTGACTGACCCTTGTATTACCAGGTTTAAGTGTGGCTTGGTAATCAACTGGACCGAGAAGACTGGGGTTGGAAGCTAATTAACAATACATTGAAACCAATCCACGCTCTACTTCCTCCTGCACCAGAAAAGTTCCTGAATACTATTTTTTGCAACTTGATGGGGGGTAATGAAAATTATCGATGACTACCCGTTGAATATCTTCTGGAATGATTGCTGCTGCAGCTTCTAAGATCTTAAATCGCTCTTCTATGTCAACTGATTATTTTTTTTTTATGTATTAGTCACACAGACCAATAGTTTTACTTATATTATGCGTCCAATGATGCACAGATAGGCAGCGTAGTCGTGCATATTATGGATAATACAATTTGAGTAAATTTTAGAATCCCTTTATCTCAGAAATGATGAATCTTAGAGGGAAAAATGTAAAGACAATTGTTGTAGAGAATTACGTGATCTACAATTTTGGTCTAAACTATTTTTATTATAAAACTAACCGTTTTGCTGAAAAATCCAAAAAACCCATTTTTGCCAACTTTGACCTTGAATAATTTTTTTTGCACACATGGGATCGGTGAGGACTTTTAACAATTTCATTACAATGATGCCCCTAACATTCATGTCAATTTTCAGCTTTCTGGGAATTTATGTAAGGGTACCCCCGTTTTTCAGGCTAATTTGACTGGAATATTAATCGTACATCGGTTTAATATGTACAAAACAAATCAGTTATTACCTTCTTCTTCGTAGACGAATACGTTAGTTTGTATGAAATTATTAAGTGTATCTTGCAAATTTCGATCAGGTTCGTAAATTAGATCCGAAAGTGCGCTAAACTGACTGCCAGCTAACTGGTTGCAGAAAACAATCAGTAAATCACAGAGTGCTACATACGCCTAAAATAATGAAAATCATTACCGTTAAAGCATCAGCAATTAAATTCGTTCACTTCTATTCTCACTCCTACGATACTCATTTTCACAAAAAATTATACTGAATATACGAATTATTTGTACGAGAAAATATTAGAAAATACTCCAAAATTTTTTAGAAATTAATTTAAATTCGTGATATCCGCAATCAAAAGTATATATATCTTCTATTCTCACTCAGTCACGGGTACGAGTTTTATCTTCTAATTCATAGAAGAATTAGAGGATAAATTAGCAGCGCAATTGAGGGGCATGTAAACCGGAGCGGAACCTAGTTTTCGTACTGCCGACCAACGTGAGAAAGCGTATCAATGGCGAGGCGAATCAAGACGACTGGCCTACTCACGGTGATGCGATTGCTCGCCGGCTGAATATTTCTACGCGACGCTAATACTTACGACCACACTTAGAGCTGATTGTAGCCGCTTGTTATCGCGCTAAAAGTGCAGTTCCCCAAGTGTGTCTATAGTGCTGTTTACTAACTAGCGCACATATTCTGTCTTCATCTGAGATCAAACTCAAGACTTCCATAACGGAAGCCAAACGCTTTAGCAACTGGGCCATCGTAACGTATATATTCGGTTCTAATTAAAACGAATTTTAAAATAACAGTAATGTACAAATACATTTTACATATACGTAACAAAAGGTTAAATACAATAATGAAATTCTCTCTTTTTTAAATTTATGAAACCGAAAAAATTTTTTTTATCAATATTAATTTAAAATTTCAAATGATATTAAAAGTCTAGTTAAATTTAGAATTTAAAGTTTTATTTTTGTAAAAATTTTATCGCGACGCATAAAAAAAATAACTAAATAAACATACTTCTTCGTTAAACATTTGATTCTGGTGCTCCAACATTTGTTTCAGAACCCCCATTAATTCATCCAATCTTCGTTTCACTTCATACACTAATTCAACGATTCCGGTACCGCCTCCGCTATCAGCCAGATCTTCTAAATGATTTAAATCCCACTGAATACCATAGAAGCAAGCCCATACTGTGTATTTCACGGCCTGTCCATCGAAAGAAGCAAAAACGATATATTTGAGAACTATTCGGTTATACTTGGCATTTAAATATTAAGAAAAAAATAGCTAACTAAAATTAAGCGAATAATTCACACCTCATCAGGTAGTATTTTACGGCCCGCAACTGTATCTCGTAGGTCATTAAAAAGTGGCAGCCAAACACTCCAGTGACCAAGATTGTGGCACGCGTAATAAATCGATACTTTTTTGATACTAATTATGACGTTAAAAATTTCATCGTCATCTGGTAATTCGTCCTAAAAATTTTTGGATCATAACAACTTTTAAAAAAATGGCATTTTAATCATCACAATAATAACAAGTGACTAAGAAAGTAACAGAACGGAATGACAAAAGCGATCATCCACACAAAATTAGCGAATATGTAAGAACAATATATAAATACATATAGAACGATAAAACATTCGTTACTACGAATATATTTATTACTACGTCCATAGTGGTTTTTTTTTGATTAACAGTTTCTTTATTATTATTAGTTCATTAATGTAACGTATACTAATCAAATGATCTGCAGTGATAATCAATTAGTTGTGTTAATTTCTAGCAAAGAGTTTTTACTTTTCTTTTTATTTATTTATTTATTACTGGTGTTCTTCGGTTACTTTTTTCATGTATATTAAACTATTACTTTTATAAATATATTATAATAATCGTCGGCCAAGACTTGTTTGATCAGGTACGCGATTTTTACTGTATTTATTTATCTGGTGTAATATTTTATTAAATTCACTATTTATTTATATATTTACGCATAAATGTTGTAGACAAATTCTACGTAACATCTTAGTGACATGAAAATACCATAGATCATAGAAATTAGAAGCTTTTCTTTTCAGCCCACAATGATCATAATTTTTTTGATTTAATTACAATAAAATGTTACTTTCTGAATAATAATACTATTAAAAGTATTATTATATTTAACCAATAATTTCTTACACACTAGTTCTGGAAAAATGTTAGTTGTCTTCTAATGCCTTAAAATAATCAAAAATGAACGAAATTTGTTCTAATTATTCACGGCTGAAAAATTATAAATGGCCACAAAAATAGAAAATAACGTCTATTATCATAGTACTTTATGTACTTTATTTTTTGTCGCAAGAGAATATCTACTTTCCAATGTTCTAGAAATTCTAATAGACTTCGGTATATTTATTTTTAGTGTTAATTGCTAGGACTGAACAACAGTGATAAATAAAAACAAACTCTTTGACCGACAAGTTACTTTAACAGACAATTTTAAATCAAATAATAATTAAATGAAAGAGAAAAGTGATTACAAAATAATAAACGCATCGGCTAAAGTTCAAAATTTATATTTCTTAAATATTACACTTACTCCTTCAATTAACGAATTCCATTCGTCGATAGCCTCGCGATATTTATTCACCACTAAGTCTATTAGGGTACTACGCTGTACTTCACATCGCGACGAAATCATCGAATTATCCTCGGCGCAAAGCACTTCAAGCGTCTTCGCACAAGTTTCCAGAACTTCTGTATCCTGTTGCATTTCCGTTATTAACTGCATCTTTTTTAACAAAAGATCCAAGTTCTGAAACAAAAAAATATTTTATTAAATTTAATACTGGAATATATGCTTATTTAATAAATACAAAATTATTTTTCCTTCTTCTGTCACATACTACGGGGGTAATCCATCAACGAGAAGGTAACTGAATTTCAGTGAGGGACATGATAATCGCGTTTGCGGCAAAAAGAAAAGTAATAATAAATAAAAATAAAAAGAAATCCTTTCAAAAAAAACAAACAATTTTCTAATGTAACCCTTACGGACGGTTTTATCTGGTAATCTAATGAAGTGAATACACTCGAATAAAAATGGAGCAAGACAAAAGTAACCAGTGTATGGTAATAATGAATGATAATACCAAAACCATTTGTTCTACTATAAATTGATGACTACTATTATCACGAAGAAAGAAGAATGTGAAATAGTGTTATTGGACAAACCCGAATAATTTTTCCGAGTATGGATGAGAGAAATATAAATGATTAATTTTAAAAAATTATACAACTATTTCATATCTTTAAGTATCTTGCATGTGGCGAGAAATAAAATGAATTGCCTTATCGTTTGCAATGATGATCTAATTACAAAAATCAACATGAAATCAAATATAGTGTTATCCAACATCCATTTAAGAATTACAATAAGCGATTATAACGTTTTTAGACGATTAAAAAGCTGAGTTAGAAATAGTACACATACCGCTTCCTGTCGCGACGCAGTGTAAACAGACAAATCGAAATATTGTGGTAATGAAAGTAAATTTACGAGTTTATCTCTATCGGCTCGGTATCGGTCTATCAATAACGGTAACGTTTTTATAAAATGTTCTGTTAATTTTTGCTTATCATCACTGATCTGTTTCGCTTCTTTCGCTGAGGCCATCTGAAATATTAATAAACACGAATATTATTAGTTACATCGCTCAGAATAGTGCAATCGTGAATTCATTGTGAACTTTTTAGACATACATTCGAGCAGTTAAGTTGCAAAGGAAATGGTTATTTGAAATTATACGATTAAAAGTGAGCGATTAAAAAAGAAACATAATAGTTCACACACTCATTAACTCATACAGAATTGATATTAATTTAAAAACGCATATCTATAAATATTTTAATTTGATTAAAAAAGCCGAGTAAATAAACAATTTTAATTGAATGAAATATTATCCGTATTAAAAAAAAATGTTCGTGCAGACTATTTTTTTCTACTTTTTCGAAATAAGTAACATGTAAATATTTATTTATATAAGATTTAATGTATGCTTATTTTTTTCATTTATTGCCAAAACATACCGGTCCACATATGATAAAATATCGGATTAATGTTTTGAAGAGAATTTTATCACATGTAGTTTACGGTTATGGCTAATAATAACGGCTGAGTTATTACAATAATAGTTTTATTTTGCTATTGCTCAACGGTTAAACAAATTTTTTCATTTCAAATAAGACGCTGTTTACTGCGCTGAAAGGACCTTTATATAATTTTATCGTCGTGCATCAGAGCGGAGATGTTATTTGCGACTTTCAAGTTAAATAATACTGAAATCTCGATCAAATTCTGTTTTATTTTTTTTATATACACGTATAAGCAGATTAAAAAATCGTCATAATTTTCTTCTATGTATAAATGAAGTGTTGAGAAATACTTTTCTGATTTCAGAAACCTGATATTCAGAAGATATACAAACATCAATTAAAAAATGAGTTGTCGAAATTGCAGTCTAGAGCAATAAACAAAAATGGAAAGTACTCTTTTTTTTACAAATTTTATTGGTTTGTTCGTATTTTTTAAATTTCTTGGTATATAAAATTTAAGTTATACTCTATGAACGCACTTATTAAGTTTTTCTGTTTTTTTTTTTTTTTTCTATTACATTTTAAACGAAATAACTGAGTTAGTTTAGTATCATAAGATCTAGTTGTTAACTGCATACTGTTGTAATCTATAAACTTTAATAACGCAGTTGCCACATTAAGAAAGATAAAAATGTTGTTACAGATTTGAATTATTCAAAAAATGTGGAGGACTTACAAGTATTATATGTCATTGGTAAAGAGGATTTCTTCATAAGGTTCTTCAAGTGTCCCTAGCTCTATGCAACTAGAAAAGGGTATTCAAAGATGTCCAAGATACAATCAATTTAATATAATTTAAGGTTGAACTGTATTTTAAAGTAAAAAAAAAGGTTTATCAGCTGGCGTTACAATGTTAAAACTTAGATCGAAGCAAATGCAATATTTTTCCATTGAACTTTACAGCGACTACTATTGTAGAAGTTAAAAGCGTTATATATATTTTGAAAAATTTTCATAATTCGCCTGTTATTCGTTAACATTACACTTGCAAACACGGTTTAAATAATCTCGAAAATACAAGCACACTCTTTGAGTAATTTTTTTCAGAAAGTTTCGGATTTTTATGCATACTTTAAATAATAATTCGGCTTTTTTTTTTTAGTCATACAAAAAAAAATCAATTTTCGAATATGGTATTTTACGCGTGCTTTTACTTAAAATACAATTTTGTAAATTATGTTAATATAACCGAACAAAATTTTCGAAAAATAATTTGCGATTAAAAAAACTAGGGAGCTGTAATGCCTGTAGGTTCAATATATTTTCATTAAGCTACTAGTTACCCTTCTATTAGGTCCTCGCCCGACAGGAGCTTCACCAGTTGCAGCTTGCCGTACCGCACATGTCATTATTTCGATCAGACTAGTTTCTTGTTGATCATCTAGTGGTTCTTCATTTGGACCCGATTCTTCTAACAGAAGGTCCGTCATACATTCCCAATCTTTCATCATTTCATTCGAATCTATCAACGAATCTACTAGATAAGCTCCATGTTCGTGTAACTAAAATTGAGAATTTTCTAAATTTATTAACTAACAAAATAACTGTACATAATAATAATATAACGTATGATATATAAAAATATAACTATTTAAGCTATCGCGTAAACGGCACAAATAATAAATCTGTCTTTTTTCTTTTTTGGCAGGTGTCAGCGGTTATATCGAGCGTAACAGATTAAATGGTGAAGTAGAATAGATCACATTATTCACTAAAACTTAACGATACACTCATTACCATACACAAATGATAATTAAAATACGAAAAATTATAACATAATAACTCGACAACAATATGTGCAGTCTTGGATTTACATTACGGACTTAAATGGGCTACACCCCACAGCGGCAAAATTCGAAGAGCGCCAAATTTGCATGAAATTGAAAAGTTATTTTTTCTTGAAAAATATTTAAAATTTCCAAAATATTATTTCATATTATGGCGTTTCAGCCATAGCAGAGTAGGAGAGGAATGTGATAAAATTATTTTTTAACTTGCATTAATGTACAGAAAAGTTAAAATGGGAATATATTGATTTAGGTAAAATTTCCAAATGATTATAGACAAATGACATGTAAGCAAGGGAATCGAGAAATGAATTTAAAAAATTAACGAAATGTAAACTGGAATGTGCATTATTATTAGGCAAAACGGTTATAATATTAGCAGTTAAAGGGAATTCTCGAACTGTGCACGAGACAATGGCTGGTCGGCATGATACGAGATCAAACAAGATTGGAAGAAAAACTGAAAATTCACAAGTGTAGTAGCAGTATCTCATTGATACGACAAAATTTAGAAGATTTTTAGAAGAATTATTTATATTATTTCTTGCCGTACCAAATGATGAAAGGTGCTCAAAGCAGAGTGACACAGTAGAAGCGTGCTAGGTCCGTAACCTGTTGAAACTATTCTGAATACTGAACCTGATGAATGAACACGCTAACGGCGAAAATAATATATTATGAATAAATGTACACTTTTTATTTAATTTGTAATCATTTAACAAACAAAAGTAAAATCTCAATGTAACTGGGAAAACCAACTCTAACAACACTACAAAAAACACAATTACAATAACGTGATAACATGATGGGAAAAAACACAAAAAAGATTAGCGCTGAATAAAATTTTCTAAGCAGAACGCTCCTTTCCGGCAATGAAAAGAATTAAACATTTTTCAGATCAACAATGTCTCACCAGAAGTTAAATGATTTATCTGTTTTGTTTATTGAAGAACAGTTAGTAAAGAATTTAAACTTTGATGATATAATAAATGAATTTGCATCTTTAAAATTGCGTCGTAAAAAATGTAAACTTTAATTGACACATGTAAGAATAACGTATGTATAGAATTATAATAAAATTTAGGTATGTTTTAAAAATGAGTGAAATTTTTTAGTTGAAAACTTTTTTAACTTTTAACTTTTATTTGAAAATTAATTTTTAACTTTTATGTCCTTTCTTACTTCAGTTACTCGATTATAATTTTTATTCTTTAATTTATAAACTATTCCAAGGGCGGCAGAAATTACTGAGCCCACAACGGTATTTGGCTATAATCCGGCCCTGAATATGTGTGTGTGTGTGTGTACATATACGCCAAATATATGTAATATTCTTATTTTTAAAAATAAATATACTGAAGTTCGAAAAATTTACAATAAAACTAGATATTGAATAAACAAATTTTTACCAAGAGCATTATTTTATTAACAGATTTAGTGACATCGGAAAAACCTTTGTTATACTCTTACTAACAAGGTGATAATTACAACGGCGACAATGTTTTACGTACAGTATGATCGTAATTACCGACCGAAATGAAAGTAAAAGGTAAATTTCACTTTGAAAATATGTAACTAAAAAATTTTTTTTATAGTGCATTAATCTAAATAAAAACAAAGTAAACGAATATCAACACTATCCGAAATACGTAATATAAACATGATTAATATAATATTTAAACATTTTCCGCCATAACTATAAATTTGAAGGTAGTCCTTCAAAACGTGTCGAGGTAACATTTTTTAAATTTATATTAAATACTTATATTATGTTTCTCCGATAATAAATACGTAAAGAACCAAATAAAGTGACAAGTTTAAATTGTTAGCTGAAATGTAATATACATAAATTGGTTAGAATATATTAAGTTATTCCACAAGCTTTTACGTTTTACCATAAAAAAAAGAAAATATGAATTTTTATTTTATGCGGCAAAGTCAAGGATGCTAGCAGATAAAATGATATAAAGAACTAAGAAGCGTCATAATTTGTGCCCTCACTGAAACACCGAAAAACCGGAACATTTAACCATCCAATAAATAAGAGCCACTCGCATTATACGTACAATATTACTTATACTTTACTAAATCGTCCGGTTTCAAAATTAATAAATAATAACTATAAATTAAAAATAAAACGGAAAATACACGAACTTCGGATTCGATGAAAAACTGAACTAAATCTCTGATAAGTGGAGTATTCGGCAATCTCTTTTTTCCCCGTTTCGTTCTAACCACATGCAACATATTTTCCGGCAAAAACAGTCGTTCATTTAAAAATTCACCGGCAGCTTGCGCGACAGCACGATGAGATGAATAAACCAGTTCATAAACGTGTTCGCAATCTTTATCGCTAAGTATATCTTTATGATGTCTGCAAAAATTAAAAAAAAAAAACATTATCATAGATTTGGTAAATGTTTTTTACGTTCTTAGTTACATAATAGCAATTATAACTCTCAATTGTTCCCTTTTAGGATTCCTTTATATCCTCGTAGTTATCGAAACTTTCGATTCCTACTCCACGATAAAGCCTTATAAAATGTTCATTAAAATAGCTAAAAGTGAGGGATAGACTTATACTGTCTTTTTCGGTCTTGGCACAAAATATTACAAAAATACGAAAATGTAGCCAGTATATTTATATCATTACGAACATATAATGAAATTCTCATACTACAAATAATTATGAAAAGATTTAAAAGTTCGTAAACTCAAATTTAATTATTAAAAAAAAAACCTTATATTTTCTTCTTCTACTTAAGCTATTGTCAGCCTACTGCTGAACGAAAGCCTTTAATTTTTTCTAGACGTCGCGATCTTCTGAATCTTCCACCCATTTGGCTTAAATTTTCAAATTTCATCTATCCAGCGCTTCTTCGGTTGTCCTAGAGCTGGCTTTCCATCAAATTTCAATTATATTGATAAATTTATCCATCGGTTACTTTCGCTTTTAGCAATATCGCCGGACCATTTCCATTTATTATTTTTAATGATACTTATTGCATTTGTTACTTTTGCTTTTTCAAGGATGCGCTTTATCGTCCATTTGCCCTTCAGGATGGTATCCAACATAGATCGTTCCATTTTTCATTGATTCGTGCTTATTTTTGTTCTCGTTTTTTTTTTTTTTTGTTAATACCCATGTTTCGCTGGCATATGTTAAAGCTGGTAGAACACACTGGTCAGACACTTTTTTTCAGACTGAGGAATGTTATGGCGTCTTTAAAATAAAGGTAAGCGTTTATTCTTATAGCTGGAAACAGACAACTAATAAGGGTAATTTGACACGTTAAGTAGTATTATCTTCCCGAAAGAATCATTAAGTGATGAACTCGATAGAAACAATGGGTTAGTGTACTATAGAAAAAATCCGGTTTTGTTTTTGAATAAACGTTGTTTACAAGAGAACCGAATTAATAATAATAAATATGGAAATAAGATTTTTGATACTCACTTCAGTATACTAGTAACCAATTTAACCGCTTGTACAGCGACATCATATTCTTTGTCTAATGTCATCGCAACAATTCGATCTTTAAATTTACTGGTGAATAATTCCAATTTTCCTTTTAATTCTTCCGATGCATATAGTGGTTGTAAAGCCTGGGGTAAACAGTACGTATAAACAGACCAATCAACATCATGAAACGAGACAAGAAAAAACAAAAAACATAGAATATATACACATATGAGATGTCTTTTTCTTCTTTTTAGCCTTGCCTGGTTTAGATGATGCCGAATATTTTCTAACATTTTTCGAAAACCGTAAGCTAATAAATTTAATTTTTAAAACTACCAGTTCTAATTATTTTTCAACATTATATTAAACCCGTTCACTTACCCGCTTTCATCTTCGACGGCGGTTTATTTCTCTTTCTAATATTAGCTTCACTAAATTATGCCCTTCAAAACTTAACTGAGTCAGATTGTGTTTTTTTCCACTTTTTTAAAATTCATATTTCTAATTTTTAAGTTTCAGAATACACGTTATTCATAATATTCCTCTATAAAATTCGTTGTAGGTTACACCTTAATATTTAATCACACCTGTGTACATTACGCGCCTTAAAGTTATTTAAAAACAATTTAAATATATGTACATACTTGCAAGCATTTTAAACGAACTTCTCCAACTTTATCATGCAAAGTCCAACCAATATACTTTAAGTATGAATCATCCAAAAAGTTTTGATGCGATTTTTTCATCCATACGCCAATTTCTGCCATACATATTGCTCTTATTTCGGGCAAAATATCCCTTAATAAAAAAAAATTCACATTAGCATTTAAGTTTGCTTTAAAAATAGTCGATTGGAAGGGAAGATACCTTTTATGAAATTTTTATGAATTTAATTTCAGCAACAAAAAATCGGTAACGTAATATCGAAAATATCACTTTCTTACCTATATCGATGAACAAAGACCGATTTAAATAGATAGGTTAACATGCTCTTTATTTCGTCCGTATTTTCTTCTAACTCGGTACGTTTAGCTATCAACGCTTCTAATCGGTCAACTGCTCTTTTTTCTCGTGGTTTAGCCATTTCTGCATCATACTGCCGTTGAGTGTTGTCCAAATTTATTGAAACAACTAAGGATACATCTACCAGCGCCGTCATCAGCTTCATAGCTGTGCACATAAAAATATAGTATTTTAATAAATCTATATTGCATACTCTTGAAGAAATCTATTCTTTTATAAAAAATGTTATACGATAAGAGGTAGCAATACTCCCGTAGTTTGTATTATAAAGGGATTCAAGATATTGTCAATGCAGCATATTTTTATATAAAGTTGTACCAAATAATACCGCGAATCAATTTTTTATCAACAGGAAAAGATGGAAGAACGATAAAGAAAATCAAAAGGCATTTCTCTGTCACAGAAGTGTATGAAATCAGGGAACTAAAGAATGAAAAAGCAGCTGGTTTAGATGAAATTCAAACAAATTTAACGTAATATTTCAAGGTGACAAAACTTTTTCTAAATCGGGAAGGTGCACATTGCGATATCCTTATGATACTAAGCACCCCGTATCGTTCTCAAATTAATTAATTAAATTTTCCGAAACATTATTATAATTCAAACTGATTTGCTGGCAAGTCGGTTTTAGAGTAACAAAAACCGTAAACCTGGTTCAATTAGTTGAAGATGTTTTGAAGCTAAATTGGTTACAGGAGTTATTTTCTTCAGTTAAACGTATCATGTGGCACTGTAAGCAACAGTCTACTGATCAAAAAAATTTATGATAAAGTCTGACTAGTTGATGAACACTGTTGGGAGTATATCATCAAATCTAAAAGTCGTCGAAGATAGCAGACAACGTTATCAACATATCGGTCTGTCACGGGGAAGGATAAGCCTTTCTAATAACGTAGTAGATATACCAATGACTCTTTTACTCATCAAAATATGCAGAACTTCATAAATGGCGTTGATCTAACGGTAGCGGCTCAAGTGAAAAATAGATCGGTCCCCGGAAAATCAAACAAAAGTAATTCACAGAGCTGAACAAGTATTATAAGAATAATGTTTTAAATTAAACCCGGAGGAAAACGCAGGTGAATAATCGCATCTAAAAAAATACTAAAATTGAATAAAAATTACACTGTTGTTATAACGTGTGCAATAAAATATTACCGGAGTACAAAAAAATGATCACACATCCTAGACCCGCTATTTTAACTTTTTTAAATCTAACAGAATTGTAATATACGATCTCAAAAACCTACATACCAATTTTTATGAAAAACTGATGACTGAAAAAGTATGTATAATTTATTTGTTAGTAGTGGCCCTAAGAAAAAAAAAAAAGTCCTCAGCCACGTCAAATTTATTTTTTCGTTTTGTAAAAATATTTTTTTCACTAATTTTTATTAAGTCCCTGAACTTATATATTAAAAGTGAACGAAAAAATATATAATTTCGAAATAGGGGGTGCAACTCTCAACGTCCAATTTACTGCAATTACTTTTTTTATGATAAAAAATTTTGATTTTGATTGGTTATGAAATATGGATTAAAATAGGATATCTGAAAAATCTGTTTTTGGGGGTTATGTTTAGGGATGGTTTTCACCTCCTAACTCATCATATTAGTTCTTAAAAAAAAAAAAAAACGTGTCTAATATGAGAAGATCAAGGAGAGACGGTTGCGTGACATTCCACGTGAACGTAAACAATACTAAGTCACTGATAGTCGAAACCAGTGTGATAAGTTCACTTAATTTTCTATCCCTAAATAATTACACCAGCAAGTAGGCATACAGAATGAAAATCCATGATTCACTTGCAAACAAATAAATCTTATTAAACGCCAAGCTCAGGGAGATTATCAGCTGACGTTTACCGAATTACTAAATAACATAAATTATATGAAATGTGTATAGCTTTCAGGTTAAGAACTGAAAAAAGAAAATAAAACAAAGGTCTAACTTGACTTTAACACAATATTTTTATTAATCCTTATAACCGTAACTGATATACAATTATCTGCTTGCGCGTTTCAGACTTTGATCCGTATATCAGAGATACGGTATCTGCGCAGTCGCATAACCGGCAGTAAAAATATTATTAAATTTAGCGCTAAATTTAATTTTCTTAAAAAATTTATTAAACTTACCACCTAAAGTTGCAGTATGCCGAAATGCACGCACTTGCGAATCTGATAGACCAGTAAATAAAGAAATAATATTGTCCATTAAATACTGATCATAAATAATGGAATACTGGCATTGTTTTACCAATAATCCAACGAAATCACAAAAATTCTGCCGAAACTTTTTCCATGTTTGACCACTCATTATTAATGGATATTCTCCACTTTCCTACGTGAATATTACACTTTTTATTGAAACAAATTATATCTCATTAACAAATATTATAGTAATCTAACAAAATGTTTCACATCGGAATACAAGGTTGGTTATTTTACTCGTATACACATGAAAAGTTATAATATAAAATATATCTTTTCGATCACAATATCCAATTATTTGTCGAATTCTAATGAAAAAAAACAACAAAAAAACAGAAAAATCAATATAAAAAATCATTTTTACTTATTTTAAGGCATATGATGTATAAATTAAACTGCGATCAATTTAAAACACGATAATATACAAACGATTTACTTCGTCAAATTCTTCTGTCATTTTTCTAATGATAGCGGCGTACTCCATATCAGCAGCCATTGATGCAGTAATTCTACCTTTACATCCGGAAGCACTTATAAAAAATTGCATTAATTCTATTAGTGCCGTTTCACGGTTCGTTTTATACTGTTCTATCCATTCATCAACTACGTACTGCATAAAAAGTTACAAAGATTACTTCATATGCGCGAAAAACAATAAGTTTTATAAAGTATCATTTCCATGTTTTACTTTCTACAATGAAAATCTAAAAATACACAATAGGCGAAATATTCACTAAGTTGAAAAAAAAGAAAAGAAATGAAACTAAATATTCGTTTACAAAAAGTTAAAATATATTATGCTCCGGTTTGAACAGCAATGAGTATGTATTTCGTATAAAAAATTTAAACAGAATTCCGAAAGAAATATTAGAAAAGAATCGAATGGTAAAATGAAATCCAAAAATATTATGTGCAGAAAAAAAAACAACATACGAAATATAATACAAATGATTAAGTACGAGAAGAGAAAAAAGCAAAACATCAGGAAAAATAGGAAACAATAAAAGATAAATTTTAGTTTACAAGATGAAAATTTTTTATGTAAAATAATGTTACCATAAATTTTTGAAATAAACATAAAGAAAATAACCGGTAACGCGAACAGGAGCTATTATAACTTTTTTAATTAATCTTGAAATATTTAAAATAAAATGAACATAAAAATACCTACGTTTAATTTATCGTTACAAAAAAGCTGAAAAAATATACAAAACAAAAATAAGTTAACGAAGACTCTAACAATTGCATATGAAGAAAAACGATCAGTAAAACATAGAAATCCATTGAAAAACGGAACAAATTAGGTATATTAAAAATATAAAAATTAATATGAAAATAACTTAAATGATATATTGGGAGATCAGCGTTCAAAATAAAGTGATAATTTTAATTTATTTTGATTTATTTATAACAAATTATTTTATAATAGTAAAAAGAACCTTCTTTCTTTCATTTTTTTTCCCCCGTTGTTGTTAGGGAAGTGAGTAATATAATGAATTCGCACTATACTCAGAACATAATAACACTGAAGAAAACGTATTTAATATCTGTTTTCTTTCTTTCTTTTTTAAAATTTAATTATTTATAAAAATTAGCTTTACCATACTCTCAATAAAATAATTTCATTTCAATGTTTATTTTTACATCGTAAGTAGTCATGTACAAGATATTAATTAAAAACAAAAACAATAAATGATAGAGGAAAAAACATGCCTCACTATCTCAATTTGTGAATTTCGGATAGTTAATTAAATTTTAAAACAAAAAAAAAACAAAATGTTTGCTATATCTCCTTTTTGTTGTTCCCTTTCCCGAAAAATTTGACCAATAAAATGCTACAGGAACAGCTTTAAAATATTACAATTATACTTTTAATTTTCGAACATTTGATATTGTTTGAAAACTTGCTTACTCACTAATTCGTGAATACATATATATATATATATATTTTTTTTTTAATTATCGGTTTTGGTTTTGCTTTTTAATCTGTCTCAAAACCGATCTTTCAACCATTATTTTTTTATAAAATACTATCTCTAAAAAAATATTTTACACTGATTGTGCTAACAAGAGTTTAGTAGAAAAAAAATTCAAAATGATTTTTAACAGTTACAATAATTATGTCTAAAAATAAACTACCAAAATCTGATCTTCTGGCACAAGCGCAGTTTTTAGAACATTTTATTTCACAATCTTTTTTACGATAAATTCTCGTTTAAAATAGTAATTTTGTTTACCAAAAATATTGAAGTTTCTTATCTTATTTTGGATTTTTGTACTAATTACTGCCTCCATATTGCAATATATAATTTAGCTTTTTAAACGTAATTTGTAGTAAAATAAAGATATTAAAATAAAAAGGAAACTGCCAATAAGAAATCATACAAAATTAAAATTGAGAGTACTGAAAATCTAGAATGAATTAATATGCGATTAAAAAAATAACGTAAAATGATAGATAGTTGATCAAATCCATTAAAAAAGTTTTGTTAATAAAAAAAAAATCGTTTAGTGAAATATAAACTAATGGTTTACATTTCCATGATAATGTAAAAAATTATTTTTAAATTCTATGACATTTTACTTTTGTTTAATTGAAATGAGATAAACGAAACGAAATATTTTATTGTAAACACCTGTTAAAAAAATAAGCGAATAAGATAAAATTTATTTTATAAAGCTTATAGTGAAATACTTTGATATTATTAAAAATAACGCCGTAACTAACAATAAAACTGTAATTTTAATTGAATAATTTAATAACCGTATTAAAAAATTCAGTATTTACATGAATACTTTTCTTTATATATATATATATATATAGATATATATTTAATTAACAGTAATTAACTAAATAACAGATTATAATTTTGTAACAAACCGTTAAACTGGATTTTCCGGAACATATCAAATTATAAAGACTCGTATCACCGGTGTAAATGTTTGTTCCAGGTTCTGGAATATGTTTGCGAGTAGCAGCACGAGGCTGTCTCTTCGGTTTGTCTTCGTGTTTTTCATGTTTCTTTGGAGTCACTGGAATCGCTGGTGCTGGTTGTTGTCCATACTGTGCATCTATTAAGATATAAACAAATTACTTAACTTTTATAACTGTAATTTTTTTATTAATTAAGTAGAATTTTACTTCGCTAATATAATGTAATTACTTCTTAAACGAGATCTTGTTATTCGAATACTAGGAACTTCCAAATGATCGTCAGAAATTGATATACTCGAAGACAGTTTATCACTGTACTGCTCTTGAGATTCCAAAGAAGTACAGGACTCATCTTGATCGTGAGATAAAGTACTATTAATAGATTGATTTAAACCGCTAATTTCTAATGTAGTGTTATACCCTTCTGGTTCGTTAATGGACATTCTGAAAATAAAGCAAACAAATCAATCATTTAATAAGCTCCGTCACTTTTATTAGAGCTGAAAATTTTTTATAATCTACTCACCCTAACGAAGAAGATTCGTCGGATTCATCCATCACTTTGATTTGTTTTAAAAAATTTAATATTTAATAAACATTAAATACACAATGGAGGTAATCAATTTTTATCGATAGAAAGTATATAGTTTTTAGGCAAAAGTAATTTTTATGTTCGTTACATAATGTAAAACCAATCGAATACAAAATTTCCCGGTCAAAACTCAATCCAACCGACTAAACATCTAAATAGCGACATTATAAACAAAGCAACAAATGTATAAATTTAAACATAAATATCGATTCATTAATCAAATCAAAAACTTAAATGGATATGATTTTCTTATTGGTTAATATAATATGGTCAAAAACTTTCTACTTTTATAATTAAAATTTTTATAATTTAAATTGCGGTTTATATTAAAACTTCTTTTATGTATTTTAAATTTTGGCCATTTCTCAAAATTATTAACCAATGTAACAATAAAATAAAATTTAAAACAAAACCGGAATATGAATGAAGATAAGGTTAAAATTGTTCTAAAAAAATAAAGTTTGCAAGATAGGATATTTTTAAAAGAATAATTTGTGTTATAAGAAAAGTTGAAAATTAGAATTTTACTACGGTGAATACATAACTCTTTTTATTTTATGAAATTATGAAATTTTTAATTTTCATCAAAAAAGAGAATGTTTTGATTAATACAATTATTTTCAAATATATAATTATTAAGTAAAATTTTAATGCTATGAAAGAACAAGCCGAACATTAAAAAAAATATTACGATTGCCTAGGTAAAACTGCAATGACGTCATTTATGAATTTTGTTAAAAAGGCTTAACAGAATGTAACCCGATTTTGAGTATGTTTGCAGCGTTGGTAATCGAACGGAAAATTTTTCACCGAGAGATTACAGCACCATAAATCGGCTATTAATGGTTTCTTTATTATGAAGATAAAATTAATTTTATTATGAAAAGAAATATGAAAATATTATATATGAATTCCAACGGATAATTTGTTGTTAAAACTATTGTTTGACGGAGTATAACCTTTAATGAAAAAAATTGATACATAAATACAATTACATCAATGAAATTATAACACCTATATTATTATTTGATTTACGCAAACAATACTTGGTATTTAACCTCTGTAAGTTTTGAGACTTCTGAAAAAACTGATGTACACACTTCTTAATACAAAATTCGAAGTATATTTTAATTTAGAAACTGCGACAATTAAGTAGTATATATTATTATTACTAACACTCAAAATCCTGTTAGATTCAGTTGAGTGTAAACATAAATAATTTCTATCATGACCGATTGATTGCACTCTAATCGCTCCGTAAAATTTTGCCGTTCGATTACCAACGCTGCAAACTTATACTCAAAATCGAGTTCTATTCTGTTAAGCGTTAAAAAGTTATGAATCGGTTATTAACAATTACGTCATTATAATTGCACCGGCAAACCAAATTTTTAAAAGAGTAAGATATGTTAACCTTACAATATAAAAACAGTGACTTGCGTATAACATAAAGAAGATAAGTTAATTAGCCAAGTATAAGACAACTTGTATGTGAAAACTAGCCAAGTGAAATCGTGAGCTTTAATTTATCTTAAATTATCTGCTTTGTGTAAATAAATCGACTATTCAAAAAGTTATATTTTTAAATAGCAAACATCGTTGTTTATGAAAAAAATAAGAAATTGTGTTTTAAGTTTATTTTAGAATGTTGTATGTTCTTATAAATAAATTTAAGGATTATCTACAGAACTTGGCACCCACTTAGATCTCAATTCTCTTGTCGACAACCACACATATTTTTAATATTGAACTTGGCTCCCATTTTTACATTCATATTTTTCATGGGATATCATTACTTTTTGTAAAGAAAGTATTATTATTATTCATTCAAATTCAAAAAGTAAGCTTACAAAGGGAGCACTCTTTGGAAGTCAAGTTATCGAGTTCGTCTGTCCCCTAACTCTGAAACTACCACCACTTCGGACCTGTAGCTGAGGGGAAGAAGTGGCAAGAAACCCTTACGGCAGCACACAAGGCCCTACAAATATGTCATTTTCATCTCTTTTTTTACAAGTATGTCAAAATCAGTATACAATATCATGTTCATTTCCTGTGCAGTGCTGGAATTGCATTGCTCCATAATATATGCTTATCACTAAGACAGTTATCTATTTTACAGTACGCATTGTCAAGCAGAACTTGCTTCACAGCAATTTTAATAAATTCATTTTCCGGTAGGTCAAGTATCTCGATTGGAATTTTATTATAAAAACGTACACAAAGCCTTAAAGTGCGCTAGCTGTTAATAAAAATCGATTGCTTTGAAAATATTTCAAATCGTAAAAATTCACCGTTTTCTGATGTTTTCATTTGTATACTCACAATTACCCAGATGGACGCCAAATTTCAACTTTCTAAGTCATCTGCAAGTGGGTTAGGTTTTTGATTTATGTCAGTCAGTGATAAAAGTGCCGATTTTTAGACGTTAATATATCAATAACCGTTTGAGTTGTATTTATGAAGTTTGGGGGTTCTAGTTAATTTACGGGGTTTTAATAAATATACCGAATTTCATGTGTTTATGTTAAATAGATTTTGAGTTATTAAGGGGTTAAAAGTGGCTCCAAATGGTTCGTGTAATATAACACACGGCAGCTGTGTCGTCGCCAGTTCCTTTTTCTTGGCTTGGCACGCTTCCGCGTGTCTAGATGTTTAATTCATCATCTTTATATAGTTCTTCATAATATTTTGCTGTTAACTCGATAATTTTACTCCTTTTGACTATTATCTTATTTTTGTCTTGCAATCCTATTATCTACTTTTTTCATAACACAAAATGGTATATATTCTTCTAAAACCGTTTCAAAATGCATTCTAATATCCTCTCGAATTCATTTTCTGGACAGTTTCTTGATCTCGCAATACTTAATAGCACTTGTATTGCCTGTTTTCATCAGTTTTTTCAATTCTTCCCCTTGCTGTATTATTTTTATTGTTGATTCAGAGTTCGGAACTTTTCGTTTTATTCTTATAGCCCGTAATTACCTTGTTATAAGCTCTTGTCATTATTTTTACTAATTTTCTACACCACTCATTCACATCTTCTTACATTCTAATCGACATTAATTCTTTCCCTAAAATTTCTTTGTATTTAATTTACATATAAATAGGATAATACAGGCCATGATGATTAGCAACTGGTCTTGTAATAAAGCCTCTGAATATTTCTATTTTTATGCTGAATGAACGGTGGTCTGTATCAAATTTCAAATTTACAAAACTTAACTTAATCATTTATCAATATATAATCTAATTCGAATATTTGACCTTTTGGAGATCGCCAAGTCCATTTCATTGACGGTTTAATTTTGCTAAATGAATTTCTAATTTTAAATTATTTTCTAAAGTAAATTCTACCAATCTTTGTCCTTCATCGTTTCTATCTTTAGCGGTAAAATCTCCTACGAACAATTGTTCGTCATGTTGCCGTTTACCTAACCTACGTTTAAAGTCACCCATTACTATAATTTCTTTTTCGCCAACATCTTTCTCAATGGCTTTTTGTAGTAAATTATGACATCTTTTTCTTCCTGACTCGCAATAGCTGTAGGAGCATAACACTAGACCAGCTTAATTACAGTATTATTGATTTTTAACTTTAACACTGCTATTCTTTCATTAATTACTTTAAATTCTTCAACTGCAGTTTTTAACTTATAATTTACATAAAATTCTACTCCTTCTTGTCTTCTCTAACTGTTCGAATAAAACAGACTTGATTTTGTTCTAGTATTGTTTCTCTTGATCTTCTAATTTCAGCTAATCCCAAAAAGCATTAAACGCCATCCAATCCTATCGGCAGACTGGAGCTGAGTTTAAATTTTTCCTAAGAGTAATTAAATAACCGTCGAGTGGGAGGCTTTTTATGCTACTTGTTTTTACTTTTATCTGTACTTTTTGTAGTTTTTCTGGTTCCTCTTTTAAAAACTTCAAAAACATTTCCCTGTTCCTGTTTCTTTTAGTATTTATGTCCGTTTCCACGTTATCCTTAAATTCATATTTTGTATGATTCATAAATAAAACCCCGTTTTTCATAATTGCATGTTTACCTTCCTAAAATTCTTCACCAAAGGTATCGTTGTTTTCTCTTTTTCCATTTCTTCTTTTCATAAATCGTTAGCGATAAAAATTTTTGAACCGTTTAGACTCTTTTTATTTTTCATAACTTCAATTTTTGTAAGTTGTGAACAAAAAGAAATGACCACCGGTCTCGCTTTCGACTGCTTCTTTCCCATCCTTCTTGTGTAATCAATGTCGTTTAAAGCGCATTTTACATTGCACTGTTTATTTATAACACCGAGAACTACATCTTAACTCAAAGTTCTCGTTTTCCTTTATTCCATCGACAACAATATTCTTCCTTCTGCTATTTCTCTCCAGAATATCTACTCTCGTTTTTAGTTTAAAAATTTCTACACTTTTCGATTTATTTTCTAAATTTAATAATTACAGAGTAATTCTTTTATTGTTTTAATTTCATTCATTAATTCGTTTTTGAATTATTAATAGCATAAACATAATTAATTATAAATCCATAGAAGCTTCGGGAATTAATTGTATTTAATTATGCGATAATTAAGGAATTAACTTTTCTAATGCTTCTATTATTATGGTTCAGATATACATGTATGGTAATCCCTGTAGTCATCGATTATTCACACAAGCCGTATGTTTTCCTTGGAAAAAGAGAAGTAAACAAAAAGACTCAAAAGCTCGCAATAAAAATATAGTTTCAACAAGGGTCTGGCGCAAAGCTCTTTAAAGCTTCAAAATGTTTACAATTGTTTATCACTAAAAGGTTAGTTTAATTCCATCCCGTTATTTCAGTAATTAATGAAATATATTATTTAAAAAAAAGGAAATGATTTCACAGCGCCTGAGTTATTTTATTTTTAACACACTCCCAAAGTTTATTTTCAACCGTCTACATGTCGATAGCGCCGAATTTATTTCATTTCCTTTATAGCGCGTGTATGCCAAAAAAGAAGTTAACTCGTTAAAAAAGGAAACATCTTTATGGGGTATCGCGTGCCTTAGAACATTCTAACCGACGAATTGGGTCATCTAAAAGGTTCCAATTTGAAAAATCTCAAATAAATTGATTCGAGTTGTCAAGAAATTTGTTTTAAAAGATATTTTTTATTTTGATTTAGCGGGAAAATATCAAAATCCCTGTATTTTAACTGATTAGAAACAAATCAAAGTTTTGACGGTATTGCATATCTTCAGTTCAGTAAAAAGTAAACAGTATACATAAATTGGCTTGGCAGAGCAACAAAGTTCGATTCCGTAAGTTTAAACTTGATAAATGCTGCATAAAGAATATTTTTCAGCGATAGCATTGATCGATTGATTATGAATTTCGACAATAATCCGAAAATCATATTTGCTTTTTCTAATTTGAGTCTTTTATCAAGCTATGATACTTGACAAGATCAACCCGTATTATAGCAATGCCATTCAGGTGTAATTAAGATAAAACTACTATGGTGGAAAAGTGTGATACAAATGTCCTCATTGACTTTAAACTTCAACGCCTAATTAATAACAGCTCCAGAGGATTTGTCAGTCTATGGCTTCAACTGGCTCAGAATGGATAAAAAGTACGTAAAAAGAGCCAACAAATAGGTATAGTACGCTATCGAACGTGGTAGGATATCAGATAAGAAACTTATTTAGAGTCCGTAGATACTACGTTTCAAAAAACAGTGGTGAAGATTGGATATAACGAAGAATAGAAAAATCGTTTTTCATTTTGATATAATTTGAGCATTATCAAATAAAAGTTTAAAAAAATTCTTACTATTAGTGTACATACTTTGGCTTATAGACTGATTACTTATGCGGTTATAAAGACAAGAAACAAAATTCGGAAAGTTTCCAGCTATGGTCTACGTGCCGATAAAAAATTATAATCAACCGATGAAGATGAGGAAAATAGGTACATCAGAAGCAGAAAGGAAAACAAAAGGAAGGTAACTCATTCTTATATTGTTCAATAATCTGTGATCCAGTTTATTATTTAATTCCATTTTAAGATATGAACTTGTGCCGTGTTAGAACCGTTGATTTCAATGAATCGGGAATCAAGGTGTTAAAAAAGAGACAAGTAAAAAATAAAGTATTACTGTACCTGCAAAAGTCGAATTATTGTTCTCAATGAATAAGAGAAAGTAGTTTTCCGCTAAAAAATAAATTCCCATTAATTTTAAACATATCTTCATATACTTCATGTTAAAATGAAAAAACTTTAAAACATATCAAACAAAAGATCAACATGAAAACAAAGCTATGGAAAAGGCTAATTTACATCGTTTATTTAAAAAAAAAAAAAAACAGCAGCCAGATTTTTGAACAAAAAAAAATTTAAAAAGTTTTATATATATATATATAATAATAATATGTAATTACAAAATTATTTTGTATAAGATGCGGTACTAAAAAACAGCGCGAGAAAAACTCGTGTCCTTCTTCAATAGAAACCGCATTTATTTGAAGGATATTAATCATTAATCATATGAAATTGTTATTTTAAGAGATTCCTTTTATATTAATAAATATCATTTACTAGCATTTCTGTATTTTAATAGTGGGTAATATACAAACATTAAAAATAAGAATATGAGCTCTATGTGTAAAATTGAGATGTAATAGCTTACAAAAATACTCAGCGGATAATGGCAAACCCTTTTAATTGAATAAATGACAATCAATCACGTTGCATATAACAATGACTAAAAATTATACCTTTGATTAACTCCATATAACTGTTTCGTTAAAGTAAACGTAAAGGAATCATTCATCTCTTTTTTCATTTGATTCCTATCATTTTACACGCAAGTGAAAAAAAAAACAAATTGAACATTTCAAAATAAAGTATGTAACGTTATATTCTTGATGTGTTAATGATATTCGTATCAGAAATGATAAATGTAATGTTATTCGTTTATTTAAGTGTTAAATTAAACGGCCCCAGAAATGCCACAATGGTTTCGCATTTACCGTGGATGTAAAATTTATATATTGTTAACTTATTATTATTGTTTTTATTGGAAGTACAGTTGATTAGATTTTCCGTTTTATGTTAAGCAAATTAGCTCAGTTTTTCTTTATCGGCTAGCCGCTAAAAATACAGTTAAGTAATATATATATAAAATACAAATTAAACGATTAATAAAAAACATCAAATTGCAGGCATCATTACTGTCAGCGAATAATTCGATGGTTTCTGGACGCTGATATTTCAACGTTAATGATCTTGGCAGCAGAAAGATAGGCATTTTTTGAATAACTATTTAAAAATGAAATATCGTACGAACGATACTTTCACAATCGCGGACTTCAACCGCAATATAATTAACAGTAGGTAGCTTGCCTACGATTAATGGCCTCCCTTGTCGAGAATAAACGGCTAACTTGATCGAAGGAGAAATTAAACAGTTTCGTGAGAAACGATAAAAAGCAATTAGCTACCAATCTTTAGCCGTAGCCTTTTTTCTCGATTCTTTCTTTTTCGAGTCCGCGCTACTGAAATTGACCATTTTTAAATCATGCTGCACACTTGTTTCATCGTTAATGCATGATGGTAGTCGTCAACAGGATCGCGGGTGAGGATCGATTTTTTAAAATCATAAAACAAATATTTCAAAAATTATTTATAAAAATAATTAGTAGATTTTTCAAGAAAGGTTTTAAAGCATGAATTCTTATGTTACAAATGTAAACTCGCAATGATGATAATAAACACTACGAATTTATTGTTGAAAATAAAAAGATTTCATTATATTTGGCATTATATCTGTTCGATAAAAATCTAATTGGAAAAACATTGACTATTATCTAAGAGAATCACATTTTTAGATATTTTTAAAGCAAAGACAACTCCTTGAGTTTCGAATTTTCAAAATTTCAGCCACCGCGTTTCAAGCATAGCTGATAAACTGAGTCGCTACATTCGCCAGGAAGACAACTAATATTTTTACACTTTTTCCACTTAACTTACGTTATTTTAGTATGATCACAAATGTACTTTTAACGGCTACTATTTATTACTTTTTATCATGTCCATGATTAAAAATTTTCTATCACTATAAAATGTTTTCGCATTCAAATACAATTTATTTTTGCATTTATCATCTTTATAAAAAATTATTAAAATCCAATACATAGGGTTTGTAGTTTAGTTACCCAAATAGAAAATAAAATAATCTATTTTATGAAGCAAAAAAAAAAAAAAAAAAAAAATTAGCTAAATTTCCTATTTATCTCATTTAAGCAGTTTCATTTACTTTGTTATATAACTCATGTACATTTTCCACTTTAAGTAGAAATAGTTTATTAGCACATAACCTTGTTCTACGTTTGTTCAATCATCCGAGTTTATGGATATTTAAAGGACATTTTGGAATCATTAGTTTAAATAATCAAAGTTATATTGTAACCTTTACAAGTTTAACACTAATTATAAAATACGCTAAAAAAGAAATAAAGTAAATTAATATTTGAATAATGAAATCGTAACAATTACAAAATTAAACCGAAAATGATTACATAAAAACGGAAGTCAAATTAAAAAGCTAAAAACAAGATAAATAATGTCCAACGTTTTTGATTTTAATTCATTACAACTTTATAATGTTTAGGTATATATTCGCAAGAATCGTTTGTTGAAATTTCATAATAATCAACAAAATCAATTTTCACGAAAAATAGAAAAACTTATATTCAAGGCTATAGTTCTCTTTTTTGGTATTGATTTTAACAGGATAAATGAAATAAGATAAACATCGACAAATCAAACAATACATACATTCAATTTATATCAAACATAAAAACATTATATTTTCCAAAAATTAAACCTCAGGTCTTTCGTATCCTTACTTATTTTTCAAATAAAGTTATTGATTAAACGATAAAATATCAATTTTAATTTCTAGGGGGAAACATACATTATCTCCACAATTAATTTACAATTAACGTTATTACGTCTAATTATTTTACGATTTTCCATAGTGAATCATTTCCCTTTTTTTACGGCGGAATATGAATCAGATTGGTGCGTAAGATAGAAAGAAACTTTGAACCAAAATTGTATTAAAAATGCGTGAACTATAATTCAGTTTATTGTGCTTAATCGTGTACGTATTGATCATTTTTTTGAATAATACATTCAGCTATAATCTTTTAATATAAAAATTTATCTGTTTTCACGCATTTCTTATAAATTTTATTTCGCGATATTGTATGTAAATATCATAAATATTATATTACAAATGCATATGCTAACTTTGAAGATTGTTTGAAATAACAAATTTATAACTTACAGCACATTACGTTAAACGCTAATATTGAACGTAATATGCATTTCAGTAAGAACAATTGCAAAGTTCGATTTGGTTTAAACAGTTTTATTGAAAAATTTAACTGAATTAAAAATAGTATGTTAAAAAAAAGTAATATCATGAACTAAATTCATTTAAAAATTTAATATTCAATAGAAAATTTGGTCTACTATTGTTTATAAGGATAAACAGTTACTTTTTTACTATAATTTTCTTAAAAAAAATAATTTTCATTTTATAAATTATTATTTTTTTTTTGGCAAACATAAAAGACAAAAAATGGATATAAAAAGATATTATTCATAATAAAAAACAAAAAAAAAAACAATAAAAATGAAAATTTACATTTAATTTTAATTCAAATACGAAATTAACAAAAAATTATCTATTTTTAGTATAGAGCATTGCAAATTGTTTACATTGTAAATGTATTGTTTCAGTTCGAAAACATGTTTGTAAAAAACGCGAATAACTTATTGAAATCTAAAATTACTTTTTTAACATATTGTTCAATAAACAACTAGGATTTTATTTTAATACATACGTGAATAGATTTTATTACACAGTAGATACAAAGTACTTTATCAAGATATAAAAATAAGATGAGTAATAAAGAATATTTATAGAATGGGAAAGACCCCCAAAAAAATTACACAGGTTGTAATAAGCACAAGAGACTTTGTAACGAATATGCTGTTTATTAGGAAACAATAATTGGGAAGGTTATAAAAAAATTTCATTATTTACACTTAAAAATTAACGTTTACAGAATTACTTCGGTGCGCCATACGCGTCCGGCATTCGTTCAATTGTATACCTTCGATGGGAAATAAACATAATTGGAACTCCGGGAATTTTACGAATTCGTCGTTTTAAATCTTTATCACATGTAGCAACAATGTAACATTTATGCTGAGTAACTTTCTGCACCAAACAGTCATCTGCGTAAGTACCCGAATGTAAACACTGAATTCTTTCAAAACGTGGATCTTTAATAATTCGCAAAGCAACTTTAAACTTTTGTCCTAATTTTTCTAATTCGCCATATACGCAATCCGTAACGTACGGTATACACTTAGAATATAAACAATCCATCATATTTTGTATAATGTCTAATTTATATCGAATAGAAAAATTTACGAAGTTAGTATCCAGTAAAATATGAAACGGTGGCCCTAACTGAGTATTATATTGAAAAAATAAAGCGGATGATACCTGCGGTGCCTTGTGTATTTTTATTTCATCAATTTGTTGCTTCCTTTTCTTTTTTGGTTTTTTTCTTTCAGTTTCTTTGATCCTTGGATCAGACAGGCTAATAATTCGTTTCATTTGAGCAAACTTTTGAGCTTGCTTCCTGATTTGCTTCGATTTACCCATTATTCAACTTTTAACGCACAGTAAATAACTTATATTCTTTTATTGCACTTGCGACACCGGCATGAATACTCAAATCGCAAAATTTATCGCTCGATTATGAAATTAATCGATAATTCCGTACAATATATTTATAACAATTATTACAACTCAAAAACTTTTATTATACGTTAATATGATTTTTTTTTATTGTCTAATTGTACAAAATTAAAAATTTACGTTTGCAAAAGAAAATTATAAATTTAAAATTTTAATTTTTGAAACAGAAATTTACATCAATGTACTTACGGTAGAATCGGTATCATCAAAAAATAAACAACAATGTATCGGAAAGAAATGACTTTTTCTTTCGATAATGCTTGTGTTATGTGTAAACTATCAAACAACAGTTAAACAATAATTTTTGATTCATGACAATCATTTATCATGAACAGGTGTGTGACGGAGAGTTTTTGGTAACATTTAAAGTCCTAAGTTTACTAACTGATAGCGAATGCGCCAATGTTTTTGCAACGTAATGTTCGATTTGTAGTTGTCTGGTAGTCAATCACTAGAGACAGCAGAGTACTAATAGACGGATATAAAAATATAAAGCTAATCTGTATGTAAAGTCTGGACGGAAAAAAATATGCAACTTCATTAAAAAAATACGGGCATACGAACTTAGTTCGTTATCAACATGACAACTGTACTGCTAACGGAATATTTTTGACATGTATTAGATAATTTTTCTTGTATTCTTAACAATGGCAGCGGCTGACGTTTGTAATGCAGATTGCGAAGGAGGTAAGAATTGTATAAATTGGATAATTAAATATTCTTAAATTATTGCTTTAAAATTAATTTTTTTATGCGCTTTTAATCCACTGGAACTGAAAAATTTAATTATCTTAGTTTGTTCGTAATAAATTAAAAGTATATTATAAAACTTTTTTATTTAATCTAGGAGAAAATCTGGGTACTGCTAAAAATTTTGCTGTATTAGGAACAATATTCCTTGTATTTATAGCAGTTTTAATTTGTATCTATTTCACGTTTCCTGATTTAGATGAGTAAGTACATATGTAACCATTTGTATATTTTACGTTAATATATTAAATCAAAAAGTTTGTTCTAATTTTTGTGTTTTTTTAAAGATTGTAATAGGTTATTTTATGAATAACTATGTTTAGAGAGGGTAAAACTACCTACCTGGTGAAAACGTTTTTTTTTATTTTGTTTTATGGTTGTTGAATGTAAAATTTAAATATACAATAAGTTCCATTAATATTCGATTTTTACACATAAAAATACATCTACATCCGTACAAAGAGTATGAATTAGTTTGTAGTGAAATTTTTTCAAGTAAAACCTTTCCAATGCGTGCGTAAAAAAAGTCAAAAATATAGAATACCCTAATAATGAAGAACTTTAAAAAAATTACATGTCAAATCAGTATTTAAACATCGTGATTAATTTCGTTAACAATACCATTCTGAGCTTTCCCCATGTAATTGTTACGCGTACTTGAGCTCATTGCATCGTTATTTTTTTCCCGTTAGATGTAATTGTTACTTTTCGCGCATAAAAATTTAAGAATTTTGTGTAATTATGGTCCTTTGTAAATTCCGAAGTATGTGTTTGGAAAAACAACATCTGGCAATTTGTCAGTCATGGGAAAGGTCTGTCAGGAGATAAAAATAGCATTCACTCCAACCACCGAGAAGTACGGATTGTGATATTATTTCGTGCTTCAAAAATAAACATCAAATCGAGGCTATACGACAAAAAGGATAACCAGAAAAACTGACCGTTGTATCGCGAAATCTATTTCTTGCTAAAATCATTTAAAAGAACACATACAAGAAGAATAGAACAATGTTTAAATACTTCGGCAATTTCGTTTCAAGCTGCTGCTTTTAAGGCCAATGGTTTATATATAAAGTGTTAAGAATTGAAAGTTTTATTTTACTACTGTAATGTTATGCATACGCGTAGTTAATGGAAAAAGCGGCTTTCGGGGAAAATATTTCCAAACAAAAAATGTCTGTTTGTTCGGGTAAAGTTGGAATCCGTAAAAAAATACCTCGTTCCATGAAAAAAAAAGTCGCTTCCGGCTGAATAGGCTACTTCTTGTGGGTAACAGAAATCGAAAATATTTCCATTCAACATGGCACAGTCAATTTAATAATACGGGGCTTTGAATTTTTCATTTTATTGTGTATTCAGGTTTTAGAAGGGGTGGCTGAATGGTTTAAAACGCCCTGCATATATATATGTAAATATATATACATACATATATATATATATATATATATTTGGATAAATATTATTATAATGCTTCTATTTTATTGTAACAATTTCTTTATCGTCTTTACAAGTAAAAGATGAAATATTTAATTTCAGAAAAGAACGTGAATTTGTCAAATTACCGCGCAATATAGAAGATCTTAAGAATCTGGGAAAAGTGTTAGCTCGCTATAAGCAAGATTATAAATATCAAGTAATAGCAGCTCTGATGTTTTCATATTTATTGTATCCTTTTGATTCAAATATTATTTTATATAATATATCAGTTGTTAAATTGTTCAATACTTAATTCTGAAAAGTGTTCCTGTTTTTGTTGAAAAGTTTTACTTATAAAAAAAAAAACTCAATTGAGAATCGTGTGTCTTGAAGTGACCATTTGAAATATTTTATTAAAATTCTTCTGTAGAAATGAGAAAAAACAAATTAGGAGTTAGATACGAGAGTTCGATTTCTTTCGGCATGTTCAAAAGTATTGGAAAAAAAATCTGCGTGTTCCCTAGCGGACAGTATTAAAATTCGCGCAGGTTTAGTTTATACTGCTAAGCGAACAGTTCATGAAAATAAAGATGAAGAAGCAATAAGATCACAATACTCTAATGCATGTGTTTGTGTGAACGAATAAGGTACGCGGAGCTGTCTTGATGTCACTGAAATTATATTGCTTCGGTGTACCGGCTATGCTCCCAAGTTCTACATATTTTTCATTCACATTCTTTAATTTTGCTCGATATTTAAATTTTAGTAAAGTTTTTGATGATACCGTTATCAATGATGCCGTTTTTAGTTAAAATAAAAAGGTGCGGATTTCAATATATGCAGTGGTCAAAAAAATATTTGAGCATATCTGACAACTGGAATGGCAAAACAGGGAATAAAACGTTTTTAATATAATTTTTTTTGACATCAATTATGTAAAAACAAAAAAAAATCCAAATTATCAATCAAAATAAGTATTTGAACATAACTAAAATATTAAGAAGATGCACAGATAATTGTTTTTTCCTGTCGGTGAGTAATAAGTGCGATAAGCGCATTTGCATTGAGACTCGTAATCATATTTATGTTTGTCGTTGTGCGTGCAACGTCTAGCAATTCGGATTATAGTGCAACTAACCCCGGAAATTATGAAAATCAAAACGGTAACTAAAAACAGACTGTAATCACAAGAAACCTCTTTTGAGAAACGCCGGATCGGTGGTTTCTAATATCACGGAAAGGGCAAGTCGGGTAATAAAATTTCAACTTTGTTAAATATAAAAAGGAAGAATTACACCATAATCCGGTACGTCAAAGAATAAAATAGGACTGAGCCGGCTAACTCTGAATCAAAAGCAAAAAAACATAAATGTGAATGTGAAACATGAGTAGGGTCACTAAAGTTTATGAATGGAACTATGGCTTCAGATGACTATATCAAGATTCTGAAGAAAAATTCCATCAAACTGTTTAAAGCTTTTTGGAGTCCTATGATTTTTATTAAGCCAACGACCTGAAGAACAAGCCGCTTAAAAGTCGCGAATGAATACTATACTTACATTTTGGTTTTTACATTTGTATCCAGAAGTGTTTTTTTGTATCTTTCCAAAAAAAAAAAAAAAAAAATTGAAATTAAAAATGTATTTTTTCCCCTATTTCACTGCTCGAGTTTACTTTATTTAGCAATGCTGAACTTCTTTTTCGACCACTGTATTTTACTGAACCTCGCATGTACACTTATTCGGATACTTCGTGAATGTTAAGGATTTGTTGTAATATATATATATATGTACATATATATATATATACAGTGAGCAACAAAAATATTCGGACGCTAGGTATTTTTTTTATTTTTTGATTAAAAAGTTGTATTTATGCAATCTTATTGAAAAAAAAATGTAAGGGCATGTTAGAACAGAGCATTAGGTAATAGAGACAGTAAAAACTTTCGATGCATAATAATAATAACAAGCGGAAATTTGAAACTAAATAAAAATAGTCTATTTAAGGCGTAACAAAAATATTCGGACAGCTTCGATAAAACTCAAAAATTCAATTTTAAAATCACCTTTAATATTTTGTCGGTAACCCTTTCTGTTGAATAACAGCCTTCATCCTCCTAGGCATCAATTCAACTAATTTTTCTGTAAATTCGGGTGAAATTTTTCGCCACTTTTGCTCGATAATTATTTTTAGCTGTGTTTTACTTCTAATATTCGTTTCCTGAATTTTTTGATCCAAGTGGACTCACAAATTTTCGATGGGATTGATGTCCTGGTGATTGGGGTGGTGTTTCCATGACGTTCGGACAGTTGTACAATAGCCACGACCGCGCTTTGTACGATTTATACTTAGGGTCATTATCTTGGTAGAACTTGAAATTGTTTTCCAGACCCAATTTTTCGGCACTACATTTCAAATTTCTTTTCAGAAGATCGACGTATGTATCCGCATTCATATTACCTTCCATAAACTCCCAAGTTACCGATCCCAGACGCGACGAAACATCCCCATACCATAAGACTTCCTCCACCATGTTTGACTGTCGCGTTCAGGTTGTATTTTTTAAGCTCTGTATTCGGTTTCCTCCAAATTTTTAGGCGCCCGTCACTTCCGAAATCATTTAATTTACTTTCGTCAGTAAAAATTACAGTTTTCCAAAAATTTACATCACGATTAGCATGTTCTTTTACAAAGTTGAAACGTTTTTTTCGATTTGTTTCGCTGACTAAAGGTTTCTTTCGCGCGACTTTCGAATTGTAACCGTTCTTTTTAATTATTTGACGCATCGTTTGTGGGTGAACTTCAATATTAAGTCTTTCGAGTATTTTCGTAGGATAATTTAGGCGCACTAATTGCTGGATTTTTCTTTACCTGCCTCGTTATGAACCGCTGATCACTTTTGACAATTTCTGTGACCGACCTGTTTGTGGAACTGAGTCTATCCGATCTTCTTTTTCAAAACATTTAATGATGTTGCCGACAGTGCTTTTTCTCATATTTAATAACATCGAAATTTTACGAACAGAAAATCCTTTACTATGACTACGAATCACCAACTGTCGTTGCTCAAAAGAGGAGTTATTGCCTTTACGAAGCATTTTTTTGTCAAATAAATTTTAAACCGAACGTAAACATGAATGTAAAATGTCAAATGTCGATCAGCGGTTCATTAACAGGTTGCCTTTAGTATGAAATGACTCACCCCCGGTGAACGCGCATCGTTGTCTCATGGAAAACCCCAATTACTGCTCGACGTACATACGTGTCCGAATATTTTTGTTGCCGCTTAAAAGCCTATTACGTTACGTTATTCATTTTTTCAATGGTTTTATTGATGATTTTTGTTTTTTTTTTTTGTTGAATTTATTACCTTACGCTCGGTTCTAACATACCCTTACGTGTTTTTTTTCAAAAAGTTTGCATAAATACAACTTTTTAATCAAAAAATGAAAAAATTACCTAGTGTCCGAATATTTTCGTTGCTCACTGTATATATATACATACACACGCACACGCACCCCCCCCATATATATATATATATATATATATATATCGCTATTTTAATACAACAAATAAAATATAAAAAAAAATAATAAAAACGTGTTATTTCATTGAAATAGTTATCGAACCAAATATGTATCACCGCAGTATGTGTAAACAATAAATTCATTTTTTGTTGACACAGCCATTTCATAACCGTTTTTATCCTCGCTTTTTTTACTTTATTTTGTTTGATTTATGGCAGTGTAATATATCTGAGAACTATGCAGTCGCTAGTTAGTTCTGTCGGCGATATTGCAAATTAATCAATTTTATTTGTTTTTAGGTTCATTGTGTATTTAAAAAAAAAAAAAAAAAATTACATTGGATAAAATATGTATAAAAAAAAATATAGATTAAAATTAAATTAAAATTATCATTTTTTTTTACGAACATTATAAACATGCAAAATTTAATTATATTAGTGTTGTAATTTTAAGTTTGTGTATGTAAATATTATTTTTGCTAATAACTTCTAATTATATACTTAAAATGAAATAGTAGACAAAGGTTATGGAAGAAGTTGGTCACTTTTGGGGGGGTTACACAATATATAATTTATGAATGCATATATCTATAAAATTACGTTGTTCTCCACAATTTTCGAAATATTTTATGTCACTGCGACACATTTGTTTTTGTGTCGTTCATTGATTAACAACATAGACACCGTGTATGAAACCAGTCTTAAATTAATTGTAATTTTGCAGTTAAAGTGAACAAATCTACTCGCGTGCATATGATGTTATACATTACGAGTTGTTGTCTTTCAGCGATTACCGAGATCATAACTTTATAATACCTTTTACTTGTGGTTTTTGGCGGTTGAACTTAGAAGATTGCGTTGAATTTGGGTCATTAATGTCTGATAAATTAGCCGAGACAGCTGGGAGTTAAATTGCTGGCGGCAGTCGTATAATTTTAGACTTATTACACAAACGTGGTTCTCATTTATCAGAAATATACAGTATCAAATTCTTTCGGTTTTATTTCTGATTTGACGTTTGCTATTGAGCAATTTACTTCTCTACCAAAATAGCCGTATTCCATTTTGTTTTCCCATATATAAGTTACTAAATAATAAATATTTGTAAAAATTTAGTAACAAACAATAATGCGAACAATAATACATTACTCAATGTCGTTTTTGGTGATATCCCATTATCAGTCAGGAAGAGAGTATCACGAAAAATTAATAGAATGTATATATTGACCTAGACAAGTGGAGAAACGAAATAAAAGACATTACTGAAATAATGAGGAATCAAAAGCACTGCCATGCCTAAATAAAAAGATAGGGGATAATATGAAAATACTGTAACGTTTTTGTGACGCGGAAGGTGTAATAGAAATTGCTGCGCAGACTACAAATTGAAATTTACTGTGTATATTTGTATTTTAAAAAATGTAAAAATTAAAAATATGTTTTATACAGTGAACTTTTATTATTTTGTAACACAATGATTTGTTTTATTAATTCGGATTAATTACGCAATGTATATAAAATTGATGGTCGCTTGGTGACAATTTTTGTTAACATGGACAATGTAATATTCCATTAGTTTAGGTAAGCACCGTTTTCCGTTGTTATAGCTATATAGACTTATGGAAAAGTGATAAAAGCAGTTCAGTTTTTATAATTAAAGATTTCCGAGTGTCCGAATTAAGTATTTACTTTTTAAAATAATTCGCGCATGTTGCAAAATGCAATACCGGTCATTGCATTATTCCGGATATGTTATTAATTTAATCATTCTTAAAATATCGATTTTTTCAACTATTAGTATGTTATTTTCTTTAACTGAATAATAAATAGTTTACAGACATTCGCAATACCTGGTTCAATATCATTATCTATATTATCCGGGTTTTTATACCCTTTTCCAATTGCTTTATCACTTGTATGTTTTTGTTCGGCTACAGGGGCATCATTATGTTACGTATTGTCTTACAATTTCGGAAGAAAATTAATTTATAGGTATTTTCCTGAAAAAATAACGCAATATTCAAATCTGGTATGTATTGTTAAATTATAGCTAATATATTTTTTATCGACCGGTTTTTAAAATACATTCAAAATCAGTTATAACGATTTTGAAGGGGTGAGTGACCTGGTCGTTATAACCGGTTTGTCGTTATATTCGATATCAAATAAAGTACTTTCACGTTTTAAATACTAAGATTTACTATTACTAAAAGGTTATTCCACTATGAAATTTTCATGGAATGTTTTGCGGAATAACTTTTTTCCCTGATTAAACACAAATAATCATTTATTTAAAATCATAAATATACATATTTTGTAATAAAATTTAAAGCTGAACACTAAATTTTTGCTTTATACAAGAGAAGACGATGGTAAAAAAAAAAAAGAAACAAAACAAATTATATATAATATAAAACGAGTGTAAGAAAAAGAAAAAAATTAACATGTATTGTTAGTTCAATTTTTTGGTATTTTTGAAGAAATCTTTTGTAATTTTCAATTTTTTTTTATGACAAGATGAGTTCTATAGCCTTTTTCTAATATTTTTTAGAATGATCTGTACCAGAGATTTCCATCAGTTTCGTTAAGTTTAAAATAAGTACCGTATTAAGCTCAAAGAATAATACATCCGTTCCATTCTGGGAAATTTAAGAAATCAAAAGATTTTTTTTTTCTGTTCAATTTATCTGCTTATTAAACTTTTAGTTGTAATAACCGATTTGTCGCTATAGCCGATAATGTTATAACCGATGGTGGTTAATATATGGTTTTATGGAATTCTGCCGGTATCAGTAATATTCTCCTCTATAATCGGCATGTCGTTGTAATCGAGTTTTACTATAATTGTATTTAAATTGGACATTTTATACTATACTACGCGTCATGAATTTGGACTGATAAAGTTGGCCAATTCTTTCATCCGCTGTTATGCCATGTTCGTAATTTCTGGTGCTAATATAGAGATGATTTTTAATGCTTCGGCTAAACGTGTAATACGGTAATGAAATAAAGATCGTATCTGGACTAATTCGTGGCGCGTACTACGATAACTATATATATACAGGGGCGGATCCAAAAAAATATTTTGTGCGAAGAAAATTATATAATTACGTTATATCTTACGCGGTAGGTAGTATATTTAAGAAATATCTTGTTTTGTAAAGAAAATCAAATAGCAATCTCTTTGGGAATTTAAAAATGTTTTAAAAATACATAATTATTACAATTTTTAATTTAAATTTTTTTATTTTTAGGGGTGAAAAATAAAACCGAATTATAAAATTCTAGCTAAAATGGTAGTTTAGAATTTGAATAGTAAATTAATAGAAAGAATAGAGCGATAGTATTTTTTATTAGACTTTATTTTTATTTTTGTTAGTAATTCGATCCGAATTCTCTTTGTTCGTGAGCAAGTTTAAATATGTATATTTCTCATTGAACTACTATTTTTAATTAAAATTACAAAATAAAAATTAAAAATAAATAAAAATGGCAAAAGATCGACAACAATTACGTTTAAAACAGAATAAAAACGTAACATTAATAGTTTTAAAACAGGACTAAATATATTAGTTAGATAATTAAATCCATAGATAACATTTATACAAAACTTTTATATTATAAATTAAGTTTCTCTATGTAACAAATGTTTTCATCGAGGTTTTGATTTTTTACGGATGTGCCCCCCCTCCCCCTCCCCCCTTCGGATCCGCCACTGATACATAAAAACAGATTTTAAATATATACGGTTGCTAATATTGAAATTGTTTTTGTACAATATTATACGATTTTAGGTCCAAAAGCATAAAAATGATATGCTTAGTTACATCATTTTTCTTAGAGTTACGCCTTTGTTACCGAATTGGTTCATTAATATAAGTGCTCCTTTGGTTGCTGTGCCATTTTTCCCTTTCTGGCTTGGAACATTTTTAGGTAAGTTTTTATTGATAAGCAACTAATATTGTTTAACGAGTTGGATAAATTTTTGAATAAATTGCTAATTTGTTCGATTTTCAGACAAAGTCACATGCATACACGCACGCTCAAAGCACATCGAATATGACATGCAACTGCGCCATAAGATTAATATTATAGAAATATATATTTGCTAAAACAGGTGCAATCTCATAAAAAAAAAAATAGAACTCGTAATTTTTAAAAAAGAATTACGTATAATATAATAAAAGTAATAACGGTTATTTTGCTTTTAAATTTTTATAAGGTTTATTTTTTTTAATATCCGTGCGATTACAACCAAAAATAAATGTATGTTTAAATCTCTTTTAAGAAACTTCATGAAAAATCATAACTGAGGAGTGTATACATTTCAAAAAAATTGTCAACATAATATGCATGTGTTATGTAATAATGGTTAAAGCAAAAGAAGAAAAAAAATTCAATTAAATTACTATAAAACATAAATAACTTTATGCCAAATTTCATCGAAAATGGTGTATTCTCATTTTTGAATAATGTATATCGTTTTTTAAAGAAAAATATTCTATCAAAAAATATGTATTTAAAGTTTTTGAGATGAATTTTTGCTAAGAAAAAAAAACTGTTCGCGGAATTATCGATTTTTCGTCCGTAAAGCGTCTTTCTGCGGATAAGTTAGTTTGTGATATGTTCAGTTTTATATCTTTAACTGTTATTGTTCTAGTTTTCTTCGTCGATAGGCCGAGCCTTCGCTGTGGGCGACGGCAGTTCAATATTATTTGTTACGCGGGCTATTTTTAGTATATTTTTCTCTACTGTTAAAAGCACATGCAGCCAGTTCAATCGCTGAGATAGCCAATTATTTAATTTGATATTTCATTTTCCGTATCAAGTTGTTGAGAAGCTTTCGTTATTATTTCGCGCATCTGTTTTCTGCAATTATTTGGTTTTAAAAACAGGTCCGAACACGGATCGTCGTAATAGGATTCTCAAAGAGCGCTGAATACTGTAGCTTATCAATGTCTTTAGCTTTAGCTTTCTGCTTCGCGCATTAATAATCTATGATTACCGCTCGGTTAACTGATAAAATGTAATGCAGGAACATTTTTCATCTTTGTAACATTGTTACAGTTTCCGTACATCGCAAAATCGTAATAAGGTGATGGTTTTATCAGTTAAACCGCCAAATAATTAACCGTCACCGCTGTGACCTTTGTTCACCCTTACACACTGATCGAGAGAAGCTTAAATACATTAATTTCTTTATGTGAACTATAACTCAATGCAGCATCGTCGCTATATACGTTTTTAACTATACGTTGCCACTTTTTCGACTGCGTTAATTTGAAGTTAATTGACTGTAACATTTCACTAATTTTCGGAATTGTATGATGTTTTCAGCGAGTATATAGTTTCCGCATTGCAGCGAAATAAAAATATTTTTGATTTTTTAAATTTTCTTCAAACGATTTGACGTGCTGAAACCAATGAAACAATTTTTCATCTTGATTTCTGGATAAATAATAATAGTAACAACGAAATTAACAAAAATTATTTTTTTCTCCTGTTAGTTCACTAAAACTATACGTAAAAATTATAATGTTATAATTAATCATAATGTATATACATAATATTTATCTCGATTTATGCCCCTGCAGGTAAGTAGTTTCGGCTTGTCGTAGTACTGGAATGTAAAATTATCGCTTTCTTATCGAAAATAGTAATGATTCGGACTATGGTCTTCTAAACTGCGTTTAATTTTTTGTTATAAAATAAACAAATAAACTGAAAACGATAATAAAGCCACGCGAAAAACGCGGACCTTAATGTTCAGCTTAAATTAAAAATTAAAATAGGAAAATTTTTTTGCGTAATCTCTCTTATATTATGATCAACCGGTTTGAGTAATTACCGGATTTCGATGAATACAGTGTTTCGCAATGATACGAAAATATAGAGGGCTATTGTTTTATATGACTGCGGACTGCGTGATTAATGTATCAGTCGGTTCTAAATATTTGTATAGAGCTGGAATAAATACGTTCATTTTTAAGATGTTTCTGTTTGTGCTTCGAAACAGTGATGAAAGAATGTCGTTCACTTTGCACTTGACTTCTTGTCATCATTATGATAGGGCAACCTTTTTGAAGTGAAACTTCTTTAGGCGCGCCGCCCCTTATATATAAATAAATTTATGTGGAGTTTACACGAAAAACGATCGAGCGTACGTTGTGAGTAACTAAAGTATTAATACATTTCAAAATTCGTAATGGACACGTAGCCAATAATGCATTGAAGTAAAATTTATGTTGCTGATTTTCGCATTTTACACCACTTTGAGAGGTTTGAACTTAAAATATCAAAAATTAATCAAACATAAAAAATGGTTATAAAGAATCGGAAAAAGAAAGGCATCGAGTATATATAGAGAGAATGTCAATGATCTCAAAGGAACTGTAACTGAAGCAAGCCGAATTTTAATCTTAAACGTGGATGAATAATGACGATAATATCGGCATACCAAATTTCGATTGCATCGTGAAATTTAAACGCCAGAAGATTCGAGCAGGAGGGATTGCAGTTTAACCTTATTAGAAACGATAAGTCAAATATTGTTTCTTCTAATATTGATATGTCAATACACAATGTTACGCAATTAGATTTTGGTCAAACAGATGTTGGGGATCATATATGTACTGTTCAATGTAAGATGGAAGGTGGAAAAGAAATAATTATCATCGCCATTTATACATATTTCCCCAAATCAAAGAGTCCATGATATAATTAAATTTGTACATAGAAGATTACTCCCTTTCACTGCTTGTTAAAAGAAAATTTACGTATACCTCCAATGATATTAGCTGGAGACTTCAACGTATCAATTTTTCATCAGACGATGCTTTGCCTTTAATAGAATTTCTCCAAACCGAACTTCAATTATTAATAATAATCCAAATGAATCAACGACAAAGTACGGAAATACCATTGATGCAGTATTTTCTAGATATTATATTGATTAAAAATTACATCGAAAACACTTATATTTCATATTTTAGTTACCATAAGAAGCCCATTGTATACCTTTTATAGAATCCAACAATCAATGAAAACAGTAATAAAACAAATGCATTCATTTTTTATTTGTTTTCATTTTTCTTTAAGTGAAACTTTATAGATATGATTATAAGAACCACAAATCTCCCCATTTGGTTCTTACTCTTGGTAAATTTGGTACTAATATACTATAACTTTAAATCCAAGTTGTGAAAAATACCTTTGAGATTTCACTTCTGCCTCATTTTTTTTTTTACCTTCAAGTGTACAAAACGTTAAATTCGTAACATCTTCGTTAAATAGTGGTCAGCGTTTCCATCTTTTCTATCGGTAGTGCATCACGCATTTTCCATTACAAAATTAAGATTTAGCATGTTCCACTACCAAAAGAGCTTATGGGAATTTTGAGTTATGTGCCCGTGCTACGGTACAAAAATTCACTTGCAGACAGTCACGTCTGATATTATTATGCTATTTTCCGTTTCAGAAATGTTTGTAGCAAAACGGTTAATTGTCCTCTTATCGATAATTCTGAATTCTGTGTCTTTTAAATATTTTCGTATATTTAAATTTTGATCGCATCCGTGCCTATCTGCATTCTTTAGTCGGACTATTGTTTTTGTATTACATAGATATAGTAAATTAGACGGTTAGTAGGTTTTACGCTTTAAATTAATTGTGCATGCGTTTTTTACAGTAATTAAGTGTTCTTTTTTTTTCACACCGATTTGCGCGCAATCACGGTTAACATTAACCTTCCACTGTAAGTCAATTTTCAGTTAATTCGGTTTTCTCTATTATCGACTTCAAGGTTGCCATGTTGACAGTTAAATGTTCCGGTTTACCAACCATTGTCGCGACTTCTTACAAGACATTCGCATTTGCTCAATTTAATGAAAAATTACCAATAGCGCGGTTGGTTCGTTTAATAAGTACGATGTAAAAATTCGTAAAACGCCTTTTCGTTACTACGTTTGCACTGTTCAACTGTTGTTTACTATAACAACAGTGCTCTTGACGATCCCGAATATATATGTAAAACAGCTCTATATGTCGTGCTAAATTGAAAAAGTAAACGAATAACTGTAAAACCGAAGAAGAGACTATATTATATTACGAAGAAAATAAAAATGTAAGCTATTTAAAAGTGAGAGTTTAAAGACATATTTGTGTTTGGAAATAAATTTTAATTGATAGAAAAATGAGTTACTGTACACCGTGTCATGTTTTCTGATTTAGACTTTATCTGTTCATTACATTTTTTTTTTATTTTTTTTTCTTTCATCTGCAATATTCGTTTACTTTGTCAGGAAAACATATTTTATATTATCCGCTCTACACGTTTTTCGGACGAGGTTTTTTTCAGTTTTGATATAAGAAGGTACTAAAATAAAAACAAATACATCAATATTACACGAATATTGCCCTGCTTTCAACAAATAAAATTATAATTTTTGATTTACATACATCAAAAAATGTCAACGTCTTTTTCGAAGAATTGTGTAACAGGCAGGCGGTATTAAAAATAAAATCAAATTATTTACTTATTATACGAAACCTATGCGTTACAAACACTATTTTTTTTTCTTCTTTGAATTAAACGTACTTACATAAAAAAAGTACATTTATATTATGAAACTAGACTGAAAAATTATTCCACTTATGACAGAAAAACTTTTAAATATTCTAAAGCGGAATTTTGTTTTCGCCACAATTAAAGCGGCTTTCTTCGATGCGTAAAATTTTTGACGTGGTTTGGGTGACGCACAGATGATAATGTTAAAATATTATGCATGTTTTTATCTGATAAAAACGAATGATCCCAGATTTTTACAAAGGAATATGTAAATGAAAGAAATTTGTAAACTCTTACCGCTTGTATTTTATAGAAGTTATGTATTTAGTGCAAAATAAATGTTTATCAATTTTACCTTTACGCGCGGGTCGCATGTGTTAATTTATGCATAGAACTGGTTAAATAATGCAGCTGAAACCTTCGAAATATGTAAATTATAAACAGAGCGTTTTTAACATGGTTTTTTTTAAGCTGTTGAATTGGTATGTGTATATATATATGTGTGTGCGCGTGTGTACATATACGTATCGAATATGTAACTTAAAAAAGTGAAATACTAAAGTGTTAATTAGAAGTCGTAAAATAAATAAATAAAATATTATATTCATAACACCCAGAAAATGTGGGCACATTTTAAAATTTGACATTCATTTCCAAAAAGGATCGTTAAGTTTATTTTATTTCTTCTTTATCGCGCGTCAATTTATATCGTGCGAATAAAGGAATTTTTCAAAAGTTTAACACTTCCTATATATACGTTTAGAAAATGTCCGCAAAATTTAGGTACCGCGTATGTGTTACTCTGCCTTTTGGAACATTCCTAAAACAACCTTTTTTCGAAATTAATTGACAGAATTCATGCAACAGTCTAAGAAAAATAATGAATGTCAATAAGAAATAGTACGATACTTAAATATTAAATGAAAAAGTACGCAAGCAAAACAAGTATTAACTGCGCGTCTTAAATTACCATATCGTATCGGTACGGGGCTAAAAAGGTATTCTTAAAAAAAGTATTCCGAGTTAGCATTTTATTAAGTAAGACCATAATTGTTCAACAAATTTGCATAAAAATGTAATTTTACGGTTCACTTTAAATGCAAACAATTACAAAAAGAAAAAATTATTCCACGATACATTTCCTAACTATCCGATTTTTGACTCGTGCAAATATGTGTGATGTCATGGTGGCCATTCAAATGTAATTTTCAAATTCCCGGTTTATTCTCGATTTGCTGATTACCGGAATTGTACAAAAAGAAGAATGTTTTTTTTTTTTTGTTATTATTAATAATATTTGACCGCCGCAGCATATTTTATACGAATAAAACAGAACTTCGTAATTTATTTTGAGTAAAGTACATTAAAAAATGCATTCATTTTTCGCTTCAAATGATTTTTTCTTATTAAAAATTTCGTTTTTGGGCTATTTTTACTTTTTTTCCCGGTTTTACGACAAAATTCCCGGCTTATTCGCGGTTGGGTTTCTACCCTGCATGTTCAATACCGATAAGATTTCATTTTATACACTTTGCTTCTTTTTTTAGTTCATATATTTTATTGTACTATATTGTTCAAATACTAATGAACTGTGGTGGTGGTCAATTTTCGCTCTAAACGGCATTAAACATACATTTTTAAGCTTTTTTATTTCACCAAATTAATAGAATTACGTGTTGAATTAAATTTTTTTTTTGCAGGTGTAGCGCCTCCGTCTTTTGTAGCGATACAAGCGGGAAAAACGCTGCACGAGCTCACATCGATGGGCGGTACGTGGTCTTGGACTTCTATCCTGTTACTCGTATTCTTTGCGTTTGTTTCCATATTACCGGTATTGCTCAAAAATTCTTTGAAATCGAAATTAGAATGAACTGTGATGTCTCCTATTTATTATTATTATTATTATGATTATACCTTTAATTAGTTAAAATAAGGCAATCAAATTGTCTATAAATTATACATCGTTGTTATTTGGGTTATTCGTATTTTTATTTAGTACAGAGAATAATTCTATTTTAGGAATTTTTATATAAAAAGATGCGTAAATAAAGTCAAAAGAAGAAAAGAGGAGTTTTTATTATTTAACGATCGCTGTTTTGAAAAAACAGCGCTATTTCTTATTCGGTATAAACGTATGTTTTTAAACATAGGGTGAACAAACGGACAGCGTAAAATTTTCATCAAAGATTTTTTCGAACTCGAAGATAAAACAAAAATATTATATAAATTTGACTTTACTTGTAAAATGGAAAAAAAAACAAAAAACAACCAAAATGTATGTAACAGTCCGAACAATACTGAACACTATATCATTAAAATGTATACCATCTGCACTTTCAATATCCTGGAGATTAAATCAAACGATAATATTCCGGACTTCGGTCTGCAAGTTTTTACTAATCAATTGCTTCACGTCGTAGAATGAATAATAATAATAAAAAAAAAGTTTATTTTCTTCGCGAAAGAAAATTTACCGGGACTATTATCAAAAGTAATTCTAATTCGACTATGTTGCTTTTCGGCTTTTTTGTAAATTGTACTGAAATTCTATTGCAGTCTGATTAAAAATTTCTAATTTGTACTAAAATATTTTAGTTTCATTTAAATAAACTTTATAATAACAAAATAACTTTCTGAACTACTAACTGCGTCGGATATATTTAACAAAAGCACTTTAACCTTTACCGTCACTTAATGTTCGAAAATGTAAGCGAACTTTCGAAACGTTACGAATAAAATTAGTTTTAATAATAATTTTATCATAAATTATCATCGAAAAAGTTTTGAATTTTTAATGAATCTTAAAACAAAATTAATCTACGTCGGAGATTTATGTGAACTCGAAATGAAACCGACAAACGCGCATGGAGAAGAACTGCGGCTGTCCTTTAAAAGAAGCTGACTGATGCACGTTCAAAATACTTCGACAATCTGCTACTGAACGCCGACCCGAATGAAACCACTGGCTATAACTTGTAGAGAGCAACCAAGTGTCTAAAGTAGCAGCGACCGAGGTAGGTACCAATCCGAGACTGCAAGAGAATGTGGTGTCGCACTGACCAACAAAAAGCAGACGCTTTTGCTGATGAACTGGAAGCGAGGTTCACACACTTTAATTTAGCCGGTGCTGAAGACGTTAAATCGAGTGAAGAGTTTCTCCAGACGGAGAGTACTCCTCCAACTCCAATCAGGTACATCACATCCGCCAAAGTTGCAGAACAAATCAACAAACTAAAAATTAAGAAGACCCCAGGGAACAATGGCATTGATGGCAGAGCGGTTAATGCCCCCCCCCCCCCAGTCAAAGGAGTGTTATTCATTGTAAAGATATTCAATGCCATACTACGAATCTCACTTCTCAACTCAGTGGACGTGTGCCGCAATCGTTATGATTCCTAAACCGGTGAAGCCAGACCATCTTCTCACCTCCTACAGACTAATAAGGTTACTTCGTATCCTATCAGCTCTTGAAAATAAGCAATACTGTGCAGCTATATTTCTAGATGTCCAACAGGCATTCCATAGGGTGTGAACAGTCGGACTTCTGTACAAACTCAAGATGAATACTTCGCCAGCGCTTACTCGTCTACTTCAATCATACCTGTACAATTGAACATTTTATGTACAGATACGCGATACTCGGTCATCTATTCGGATTATCAGAGCTGGAGTTCCACAAGGCAGCGTGCTGGGCCCAATACTTTACATCTTGTACACTGCTGATGTACCATTGCCAACTGATGACAGTGGCTTAATCGCAACGTATCAATATGCCCAGTAGAAGCCGTAGGCAAAGCACAAGACTGTCTTAATCGATTCGTCTTATGGGCCAAAAGGTGGAATATATCAGTAAACCCGGAAAAATCTTTTTTCTGTCTATTTACACTGAGAGAAGAGGTACACACACAGATATCAGCTACGACGGTACAATCATTCCCCAAGTAGGTCAAGTTCGTTACCTCGGCATGTACTTGGACAAGCGACTTAATTTACCTTACGCAATTTTCGCTACAAAATGAAGAAACTCGATTGGTTACTTCGTCCAAACGGTAAACTCCGACTTGAAAACAAGTTACTAATATACAAACAAGTCGTCGTGCCTTCCTGAAGATATGGTATCCAGCTATGGGGCACATCCAATTCTAACCGTGAGAAAGTTCAGGCGTTTCATAACAAATCTCTTCGACGTTTATGCGATGCACCATGGTTCGTGCGAAATAGCATCGTCCAAATCGATCCACGAACACCTCTAGTGTGAGGAAATAAACTTCCATATTAGTCGATATTATGATCGCTTGACTGGGCACATCAACCCTCTTGCCGTCTCTTTGACAAATAATTCTACATAACGACGGCTAAAACGTCTCCAACCCGACGACCTGCTTTGGAGAACTACATAGAATTAATGCGTACTATATACATACCATATGTAACTCTTTAGGCTCATAGCCTCAACGTCATTATCTACGATCATAACAATAATTTATAGTATGCAATACTGATTATCATTTTAAGCAATATTGTAATAAAAAAAAAAAAGTGTAATGTGAACATTACATAATGTACTATTAAAAATAAATACATCGAGTAATGGGTGTGAGTGTGAGTGTGCGTACGCGTGTGATCCAGCTATTGGCCAGGGGTGTCAAAGGAATAGTGCTTCATCATATGCGGATAATGATTGGTTACGGCGATGATACGTCACAAAGCGACGGTAAGATGACAGGAGGTGATGAATCCCGGAGCTGTGTGACTGAGAATGGATAGCGAGAAAAATTTTAGTCGAATCTGAAAAAAAAATGAGCTCAGTTCGAGCTAGAGCATCGATCAAAATGATTACACAGGCTTATGGCCATCGGTATTACCTTAAAACGATAATAAACAAGTTTAATTAAAAAGTTCGTTTCGGAACATTAATCGTTTCCGAAAAATAAATCGAATCTCCGGTTAAGCCAACGAGAATCGAGGGCCTACCCGCGGTACATCAGCTTCGAAGGACCAGCAACATTGCGAAGATAATACCACCAACCAATGCGGGATATGTGTAAGTTTTATGTAAAAATTTTTTATTCGAATGTTATGAAATGTATTTATAATTCACCGTTGTCTTTTGTACGGTCGACCGTTTCAGAAAAATTGGTGTAGGAATTATTTAAAATAAAATTTGAAAACGAATACCTATTCTCCCGATACTCAGTAATAGTAATAAAAATAAAAAGAGCAATAATAATAATAATAATAATTATTATTATTATTATTATTATTCTCAAATAATAATAGTAATATAGAAGTAAAATTCAATATTTTCCTTCCACGGTAATAATCGCCGCGATGGCATCCCTGGGAAGAACTAAAACTAGGGTAGTAAAAATAAAGCGAATTGCTTCAAAAGAAAAGGGGAAAAAAATTTATTTTTTCTATTCTACTTTTATACTTGGTATATCGTTAAACGACGTAACATTTTCATAAAACATTTAAATTTATTTACGTCGAATATCATTAATTAGATGAAATGTTACATTTCCATCTCGTATCAGCTCTCCATATACTTGTAAATCAAGAATATGACATATAAGTGTACCTGCTGGATAAAGCAACATAGTGACAACTTGAAAATAATCTAGCGTCCTTTTCTCTCCCATACATTTTCTGTACATTTTACGATTTTTGTAATTACTCATAACGTGAAGAAAAAATTCCAGCAATCAAATTTTTCGTTTGTTTGTTTTGCTTCATCTATTGGACCAAGGAATTTTGTCGCAATAATTTCTTAATCGTTTTTGTTTTGTTTTTTTTTCGATTGCTTTCTAATAGAATTGCGCCAAATTAATTATTTATCCTTAACGATGTATGTTAATCCTGTTGGTTCCATTTTTTCTTACACACTATTACTCTTCTTGGAATCGCCACATTGTTCAAGATTTCTAGGTAACTCGTCATCATCAGCGTCTTTAGATTATTTTCGGTATCATATCCGTTTTTCTCATCGCTTAATCTTTCGAAGTAGTAGTAGAATGAACTTTATCATTTTCAATATCAATTTTTTATCGAATTAACTAATGGTAACAAAATATAAGAAAAAAGACGGCGAAATAATGAGCATAAACTATTTCTTAGAATTTAGAAATGAACGAACGAAATGCATTTCGAATAGTATTTATGTAATACGAGAATCAACTAGATATTGCGTAATACCGTATGAATGACGTCATTAAAAAAAAAAAAAGCCGACAACAATAATTACAGCAGAAAAAAGAAATAAATACCGGCAAAGTTATACGTAAAAAGGAAACAAATACAGAGTAACTAAAAGACAAACAACGACGCGGCATCGTAAATGCCAATATGTTAAAAAGAAACTTGTAGTAATATTGAAAATAAAGGTAGCATAAGCAAATAATTAAAGGTATTTTTGAAATTTCAAATATTTAAACAAAATTAATAATATCAAAAAAAAAACTTGTACGCGTTAACATTATTACGTAAAACGCTATTGTTTAATGTCAAAATATTTGTATGTTCCTCCGAGTCAGTTAGCTGAATACTTTGATTCCATCTGAGAGATACTTTGTCAAGTATAAAGGTTTAAATCTATGATTAGAAGCTTACAATGTCTTACAAAAAAAACTGAGATCGCTAGAAATATTAAAACCTCCAGTACTGCTAAAATTTCACATTTAGTTATTATGAAACAGCTGATTTCGTAGATTTTACAATTCAGACGCGACAAATTAGTTTCGTTTTTCATGCTCAAATCAATCTGCGGTCCAAAATTTGGTGTTTTCATTTAAGGATACTTTTCAGGTGATATTTCACAAGAGAGTCTCCGATTTTATCCTATCGATAATTTATATCACTTTTCCGTTACTAAGAGGAGGCCGAATAAAAAGGTAATTCGGGGAACCGAGAACATTTTTCACAATACACAAACGTTCGTTTCCTGCATTGCGGTTCAATTTACTTTTTATATCAAATTATTCCGTTGCATTATCATAACGAAAGGAAAATCAGTTAATCATTTATAAATCGTTGATAAATTTCAAGTAAACTTTTAGGAGTCCGCGCATTGATGGTAGCTAGAGCGTACAGAAAGTGGTCTTGCTGTACTTGATTGGCTTCCAAATTTTCGTGTAACGACCTGATTGCAGCTTCATAACAAACCGCTACTACCTGTAATACATCACAAGTTTATACTTTTAAATATTTTCATAATCTAAAAATTATAAATAAAATTGACGGAAAGTAATTAAAATGTTTAAGTTCTCAAATATGATTATTCAATCTTCAATTTTTTATGTCAACAAAGCAGCGCCCCCCTCCACCACTGTAATGGTATACGTATGCTCACGTATTTCCATTTAAGAAGCATTAGAATAGTTTTTTTACACGTCAATACATTTCAGTCAGATTTTCTCTTGTAAAACGCGCGAAACCAGTCGCGGGCGTACGGCCGTATCCCGTCACTGGTTATGACGCATTTAAGCAATCTTAGTTGTCAGCGTTTGTTCAACGATAATTACACGATGATCTTTTTATTGAAAATTGATCAGTTCCAATGAAAAGTTGCCATTATTTTCATATTTCGAACTACATTAATAAAAGCCTTTTGCGGCGAAATTTTCATTATAATGATTTTGTTAAACACGGTCTTTCGAATTTATTCCGTACTTCTGCGATTAACTGGTGCGATAGAAATTACAGAACTTGAGAATTTTATATTTCGCCGATGTATCCCCATCTGTAAACGCACATAATTACAACGTATCTTCTTATTTTCTGTTAGCCATTGTTTATCCACCGCAGGATACTTCAATATTTTTCTGTTTATTCCCCTTAACCATTAGTTATTAGTTTTATTATCGTTAAAAACCTTTTCTAGCATTTCGAATGCTTCATCGCAAACTCTAGTTTGCTTTTAACACAAAATTGTAGATGAAATTTTTTACTCGACATTTTAGTACACAAACAAGACGCTGAACAAATTCAGATACATCTTATTTGAAGGTAAACCGGTGTATACTTCGAGCAAACTTTTAATAATATTTTGGCTCTTAAGTTATTGTAACTAAATTGTTCCCAGTTTTTCTGGCACTACGTTGAATTTTGATTAAATAATACTTCCCGGAACACGCAGTCTGAAATTTTCTTCTATGTATGAAGCGCGTAATGGCCAATCTCTTAATTCATAACATTAACTTTGATTTAGCTGTTTTACGATTTATAATATGAACTTGTTTCGTTTTCTTTTTTTCATTGTAGAAGTGAAAATAACTGTTTAAAGTTTCCAGAGACATACTTATCTAATATAATATTCCATCACATCTTATTTACTCCTCTCATTAATTGATCGGTTATGTATAATGCGCTGCACTAAATCTCAACGAATTAATTTATTTCTTTCGAAATAAGATTATTTCATAAATCAATTGAAAACGAAAGTGGAAGTTTGAAGACATATAAAAGTGACTTTCAAAAATCAAGATTTTTTGGTCTTCTTACCGGCCAAGGTAATATAGTATAAAATTTTAGACTGCGTCTTATCGAATTTTTTTCCTAAACACGTATTATCACTTATACTAAATGTACACTGTCAGCGATTAAAAGAATAATAATTTTTAAACTAACTTCCGCTCCGGAATATCCTTCGGTCAATTCTGTTAGTTCATTAATATCTACATTTTCTGAAACTGGCATACTTTTGAAACGCAAGTTAAAAATCGCTTTTCGGGTTTCCTTATCTGGTAATTGTACATATAATTTGCGATCTAGACGACCGGGCCTTAACAACGCCTGTACATTTAAATAACAATATATTCGGTAAAATTTACGGTAAAATAAGTAAAGAAAATTACGGAATTACTTTTTCTTATAAATAGTTAAAGTTTTTTCTTTCCTTTGCCAAAAATCTTAAAAGACATCAATTCTAATGTACATGGCAACACTGAAAAACTTACAAGGAAAAATTACACTTTTCAGAGTAGATGTATACTTTTAGAAAAATAAATAAATACGAATAAGTTTGTAAATTTCAATAAAAAATAAGCACTGTTTGTCAATGAACGCCTTTTTTAATAACATTTAACCCTATTGTAAACAACTATTAATTCTTATTTCAAACAAGTTATAAACAGGAATTATCTGTATATGCAAGTCAAAGTAACGTCTATTACAAAAATCTAATTTTAAATCAATATACGAGAACGCACCTGAAAATAAAAGTATAGTTCATATATCATAATGTGATAACCGTTTATATATATATGTACAGGGAAACTACTAAATCGTAAATTCCATAACTGAAATTTAAAAATGCTGTCTGAATATAGTTTATACTCGATATTTACTTAACACTGCATCGAAAGAATACCATTTTATAAAATTGAAAATTACAAAAATTATTTCACAAAACAAAACATTTGTTCGGTTTTAACCGCTTAAGGCGTCTAACGTCTGATAAAATGTCGAGTAGCTGATTATTATCTCAAACATTAAAAATGCCGGAAAAAACGTACACTGTCTATTTTGTCCGGTCGATTAGTAGCGGCCACTACGGTAACTCCTGATAATGATTCGATTCCATCGAGTTCCGTCAGTAGTTGCGATAGAACTCTTTCCTGAACACTTATACCGCCACTTTCATTACTACCTAATGTTCTCTCGCCAGCTAAAGCATCTATTTCATCGAAAAATACAACAGCCGGAGCCACATTTCTAGCTCTTCTGAAAACTTCTCTAACTGCTTTTTCCGATTCACCAACCCATTTACTGTACAATTCCGCTCCCTGCAAATTATCAAACGCGGAATACATAGTGTTACAAAACATAAAAATTAATTTTATTTAATGATTCGTATAATGTAATATCAGTTCTTTAATCTTGTACGGGCTATACAATCAGTCGTAAATTAAAATAAAATCGGCATATTTATTTAATTAATCTGAGTTGCTATAAATTGGTGTTCCGAAAATAAGAACACACTTAAACATGATTTATGCATTGGATGAAAAAACTTGAAATTAATCAAAAAAAAAAAACAACAACAAAAAAAACAATTATTCTATTTAAAATAAAAATGTCAATCATCTGATTTTTTCTGAACAAGCGAGCAAAATTCGAGAAAGCAGATTAAATTTAATATGGACTATCCAGTTCCAGCATCATGAAATACTGCGGCTGGATCGTCGATCACTGAGCTGTAGCCCGAACAGCAAAAAGGATTACCGAAAGAAACGGATAAGATTTACAATATTTCTTTCGCGATATTTAAATGTAAAACTATTCTGTATTGTTTTAATTATATAATAATGTTTCATCCGTAATCTGTTTTTGTAGTCTCATTTACTGCAATATATAATTATTTTTATCTCTTTTTTTAAAAAAATGTATCAGTTTTGTCGGTAGTGAAGTAGACTATTTAAAGCTGCTCTAATTATATTAAAACTTTATCGAAAAATATATTCAAAAAAATGAGAATAAATAAAATAAATTTTACTTTCAACGCAAAATAATAAAGAAAAAATGGTTAAATTTTTCCTCCTTTTTACTTCTTTAAGGGTAAAATTTGGAAAAATTATTTTTAATTTTAAGTTAAAAAATAATATATCCTTTAAATATCTTACTTTCACAGCCAATATCTGAATGAGACTAAACACACTGGTACGTGTCAACCAGTTAGTCGCCTTACAATTTCACATGCACACGTGCATATTAATAGACGCGTCATTACGTTATAAAACTGTTTACAATTTATGCATGATGGGCTAAGCGCGTATTTTTTAACCATTTAATTCTTAAAGTAATTAATTTTATTAATAACTTCTCTTCAATATAATTATCGTTGATTAACTACTTGAATTATTTACCATTTAGTATAATTTTAACGTTTTTTAATTAACTGATGTGTTAATATTTACGATAATTAATAAACCTGACATAAAATTAGATTAAAAACTGAAAACAAATGAAATTAACGTACGTTTTAAGACGTGTCATCTATGCTTATCGATAGCGGAATTCAGAGTTGGCAAGTCCACGTAAAAGGATTTTTTTTTGCTGGTTATTTTTTGTACCTTGAAATAAAAATAATGAATTTTTAAGAATTCGATGGCAAAATTTTAAGCCCTTTAATGCCTCGCAGTAACCATCAGAAAATTATCCATTATCAGGATACATCCTAATTTTAAACACATCCATAATAAGCTTATGGACGGCAAAAGCGCGCTATTTCAAAACTTCTAATACCTGTCAAACTGTCGTAAAGAAAGAAATATAATTTTTATTTTGAAGTCTACGCGGTTTAAATCACCAGTAAAGACTAGCTTATTTTTACCGTTTTATCTAATTTGTTCGACATAACAGAAAAATAATGTGGATATCGGGATTAGGCGATAAATTTCCCAGCATTAATATTAATTCGCAGTTTCAATTTTTTAAACAAATTAAATCAAATCAATATATATATATATATATATATATATATGCACACACACAAATATATAGATATATATATATATATATATATATTTTAAATTCTGCACGTGCACAAAACAGCGTGAGCAGTAGAATACAACAGGTGTGTACGAGATGAAAATTTTACATAAATTGCTTAATTTAAAATTATATCTTCTGGTACATTTTAAATTAAGTACTTAACGTATGAAGTAAAACAAATTATAGATAAACAAATGAAAATAGTTGCAAAATGAATAAGTATGCACAGCTACATACGCCACCAAATCACTGAACTGTTACATTTACATTTCATACATACATTCAGCTATAATATTATCCCTTCATACACCATTTGTCCGAAAAGTAAGGGGACTGATTTTTTTCTGAAGAAACGAGTGGCGCTATCTGTGGAAACCTATTGCAGTGACGTAGTACTATGTTTTGACATAGCGTATGATTTTTTGTTGGCCAGTAGTGCGGTTATTTCTTGGTGAGATACGGTCTTGTAACTGGTGTGTTCTTTCAACGTGTCACTTTTTTCGTAATGGAACAACGATCGGTAATTAAATTTTACTTTAAACTCGGTAAAACTGCTACTCAAACGTTTAACGATTTTAAAAAAGTGTATGGTGATGAATGTCTAGCCCGTTCGAAGGTATTCGAGTGGTATAAACAATTCAAGGAGGGGAGAGAGTCGGTGCAAGACGAGCCAAGAAGTGGGCGGCCGTCGACGACGAGTACCGATGATAACGCCGACAAAATCCGAACCCTTCTCGCCGCAGACCGCCACCTATCATGCCGAATGCTTGAGGATGAGTCGGGAATACCCAAATCAACCGTTCACGAGCTGATTCGAAACGTTTTACACAAGCGGAAGATCTGTGCTAAATTCGTTCCTCATTTTTTAACGCCGGAGCAAAAAGAACAGCGCCTGAACTTGTCGTAGAATTTCATTGATTTGATCGATGAAGACGCTTCGCTGCTCGATAAAATTATTACCGGTGTTGAGTCATGGGTTTATCAGTATGACCTTACCACCAAAAAGCACTCGAGTGAATGGGTGAGCAGTGGAGAGCCATGGCCGACGAAGGTTCGCGCGACAAAATCGAAAACCAAGACCATGCTCATCACATTTTTCGATTCTCGAGGTATCGTACATAAGGAATTCGTACCCCCCAGGCACCACCGTGACTGCCAACTACTATTTGGGAACCCTGGATCGCTTTTGCAAACGGATTCAACGCATACAACCAGAAAGATGGGAGTCCCGAGATTTTTTCCTGCTCTATGACAACGCGCTAGCTCATACCGCCGGATCAGTGATCCAGGTTTTGACCAAAAAATGTATCCCAGTGTTGCACCACCAGCCCTACTCACCGGACCTGGCCCCATGTGACTTCTTCCTGTTCCCTAAATTGAAATCTGCCATGAAAGGAATCCGTTTTGACGACATTCCACGGATTCAAGCAGCTGTGACACGTGAATTGGGAAGGATTGCAAAAGAATCGTTCTCCAGAAGCTTCCAATGGTTGTACGAACGATCTGAAAGATGCATTGTGGTGGGGGGGGGGATTATGTAGAAACTAGCCGAGAATAAATTTTCCTATCTGAATTTGTCGATTTTTTATATCATTAGTCCCCTTACTTTTCGAACAAACAGTGTATGTATATTCATACTTAAAGTCACGGAAGTATTCTAAATACATACAAACATCTACATATATTATAACAAGCAAAGTAAGTTTATTAAAGCAGATAAATTTTCACATTTTTTATTTCTTTATCTATTTATGTATTTATTTATTTACTTAGTAATTAATTAGTAAGTATAACGTCAATTGTGTTTGTGATTATTTAGACATTTTTTACATCTGACGGTAGTTATGCATAACAGCTGTAGCATACTCTATTTGAATTCTTGTGTGAAATTCATAATATCCGGGAATCTGGGCGTAATAATCGTTAGAAGACCTCGTTGAAGAAGGTTTAAAAGCAATCTTAAATTTACTCCTATTTGTATTCACGTGCATAATTGTAATTTATAAACGTATATAATCAGTTAACTTCAAAAGCGGAATAAATCAAGTATTTTTCGTACCACGATTTATAATTTTGAGTACAGCATCCTATAGAATTTTTAAAGGTTTTAAATAACATTTAGTAGCACCCCTACAGAAAATGATTCCATATGAAATGACCGGCTGATACAAAGCAAAGTAAATTCTACGTAAATGATAGGGCGGAAAATATTATGATAAATAATAGAATAGAAAATTTAACTTTCTTATTTTACTAGTGATAAATAACGAGTGCAAAAATCAACTTTATTTATTTTCAAATTTTATACCTAAGTATTTGACATCCAACACTATTAATTGCCAGGTTGCGTGCAATTTTGGAATTTATATTTTCACTGGACACGTTATTACGAGAGCTATATACAATATATATTTAGTCTTTGATAAATTTGCAATTAATCGATTACAGTTTAATCAGTCGATTACAGAACCAATGCCCGATTGGACGGATATCTGGATAACGAGAATTAATTAATAAAACTGTATCATCGGCATTACTGTTAATTTACCTGGGACATTTAGACTGCATAATTCATTTATATAAATCAAAAATAGGAAAGAGCCCAAAATGCTTTCCCGCGGCACTCCGAAATTCGGAACCACTTCATTACTATATACATCGTTAACCCCCAAATACCATACCTCTGTCCAGTGATGTGAATACCACAGAGGTACAAATGTGGTTTTAACTTTTTTGACTATGTGTATTGTCTACGAATTAACATTAAAAATTAACTAAAAATATAATTCTATTGTAAAATTTCCTCAGGAATCTGAACATTATGTCAGAATAAGGGTAAATTTAAATTATCATAGTAAAAAAGTAACAAATTTTCCATAAACTTTTTTAAAAAAATTACAGTTTTGTTAAAAATGCAGATATTGGAATGCAGTCAACGGGATAGTACACAGATGAATGGTTGCATTAACTGTAAAAAAAAAAAAAATCATTAAGATAATTTCATTTTGAATATTTTTAAGGGGACTTTGAAAATAGAATAAGTTCAGAAAAAAACACGACTGAATATTTCTTAAACGTAACTTTATTATAATCGCTGAAAGAACTAAAAAAAGGTTTACCAGCAGATTTATATTTTCATTCGTAAGTAAAATCATAAACAAAGTTTTTTCTTATTACAATTTATGGACAAAGAAATTTCCCTGACCTTAAGCACAGTTTCAGCAGCACTATCTATGTGCAAATTATATAAATTGTAAAAAAAAAAAATATTTGGAAATAAAATCAATAATAGTTCACAGCAGTTTTTACAGTTCTAGAGAAGGTGAAATAAGAACACGAGTTCAGTGGAATATTCTAAAATAGCTACTTACGATTAAATATAGCTCTTTCATATCAACGCGCAATAAAAAAAAAAAAACGATTTTTAAAGCATAAAAGCCGCTAATTATTGGATTTACCGTAGAAAGTAGATAATTTTAGCAATTTTCATTTAATTATAAAATAGAAAATACCTTTATCGATATAAAATTAAGTTTGCTTTCTGTTGCGACAGCTTTTGCAATCATTGTTTTGGAGCAACCAGGTGGTCCAAATAACAGAATCCCTCTCGGTGGACATATACCTAGTCGAGAAAACGACTCAGGATATTTCAACGGCCATTCCAAAACTTGCTTTAACTTTGTTTTGAGTTCATCTTCACCACCAATATCATTCCATTTTACCTTTTCTCACCCAGCGGAAAAGTAATTACCGTAATTTTATTAAATACAGTTGGATTAATTTCGCTTCTTATAAATATAACCCAATAAATTATTAAAATAACAATATAAATAAATTTTTCTTTCATAATTGATTTTCAGCTTTCATTATGTGCGGTATTGCACGTTAAGAAATCCGCAGTTCTTTTTTGAACTCGTGGATTTAAAATGATGAAATTATTTATTTTATTTTTATTACGAGTATTGTTATTAAATCTATTAAGTCGCAGTTTAGGTTTTTAAATGTATATTATTTTGACTCCGCGCAGCTATATTTCTTGAACGACCACCGATCGCTGCTAAAAGACACAATTAATAAATATGCGCACCGGAAATAAACAACAACGATTAATTAAAATAATACAGATTGATACGTATCACTGTTTGCCGGGACGGTAGTACAGGAAAACGCTGTCGACTGTTTTCAGATCTGCAATCGGGTGCTGTTTCTTTTAATGTGTGAGCGAGACAATTACTTCAGTTCAATATTTTCACGAAATTCGTTTTAATTTTTGTTATACATATTTACTATAGCGTACCTATTTAACAATTACACGGATCTAACCAACGATTTTACTATTTCGCATTTTTTAAATCGATTAGCTGACGAGAACGGTAAAATAGCAACAGACTTCACAAGGACAATAAAAAATCGACTCGTTGCCTTTCATAGTCTTTTTGGCCGTGTCCCTTCGAACCTTTCTTCCCTTACCATCATTTCCACTCACAGGTAGGTATTTCACCAGCGAACCGCGTAATAATATATTCATCCCCAACCGACAAACAGAATCTCAGACACGTACGCACTTTCACTCACATCATGTTTTCCGATATTATACTCGTATATATGTATATAGTATACAAAAAAGGCATGTTTGTTTGTCCTGGATGCGTTCCTGTACCGCTGGACGGATCATGCTAAAATTTTCAGGTTATATTTGTGTTGTCCAAGCGAAGGTTTTAAGGTACAGCTGAGTTTTACATCCCCTTTCATTCACAAAATATGACGTTTTAAGTAGTTGGGATGTGACCAGCGGTACTGCATACGGGACGAATAAAAAAAAAAAAATTAATTTTTATAACATTTTATATAAAATGATTACCATTAAACTTTAGATAACATTTTATTAATTTCTGACGTAAGTAAATACTCCGCGTTTTGTTACTTCACTTTTTGCGTTACTGAAATCATCAAACCTTCATGACATGATTTAAACATACAAATCACGTTCCTAGTCTAGCTGTTGTACTTATTATGGAGAGTTTAAAAAAAAGTAGCGTTTTTTATTACTTTTTACGGTAGAAATAAAAAATCCTGCAATGGAATTTTTAATATTAGCTACCGGGAATGTTATTTTGAAATCTTTATCCAACTACTATAGTTTACTGTTGTGATAATAAATTAATTTTAATAAAATGCTCGGACGGACAAGTTGAAAGATATGAGTGAAAAAGTTGTTCTCTTAAATGTGTAATTATGGGAGATCACTGTGTGAATAACCCAAATCCCTTCAAAATGATGACTGTGTATGCTGTTTAGTTGAGCGAAACTTTTTGTTACATCACGACAGACAGGATGTAGAAAGATTGATAATCTTCAGTTAAACGTGAAACGTAAGAGTATTTTTTGTTGGACGGACGATGATAAACATGTTTCTTAAAAAGAGAAAGAATCTTTACTTAAATAGGAGTATAATTTCAGATAAAAGAATTTTTTTTTTATTCATTTCAAAATACCAATTTAAACGGGTATTAATACTAAGGCAAAGCCGTGGGTAACAGGAAGCAAGACTGGAAAACGTTTAAATACATAAAACTCAAGTCGGTTCATCTGAAGCAGATGAGCACGGGAAGCAAAACTGGAAACCGTTAGAGTACACACACTGCTCAAGCACGTTCGTCAGAAACAGACAAGCAAGGGGAAACAAAATTGAAACTATTCGAATACGTACCGTTCAAATCTGTTCATCTGAAGCAGACGAGTAACGGGGAGCAAGAATAAAAACCAACATGTTTCCCAAACAGAAGTCATGTACCGCGTTAATTAAACAATAAAAAACTAGAAATTAAAAACGAGAAAAGCACGGCTGCTAAAAATTTAAATTTAATATAATAAAAATAAAAAAAGATTATTTGAAATTTTTTATCTCTAAATATAATGTGTTATATAACAATTTCAAAGCAAAAATTAGAAATAGTGTAGGAATGCGTTATTCAAGTGGTATCAGAAATTTTTATTTTTATTATTTTTAGTATATACAATAATTATTATTTCGTAATAATGAACTATATAATTTTCTGAATAAAGGTGTCCGAAAATATGAATACTTACATTTGGTATCTCTATTAAAATTTCTCGCATAGCTGAAGGTTTAACAACGGTCAAAGCCCACTTCATGTGCAAGTAAGTTATAGTAACATCGTTTTTATCATCAACGTCAATCGCCGCTTTTGTATTGGCGTGTGAACATACTAAAGCCAAGTCAGAACCAACGAAACCATGTGCTACAGCACTGATTAACTCTATTTCATCTTCCGTCAAACGATGATTGTATTCCGTCAGTAAGCAATTTAAGATCTCCGTTCGTTCTTTACTTGTTGGTACAGTAACTTCTATCTCGTAGGCAAATCTAATGAAATTAAAGTATATATTTAAAAATAGCACAATAGAATTTTTAATATAAAACAACGTCATACGCGATATTTACCGAAGAAGATAGATACACACTGCGATATAATAAAATTTTAATTATTTGCATATACTGTGTTCTTATTGCGAACTTGTAAACTATATTATATAATGAAACCTAGATATTAATATTTCTCATTTCTATGAACTTGCTGCAGTGAAAGAAGAGGTTATGTTGAATGACTAACTAGATCTCCAGCGCCTATGGAAATATTTTAAAAAAGTAAGATTTATTATGAAATACCATAAAACACTAATCACCTGAAACGAAAAATAGAAACCGAAATTCAAAAAAAATCCGCAGAACAGCATAGGAAAGTGATGGGTGAATTTTCTTTTAGAACTGAATTCAGTTTAGAATGTAACAGAATCAATGCATTTCTATAATCTTGATCACCCAGATTTGAAACACGCGACTGAAGGTCAATTTATAATCCACCGTTTTTGGACGCGCATCTTTCCCTGAACTTTTAAAATTCCTCGTAGAAAGATATGGAAAGCTAGAATGAATACCCATAAATATATAAATCTATTTTTACAAGAATCTCTTGCGATCGAGTAAAATCTATGAAATAAGTCATTAAGAAGAACAGTTCCATTGCACACAAATAGAAAAACTTAAGAAAAATGGAAATTGTAAATCATACAATTAAAGTAATTAATTCAAAGAAAAAAAAAAATCAATTGGTATAATTTACACGTTAAATGTCGTGATAATAATCATTATGTACAACTGAAAAAATTTCTTCCACATTTCTTTCTACTCTACTTTTCATAGACTTCTCTACTTCCCAATATGTAAGACCTATAATTTTCTCAATAACTTTTTTCATCAGTTTCTCATGTGTAACATTTTTGAATTTTCAACATTTCAGAAGCCTCCAATTTCTTACGTGCTACATGATGCCTACCCTGTTGTTAAATTGGAATAATTAATAAAATCAATTATATTAACTTTGTGATACGTACATTATTCCTTTATCACTGTTGGCTAAAATAAGTATAATACAATTAATTTTATTAATTTTTACATTTTATCTTAGAGGCAGCATTTCTGATGCAAACAAAAGAAAACCCTAACAAAAACATTTTATCATGTTTTTTTGCTTTTAAAATTTATATCCATCTTTTATAATCGGTAAGTTTCATGTACTTTTGTACATATTCTTTCACAATTTCATCTATGCGTAAATTAAATAGCAAAACGTGTTTTACGTATCTTTATTGTATACTTGTTCACAAATTCACATCTGCAATATGGTACGAATGTAGTCCTACTACGGCGTGCCCGCAGAAAGCCATTCAGCAAAGTAACATACATAAAATGAACGAAATGAAGAATACTTTAGAGACAGCTAGTCAAAAATAAAAAATTATGTAAATTCGAGAAGACGTATCAGTCTTCACGCTGCAGTAGCTAAAAACCGGTTAGTGAAGAAACAAGAGGAAACACGCAAGGTGAAATGAATCGATGTAGAGGGAAAACGACCTTTTAAATTAGAATCACACAACAATGGACACCGACCAGTCTGGTATACATATACACGGTGGTTACTAACGGCTATGAAAAGAAGGACGAGAAACATTATCTTCTTTGCACTTTATGGTGCGTTTATTGCTCCGTCGCTTCGGCATTCTGAATCCTTCCGGCTTCCTTCCTTCTGCTCTACATTTTCTGCCGAGTCGATCGCCATCCTTCAGGCTATCTCTTATATTTCCTCTTTAAGCGATCTTTCCCAATTCCACATTATTTCGAACTCTAAGGGCGTCCTTCAAGCCCTATCTTCTCCTCCTTCACATTCCTCTGATAGTATTATTCTCTCAATTTGTTCTCTTACCTCTACTCTGCAGTCATCCCGTTCTATTCTTATTGATTTTTTATGGGTCCCCAGTCATTCCGGAATTGATGGCAATGACGCAGCCGATTCTTTGGCTCGTTCTGCTGGTCACCTTGATTCATTCCTCAACCATTTCCCTTCTTCAGATATCCTTTCCTTATCCACCTCCAATCACACCAGACTTTGGCGGGATATTTATTTCTCCCTATTTTCTAATCTTCATTCGCATTACCGTTTTATTCAGCCGAGTCCTCGTTCCCTGTCTTGGTTCCATTCTATTCCTCTCGGTCGTCGCTCTTCTGTCTCCCTAATTCGTCTCCGGATCAATCATTCTCTCCTCCCCTCCTCTCGCTTTCGATTTGCTCTATCGCCTTCTCCTGATTGTTCTCTTCATGATTGTGACCCTCCTCGTACATGTGATGCTGATCACATTTTCTTCGAGTGTCCTGCTCTAAATAACGAACGTTCCCTTTTATACAGTCAGCTCCTGTCATTCGGTCTCCCTACTCTCTATAACTCTTCCTTTATCCTCTCCTTTCCTTCATCTTCTGTGGTGTCCGCACTGCTGTCCTTTGTTGCGTCCATTTCGGACCGCCTAGTTATTTAATTTTTTAGCTTACTTTTCTTTCAGAAATGTTTCTCTGCGACGGAACATGTTCAAAATTAAATGAAGAATAAGATTTAAAATTCAGAATTGTTAAGAAAATTCAAAATAACGCGTTTAAGACATTACTGAAGACAAAACAAGCAAAAGAAGATGAAAATAACAGAAGTCACGAGAAAAGTTTAATATGCAATATGCAAGAAAAGATGTTTTACAGGGAAAGAGGATAAAAGAAAAATATACCGTCAAAAATCAATCTAGATGCCAGTCAGTGATGAAAATTTTAATAATAATTCCGTTGCTAGTATAAACAGAAAAGGCGAAACGTAGTAATTTTACTATAAATATAGATAAATAAAACACGAACACAAATAATAAAGCATGTTTTTTCTGACCGTCCAGGTCTTCTGAATGCGGAATCGATTAAATCCGGTTGCCTGGTTGTAGCTAGAGCAAGCACCGCATGACCTTTCAGCTTATCCAGCATCATAAGCAGGGTTGTCATGACTCTATGTTCTTGATCACTGCCAGATTTCTTACCACAAAAAGAATCTAATTCGTCGATTAAAATAATACTAGGCGCATTTGTTATAGCACTATCAAATATTACTTTTAACCGCGATTCCGCTTCACCGTAATATTTACTATACGTGTCCCAACTCTGAAAAATGTTTAAATTTCAAAATCATTTCGTACACTGAACTTTTAACTTACGCACGCACACACACACACACACACACACATATGTATATACACAGTCTAGCCATATATACTGTCCGCCTTGCAAACGAGGGATTTTTCAGTCCCCTACAACAGCAATACTGTTCGAATGAGTTGTTCACGTTCAGATCGTCAGTGTTGCTTACTTTTTACACACAGTACGACATTTGTTTGTTAGTTCCAAGAATGGAATGGTTCAAATATCATACGTGCGTTACAGTGATAGGCTTGCATAAGGCGGGCAGGAATGGTTAACAGATATTTTCCCAACTTAAACCGCTTAACATTAGTCAAAAGTTCGTCTATCGAACTATTCAATGTTTCAACGAGACAGGCGATGTGGTAGACCGCCCTAGCACCGGCCGTCCCTGCACCGCTCGTACACTAAATGTTGTTGAAGCTGTACAAGCTCGCATATGAAGGAACCCGCAACAAAAACAAAAAACACTCTCTCGTGGGTTGAATATCGCGCCACAAAATATCTCCCGCATACTACGTGGTGATTTACGTTTCAGAGCGTATAAGAAATACATTGGTCACCTGTTGACGGACAAATTGAAAGCAATTCGACTCGAACGATCGAAAGATCTGCTTCGTGTTTTTGGTTCTGGACGCTACCGGGAAATTCTTTTTACCGACGAGAAAATTTCCACGGTAGAAGTAACTTTTAACAAACAAAACAACCGTGTCTACGCCAGAAGCTCATATGAAGCTAAAGACAAAGTTTCCAGGATACAGCGGGGCCACCACCCTTCTTATGTGATGGTTTGGTGGGGGGGTTTCATATCGAGGTACTACTTCCATTCATTTCTGTGAAACTGGTGTTAAAACTTCAGCTACAGTCTATCAAAAGATGCTGGATGCTGTTGTGAAACCTCTCAACCAAACCTTATTCAAAAATAAGCACTGGGTTTTCCAGCAGGATTCTGCGCCAGCCCATAGGGAAAAGACAACCCAAAAGTGGTGAGAAGAAAATGTTCCGGAATTTATTCGTTATTCCGACTGGCCGCCTGGAAGCCCGGATTTAAACCCCCTTGATTATGGCATATGGCAGATTTTGAAGGAAAAAGCGTGTAGAAAGCCACACCGCAACCGGGAATCTTTGAAAGCGTCAATCATGAAAGCTGCAGCTGAAATTCTGCTCGAAACGCTGCGTGCGAGCATTGACGACTTTGTTGACCGTTTGAAGTTACGTGTGAAGACGAAAGGAGGCCATTTCGAATAATTTTTTACGAATCGTTTGCTATAGAAATACTCTTTTCAAATATATTATTTTCAATTTTGTTCCTCTTTGTGTTCTCGAGATATTTCCATTTAACTGGTGGACAGTATTTATGGCTAGACTGTGTATATATAAAAAAGAAATTTGTTAATTAAAAGCCTATCCATGAAAAATTCCCTCAGTATGCAATAAAACTAAAATTTATATAATTTTACATTAGGTAATATGTGCAGTAATTTTAATCGTGTTTTCTCTTTCAAATACTAAAAAGAGAAAAAATTTTCAAGCATCTTTTAATTAATGTAAAATAATAAAATAGAAAATATATGCTAAAAAAAAAAATTTAAATATTTAGATGGATTTTTTATTAGATCTATGGGGGGAAATTCTCGGTCGATGTAAAAACCGATACAAAGAATTAAAATGTTTTTATTAATTTACTCGACTGTTATGGGTAATTTTAAATATCGATTTAACAAACAATAAATTGAGTTTTAAAATACTTATTAAATTAATATCCGTCGTGTGAAAAGAAAATTATGATAACCAGTTCAAATTTTCTTGTTCTAAAATGGTTTTATATATATAGCGCGCATATTTTGTCATCGCTCGGTATCGAACCCGAGACCTCCGGATCGGAAGTCAAGCGCTCTAGCCACTAGGCCAAACGCGACGACATATATATATATTATATATATTGCAATGAATTCACGATTCCTAATTACGGGAGCCAATATCATAAATTTTTAACGATATCAATTGATTATCAAGTCTCTGTTTCGGAGCCAATAAAATGAACTCGCTATCTCTGTTCCGGCAGCCAATGTAGTGAATTTATTCAATATAACGAACTAGTTAAATTTCCAAGTCTGCAGCTGAATATGTAGACTGAAATCGCTGCTTGCTCGTGGGTGCAAGTAATGTGAATTTATAAAGGGAAAGAAAATTCTATTTGCAGAACCTTAGGGTCTTACCTTCTTTTAAAATAAATTTCACTTAATAATGGAAGTAAGAGTGAAATTTTATTTTCCTCTGAAGGAAACCTCCGCACGTTGCGGGAATATTCTTCTCTCCCGTAGGAAGTCTCACTACGATGACGTCCCAAGTGTTCTGATAGGAAAAATTAACAAACTGCATTTACAACAAAAAAACTCACGCAAGATCGCAACCAGAATCTAAAAGGAATAAGAGAGTATTTAAAGCCGTGGTAAACGCCACGAAGAACACGGTGTGGCGACAAAAGTTTTCATGCATAACGGCGACAGGCTTAAAATAGCAATTATTTTCAATTGAATTCGACTAATAAATCAGCCTTTCACAACAATGCGTTAAAACGGTAATCTACGACTTACAACAATTGTATCACCTGAGTTCCCATGTGGTCTAGTGGTTAGGATATCTGGTTTTCACTCAGGAGGCCCAGGTTCAAATCCCGGCATGGGAACCACAATTTGTGTTGAATAGCCAGATGGCAAAATCTAGGCACAGAGAAAGGAGAAAAAAAATTGTATCACCCTGTTATCAACTAATTATACGACGAACAGATTAATTACACGAATTCTCCGTCGCTTTATGCGTTAACCCGCGCACCGTTGTTGTACCGCGCGCGATACCTGCACTACCACAGCTAATAGGTAGTCCTACTAGCCGAACAGAACGCGACTCTTCAGGAATTAATACACACAAAGACACAGCTACATCTATCATCTCCGAATATCGGGAATTTATCAGATTTTACCGAACGCTAAATCGTAAACACTTACATCGATATTTGGCACGTGTATATTAATTCATTCTAGGAAAGAACCGAGAGAGAGCGCCAAATAAATAACCACACAATCAAACAAATAATTCTGAATTTTGAACCTAGCCGCGCCAGTTTGTGTCAATATATATATATATATATATATATATATACACACCAGGTGACTCATGCGAATATTTCACACGGTTAGTGGTTAATTTTCGTAATATAATAAAGTGGAAATAAACAAATGTAAATATTTATCATATCAAAATATTTCATTACAAAAAATAATAACAAAATCAGTCGTATTGTAAATGATATTAACATTTTTTTTTTTTAAATTAATTTCACAAAATTTCTTTAAAAACAGTATTGGAAGTTTTGACGTGATCATCGTTCACTTTTTGCCCGTATGAATCTTCAACATAAACAAAGATATCTTTAAACATACGGGGATTCGTGAAAAAGCCACGTATAACTGTCCATGTGAAAAAACAGGTGCTGATAAATAGAATCCGGCCCTTTGAAACGTCTGACCTTATAGCGAAAGCAATTTTTATCGAGAATTTTTTTCTTCCCATTTGGAAAGGCACAGTAGGATCAGAAGGTGTAAGGTTAATCCGGACAGTTCTATCGCAGTGAATAATTATAGCAGTGATGATGTACTCGCCCCTAAGTGAGTTACCACTAATCTTGTACCATTAATTAATCCCTGTTTAGCGTTAAGATTTCTAATTAACATTATGATTGCATTTTTCTTCAAAATCAATTTATGAGGTGGTAAACCGGATGGATTCAAAAAGTTAATGAATTCTATGGGGTACAATTGAGCATTGTCTGTTTTTTCATATTGGACATAATCAGAACTGAAATAAACCTTTTCCTCTTCAATTAACAAACTGGAAATGACATATTCATTAATTTTTGTACAATTATCGTTTTTTGGACATAAAATCGAAGGTTGAATAAAACTGCGAAATATTTTTTTTATTGATTTCTGTGGCATTGAACACGGTGGTAATAGTAATACTATCATAATTTAACGAGTTGTTTTAATTTACTTATGTATACGTTTATTTTATTCTTTTATATTCCATTCAGAGACCTCAGAATCTTCAAAATGACGTATCAAATATTAATTTTGCTACAGTATTAAGGGAGATATATCATACCAACAAAAAAAAACACCTTTGAGAAATAATATATATAAATATTTTTTGCAGCTATTTTGAATTGCGTATAACAAATTTATTCAGTTTGTCGTTATAACTAAAAAATAAAAAAATCGATTTAAAACTGTTCGCGCTAAAACTGGTTAAAAGAAGTATTTACATTAATTTAAGAAAAATAAGAAATCAGGTACTTTTTGTTAAAAAAAGTTATATTTACCGTGATTTCTGTAACAAATATTCCAGAATTATACGCTACAGTTTTACAAATCTGTGTTTTTCCTGTTCCGGATATGCCGCACAGTAGCACGCCACGGAATTTCGAACCTAAAGAACAGTTGATATTTAAATGGCACGCAATAGAATATATCAAAAAAAATATAAATAAATAACACAGCAAGACTGATTTATAATACCGAATAAATAAATGATAAAAAAAAACATTTTCAATAATGGATATTATAAAACCATATTTTTATTTATTTAAAAAGTGTATCGCATGTTTCAAAACTATAGTCAGTAGCACTTGTTTAACACATGTGCAAAGTAATTTATTGATTTTTCGATTATCTGTCTCCCATATTTTTCCATTAAAAATTCATCGAGATTAGCAGCCTGCGTGATAGATTTGTCACAAAAAAAAAAAGAAAAAAAAATGGAGGAAAAAATTATTAAAAAAATAATCAGAATCACTAGAAGTCGAATTTGATTTTTCATTTTCAATAGAACAGTGCCAATTTTTCTTTTTTGTGAGTAGCAACTGTTTGTTAGTTTTTATACAAACCGCGTTATCTCGGTGAATTTTTAACATAAAGAAACGGAAGGTAGTCATTTTACAATAATGTCCCGGCGTTCATAAAGACTGCTATATAGTTTACTGACAGCATTTGAGATTTTTTATAAAAATAATGCTTAATATTTCAACAAAGCTGTATTCACTATTTTAGTAAAACACAGATTTGCAGAAAATGTGTATATTATAATCATTAAGTTATGTAATGATTCAGGACGCATTTCCTTTAAATATGCGCAGTAGATCAACTTACGTTTAGGAAATGCCGGTTGTTTTATATTTTCTAACACGTCTTGTAAAGATGAAATAATATGCCGGACGCCACCCAATTTAGAAGGTGAAAACAATCTCAATCGATCGCCCTGATGATCATTAAGATTATTAGATCTCCATATTGTCGAACTCGTTATTTTGAAAAACTGTTTTTCATCATCACTACTTAGAGAAATCGATGATATAACGTTTACTAATTCAGTTACAGCATCATGTTCAACTGGTGTAACAGCAACGACCTCTAAAATAGGATCCAATCCATAAAAAGGAAATGTAATATTCTGACCGATACATACAATTCTATCGTGTAACGCGTAATTAGCCGATGAAAGTAACCGGGTTAATAAATCTTGTTCCATCGTAGGAGGATGTACTAATTTTACAGAAATCTCCTTTATCGGTAATAGATTCTCAGATAGAGATCGGATAATAACAGGACCAGTGTAGTAATTCAGTTCTTTCATGCCTACAAAATTATAGTAAAATCATAGTATAAATTTTTACTTAAATTACTGTTATGGATATGTGTGCTCATCTACTCCCTAGAACTTACACTATCGAAATAATATTGTTTAATTATTAATACGTAAAATATTAAACTATTAAATGGTTGAAACATTGAAATGAGGAAATAATGACCGGCAACATTCCTGAGCTCATACTCGGTACCTGTGAATATCACTATTTTCTAGTTTACGCTTCATACTGACGACATTAACAAATACAGAGTATATCGGTTATTTTCATATTTTGGTTTTTCAATGTTTAATAGCAAAAATTCTCCTTCTTGGTAATTATACAATTGATTCTGTTGATATTTTTTGTTTAAATTACGTGAAATAAACGCAAATTTCGTTATGACTTTCTCAGCAAAATACTACATAAGTGGTAATTTGCGGATACTATTAAAAAAGATCTTAAATTTTCGTGACTTTTTCAATTTACTATTCGTCCATTATTTTCGTGAAAAACCACGTCACAATTTTTTTCCATTGCCATTTCGAATGATACTACTTCATTCATCATCGTTAAATTTTAATTCATTCTCAGTATTAAGGTGATTATTGCAAAGTAATAAAATTCAATTTTAGTTTCTAATCAATAACTTATGTTTTTTAGATGTTCACTATTCACCGATTTTCCATAACGTTTTTTTGGTAGTCGATTTGACGATATTATATTCTGGTGAATCTTATTTTTTTTAAATGAGACTTATCTTGAAAACAAATCGATTATTGAAGTTTAAATACGATACAAACAGTACGAAATTCGAATTAATGTATACACAACTTACAATTTTAAAACATAACAATAAAACGGATTCAGGCGGTTATTTTGGTTGAAAAATCATAGATCGATTTGATTACAGACTTCATGCCTTTTTACATTTGTAAACTTAAAATGCACTCACATTACTACGAAAATCAGTTTATAAACTCGGCCATTTTGTCCTCGCAAGGGGCTATGCCCCCTGACCCCTCTTGCTTACATTTCTGTCTCTGTCTCTTCTATACTTTGTATAAAATTATCAAAATTTACAACGTAATTCTTAGGCCGGTCCCTATCAGATTTTATAACGAAAAAATGTTGATAATTTTATATATTAAAAAAAAAATGCAACCAATAACTTATACCATAAGTTTTATTAAACTACCTAAACAACTTAACATATTACAATAAATATAAATAATACTTTTTTTGCGTTTCCGTGTTATTATTAAATTAGCAATATGTAGTCTTTACATGCTTCTCCCTGTTATGGTGGGGGACTTCTTATTCATCAACTTGCACACGTAATAAGAAGTGTGTATTCATTATGTTTCCAAAAACGGAAATTGCCACCGAACGCAAACGTGAATTGCGGAAACGAAAACGGTACGAAGAACTGTGCAATAGCGAAGAATTTGCCACACATTTATACGTGATACGCCTTTTGGTTCGAAAACGACAGATGTAGAAAAGTTTGAAGCGTTAAAATGTAACAAACTTTACATAAAATTGGGATATTTTTTTCCAATGGAAGCCGGCCTAAGAATTACGTTGTAATTAATAAATGAGCAGATCCGCACGTTTTTCTAGAATTATTTATACTGTCCTTCCTTTTACCTACAGATTGTCTCAAAGAGAATTTTAGTTGTGATTTATGTTTAATTTTAGCGAAAAAAGAACAATATATTCTATAAATGTTGTACTCCTTTTTTTTATCTTTTATTTTTACAAACCAAGGTATTTTATACAAGTTGAAATGTGGTTTATTCTCTAAAATTCAGATAATCATCATTACGAACTTATCTAAAAGATATGAAAGAAAGTAGAGAAATAAATACAATGAAGTTTTACCGACAAACAACTCACGAAGTAAAAGAAAGGATAATATAAAAATAATTTTAGAAAAACGTGTGGATCGGCTCATTTGAAACGTTTTCGAAAATTTTTTCGCCTATGTATCATTTATTGCTAATAACAATTTAAATATTAGGAAACACAGGAGTGTGTTTTTAAGACAAAAAAAAAACATATAAAAGCAAGTTGCTAAAAACAAATGCAGTAACGAAGTAAAATAAAAATAGCATAAAAACCGTTATTTTATTCCCGTTGTTTAATTTGTTGTCATGCAATTTAACGAGAACGTTTTTTTTTTGAAAAGGGTTAAACTATTCTAGAAATATTTCTTTGTAGAAATATGATCCCCTATACGCGTAATTTTCCACTAGGATAACTTTTACCCTGAGCTCCAAAAAAAAGTTAATAAACCATCAAAAATATACGTGGAACTTTAAACCATCTAAAATCACCTAAAAGTTCATAACTTCCTACCAAAGAACATCCATCAAAAGTAAAATTTCAAATATACAACAAAAATCGAAAACCTCTTCATAAAAGAAAAAAATTATCTATAAACAATTAATTTAACCCCTACCCGATGAAAAATAATAACACAAAAGGAACATATACAGTTCGGGGAAGCAGTTGAAAACCTTAAAATACATTTTCAATATGTACATAAAAAGGCGCTTTATAAAAAAAGTGTAGCCACAAACTTCTTATTTAAATCTCCAAACGCGAACTTCAAAACTCAAAAAAAAAAATTTCTTGTATTGCGTTACATATTGATACAACAATTTTTAAGCACTCATAAACACATTTAAGAGAATTCTATGTGAAATATAGGTATATACAATATTACAACTTTATAAAATTCCCTTTCACAGTCTTTGTCGCCATCCTCCTCCTCCTCCTAGTAATCCCAAACCTTTCCCTACTCTTAAATAGTCCCTAATCACAGTTTATTGGGACAAATTTTGCGTTGAGGTTGATACAGTCGTCCTCAACATTCATTCCCTCTCCGACCATATTCATCAGTAGAACTTGTTCTCTGACTCCGTCTTTTCCGTTTTGTCTGTTTCTTCTCCATCGACTCGTCTCTCTAAAAGAAGTTCTCATCGTCTCATTTCCTCGCTTTGGTTCAACAATGATTGTACCAACGCCTCCAACGATAGTTCTTCCTTGTTCGGGACCTTCCAAGTCTGTTTTTCCTTTGAAAATTCCATAGCCTATAAGAAAGCGAATGCCTAATCCAAATTTATTTTCAAAACGTGAAAAAGAAACTTATGGAAGAATTTTTACCCTTTAGATGCACTTTTACTTCCAACCTCTGAAAATTAGCTAAAGCTTTTCAGTCTTTAGGCTGAAAATGTTCCTCATGTTACAACCTTCCTTCGGAGAAGCTTATTCTTTTTTTTTTGAGTCAATTGCTCCTTTTTATGTCCCTCTTGTGAGGAAATCTGCTCTCCTGTATTCCCGTGTACACTCTCAACGCATATTCTTTCTTCCGATTTTATTATCAATGAACTCTGTTTTTCCTTGAATAATTCCTCTATCTCCAGTCCGGGATTAGCTGACATCTATCGACCTCAGCAGTAAATACCCTGCTTTTAATTTATAGCTTTACTCTGCACACCGGTGCTACTCCGCTAATTTTAAACTCCTTCATCATCATTCCTATTCTAAAAAAATATCCCCCAATTTCCCTAGCTTCGAGTTTAAGTAAACTTTTTGAATATACAAATAATAAACGACTAGTCTGGTGACTAGAATATAATAATATCCTTCCTGACAATGTGTTCGGCTTCCATCCAAGCTTTAGAGCGGCGGACTGCATACCATTATTCTTTCTGACGTATATAAGTCCTTCATCCTTTTCATATACTCTTATTTTCACAGTTGGCTCTAAATCGAACATTGACGTTGAAACTGCTTCTACGCTATCAACCTGCAACTATTACAAAGTTTAAACTTTTTTCCTTCTGGTCTATATTCCTAACCGAATCTGTCGCTGTCTTATATGCAATCCTCTGTATATCTTCTACTTCCAATCTAAGTTTCTTCTACGTTAGCTGTTCAATTATCTCCTCAATAGTTCACCTTCCGTTTAATTATAGTCTGCTTCCTTCTTCACTCTTCTCTTTTTCTCGTCACCTGTTGTCCTTTTAATTCTCCGGAAGTAAACTTCACCTATGATGCGAACCACATTTTGTTTGAATGTCTCTTTATTTTCTCAGACCGTGCGATTCTGTATTCCGATCTTTTGAGTCTTGGCCTCCCCACTCCTATAGTGCTCACTGCACGCTTTTTTTTCCTGCTAGCTTCTTTTATTTCCTCAATATCTAACTTTATTTCAACATAACTATCGACTCGTATAGTTCTTTACATTGCGTAAACGTCTAACAATGGCAGACTAAAAGAAAAACAGAAAAAAAAAATGATTAGTCGGAGAAGTTTGAAAAATATTGCAAGTAATTTATGGAAGGGCTTGAATAAAAACATCGCTAGTTGGTGTCAAATCGATCGTGTTATAATGTAAACAAGCCAAAATTACACATTCCTAAATTTGCTTTAGTGGTATGAATCTTCTAAACGGAATTATCAAACTTTCTACTAAATTAAAAGAATACAAAAATGCTGAAATATTCGAAATGCGCACATTTTCGTTTTAGAAGTATTCGTGAATTTTTTATAGTTTTAATATAATATGGAATAGGAAGGTACAAAGGCAAACAATGAACATTTTACACTACAAAAAATCTATTTATTTATAAAATTAAAATAGTTTTTTATTTCCATTAATATATTTGGCGCGTATATTTAAAGACATAAAATTCCCTACACAACGAAATTATATATAAAAAGATACACTTAAAACTTTAATACACTTACTTGTTATCGTAATAAAAACCGCTGATATAACGTTGTCATTTAACGGCCAAACTCGTTTTGCAACTACACGATTATTACCACCCATTATTGCAACGTAATCGCCAATGATAAATTTGCAAAGCTGAATTACGGATAAAGATATGCGAATAAAATTATCCTGAGATATTAAGTCTTTATCTGAGCAAAAATTCAAAAATTAAAATCTATTAAAATTATATGTACATATCAAAAGGGGAAAACTAATAATATGCTCATGTAAAAACTTCTTTGTATTTACGCATTTCCTAAAGGGGCGTTCATTAAAGCGTATATTTGGCTATACTCTTGCAATTTTTCACTTTTTACGTTGTCCTCAACATTCTGCATCATTCAAACTGCAGTTATGTTCGTTTGGAAAATGTCACAGAGGTCAGATGTAGGCTTCATGTTTTCAATGTATGGACATTGATGACGCCACGTTTTCAAAAATACTTTTAGTCCCGCTGTGGTTCGCTCCATCTGGTTGCATGCTAACTTGTATTTAGCATGCACCTCCCACATGGTAAATGCAGTTGGCAGTTTCATGACGCGGTAGTCTGAAATGTGATAGACGACCGGGGAGAGCCACAACAAATTTGTCGGCAACAGAGTGCAGAAAATGAACTACATTCTCTGCGTCATCTTTAGTGTACAGATATGTCTTTCGATATAGTGTACAACCAGTCAACTTGTGTACGCGCAAAGTGAGCCCGTTCTAATCAAAATTTTTGACTAGATTTTCATAGCGTATCTTCCCTATATTGTGCAGAAAGGAATACATTATCTGGCGCACTTCCATTTTTCGGAATGCATAGGTGATGTTTAATCAGTGCTTTTCTCTCGAACCGACCGCCTTTTTGCACCTTTTGGATGGATGCTGCCGGAAGCTATCTAAATGGCCTTTCAGGACTAGATCTTGCTCCGTTTTCTGCAACTCCATAAAGGAGCTCCATGTTGCAATAGCAAAATCCCGCAGTGTCTATTCATTGCACTTTGCTTTGCAACAAGGCACTGAATAAAATTTTTCCACAAGGCGTTCTTCATTTTTGTCTTCTCGTGATCGTTCTAGGGTAATCGTTGAGTCCAAAGTTTCCGCACTAGCTGTCACGCCCGTACGTGGTCCAGGCGTTGAATTAGACAAAGGTTGCGGGATAGGCCGACTCGAATCAGCATCTGATTTATCATTGCTGCTCGAATCTCTATCGGGCGAATCAGATAATTTATCATTTCTCGATCGTTCCTTTGTACAAAATAGCATCAATAAACAATACAGCAAAACACATTATATAATATAAAACTTTATGAAAACCAAAAATAAAATATTAATAGTTTTATACGAATTCATACACATCATTTAATTATATTGTTCCATATTATTCAATTGTAACTATATATTTACTTTATTATATTCAATTCATTATTATTTATTAAATTTAAAAATTTTATATTACATAGACCAACAATTATAATATATCGATCTATATCTTTAATAATGACCAAACATGTAAATAAATAATACAACAAAATTCAGTCCATGAATATGTCAAGTAGACGAAACCGGTAGGACGGATTTTTATATATATTTTTTGTGAATAATAATGTCTGTAACTTTTATTTTAAGTAATAATTTAATATAAATAAATGTTGTATGTTTTAACGAATTAAAAGGTACTTTGTGTCCGAGTAATATTTAAAACTATAACTTTGTAACGTAATTTAAGGTTTAAAAATACATAACTTATAATATCAATAACTTCGAAGTCACTCATTTTTACTAACAAAACAGAAGAAACTGAAACGCTAAACACTGACACACAACGCGAGAATGAAATTAATGTTAACTACAGGCTGCGTTTCCTCCGCTTAATTTGCTCTCAAGGCCAATACGCGATATTACACGCTGCGCGGCATTACCCTACATTCTCCTGTACGACGACTATGCAAGCGATGTTCTAGTCAAAAATGCCAGGACATGATCAGATTGGATGATAACACCGGGTATGTGAACGTACAGCCATGAGAACAACGTAAACACCGCATTACGTTTGCCAAACTTTAAACACGTTTTTCTCGAATAGTACTTTTTAGTCGTTAACCCCTTCTTTCGGAGTCGGCCACAAATACATTTTTTTATGGAACAGCAACATTTTACAAATGTTTTATAGTTAACAAATATTTTTTTCCTGTAGTTCTGGTAATATAACTACATTCATTTTAGTAATTAGTTAGGTATTTATTACCGATTCAATTTGCATTAAATCGATCGGTGATAAGGTTGGTGAATACGCGCGTCGTTAAATTTTTGTCTCGTCTCAATTTTCGGTTGATAAGTACAAAGATTCATCTACGTTCATTCGTTATAAGCAATCGATAAATCTTCATTCAACGAAGTTTATATATACACATACATTTGTAACTACACTTTTACATACACTAACACATGGCATAACACAAACATAATCACACTCATAGACGGCAGTGGTATAATCGTCAACATTATCTACCTATATTATCATGTATATATAATGATGATGGCGATATTAACCGTCCCCCTGTCAACGATAACAATGATTGCAATAGTGAATATAGTATGAATGTTGATAATAGTAATGCAAACTCTCGATCCTCTTCATTTATACAAGACAACTCTGAAAATTCAATAACAGATAATAATGAACATAATCAATCAGATCAGAATAATCATACTAAGATAAACAATAATCTATATACATATATAAAAGCGAAAATCAGGAAATATTTGGAAGACGCAGCAATTATTAACATATCGTTGCAACTACTAGGTCTATGAAGCTGAAAATTGGCACCTAATACAACCATACTATGTACTGACACCATCTAAAAAGGAATTAAAAAATTCGAATCTTTTAGGGGCGAAAAGAGGGGTAAAAGTCAGAAAATCGCTTTTTAAAAAACCAAAAATCACGCTACAGCCGAAACCATTTACACCAAATAATTGAAATTTTACATGAACATTACTTATGTAGCGAAGATGAACAATAAGAATACTTTTTTGAAAATTCAAACTTTAAGGGGTGAAAAGAGGTTAAAAACTGTTTTTCAAAAAACACACAAACTTCAATGTTTTTGGTACAAATGGGTTTATCATATTTCATATGGCGTACTAAATATGTACAAAACGTTTTTTAAAACCCAAAAATTTTAAGGGGGAGAAAGGGCAAAACCCCGTTATTGAGAAAACCACAAATCACGCTACGATCCAAACGAATCGCAATTATCATGTGTAATTTCATGTGAATACAGTGTACGTATTGAATATGTCGAATAAGAACGCCTTTTTTAAAATTTGAACTTGAAGGGGTTAAAATCCGCTTTCCAAAAAATACAAAAATCGCTATATTTTTGATGAAAATGGGTCTTCATAATTGTAATTTCGCATGAAGATACCTTATGAGCTGAGTACTAAAAGTGGGCAAAGCTTTTATTCCATCCCCAAAATTTTACCGGAGAAAAAGGGAAGAAACTTATTTTTGAAGAAACGAAAAATCACACTACGAATTGTGATTATCACGTGTAATTTCATGTGAATATACTGAAGATGTCAAATAAAAACGCTGTTTTGAAAATTCAGATTTTGGGGGGTGGAATGGGGTTAAAAACCGTTTCCAAAAAAATACACAAACTTTTATTTTTTTGGTACAAATAGGTTTAATTGTAATTTGCATGAAGACATACGTGTATGGTGTACTAAAAGTGTGCAAAATTGTTTTCGTTCTCCAAAATTTTACGGGAAAAGAATGGCAGAATCCCATTTTTGGAAAACCAAAAATCACGCTGCAATCTAAACGAATTGTGATTATCAGTGTGAATACAGTGTATATATACTGATGATATCAAGTAAGAACGCTTTTTTGAAAATTTGAACTTGAAGGTGTGGAAAGGGATAAAAAACCATTTCACAAAAAATACATAAACCATTATATTTCCCGTAGAAATCAGTTATCAAATTATAGTTTTGTTCTATTATTCTACGGCATACCAAAAGTGTACACGATTTATTTTAAGTACCCTAAAGTTCAATTGTATCAAAGGTTTCACCCCTTTTTTGGCATAAAATAATGATTAAGCTTCGGCCGAAACTATTTGCATTGGTTATCAGAAAGCCCATTTGAACACACTATATACCCAAAATATCAAATGAGGAAGATTTTTTGAAAAATTAAACTTTATCAGGTGAAAAGTGGTTGAAAACTGTTTTCAAAAAATAACTAACGTGTTATATCTTCGTAATAAATAGGTTTACCATATTATAATATTTACGAAGGTTGTTCGATTTTTTTAATATCTTCGAAATTTTAAGAGTGAAGAAGGGTTATAATCTATTTTTAGGAAAACTTAATAACGCACAACATCCAGAAAGAAGTGTGCTTTACGTATTTAGCTTGGTTTCGGATTAGAGTGGTTTAGAAACTGCAATTGTTTAAAATTCAAATAGCCAATTATTAGGAGGATACAGAAATATTTCCGTTGAACTGTTTTTATCATATCCAAAAAGTGTAAGAAAACATACTTCTGTCATAATGTTAAGTTATGTTGTGATTATTTGTTTATTTCAAAAGGAAAGAATAGTGGTTTTATTTGATTCCAATGTTTTTATCTCTTGCTTTCCGATTTAGTTTCTATTTTTTTTGGTTCGTTTGGTATTTTATAATAGCGTAAACAATATGGTGTTTATTCTGAACAAAGACAGCGTATATTGCTAGGGAAAATTAAACTGAATCAATTCTTTTCTGTATTGTCCGCATTCGTTTTAAATTTGTTTCGGTCTGCATGCTCTTTTCGTATCGTTTACATCAAAATTATTTTGTTTTCGTAAGTTTTGTCCGTTATGTGCTGTTTTTAATCGTATAAAAAATTTTCGTAAATTGCCTGACCATACAAAACCGCCGTATAAATTTTTTAAATTAACTTTTTAACTTTCTTTTTACTATTCTTTATTTATTTCTGTCACTACTGCCTCTGTAATTACTGGCAAAGGCAACGGTTTACTTTTCTACTTTATTGTTTTTGAATTATTCCACATGTATTATTTCAAGTAATGATTTATGTCTAATGTAAATGTATTAATTATCAAATTTATGTATTATATTTTTATGTGTTCTAAATGTTTATTTAATAATTGTTGTTTCTTAAATTTTCACTTTCGTGTGTTTAAGTTTAATTTTATTTATATATATTTACATGGGGGGGGGGGTCGTTGCCTCCTTGGAGCATTGGTACTTTTTAATCAACTGGCCATGATTAGTATTCATGGGCGCGTAATCATGAACAACTTTATTTTAATAACAAAACAGTAGAACAATTTGCCAAAACCACACGAAAATTATGTTTTAATTAATATTTTATTCTTATTTAATAAAATATTAAGCCTTTACAAATTATAAATTTTATTTTTCCTATATAATAAAGCGCCAAGGAAATAAATAGACGAAAAATATGGAAAAAATAGAAGAAAAATCAAAAAAAAGTCCTGAGATCGTTCGGTGGCACTTAGAAAGCTAATTTTTTTTTTAATCGACAGCTCCGGGTTAGTGGCTTTTAGGAAAATTATAGAATGTCCAAAATTTTTATACCTTGGGGCTCAAAACGAGCGATGTATCAAATTTTTCTACCAAAATAGAAGAAAATAAGACAAAGACCAAAAATTACAAAAAAGTCCTGAGGCCGTTCTATTGCATTTAGGAAGTTAATTTTTTTTTTAATCAACAGCTCCAGTTCGGTAGCTTTCAGGAAAAATATAAAATGCTCAAAATTTTAATATCTTAGGACTCAAAACGAGCAATAAATCAAAAAATAGACAAAAAGTCAAAAAAAAAGATCTGAGCCCGTTCTATGGCACTTGGAAAGCTAATTTTTTTGTAAATCGACAGCTCTACATCAGTAGCATGTAGAAAAAATATAAAACGCTCAAAATTTTCATACCTTAGGGCTCAAAACGAGCAATAAATCAAAGCTATAAATCAAATTTTTTTGCCGTTTTTTCAATTTTTTAATCGTTTATCAAAAACTAATTATTCTACTGAACTGCTCTAGGTCTCATTTTAAAGAGAATTGAATTTGGAGTATTTCCCTCGCTTACACTATGCCCTTCTAGCGATTGAACTTTTTGAGGAGCTATTTTAATTCAAACTTTTAAAAAACTAATTTCAAGTTTCGTATTATTAGATGAAAAATCAAAAAAAAGTCCTGAGACCATTCTATGCCATGTAGAAAGCTAATTTTTTTTAATCGACAGCTCCAGGTCAGTGGCTTTTAGGAAAATTATAAGATGTCCAAAATTTTCATACCTTGAGGCTCATAACAAAAAGGCAATAGATCAGCGCTAATTTAATAAAATCATTACCAATCACATGAAAACGCAATACTACTGTATTTACCTACGCCGTACCGCGCTTCCACACACCCGTCAACCGTTACTGGCTTTTCGTTCATCGTGTACTACTCATAGTGGACGAAGACGAAACATCTTTTGTAAACGATCCTTCTTTTGTTTCCTCTATGGTGTATTATTATTGGTGTATTTTTAAATTTGAAAAACGACGTCGTAATTTTGAAGTTGTGATAGGCACACGACTGAAAAAATGAGCAAACTAACGTATTTGCAATTCTACGAACAGTATCGTGATAGTGGAAAGAGAAATATAGAGACTGGTCGCAATCGTTTTATAAAAAAGGTTCGAGGAGTATGTGTTTCTCGAAAGTGGTCCGAGTTACTCAAAATTTTTATTAGAAATTGGTGAAGGAAAAATGCCAAAAACTTTGTATAGCGAAGAAAATGGAATCCTATTAAATTTCCCCGATATAAAAATGTTTACTTCACTTGATGAAATGATTGATCACATTTATCTCGATGATGTTCTTTCAAAATTTTTCTAAAATGTCCAAAAGATGTATTATATCACCAACGAATAAATATATAAATCAAATAAACAAATTGATGATAGGAAAAAAAATTTCTGGACATGAAATAAATTTATACAGTGCTAATACAACTCTGATTGATGAAAAAGAAACAAATGGAGATTCCACACATTTATGCACTGAAATGTTAAACAAAATGTCAGACCCAAGAGTTCCAGATCACAAAATTATTATAAAAATTGGAGCGATTTGTATCCTCATCAGAAATTTGAATTTCGAAGAAGGCCTGGTGAATGGAAGAAAAGTCGTCATTAAATCTGTTAAAGGTTTCATAATTGAAGTATTTCGACCGGAAAATGAATGTAAGACGTTTCTGATTCCTAGGATCAGTTTAAAATTTACAGCTGGCGACACAGGCATTCAGATTTTAAGAAGGCAGTTTCCTATCAAGTTAGCCTATGCCATGACCATTAACAAAGTTCCGGGTGAAACATTGGATTTCGCCGCTGTTAATTTGAGGGATAACGTCTTCACTCATGGGCAATTTTATGTTGCCTTGAGTCGAGTGAGAACATCGAAAAATATATGCATTTTGAGCCTTGGTCACGACGAAACTCTCACAAAACGGGGTTTTGGGGGCGGATCGGGGGGGGGCAGTGGGAAAGCCCCCTAGTATGTTATAATTATATTTGAAAATATGAAATTATATTAATCATTCGGATAATTGTCCGTATAAATTTTTAATTAATTTCTTATGTGACGACACAGTAAGAAATGCACATTGTAGGTAAATTTATGTTATATTGATATATTTTAATTTTTTCATATCTTTACTATGATTTATTAAATCATAAATAACTATTTCTGTTGATTGACGCTTTGTGAAATATTTAGTAATTTCCCATTTTTTTATATAATTTCTCGATAAAATTTTTACTCATCAACAGCAAGCACTCCTACCGGATGTTAATTTAACATTTTCAGATTAATTTTTGGACAACTGATGAAACAGGACTTCACCGCATAATCGTTGAATACGACGTTTGTCTTTTAATATCTCAATGCCTTTTTAAAATCGTTTTTACCTTTTTCTTTGCTAGTGAAGAAATACATTTTATCTATTTAAATTGAAGATGAATGTTTCTTTTCCTCCTCGGTACTAAGCATCTTTTTGTCCCGTATCTTAGTCTCCTAATATGTAATGTATAAATTTATAATATTTCGCAGGAACCAAAAGTCGTGAAACCAACACAAATAAATTTAGCTTTTCACTAGTAATTGTGCTTAAATTATATTATTAAATTTTTCATATTTAAAATTTCGATTTTTTACGCTATATATTGTGTTTCGAGTATGTTCCCATTGCCGTTGTAACTGATGCTACCTTTGTAATTACCTGTAGCATTTGTGTAATTTGTTGTTGCTGCTATTGGTCTATTTCCTAAAACTATTTAAAATGATATTCAATTTTCGTCACCAAAATGTAGTATATTTTCAAGTACACACCTGTAAAATTCGACCGGAAAATGAATGTAAGACGTTTCTGATTCCTAGGATCAGTTTAAAATTTACAGCTGGCGACACAGGCATTCAGATTTTAAGAAGGCAGTTTCCTATCAAGTTAGCCTATGCCATGACCATTAACAAAGCTCCGGGTGAAACATTGGATTTCGCCGTTGTTGATTTGAGGGATAATGTCTTCACTCACGGGCAATTGTATGTTGCTTTGAGTCGAGTGAGAACATCGAAAAATATATGCATTTTGAGCCTTGGTCACGACGAAACTCTCACAAAACGGGGGTTTGTGGGCGGATCCGTGGGGGGTTGGGCCGCGAAGCGGCCATGCAATTACGAATGTAGAATTAATATGTGTTAAGGATACAATAGTTGCCCATTATGTTAAATACATAGATAGGGATTGTACATGTTTGTTTTCATCTCTATCTTATTTATTGTATAATAATGAATGATTAGGAGTCGAAATATGAAAATGTATTGTACAATATGTTTATAAAAACTGGAAGAGGTTTAAGCCATATACTATTGGACTTAATGGATAACATATAAAAATAAATGGAGTATTTAACTGATATGTCAAATATTCGAACTTTCGGGACAAAACCGCTGTATAAATTTTTTAAATTAACTGTTTAACTTTCTTTTTAATAATTTGCTACCAGGAGTATTAAAATTCTTACGTTGTTGCGGTAATAAATTAATTTTAATAAAAAGTTTGAGACAGAGTGGTTAAAAGATATGAGTGAATAAGATGTTCTCTTAAATGTGTAATTATGGGAGATCACCGTGTAAATAACTCCAAACCGATGGCTGTGTGTGCTGTTTAGTTGAGCAAAACTTTTTTTTTAGATCAAGACCGACAGATTAAAAAAAGATCGATAATCTTCAGCTAAACGTGGAACGTGAAGACTATTTTCTTTTGGACGGTGATAAATATGTTTCCCAAAGAGAGAAAAAATCTTAACATAAATACATTTCCAGATAAAACAAAATATTTTTTATGAATTTCCAAGTACAGATTTAAACGGACATTAATACACGGGCAAAGCCGTGGGAGACAGCTAGTAATAATAATAAAAACAACAAAAATAAGAATAAAAATGATATTAGTAATAACAATGGTAAAAATAATAACAGTAATAATAACCAATTAAATACCGATAACATAAATCAAAATAACGAAGAAGAAATAGTATATAAACCAAAAATAAACGTATATTCAATTACCAATAATTACCAAAATGACAAAAGTTTCAAAGTTTACATAGAAAAAGATAACCCAAAAACACAGAATTTACCTAGTACCAGTGCACTAAAAATAGCAGAGACTTTATGAAAAGATAACTTATGTAAAGATATCGTAGAAATTAAGAAGGTAGCAAGAAATAGAGTCATAATTCATCTGTCCTCATCGTATGCGGCTAATAACGTAGGTAACAATATCTGTTTCTCTCTATGCGGATATAAGGCATATATTCCAAATTTTCTCATCTTCCAAAATGACATTAAAGGAGTAGATCTGGATTATACAAAGGGCCAGATCAAAGAGATGATAGAATGTCCATCATTTACGATTAAAATCATAAAGAGATTAAACAGAAGAGGTATTATAAATGGCGAAGTACAGTATGTTCCAAGTCCATCAATACTTATAACATTTCAAGGACAATCGCTTCCAGAATATATATTCTTATGGAATGTGAGATTTCTCGGTGAACCTTTTATATGCCGAATCGGACAATGTTATAAGTGTTCGAGATATGATCACATTGCGATACAATGTAAGGGAAACAAACGATGCGTTAAATGCAGAAGTCCGGAGCACACAGGAGAAACCTGTCCTAGCCAAATTCCAATATGCATATTCTGTCGAAATCATCACAAAGCTACAAACACGTCCTGCTCAGAAAAAAAAAAAAAGAAAAAAAAAAAGGCAAATTCAGATTAATGAAATAATGGCGTCACATAATATTAATTATCGAGAAACAGTGTTGGAGATCCCACCAACATATAAACAAGAGCAATTATAATCAAATATATTAATTAGAATTAGGTTTTCAATTTCAACGCAAGAAAGTAACTTTCCGCCTATCTTTAAAAATAGCAATGCAACTGAACAGATCATCATCTCAACATATAAGCCAACGCCTATATACAAAGGAAAAACGGGATATCATGATACTACCCAACTAAGCCCCACTAACAGAAAGAGGCATTAAACGTACGGTATCATTTATTACTTCTGATGAAGAAAAGAATACGAATGGACAAGAAATTACAATAAAGAAATTAACAGACCAAAAAAGGAACCCAAAACCTGTAATTAAGAATACACAAAAACCAGGACCATCTGGTATTAAAAATATAGAAAGTAATATAAATACAAGTACAAAAAACATTGAGTCCAATAATACGAAAAACAAAGATAAAGATTTAAAAAATATTTCAACCAATAAAAGTACTATTAAAAATAAATAAAAGAAACCTAAAACAATGGAAGGAATTAACATACCACAATGGAACTATTAAAACATATTAGAAAATTTCATTGAATTAAAACGTTTGTTATCCAAAAATTAAACAGACATTGCAATAGTAGTTGAAACATGACTATCGATAAAACACATAACATTAATATTAAGAATTATAATATAATAAGATGTGATAGGAAAGCAGGAAGAGGTGGAGGAGCTTCCATAAGAATATATGTATAAATCCATCGAATATTTAACTACCGCAATATCAAACTATAATACAAAAGTTGATACAATATATCAATTAAAATAAAACTACTTGAAAAAAACAAGTGAATATTATAGCGATCGGCTGCCGCGCCCAATTACAGAATGATAAAAGGCGATTGGGCTAATATCCAAAATAATATGACAAATAGTAGCTCTTATCTCATAATGGGAAACATGAATTGCCTCCGAAGAGCACGGAGTAACACTACTACCAATAATGAAGGAATAGCTTTAAACGAATATATCGAAAATAATAATTTAATTATAATAAATATTCGCGAACACGCTCATTTAGGATCGTATGGATAAAAAAGTAGTAATATTGATTTAACATTATCCACTCCAGACATAGCAATAAAGACGAAATGAGAAAAAATAAACGATACAATGAGAAGCGATCATTATCCAATCATGATACAAATTTACGGGAAAAAACCCTACACAAAGACAAAAATAATTTAAGAAACTCATATCCAAAAAATAATAAGACAATAAATTGGGAAAAATATCGAATAAAAACAACGGAAAATTTAATCTCTTCAGATAAACACAAATTTCACAGAAAAACAACAGCCAACCAATACAAAATGCTACAGAATATTATAAATAACGAACTTAGCACAAATTCAAGTTCAATAAAAATAGAAAGAAAAAAAGATAAGCAATATGACACATTCAATAGTTGATGGAACGAAGAATGTAATAAAATGGTAGCTAGAAGGAGACTTAGCCTAAATATATTTAATAAAACTCCAACAATGAATAACTATATTATATATAAAAAAGAAGTAGCAAAATGTACGAAATACATAAAACAACGCAAAAAGGAAAGTTGGTATGAATTTTGTTCCAAATTAAACCCACCACAAAGCATTAAATCGCTTTTGGGAAAAAAAAAAGTATGAAAACAATAAATAACAACGTACACAATCAATCAATAGAACCAAACTGGATCATCCCTTTCATCAATCAATACAAATCGGAAGTAAATATTGTAACGAATCAAATGAGTTAATTTCTTAATTTAAATATTATTTGTATAAAAGTAAAATGTAGAAATAATGATAATAGGAATAATAATAGTAATAATTAACGAATGTAATCACGAAGGGGAAATAAAGAATTGTGAATAGTTTGCGTATGCGATGTATGTATGTATGATGAGTTCGGAAATGTGGAATTTTGGTTGCGACGTAATCGGTTTACGTTAGAAAAAATTCCGAATAGTCTAGTCTAGCGAACTCGCTAATACGTAAGCTAGTGTGAGTGTGTTTGTGTTAGTAATAGAAGCGAGTGTAAATGACGTCGCGATATTTGTCGAGGCTTGCAATCAAGTGTTAAAAAGGGGGAAAAGGTATCGAACATCGAGGCGGCCGAGCGATGGATGGGAAATTTCGCATGAGAAGCGATGTCTAGGCAACTGCTCGGCTACGCAAATTATTGATATAAATACACGCGTTTTTCGAACCGGGCGGCTTCTTCTTTTTTCGCAGTCCGATCAACGTCGTGATCGATCGGTTATCGTTTGTGGCTAGTCTCATACGAATATTATTAGCTAGTCGAGTGTAGTGTAATCACGATAGAGTAATATATGTATTTTTCGTTTTATTTAATTTTGTATTTTTTGTGCTGATTTTATTTTTTTTGTAGTCCGATCCTCGTGATTGGCGCTCGGGTAATAGAGGATTGAGCAAGGGACACTGTGGACTGCTCTGCGATGAATAGAAAGGGCTCTCCCCTCCTTTTTTTTGTTTTCCGTGGTTTTTTTTTCTTTCTATACATATTTTTTATTTTGAAGAAGTTTTTCTTCAATGGCGCCCGAACTTAATTGAAATATTGAAACAAGACAGAGGAAACCATAACAATATAGAACTTCCGAATATAGATATTCAAGAAACTGCGGAAAACTACGAATTCTTTAACACTCCATTTACAACGGAAGAATTAAAAATAGCTATCAACTATAATAAAAATACTAGTATAGGAATAGATAAGATACCATATGCAGCAATAAGAAATTTATCAGAAGTGGAACTAACATTATTGAAAGAAATATATAATCATTCATTACAATAAAATTATATCCCAAAATCTTGGAAAGATCAATTATTTTGCCCAATTCTAAAACCTAATAAGGGAAAAAATGTACATACATAATATAGGCCAATAACACTAATTATGTGTAGGCAAAACTATATGAAACTACTAATTAAAAATCGAATAGAGTGGTGGTTATTTAATAAAAATGTATTTCCAAAAACTCAATATGACTTTTAAAAAAAATCATCTGCAAGGGACAACCTAAACATATTTAATACAGATCTACAAATTAATATATCAAAGAACTATTATACAATAGCAGTTGTCTAAGACGTAAAATTTGCATATGACGAAGTGAATTTAAAAACATTATATAGAATAACGAGAGAAATTGGTATTAGCCCCATAGTACGTAACTGGATATTTAATTATTACAGTAACAGGAAGATTGTCGTTAAACATCAGGGAAAAATATATAAGGATACAACAGTTATATGTAGTGAGGGGATACCGCAGAGATCGATATTATGTCCAATTATGTACACAATACACACCATATACCTGGATAAAATTAAATTTCAGAAGAAAACAAAAATTTTACAATTTGCAGACGATATAGTTCTCTATACTACAGGAGGCACATTAGGGACGACTATAACACAAAGTCAGAACGTATTGAATCAAGTAATGAATATAATGAATTTTTTAAATTTAACTCTGTCAGTTGATAAAACAAAAGGAGTAACATTTACTAGACACAAAGTTAATGTCAGACCATATTTAAAATTAAGCCATAAAACGATAAAAATAACAGAATTTTACGAATATTTAGGAATTTACTTTGATACTAAATTAAAATGGAAATGTGAGAAAGATGAAATAATAAAAAAATACTACAAAGGACTTAACATACTAAGGGCAATTAATGGATTAAAATGGGGCAGTCATCCAATAACTAACCTGATGATCCGTAGATCACTAATAAAAACACATATTGAATATTCAGGAATTATATGCGCTACAAAATAAAGGTGATACAGAATAAAGTGTTCAAATTGACCTTAGGAACAATGCCATCTTGACCTAACCATGTAAATCTGGTTGAAGGAGCTGGAGCTGAGCTATCAGTTAGTTTGTTCTTAGGAAAAAGTTCGACCAGGAATTCTTAGAATAAAAAGCACGGAAACAACACCTTACTAATAGACAAATAATAACACTGGCAAATATTTCGATGCAGAATAAATATTGGGAGAATAATAAGATCCCACTATTAATTAAAAGCTACCAAAAATTAAATAATATTAACGTATCAACAAATATCATAGCTCCAGCCTATAATACACCATATTCCAATTGGATAACACCAATATCATATATGAGAATGTTGATTTAGAAACATTTCATAACAATAATAATATAAACGAACAAATATTAAATAGCATAATACAAAGCAAATATAGTGAATTCGAAATTAATTACACAGATGGATCAATAAAAGAAAACGGACAAGTATGTGCCGCAGCGATATGTAATAAAACTAAAAATAACTTAAAATCATTTCGACTTCCAAAATTTTATTCATCATGTACAGCGGAAATAATGGCTATTCAAAGAGCATTAAGAACAATCGGGGAGGTACAAAATAAATCAGCAATACAAAAAATAATTTAAAAAAAATGTATCACCGATAAAACATAATTTGCAATATATTAATTTAAAAAAAAAATAAAAATGTTATATATTTCAAACGAATACCTGGACACAACAGTATTGAGGGAAACAAAATAGTGGACAAAACAGCAGAAAAATAAATCGAAATAATAAAATCGAAAAAGTTAAAATACCATAGATGGAATATATACCTCATATTAAGCAGATGATAAATGGTGAATGGTAAACACAATATAAAAAAACTAGTGAAAATGTTCGGAAGAAATACTTCGGAATACAAAAAAACCATACAGAAGAAGACATGGTTTACAAATAAAATAAGCGGAGAGTTTTTATATGCCGAATACGTACGGTGTGACCTACACAAGAACTTCGGAAATATTACATAAGCTGAGTATAATATCGAGTAATTTATGCGAGTGCAGAGAAATCTGTTCAATTGAATACATTATTTGGCAATGTAAAACATATAATGATCATAGAGCAGATTTTTAAAAAAAAATATTACTATTTTAGAAGACCATGACAATAATAACCTTATTACAGATTGTGCGAGAACCGGATCAGGAACCGGTTTACTTTCTGAACCAATACATGAAATACGGTTACATAATTATACGAAATGTAATTTACTTTAATAATTTATAAATATTAAAAAAAAAAATATATATATTGAATGGCTAGATGACAACAGCTAAGCACAGAGGGAGAGTGAAAAAGAGAGAAAAAAAAGTACTAAAGATTAGTGAGCAAGAGTAAATACATTTTTAATACGATCACTCATTCACTAGATACATTTCTGCTGATGAAAACTTCTAAAAATTTTATTTTTTAACTTAAATATTAAAAAAGTAGTATTTTACATAGTAAAATGTTTCCATAAATATTGAATGCCATGGTGTCCAAAAAATTGTCGGTATTCAACAATTAAGTTCGTAATGATATGAAGAAATACGAGTAAAATGTCCTGACATTATACATTTGAAATGTTGAAGTATCTATTGCAATCGAGATTAATAATTACGAAAGATCACTGTAAACGTAAAACTATCTTATTATAAAATTTTTTTTTGTTTTATAGTACTCATAATTTAATAATGTAACGAATAAGACGCATAATCGGTATAGTTTACCATTAACTGACGGTTCGAACTGCTTGACAAACGAATAAAATTTGTGATTGTATATATGACCGTAACCCCATTGATTTTCGCCATAAACAGGAGGACAATGGTTAACAGCGTGTAAATTTTCGTCATTATTGTCAAATATGGATCCACACTTTAAACATTTTTTCCATTTTCTGGCTAAAGTTTTCACTCTCGATGTGTTACCAAGACGCGGTAACTTTTCTTTAGGTTTGACCATATTCCCTTTTTGATAAATCAGTACTCACGAGAGAAAAATCGTTGTTTCTTAATTTCGTCCGTAATTATTGGAACTAAAATCAAGTTACATAGATATTTAAAGCTGCATTTATACATTAAATTTTAAATATATTTCTACAAATAATATTTTTTAAGTATTTATAAAAAGTCGAAAATATTTCATAAGCAAAAAAATCTGACTTACTATTAATTTTACAATAAATATAAGTTGGATTTATACATACAATATATACTTACAACAGCTAGCCCAACTTTTATAGTTCAATACGAAAACGCGCAATACAGAATTCATTGTATATTTAAATAATATTTCGCCGGTATCAATCGACACTGCAAAATCGATTTTCAATTTCGATATTTCATTTTCTTAACGTCGATAACTAGACTTGTATATATATATGTATACATTTTGAATGAACTTTTTATATTTTATACTATAAATTTATTGTTATAGACTTGTAATTTTAATAATGAAAAAAAAAAAAAAAAATCAAAATCAAAGTTTATATTTAATTATAAAATACAAATAATTAGAAATAAATTTAAAAAATGGCACTAATGATTTTGAATTTTATTGTGAAATAAAGTATTTTTTAATTATTTATTTAAATATATTTTTTATAGATTTTTCAATTTAAAAAGGTAACTTAATTCATTATTATCTATTTTATGAAAAAAATTAAATATGTGATAAAAGTAATTTAAATATAAAATATGATTAAATTTATTTACAAAATTAAGGTTGGGAACCAATATACAATTTAAAGAATGGCAAGTTCTGAAGAAATTTTGTCGAGTAGTAATATTTCATATTTAGACATTTCGGACGATCAATTTGTTAAATACAAATAGGTTGAAGTAAAAGTATCAGAAACGTATTTTCCATAAAACGCATAGTTAAGCATTTAAAGAAATGATTACTCACAGCATAATATAATTGATATTATATGTGTTCATGTTACACAGAATGGTACATTTGTAATGATTACCAATACAGGTAAAGGTAGTACTTTTACTCTATGTGATGTGCAATTAAAGTAAAAATTTAGTTTTCTGTATTGTTTAATAACTAGATATGTGCAAATCAACTCTGCTAGAGGAGTTGGGTATATATGAGTCCTTTCCGACTGCGGATACATATCCGCTTCTCAACTCCAACTCCAGCTTCGAGTTATCTCATATCTAGATAATCGCACTCTTCGCTGCATATTCAACTCTAACTCCGCATAGCACTCTGAACGTGTGAAGCAACAAAACGTTCTTGAACATGGTGCGCATTTTCTTCGTGCAGTTCCGATTTACCAACAGCGGGTGAAAAACTCTCTTACACATACACATAGGCTTCGCCAGCGGGGGGCAGGGGGAAGCTGTCCCCCCTGGAGTTTTGAAACTTTTTAATCAACTGGCCATGATGAGTATTCATAGGCTTGAATCATGGACAATTTGTCAGGAACCCACGAAAATTATGTTTTAATTAAGCGTTTACTTTTGTTTAATAAAATATTAAGCCTTTACAACTTAGAAATTTTATTTTTCCTATAACTCATATCCTTTTTCTATCATCTTGCCCCCCCCCCCTCCGGCTCATTGGCTGGCGACGCCCTTGCACATACATACTATTTTTTGGTAAATAGGATATTTCTTATCTATAAGCATAAATAGCTAGTTTGCATCGCGTTAAATAACATCTAGCATTAAATTTGTGGAGCATATTACTTATTCGATTTGAAAACTTTAAATCACACCGTGCTATTACCCCTCCATACAGCAGTCTATGAACACAATGTAATTCCACGAAACAGTAATGATAAGGCAAATTCTGACAGCATGCGCAGCTGCCGCTTTTCGGAGTGAATATATTAAATCACACCGCCAGAAGTGAATTCAACTGTGTCTGTAATGACAATATTTGTTCGTTGTGTGACGTTTTTCAGAGTTGTGATATCTGGTTAGAGATCTATCCAACTGTGTCCGACCATGGATATGTTTCCAAGGATATAACTGTGTCCGGAGTTACCCATGACAACTAATAACGGTTTCCAAACAAAAACACACAGGACAAAAGTGTGTAGGATAAAGACACATTAGACAAAAGCACACATCGATATAAAAATCTTAAAGTATTAAAAAGATGGACATAAAAGACCTATTTAAAATTGTTTAAAAACTAATAAAAATAATACAAATGAATCAATATAAAAAAAAAACAGAATAAATTTCAAAAAAAGGTAAAAATTGAAAAACATTATCAAATGCTCCTGGTGGTGAAAATTGAAAATTGTAAAAGTCCTAGTAGCTGTTATTCCTTTTTATTAACATTATTGGTTGCTTGTTGAAAAAAATGCAAAGTAAGCAAGAGAAATAAAGAAACCAGTCATTCCATTATTCATTTCTAATTTTTTTTTGAAAAGTATGAAAATGTTTGTTGTACTATCCTTTAAAAAAACAAAATGCAGTAACAGACTAAAGAACATTTGTATCTGTTATTCACTGTAAAAGTAGATTTGTTTTTTAATGAACAGTAAATATATCGAAGTAGTGTCTTCTGACCAGAATTGTGTTTTATTGGAAACTGGCCAACTCTAACTAAATTTCAGAGGTAAGTAGGGAGAAATGCTAACTCAAAACAGAAAAAAAAAACAATCTTTTACGACTTCAGTGCATAAGTCAACAATTCAGCAAAGACGGTCAGTTCATTTCTTTAGATTAGTGATAGCCAACCTTTCTTTCTGCATGATTTAACTGCAAATTATTAAAAACCCGACAATTTCATTCTCGATCGGTAAAAATTAATAACTCTGTTACAATTTTTATCAGATTAAAATAAATAAAAAATTACGTATAAAAATAATAAGTAACTTTATAATGGAATATCACATATTTATAGCTGTATTATGTTTCTAAGTGACATTTTATATATAATAAATGCATAAAATCTTTAAAAAATAACAAATAGTTTTATTGTATTTTTTTATTTCTACTTTTGGACGTATCAAACATTAAATCAAGGAAGTCCTATGTAATGTAGTAAATGATTCATAACTGGGTCAGAATTAAATATGATCTTTGCTGTTTTTCAGTTGGAATTAACGTAATTTTAAAACTTTATTATTTAGTATTAAAGTAAAGTAAAGTAACCCCATACCCTTGCCAGGGCGTCGAGGATTGTGAAGTTAAGGTTCATAATGTATTAAACAAAACAGCACTAATGAAAATAGAAGAGTCAGTTCTTTTCTCTCGGCCACCTTTGCTTCCCCAGATTTTTCTGATACATTTATTTCAGACTGGGTAATCAACGAATTTAGTATTAACAATTATTATGTTTTTTGTAAATATTGTACTAGTGAATAATCTACTAATACATTTTAACTAGTACAATGCTAAAACCGGTTTGTCATCTAGAACTTTTAAATTTCTGTATTATTTTTGACATTTAACTGAACTTCAGTTTTGTTTGAAAATGAAAACCTGTTTTTAATTGCTTAACCCGATATTTTCATTAAACACCTTTTCTATTATAAACAAATTTTAATAAATAGAACTACATACAATTTTTTAGTTTTCTTGGAACAAAGCAAAAAAAAAAAAAAATTGAACTAATAAAATAATAAATTTTTGTTTTAATATTTCTCGTCATAAATATGCCGATGGTCTAGAAGTTCTATATAATTATAGTTGATAATTTTTTACCCTCAAACAATTTTATAAAAAGAGTGCTTAACAGGAAATTAATAACTGATATTACACCTTTATATCTCGAAACTCCGAGTTTCGCAAACTCGAAAATTCGTATTTTTTCCCGGGCGCGTGTGGTATATTCATGGAAAACTAGTGATTTGAAGGTGATGAAAGCAACGAAATTTGCAAAAAGTTCAAAAATTGTATCTTTTCTTTACAGTTACAATATTAGAAGCATACACGTTTAAAGACGTTTCGAAACGATGAAGGCAGCTGACAAACTTATTATAGTAACTAACTAACCAAGAAACGATCTAATTTCTTTCTAGTTCAATGGTTGATAAAGTTTTCCTATAGTTTGCATATGTACTGTATTCTCTTTCATACACTTTTTTGATGTTATGTTTCCTAGGTACTTAACCAATGATATATAGAACCTACATTTCTTTCCGTGAAACAAGAGATCATGTATTTTAAAAAAAACTTACACCGAATATAAAGCTTATTTAGCATTTTTAAAAATCTAGCTTAAGCTTTCGTCTTTCAACTGTTTAAATTTTGAATATAGCTTAGGCTTTAGGCTTTTAGATTATGGAAACTTTAATATGGCTTTTGAATTTCTAAAAATAATTGGCTTTCAGCTGGCTTTCAAGCCCCGCCTATGAGTAATTCATTATCACTGATAAAATCTAATGATGTATCAGGGTGTAATAAACATGATAGTTTCCAAATAATGTAAGATGTTTAATTATCAGTCTAAATGGACGTGGAAAATCCAATTCAATTCAAATGGATTACATTATGAAAATGTCTACATATATATTTCTTTATATCAACCAAAATATAAATTGTGGGATACATATACACGTCTATAGCAGAAATTGGTAATAAACATTTTCTAACAATTATGAGTTAATAACACTTAATATGTTTAAAATAAATCCAAAATTTATATTTAATAATTTACTTAACTACAGGGATCAGTCTATTGTGGAACAATATTTTTTGATGGGTCATAATGAAAATGTAGATTGTTTCTATCTGTGCCAGACATCTGTAATACTAGTATTATATAAATATGATAAATATGTTAATGGTATGTGCACGTTTAAGACTCAAAAAGTTTGTAAAATATATTGGAAGAATAAACATGGATTCATGATAATTTATAAAGAGAGTGAACTATATAAAGGAAGATTAAGACGTGGTTTCAATGATTTTATAGTAACTGAAGACGATAAAGATGGCGATGAGTAGTGAGAAAATATATTGAATATGAATTACAACTTAAAAATGAATTTGAAAAATTACATTCCATTATGACAAATAAATATAATGTGCTAATGTCGGAATCTAAATCTATTACAAGTACTTCAGCCGTTGTGCTTAAACCTATTACAAAATCGTTATCAGTAGAGCTAGGACTTCTATAATACTATATGTTCTTTTTGCTTCGTTTCTAAGTAAATCTGATTTAATATCTTCACACATCGGGTTAACAGGATTATAAAAAACTTAATTTTATATTACATGTTTTAGCGTTACTGCACGATTTTGCACGCTTAAAGAAAGATGATCTATTTAATAGTCATCTTTCATATATCTAATATCTTTAAACGAGCATTAATTGTACATATATATATATATGTATATATATATAAATATATAGAAAAATATATAAATTTATTTCACATATTTCGGAAACGGCTCTAACGATTTGGATGAAATTTGCACACTATGGGTATTTTGGGTCAATAAATCGATCTGTCAAGGTCTAATGCATGGAAAAATTCGGTTTCACGAGTTTTAATATTTTTAGTATGATACGAATCAGGGTTGGTGGCGCGATCTTTCGACGACGATGTAATAGATAATTTGTTCTGCCATTAGTATTATTTTTTGATTTTCAAACGTCGTCAATTACCGGCTCTGGTAGTGTTTTTGTGTACACCCCGTCCGGTAGCGTCAATACTGGTAGTGCAAAGCAATAAAACATATGGTCGGCAAAACAGGCGAGCGCGTAATTCCAGATACCTGGAAACGGCGAGGAACAAATACGCAAAAAAAAGGCATCGGTCTTGGCTCTCAGCTGATCAGCAGGCGGTCACATAACGATGGTTCGAAAATGATGTGCTACGCACGTAGTAAAAATATATATATACAACAAAAAACAAACGAATCGAAAATATCGTAACAGCTCGTTTTTTATTATTTCTTTTATATTAATTTTATATTTAAATAAGAAAAAAAAACCCAGCTATTTAATAGCTACTAAACAAAAAAAGAAAAAGAAAATTAGTTAATAAACAAAGGAGGACTTTGCTTATTTATATTCAGATATTAAATGTTTTGCGTATTTATATATTTGTTGATGAAAGTGAATTACTGAGAATATGTTGTGCACATTTTAAAAACCCCCTTATATGCAGTATACCCTTATTATTATATTTCGCAGTGATTTAGTTGGAAATTTTTTCCAATTGGTTGGAGAACAGTTGATCACAGGTAAAATTACAAGACGCTTTTTATTCGTTTTTATAACGAATAAACCGACAGTTAAAGCTGGCAACCCTATATACCTAAAATTTAATTTTTCTAATAAAAAGCGCATAGAAATACATTCATAAAAATCAACATGTGCAGTCATTGAAAACATTTTCCAACCATCCGGAAAGCGAATTCGAAGGACCTCCACATTTTTGTTGCGTTCAGTATTGAAAGGCAAAGTTGTATGGAAAAAGGCTTTTAATTCATAAATGTGTCCATAAATTAGTTTTAAAATATTTTGTTTTATGAATATGTATAAGATTAAAATAAAGGGAGAGTTAGCGTTTCTCGATGTCCGCATCAAACGCAATAATTTGGGTGTTTTTTTCACATCTGTACATCGAAAAGAGACGCACACGGATAAATATTTGCATAAGACCTCTCATCACTTGCCTAGCCAGAAGGTCGGTGTGTTTAAGACACTTGTACATAGAGCACGGAAGGTGTCCTGCCGCGATAGTCTCCAAGAGGAGTTAAGACATCTTAAAGGTGTTATGGTCAAAAATGGGTATAGCACGGATGAAGCAAGTAGGTATATCAGTAAGTTTAGTTGCAATAGTCATGTTAATATTAATGAATCTGAACAGTTTGCTACTAGTGTTGCGCTACCGTTCATCAAAGGAGTCACGGAAAGAATTGGAAGGATTTTATGTAAAAACAATGTAAGACCAGTCTTCGGTACGTGTATGAAAATAAGGAACATGTTAAGAGGTCCAAAAGATAGTTTACCTCGGTTACACTGTGCCGGTGTATACAAAATACCCTGTTCGTGTGGATTAAGCTACATCGGTCAGACTAGTAGGCTTATTGAAACCAGGGTGAAGGAGCACAGGGCTGATTGCGCGCATAGGCGGGTGCACAAATCCGCCTTAGCGGAACATCAGTTGAAAACGAATCATACTATCAAATTTGAGGATAGTGTTCCTTTAGCTAAGGAAGTTCACACCGGCAGGAGGTTGGTTCGAGAAGCCATCGAAATTGAGAAATGGCCAAATTTCAACAGAGAAGAAGGTCTACGTGTTCCCACGGCATGGAAACCAGTCATACGGTTGACGAACTTGCATCTATAACAGCGACCAGGTAGGTTTCATTTTTCTTTTCCAATTCTGGGTTATTTGGTTTTAATTTTGACTGTGTCCCTTTAGGTACCTAGACGTCCGCCACCGCCTTTCACTTCTTTTTGGTCTTTTGTTCCCACAACCCGCCGGTCCCAGTGGTTTCTTCCTTCGGTTGGATTTGCTTTGTTTCACTTCGTTTGGTTAAGCTTCCGTTGGTCCAATGCCCGGGGCCGTGCCCTCTGGTGCTTCTTCCGGATAGGTTTCGAGTGGGTCCTCAGGTGCGGATTCCAAGCAATTTTCAGGTAGTTCCCAGTCCTTGTTCAGGTAATCCAACTGTTTCTGTTGTAATATTTCATATTTTTGTTCTGTTCACTTGGTTGTTCCGTGCGTTTTCAACGTTTTCAGATTTATTTTTTATAAGTTGTTATTCGTTTTTCCCCCCTGCCCCAACTGTGACCCGATGTTTTTTGTTCCTTTTGTAAATTTTTCTAATTCCTTTTTTCTCATATGTTTTTACATTTTATCTTCGGTTGTTATGCGTTTTGTCGGTTTTTCCCATTTAGATTTTGTGTTCCTTTTATTTATTTTTATTAATTTTTTTTTTTTTTCTTTTTCCCCTTCTGTTTTTATAATTTATCTATCTGTTGTTATGCGTTTTGTCGGTTTTTCCCGTTTACATTTTGGTTCCTTTTATTATTATTTTTTTTTTGTTTTTATATTTTTTCTATGTTACGTCGGTTTTCCTGTTTAGAGGTAGGTTATCTGTTTTGATTTGGGTTTTCCATGATTTCTGATTCTTATTTTAATGTTATTGTCGATCGCAATTTTCGCTCCGTTCTTCAGTTTGCTTCTGATGATGGCCAGTGTAAGCTGGTCGAAACGTTAAGCGAATAAATATCTTTTTCAAAACACAGTTGTTTCCGAAAATTATTTATCATAAAGTTAGGAAGTTACAAAAAAAAAAGATACCGAGCTAAGCTCGGTCGCCCAGGGACTAGCCACTTTAAGTAAAATAAAACACTAACCCAAACATAACTTTTCAATTTTATCTAACCTACAGTTAATTTGTACTGCTTGTTGTTGATTACCAAAATTTATGTTTCAAGTTTTTTTTTTTTTTTTTTAATATATATTTATACATTTCTGTACTTGAAAATGCCAAAAATGGCACAGGGGTTTGTTTGTGAATTGCGTAATATAATAAAAAATTTGAAATTTTTAATAATTTATTGTAATGTTCGCTATGTATAAAATTTATGAACGCTGATTATAAATATTGTTTTTTTTAAATTTGTTGACCCAACATTATAATTTGTATTACTTAAGTTTTTTTTATGTTTTAGCAAATTTCAATCTTTTTTTGTTTGAAACAAAAATTTCGTTAGAAATCAAAAGAACTTTATCACAAACTGATCTGAAACTCCGAGTAAATTTATTTTTCAACATTTTCTATAAATTTTGACAAAACAAATCTTTTGGAAAGGATGAGACACCGTCAATTTCAAAAGATACTGAGCTCCGTGCTTGGGAAACTAGCAGATAAAATGAAAGCAGAATCGTGAGTCTTTACAAAGCTTAAAATTCGCCTAGTATCTGCTTAAATGTATTAGAAGCTATTAAACGATATATCAGATATGCAATGTGGAATGTGATATTTTCGTTAAAAATCGGTAACTGAGTCTGAATTATCATTTAAAATATTTCATCATTCCAGGCGTGTTAGTAGTGTGCACTGTAGCAGCCAAATGTATTAATCAGTTTAAGACGAGAACCAAACAAGCACATTTCTGATTTCAAATAATATTAAAACAGTACTAAGAAATACTTGCCACTTCGGGCCATAAATAAATATCATAAAAAGTATACATTTTTAACTGTTCATAATTCACCAGATGTGTAAGCCCTACTGAAACAATATGCCCCTTCGATTATGAATTTATATACATTTAAACCTAGACGGCGTTATATTTTATTTTAATTAACAAAACCGTATATACTACACACACCATCGACAACGTACGTATCGATAATCAATTTTTAATTTTATTCACTATTACCTCTTGTTTCAGAAGAATTATATTATTTTGTCACTACATATTGTATTAAATATTTCACAATTGTATCATTTTACAGGTGTGTACTTGAAAATATACTACATTTTGGTGACGAAAATTGAATATCATTTTAAATAGTTTTAGGAAATAGACCAATAGCAGCAACAACAAATTACACAAATGCTACAGGTAATTACAAAGGTAGCATCAGTTACAACGGCAATGGGAACATACTCGAAACACAATATATAGCGTAAAAAATCGAAATTTTAAATATGAAAAATTTAATAATATAATTTAAGCACAATTACTAGTGAAAAGCTAAATTTATTTGTGTTGGTTTCACGACTTTTGGTTCCTGCGAAATATTATAAATTTATACATTACATATTAGGAGACTAAGATACGGGACAAAAAGATGCTTAGTACCGAGGAGGAAAAGAAACATTCATCTTCAATTTAAATAGATAAAATGTATTTCTTCACTAGCAAAGAAAAAGGTAAAAACGATTTTAAAAAGGCATTGAGATATTAAAAGACAAACGTCGTATTCAACGATTATGCGGTGAAGTCCTGTTTCATCAGTTGTCCAAAAATTAATCTGAAAATGTTAAATTAACATCCGGTAGGAGTGCTTGCTGTTGATGAGTAAAAATTTTATCGAGAAATTATATAAAAAAATGGGAAATTACTAAATATTTCACAAAGCGTCAATCAACAGAAATAGTTATTTATGATTTAATAAATCATAGTAAAGATATGAAAAAATTAAAATATATCAATATAACATAAATTTACCTACAATGTGCATTTCTTACTGTGTCGTCACATAAGAAATTAATTAAAAATTTATACGGACAATTATCCGAATGATTAATATAATTTCATATTTTCAAATATAATTATAACATACTAGGGGGCTTTCCCACTGCCCCCCCCCCGATCCGCCCCCAAAACCCCGTTTTGTGAGAGTTTCGTCGTGACCAAGGCTCAAAATGCATATATTTTTCGATGTTCTCACTCGACTCAAGGCAACATAAAATTGCCCATGAGTGAAGACGTTATCCCTCAAATTAACAGCGGCGAAATCCAATGTTTCACCCGGAACTTTGTTAATGGTCATGGCATAGGCTAACTTGATAGGAAACTGCCTTCTTAAAATCTGAATGCCTGTGTCGCCAGCTGTAAATTTTAAACTGATCCTAGGAATCAGAAACGTCTTACATTCATTTTCCGGTCGAAATACTTCAATTATGAAACCTTTAACAGATTTAATGACGACTTTTCTTCCATTCACCAGGCCTTCTTCGAAATTCAAATTTCTGATGAGGATACAAATCGCTCCAATTTTTATAATAATTTTGTGATCTGGAACTCTTGGGTCTGACATTTTGTTTAACATTTCAGTGCATAAATGTGTGGAATCTCCATTTGTTTCTTTTTCATCAATCAGAGTTGTATTAGCACTGTATAAATTTATTTCATGTCCAGAAATTTTTTTTCCTATCATCAATTTGTTTATTTGATTTATATATTTATTCGTTGGTGATATAATACATCTTTTGGACATTTTAGAAAAATTTTGAAAGAACATCATCGAGATAAATGTGATCAATCATTTCATCAAGTGAAGTAAACATTTTTATATCGGGGAAATTTAATAGGATTCCATTTTCTTCGCTATACAAAGTTTTTGGCATTTTTCCTTCACCAATTTCTAATAAAAATTTTGAGTAACTCGGACCACTTTCGAGAAACACATACTCCTCGAACCTTTTTTATAAAACGATTGCGACCAGTCTCTATATTTCTCTTTCCACTATCACGATACTGTTCGTAGAATTGCAAATACGTTAGTTTGCTCATTTTTTCAGTCGTGTGCCTATCACAACTTCAAAATTACGACGTCGTTTTTCAAATTTAAAAATACACCAATAATAATACACCATAGAGGAAACAAAAGAAGGATCGTTTACAAAAGATGTTTCGTCTTCGTCCACTATGAGTAGTACACGATGAACGAAAAGCCAGTAACGGTTGACGGGTGTGTGGAAGCGCGGTACGGCGTAGGTAAATACAGTAGTATTGCGTTTTCATGTGATTGGTAATGATTTTATTAAATTAGCGCTGATCTATTGCCTTTTTGTTATGAGCCTCAAGGTATGAAAATTTTGGACATCTTATAATTTTCTTAAAAGCCACTGACCTGGAGCTGTCGATTAAAAAAAATTAGCTTTCTACATGGCATAGAATGGTCTCAGGACTTTTTTTTGATTTTTCATCTAATAATACGAAACTTGAAATTAGTTTTTTAAAAGTTTGAATTAAAATAGCTCCTCAAAAAGTTCAATCGCTAGAAGGGCATAGTGTAAGCGAGGGAAATACTCCAAATTCAATTCTCTTTAAAATGAGACCTAGAGCAGTTCAGTAGAATAATTAGTTTTTGATAAACGATTAAAAAATTGAAAAAACGGCAAAAAAATTTGATTTATAGCTTTGATTTATTGCTCGTTTTGAGCCCTAAGGTATGAAAATTTTGAGCGTTTTATATTTTTTCTACATGCTACTGATGTAGAGCTGTCGATTTACAAAAAAATTAGCTTTCCAAGTGCCATAGAACGGGCTCAGATCTTTTTTTTTGACTTTTTGTCTATTTTTTGATTTATTGCTCGTTTTGAGTCCTAAGGTATTAAAATTTTGAGCATTTTATATTTTTCCTAAATGCTACCGACCTGGAGCTGCCGATTAAAAAAAAAATTAACTTCCTAAATGCAATAGAACGGCCTCAGGACTTTTTTGTAATTTTTGGTCTTTGTCTTATTTTCTTCTATTTTGGTAGAAAAATTTGATACATCGCTCGTTTTGAGCCCCAAGGTATGAAAATTTTGAACATTTTATAATTTCCCTAAAAGATACTGACTTGAAGCTGTGGATTAAAAAAAAAATGATCTTTCTAAGTGCCGTAGAACGGGCTCAGGATTTTTTTTCATTTTTGATCTTCTGTCTTATTTTCGTCTATGGTGGAAGAAAAATTTGATTCAATGCTCGTTTTGAGCCCCAGGGTATAAAAATTTTGGACCCTCTATAATTTTCCTAAAAGCCACTGACCTGGAGCTGTCGATTAAAAAAAAAAAATAGCTTTCTAAATGCCATAGAACGGGCTAAGGATTTTTTTTTTTCATTTTTGGTCTTTTGTCTTATTTTCGTCTATGGTGGAAGAAAAATTTGATTCATTGCTCGTTTTGAACCCCAAGGTATAACAATTTTGGACATTCTATAATTTTGCTAAAAGCCACTGACCTGGAGCTGTCGATTAAAAAAAAAATTAGCTTTCTAAGTGCCATAGAACGGTCTCAGGACTTTTTTTTTGATTTTTCGTTTATTTTTTTCCGATTTTTCGTCTATTTATTTCCTTGGCGCTTTATTATAGAGATATACGTACAATAATAAAGTGTGCGATAAATATTTAACTATTGGTATTGTACAGGATTCTTTCATCAGGCTATTACTTAATATCTACATTAATAACAAAATTAAAAATGAAAATGCTAACTTGTAAATTATTCACTTATACTGATGTGACATCACAACTGCCGTTTCTATGTATAAAAACGGGTGATATCGCGGTCTATATTTCAAACTATGATTGAAATATACTTTAAGGAAATTATTAATTTATATTTTAAATTTTGATAAAACTACTTGTTTGTATTACCGGTGCAACGTAAATCCGATGTTTTAACGAATGAATTATTTTAATGTGATAAACAACAGTTTAGATTACATTACCCTCTTTAGCTTAAAAGTTGAAAAAAAAAATTAACAATAATAGAAAATCTATAATTAATATTTAAAAAGTTATTAATGTTACGTTGCAAGGTAATTGAAGCTATCGCCCTTTATTATACAAACACATTCACTTCACAAGATTACATATTAAATATTACTTCAATAAACCAAGATGAATATATTCGAAAATTATTATTATTTCAAACCAAAAAAATATTGTATATAGTTGACTACCTCAATATTGCTGTACTAATTGCAGAATTACCGATCGAATTAGCATTTCAATTCGGAAAAAGTATAAAAATTTGTTAGTACAAATAATTGAAGATGAACTATATATTACACCATAATACTTCTGAAATTATGCAATGCAAATCTAAAAGATTGAAAAGTACTATTAATTAATTAATTAATTTATTTTATAAAAGATTTCTTTTTTTCCTTTTGACATTATTAATTATAACGTATAATACATTAAATAAAAACACATGAACCATAAATATATATATATATAAAAAAAAGTTACAAATTGCAATATTTTTACATCTGAAATACAAAAAATGTGAATGATTTTTGAAAACATAACCCGAAGTATTGAAAATACCTTTAAGGCTCCGAAACACAGGATGCGATCTGTCGCGACGGGCAGCGATCCTGCGATCTCCTTGGCGGTCGGTGACACAGCTACGTCACACACAATGCGATATCTGTGTGAACGATCCACTATTGTAATAGATTTCCGCACAACTCCCCCCCCCCCCCCATGATAATAAACTAGATCGCGTGATGATTTTTGTTATTTTGTACAACTGTATCGCCGGATAGCGGCGGTCAGAGATCGCGTCCTGTGCGCCGGAGACATTAAAAAGCGAATTATGCAATACCGTACATAAATTTGGATTAACACGAACGGATAATAGGCGAAAAATAAAGAACGGACGGAAAATGCGAACACAGGCAATATTTCTTACTTATTAATAGACAAAGTGTAGAACTGAGTAATACAAATAATGAATTTAAAAAATGAAGTAATGCAAATTAAAGCACAGTGATTGTGTAACCGATTGTTATACGAAAGGCGGGGTTTTTAAACGATGGAAAACCGCGAATGTACTGAACAAAACTGATCGAAAAGAAAATACGAATATACAGATCTAACAACTCGGAACACGAAAGTAACAAATGAAGAAGAGAAATGAAAATGAAATCTGTTAAAGATGGCCTATGGCCTACTAGCTAAGAAATTATTTTTTATAAACAACCATGTTAGTTCAGTGCGAAGTACTAATCGACATTTTAAGTATATACATATATATATATATATACACATACGTATTTATCTTTTCCAATTTTGCTTATATTTTCTGAAACGGTCGTCTGTATTGCTCATTAACCTTTTTTGCTTACAAACAGTCGAAACAAATATACTCTTCAATTTTATAATATTTTTAAAAGTAATATTTTTTCTTTCTGTTTAAAATATGACCTATCTTACTTACTCACCGAACAGACAAAAATATTAGAAACCGATTCGAGAAGAGAATAGATATGATACATCATTGAAAAAACGACGAAAAAAGGAAATAAATGAAGATAGCGCCGCCCCATTTCTATTAGCAAAATTACAGTTTTCTTACTTTTTTAAGATATAATATAAACCGTTCGACAGAGACATCATCGTCTTTCTCTTTCGCTAATAAATTGCCTCTGAAATTTTAACTAGGTGCAACAGACGATCAGGCAGATAAAAATCAATTTTGAATCAAGCCTTTATGTATTATATATATTAACAGGATAAGAAAAATTTCAAGCTTATTTGTACAAGAATTACAGAAAATAATGGATGCATAATTTGCGGCAAAGAAGATATTTTTCATAACCGCTTGAATTCAACATCTTTTGCAAATAAAAATTTTATACATTCTAAATACGATTCAATAATATAAATTTACTTTCAAATAATACACAAAAATTAAATATATCGGGTATGCGAAGCCATTTTGAATAGTACTAAAACGCAAAAAAAAAAACCTACTATCACAGTAATGTATTTCTTGTATATGTGTGTTCAAAATTCGGTGATAAAATATAAATAATTATAACTTGCATAGCGATCTGTAATCATTAGACTACACTCTGTTTCGATTAATTCACGTATATACGTTAAAGATTTTATTTTTTCGTTTTAAAATATTGCGCAACGTATTTATACGGACAAACTGGTGTATTACAGATTAAAAAAATTAAAATTAACTGAATTAGAAGACTGTGTTTTCATTTTTTTCGAAAAACAAGTAAAATTTAACGAATATCAGTTTAAGACTCAATTATAGAATGGTAATTGTCCTTTAAAGTTGTACAATTTTTATTTACTATTTTAAGATAGGAAAATGGTAATTCATATGTGTATGCAGTTTCAAAACAGGAGTTCGAACATTCAAAGAGATTTTTTAGATTTATATACGTATCAACGTAAAAATTCATTGGAACTTTTAAAAAAGTATCACGTAAAAGGGTAAAATTTCGATTTTTCGAGCACTCTACATTAAAATTAAATATTTTAACAAAATTTCCTTACGACTGAATTTTTATATTATATTCAAATGTACTGTTGTAAATGAAAGCCGCAATTTTTTTAACGTAATTAAATCTTGCCTCAAATTTTTTTCAAGATAATCTTACCATATGAAAAGAATTACTTTACCGATTTTTGTAAATGATTTTGCGTGTTAGAACATATTTAGAAACATCGTTAAAATGTGTTTCATCGGATGCTTAATTTTTGAACACAGTTGCAATTGTACATTCAACAAACTAATTATGCCCGTAAAATTTATCAAAAAATATAAGTTGAAAAATCAATGTGGGTATTTTTATCTTCAGATAGCTTAGTGATCTAAATCACTTCTCCAATTGAAATTTTATTTATTCTTGCTCTACTACATTTCAAATTTTTAAAGATTTGTTATTTTCTCTTTTCATACTAGTATAAATAGGTCGCCATAAAATTCATGTTCATTTTAAATTATCACGATAAAAAATCGGTCTTACATTTACGCTTCAGTTATTACACTTCAGAATAAAGACAAATTGAAATATATTATGACAACAAATTGAGTCCTTCGATTGAAAAAATAATTCATATTTAATCTCTACAAAAAAAAAAAAAGTTAAAAGCAAATGAAAATAAACTATTTAATATAATATACTGTACATAAACCGATCTTAGATATAACGGTAATATACGAGAAATTTGTTGATAATTTTTATCGAAGCTGTATAATATTAAACATAGTTTTATACTATAGTTTTAAAAATTAAATTAAATAGTTCATAACTGAAAACAATAACAAAAATGAATTCACTCTGACAAGGTAATTTCGCGATGTGGACAGGCAGTAATTTGTAAATACTAGTTTTTCTGATTTAAAGGTAAACGGAACAGATTAAAATACGCATAATACGTCATTCTCACTGAATAATATATTCCACATTCGCCACAAAACGTATAAAATTTATCTGAACTTGCGATTAAAAATTCGCCAAAAAAGGAACATCTATAACTCATCTTCTTTCACCAACATGTTCGGAATGCCTTCTGTTATTGGAAATTTTCTACTGGTTTCAGGGCATATTAGATCGCCATCAATTATGTCTACCTAAAATATAGATATTGTCAACGTTTTTACGCGCATAAAACATGTGTATACATGTTTACATATGCAAAAGGTGATCAAAAAGCGCGACGCGAAGTTAGTTTTTAAAGTACTTTTACCGATACTCTACAATACCTCCAACAAAGCATGATGTACTTCTTTTAGGAAGTCTTCATTATCTTCACAGATACTGTCTAATTTTTCCGGCAAATTACCTTCGTGTCCCACCTAATATAAATGCAATTCTGTTATTCGGCGTATTTTGTATTTTTTTTGTACATTTGTCTTGAATTAAAGCAAGCAAAATTAAAAAATTATACCTCTTTCGCAGCGTTTAAAAAGCAACTCCAATCAAGTTTCGGAATCATCCGACAAATAAATTCTTTATTGAATTCCAAGTCGAGAACTCTCATTTGCCGAACCTAAACAACCTCATACATTTTTAATAACAATGTTATAAAAATTAAACAATTTGTACAATAAATTTTTAAAACTTGTTTTACTTACAAAAATTTTTAGGGGGTAGCCTACTATTACACCTTTTATTCCTTTCGAGGTTAACATATTGTGAGTGATAAGTTTCATCGTAAATTGTAACAATCACTGAAACAAAAATTTAAATCCTTACAGATTTATAGAAATGAAAACAATTACGAAAATAATGGTAACGCTCCGCACGCACAAAAAGAAGCCGATTGATATATTAATCGAAACACCTATCGAAAACTTTAACAAATTTTACGGCTGTTTCTCGTTTTCCATTTATTTAGCTATTGATATCGGTGTTAGGTTGTGATATTTTCTAAGTAGAAATAGAAAAAATTAATGTACTATTTGTTTTTTAATTTACATATATTTTAACTTTAAAATAATGAAATGTATAATTATTAGTCAGTGATCGTTAACAGTTTTACTATAAATATTCACCGAGAATACCAAAAAAAAAAGATCAATATTCATGCCTTAGAAATAGTTTTCCGGTAAAAAGTACGTAACTTTTTAAGTTTTAAATTGAATATTTGAAATGCGCGTGCGGTAGTGTAAAATTAATTTCTGAAAGCTAACAGTAATAAAAGCGAATTTATTTCTTTTTAGATGCCTTCATTACAACCTACCGTTAGAATAAAGTTGTTTTTAAAGGTATGTAGAACGCGAAAACTGATTGATTTGAACGAATTTCGATGTTGCAGTAATACCGCATCCCAACAACAGTATAATTTTAATTCTAGTAAAGTCTTTACAGATTTCAATACTTTATTACAACAGAGAAGAGATGAAGCCAAACGATCTGTTTTAGTTCAAATAAAATCTAAAACTTCATGCTCTGAATTACTGAATTATTGTAATAATTTCGGCGATATTAAAAGTTTACATTATTATTCTCTTGTCAATTTGAACTTCGTTTTAATCGAATTTCAAAACGTGGAAATAGTCGCACAATTATTGAAGGCTTGCAGTCATGTCGAGAAGGAAGAAATAGTACCGGTCCGCTCCCCTTTATTATGGTTTAGAACGAATAAAGTAACTTCGGCGGAAAATAATCAGAATATCGTAAAACCGATTACTGAATGTGTGACGGAAAGAGCGACGGCCCTGTCCGAAGATGACCTAAAATCACTACTGAACAACGAAACAACACTCTCTGATCAAATTTTATGTTTGTATAATTTTACAAAATTAAACGATATAAGTGTCCGATTACGATTCCTGGCCGCTTATCAGATTGAAAGCGCATTAAAAGGTATGTTCGATACGGCTAAAGTGTATCCGTTCGGATCGTCAGTTAATACGTTCGGTAAAATTGGCTGTGATCTTGATTTAGCTTTACAGTTTGACGACAGTACGCCGAATTTAGAAAACAGGTTAATTTTTCATGCGAAACCATCCTCAGGACTAATTCGCAGTTATTCGCAAAGGCATATGGAGATACTCGGAGATATATTGCAGTACTTTATACCCGGTTGCAGTAACATATTAAGAATACTAAATGCCAGGGTACCTATTTTAAGATATAAACAAAATTTATTAGGTTTAGATTGTGACCTGTCTTTGACTAATAAAACGGCCGTTTATATGTCAGAATTATTATATCTATACGGATCTCTTGATAGTCGGGTATGTCCTTTAGTTTTTGCTGTTCGTTATTGGGCGAAAGAAATAAATTTAACCAATCCTTCTCCCGGACGTTGGATAACGAATTTTTCCCTGACTTTATTAGTTCTTTTCTATTTGCAAAACGTTAACATTATACCACCGTTGAAAGTGCTCGTTTCGTATGGAAGGCCCGAAGATGAAAGGATTTGCGAAGACGGCACCAACTGCAGTTTCCTGAGAGATATATCAATTTTACCGCGACGTTGTTCTAACGAAGACGATCTTGCCACATTGCTTTTAGATTTCTTCCAGTTTTACGCTGCGTTCGATTTTGCAACATACGCGATTTCATTAAATGCCGGGAAAATAATTCCGAAACCTGAATATTCGCCCCTTTACATAGTTAATCCGTTGGAAAGACATTTAAACGTTAGTAAAAATGTTAGTCTGGAGGAATGTAGTCATATAAACTTGCAATGCCAAAATGCAGCTTGGATAATCGAGACTTCTTTGGAAAAGTCGTTTTCTACCAACACCAATCGCGGTCTTTTACACCTCATAAAAAGTCGTTCTGTACAGAAGAAACATTCAAAGCAATATTCGAATCGATTAATGTCGGTAAAAGAATTATTTATTGCAGACGAAAATAACGAGTCTGAGGATACCATTAAAAATTATAAAACAAATCCGTGTAAGAATAGTTAATTATTCCTCCTCGTTATTGTAAAATTAAAAAAAAAAAAAGTTACATAAGTGTAATTCAGTTATAATTATAATATTGTTTTTTAAAATCAGATGTTCATTATTTGTTAGTTTTTGCATTATTTTTATATTTAATAAATAATCGTGACGATTTATATTTCTGTCCGTTTGTGCTTAGAAAATATTTTTAAAATTTTAACTTTTACAGTAAAACACAGTGATGATAAGGGTACATATTATTAATAATGTACAATTCTTTAAGTGCATTCATAAAAAAAGTAGTAAGTTTTATAGATATTTTGAAAAACGAAAAGTTGTAAGCATTTTTCAGGTCGTAAAATATTTGTAATAGCGCATTTAAGCTGGTTTTTCTGTATCGTATATTTTGTTTGATAAATTTTAAAATCATACCATGATTAATTTTTAATAATTTTACTTTTAATTTTCGGAAAGTTTCTTTTATTTAAATTACTCTCTTTGGGTAATAAACCAAAAGTTTATTATACTGTTTCAGGGTAATGTTTTTTTTTCTCGATTCAGCGTTTTTATTTAAATATTTTTAAATGTAATATCTAGAATCAAAATATTTTTCATGTACAATAGAATTTTTCTTAAGTGTTCACCAAATTTTCTTAGCAGGTTAGAAAAATGTTTTAAGATAGAGATTAATAACCATTAGCATAAATGACTAAAATTAAAAACCGCAGTACTGTTATTAGGAACTCAGCGAAAAAATTAAATCGTCCAATAGAAAATTTTTTGTTTTTCATTGAAATCTTTCTTTTGCCAATGTTTCTGAATTGCATAATTTTTCAAAACAATTTGCCGAACTTTCTAACTGTCGTATTAAAAATACACCGTTTCAAGCTGGAAGATTACATGTGTAATTACAATTGGTTTTCACAATGAAAATGTAGATAGCTACTTCTATTCAATAAATTATTAAGCCAAGCAAGGCCGTATCTAGACCAAAATTTCGGGAGGGTTTACAAAAGTATTTATATATATATATATGTGTGTGTGTATGTATTATCATGAAATATATTTATAAATAGTACACTAAAGCCTTGTAGTCAATTATTATATACATAATATTTAAACACTACAATAAAAACAAAGAAAATAGTCGTTTCCATAGAATTCATAAAAATTTCGATTTTCTTTTTTTTTCGTCAGAAATTGAAAAGAAATAAATTTATTCTGAATTTCAGTCCATTTAATTCAAGCAGTTAATATTTCGCAGGCATTTGTGGGGTGGGGGGATGAACTCAGTAAAAACCATAACATTTAAAATAACATCTTAGTCAAATGTTTAAAAGTAGTCCTCAACGTACTGCCGGCGAAAACTATTTCTAATTTACTCGATGAACGTAATTAAATTTCATTGGTTAAAAAATAATTTTGCTTTATACAGTTTTAAAGGACATTGCAAAAACACTTTTCTACAAAGGTATTTTTACCAGCCAGTATAGTTCAATATTCTTTCTTGAAACACCTGGATTTTATCTAGATGTTTCTGTTGTTGAAATTTCCTTGCTTTTCTTCGGTATAGTTAACGGTAGAAAAAATTTCATTTATTGTTCGTTTTTTATTTAATTGTGCCGTTGATGTTTGAAGCTTATTTTTTAAAAGAGTTATATTTAAAAATAACATTTAATTATAATACTGTACGCAACAAATAAGTAGGAAGAAATGGCTGATCTCCTAATAGTTTTTACGTAAACCAATTTTAGATAATGATGTGTTGTCAGAGTGAGAAATGGTCTTTTAATAAACGTTAAAAATAATTAACACGACGGAAAATACAATTTAGTTTATGAATACGTTTTTGGGAAAGTTACACATTGTATTTTTTTGCTTTTCTTTAGGTTTTAGTGTGTAGACCGATGTTAAATTAATTGAAAAGACGTGTCCTAAGTTGGGCTAAAATAACTAAATATTCATCTTTTTTTTGAGTATTTTGTGACAAAAAGTGAAAATGAAAATCTTGAATGTATTCATATATTTTTTTTTTCTTTTTTAAAGTAATACTGAGTGTAAACTACTTTAACTAGTAATTAAAATAAGTAAATAAAAAACATACAATTTAGGAAAAAAATATTTTTATAGTTTATAGTATTGCAGAACAAAATTTTATACATAACATAACCATTTAATGTTATTAACATAAGTTTAATATTTTTCATAGTAATTTAACAAACTCGATCATCACATATTTCATTTTTTTTAATTAATTTATGCAAATCACTCTTTTTTTGCAGAATACCTAATCCACTTAATGAATTAGTTGCCACTTTTTTATTTACTCTCGCCAATTTATTTTTTACTGTATGTAATTTATTTTTAAGTTCATTGTTTTGATTTTTTAGTTTTACATTTTCCCTTAATACCTTGAATTAATTTTTTCCCCATACATTTTTTACATCTGCGTTATTCGTAGAATTTTAGAATTTTTTCTAATTGTGTTACAAGTATCTGATAAATCAACTTATAATTTTTTTTCTTTATTTTATCGCTTATTTCTATTATGTTAGCAGCTTCGTGATTTTTTTTCCCAGGAATGGTCTCTCTCATAATTGGACATTTTAGCTCATTTTTTGACTTAGCCACTTTTTAAAATTTATTTTATTTATTTATTCAATTACAATAACTAGTACTATAAACTGCTACAAAGGTCAGTAGTATGAGAACAGTTTGATTTATAATAGTAGAGTTATAGTTTCGATGCTAGTTTAACATCCTTTAAAAATTTGAGAAGGATTAAGGAGTGCGAAGGAGGATGAACGTCAGTGGAAAAGATAAAAGATTTCAGAGCGGGAGAGATAAGAGACATTTAAGATAAATGTGAGGAATAGTACAAGGATAGTAAAGACAACAGATGGAGAGGAGTCCTTAGATAATAAATTTGGTGGGTAAGCAGGATATTTCCTGTTTACAGATAACATGCTGAATTGAGATGGAATTTCAAATATGGATTGAAATTGGTTTGTGCCAAGAAATTCCTTCTTTTGGTGACACCATTACGTGAACACAGCTTCCTTCTTTTATTGCTTGATTAGAAAGTTCTATCCAGTTCTGTTTCATTGGCAAAAATAAAGGACACAGCGGTCTTCTGTGCACTTAGCAGAGCATGGATGTGATGGATTAATGTTTGTAGGTGGATTTAGAAGCATATGATTTAGTGATTGGGTGTACACTAGGAACTGCAGAAGTCGTGCTGCACGGTACAGGTCTGGCGGAAGTTCATTGTATAGGAAATACAAATTTGTACAATATGTTATACAAAAAGCTCCGCTCGCTAATCGTAAGGTAGCTTAATGAGTCGAGTTGAGTGATCAAAGTGCGATCCTTGATGCCGGAGAATAAATAGTTATGCTGTAATCGCATTGGGATCTGATGAAAACTTAGGAGAGTAACTGAAGTCTGCTCCATATATTGTGTGAGCTGACTTCTTCATTAGGTTTAACCTTGGCAAGCACAACTTTTTGAGTGCTCAATGTGTTCTTTCCAGCTTAGTTGCTGCTCAAAAGTGAGCCCCAGATACTTCACAGTTCGCTGGTTTGGAACAAGGGAACCATTAACGGTGATTTTTAGTTGGCAATTGCAGTTCTTCTGCTTGCAAAAATGCATGACCCTAGTTCTTGTTTCTGAAAATTCAAGGCCACGTTTATGTGCCCAGACCATTAAGCGGTTAACAGTTTCTTATAAAACTTGTTCTCCTAGGGAGACGGTATTGCATGGAACAAATGTGACGAGATCGTCTGCAAATAAAACATCGTACTAATGATGAAACTTTATTGACTATGCTACTAAATGCTATGTTAAATAATGTAGGATTTATGACTGAACCATGTGGAACTCTGTTAAGCAATTGGTGACGACTGGAGTTAATGGATCTGATGCACACTGCAAAATTTCTATTGCTGAGAAATTGATTAATGAATGATAGTAGTCGGCCATTGATGCTCCACTGTGTAAGTTGTGAAGTGATCTGGTTTTTCCATATCGTGTCAAAGGCATTCGTTAGGTCGAAAAATATTGTGAGTATATATTTTTAATTAAAAAAGGATTCAAAGATGATATCCGAGAGAAACGCTTGTTGTTCTTCTGTTGAACGTTGTGCTTAGAAGCCTTGCTCCCGAGGGAATCATTTTCAGACGTGCACCATTTAGTTTAAGAGCTGCATAGGTCTGAAAATTTCTTCCAGTCCAACTTGTGGTATTTGTACATAGATGACATGCTGAATGTAGATTGTTTGCCATCAATACTGGTAATGACAGTGTGTGATCGCTTCCTGCGAGGTCTAAGTAATAATAGGGACACAGCCGCCCTAACAGCTGAACCGTGCTTATTAATAAGTTAAGAGTTGACCACTTTCGATGTGAGAAGTTATAGTGTGTTCGTTCAGTGTTTAGCAGCACTAGATGATGTAGGTCCAAAATTTCTTCTACTGAACGTCCACGCTGGTTATAATGCAAACTCCCCCATAGGGGCTATGTATTTTAAAGTCTTCTATGGTAATATATGGCGATTGGAGTTGGTTTACTGTGTTGCTCGGCTGTGCATATAAAATAAATTGACTCAGAAGAAATTAATTAAATTGCCACCGCTTGAATGTCAGTTTGAAGGTGGATTTCTTCTGGCAGTAGCTGCGATGAGATAGTGATAAGCACTCCTCCATGGACGGTTGTATATTGTGGCTAGGGGATTTTGAAAAGAATATAAAGTTTAGTATGGTGAAACGTTGATTCGTTTTAAGATGCGTTTCCTGGAAGCAAAGAATTAAGGGCTGATAGAAACGAAGTCGATTTCGTAGGTCTTCATAATGGTTATAGACGTCATTACAGTTCTATAAAATTAAACAGGTTATTGTTGATTTTTTCTGTTAGATTTTTGATGATTTTAGTTATCTTAATTTTAGTCCTGCGATGTGAATGACACTTAACTATTTTTAACTCTTATTCTCAAATCGTTTTATTTCATTTTTCTTTATAAAGCTTGTACTTTTCAGGATCATTTTTATAGCCTTTCTTCTTTTTCTTTCAGCTCCGCCGTTGTTTTTTAATTTTTTCCTGTGCTTTCGTATTTTATTTTTTCATTTTCAAATTCTGTTTTTGAGTCATTTCACTATTTTAAAAGTAAAATAAAATTTCAATTTGATAAGACATATTTAGAGTATGTTTACATAAATCGTCGATGCATAAATATGATATATATATTTGTTTACATTTTTGTAGCGCTTTTTTAATTAATGATCCACGTCTTGGTGCATCATTTGAAACTGTATGTCTTATATATCATATGCATTGTAATTTATATTTATGGGTATATAGATATAAACTTAGCTAAAATCTATTTTAAAGATACATAGTCACATGTATTAAATGTGCCCACTACATTCTTGCTCTCCCTTCTCTTTCTGTTGTTCCTATATTGGCTATCTATTTCTTCGGTTTCTAATCGCTTCCTGATTTAACTTTCAAGTTCCTACGTTTCATTATTTGTTAGTCCTTTGTGCTGGGTAAATGTCCTAAGTTGACGTGCCCAAAGAAAAAAAAACAAAAAAAAAAAACGTAGAATATTTGAATATAAATTATATCAAAAATGACAAAAAAACTGATTAATTATGAAAATCATACCAAAAAAAGACAATGAAGACTACACATTAATAATTGATATGGTATACATTCATCATCATATAGTGCCATACTCAGTTTCTGAGCGTCGGCAACTACCTATTTGTACATTTCAGCCGTACAGATATAGGTAGTGTACTAGGTATGTTATATGCAACACGAGTGTACACCAGCGTTGCCAGATTTTTTTTTGTCAAGTCGGGATTTTGAAACTTTTTGAGCGAGAAAAGTGGGATTTTTTCGCCGAAAGCGGGACGTAGTAAAACAACCGTATATAATCAGAAGTTTTTAAATATTTATCTTTTTATTTGAATTTTAAATTACGTTTACGTGATTACGTGACAATAGATAGCAAAAATAGCTATAGAAAATGTATTTTAACAAAAATATGATATTTTAAATCAGGTTTACCTTATCGTTAGGTAGTTGAGTCTTCTTGGTCTTTTGAATAAAAAAAATAAAAAAATGCAAATCAAAAAAGTTTTTAGAAAAATGTGGTGTTTCAAGCAATAGTCTGAGAAGTGAGCGTTACAAATTGTAACTTACAATAAGAGAATTATTTATTTATAAGAAACACTTATTCATGATATTTCTGTGAAGTTTTAACTTGTTTTAAAGTTTCTTTTTTCTCTTTAATAAAAATGAAGAACTCTGCACAGGATAGCTCTAGATTGAACTGGATGAGTAATTCTGCTTTCATTAAGTTTACGTAGAATTTATTTCTGGCATTCGGCCATTTTAAATTCATCTGAGAAAAAACGCGTTCAGGATAGCAGTTTGATGTTGGGATACTTAATATGAAAGACACTAGTTTAAACATATTCCTGGTATTTTTTTTGAAAACTATTGAAAGAGCTGGTGCCATTTCTGTGCAGTGGTGGCAGTGGGTGGTGTCTTTACAACTTCCCACTAATACATCCAAGGATGATTTCAACAAGTTAAATTCTTCGTATAAGTTATCTACCGAAATATCGCCTGTCAATTTTATACAGCATTTTCAATCATGTCGAAACTAACTTTACTTTCCAGGTTTATGAATTTAAGTCTAGAAAAAATATTTTCATCTGAAAAATTATAACGTTTGTCTATATATTGTTGGCAATTTGTGTAGAAATTGTTGAAGTCTTCGATGGCTTTAGTCCGTTCAGATTCAACCAATTTATTTAAAATCTGTTTCGTCAGGTAGCCGAATAATCCATCCTTTAGCCTTTGAGTCAACTTTGAGCGGAAGAGGCATAATGACTCATGCATTTCTGTTATGGCAATATCATTTCCCTGAGCCTCTTTCATTAATGTACCAAAAGCACTCATCATATTATGAACAAAATGCAAGTAGGCTCGAGTTTTTGTTTCCTCTGTTTCAGAGTAAAAAATCTTTTCAATGCCGTTCGCACATAATTCTTGGTTATCAAAGTAACTTTTCAAAGCAGGCCAAACCTTGATTACTCTCTCAACAGCAGGACAGAGCGACAGAAATCTTGTATTTACTTGACGTAATAATTCGACGCCCCGTGGGGAACAGGCTATATATCGCTAGAGGTAATTCTCTAGATAGTAGTCACTCGTCAATTGGTGCCAGTCCACCGACAACGATACGAATGACAACAGCTACGAATTTCTGCGCGTCCACGGCGTGCGGGGCGGTAATTCTCTTTTCAGAAGATTCGGTTCTGATAAGAGGAGCTAAAGCAGAAATTCATTCAGCGGGTGGGAAAATGGCGGGGCGATGTTTGCCGATAACAACGCACCAATAAATACCATTAAGCATATTGCTGCAGTTACATCTTGCAGACCACCAGCACCTCACCCATAATCAAGTGTCCCTGGCAAGGCTAGTGTTCTATAAACATTTTGTCTTGGGGTGAGTAGGCGAGCATCCAGCGCCTTAACTCTGGAAAAATCGGCTAAGGGAGCAAACCCCAACAGAAAACCCTCCAGCAGGCAACGGGAAACCACTGGAGTATCTTCCCACGAATCATGAATGGCTGGAAACACTACAAAAACGGCCCTTAGTCCGGAGCAGACCTTAGATGGTCAAAGGGTGCTAAGAATATCTCCGCCAGTCAGAAATGATAATTTCTCGAATATAAATATACAGGTGACCAAGGTTTTAAATAGGAAAGTCAGAATCGTCACATGGAATGTACGGAGTTTATACCAAGCGGGGAAGCTGCACAACGTAGAAGCTGAAAGGAAACGATTGAATATCGATATACTCGGGCTAAGTGAGGTGCGCTGGCCAAATAATGGTATTGTTAGAATGGAAAACGCAACGATGTATTACTCAGGTGCAAACGACAAAAATCACAAGAATGGAGTAGTGGTCATAGTATCGAAGAAAATAGAAAAATCAATATTGGATTTTATACCGCTGTCCGATAGAATGATGTTACTGAAACTTAATACCAATTACCGCCCCATGAACATATTACAAGTTTATGCTCCCACTGCAGACAAAAAAGAAGAAGAACTAGAGGACTGGTACAATGAACTGGAAATGCTTCTGAAGACAATGAAGAAGGGTGAAATCAACGTAGTGATGGGTGATTGGAATGCTAAAATCGGAAAAGGAGGAAACGGTCACGAAGTCGGAAACTTTGGTCTTGGTGTTAGAAACGAGCGTGGAGATAGATTGATACAACTATCCATTGAGTAAGATTTATTCATTGCGAACACATTCTTTCAGCTCCCAGCAAGACGCCTATATACATGGAAAGCGCCATCAGGAGACATACGAAATCAGACAGATTATATACTCCTTCCGAAGCAATTCAAGAAAGACGTATAATCAGTCCAAACATATCCAGGTGCTGATGTTGGATCAGATCACAATCCAGTGGTTTTAGTCATAAAACTCCGGTTTTGCAGAGGTCCAAAGCCAAAACAGAATATAACACATCGTATAGATATTCGGAAGATACAGCAGAATGAAGTACGTGTTAAAGTAAAGGAAGAAATGAAGAAATCAATCTCTTTGCTTACTGCGCCTAATACTGAACGTTCCTGGGAAATATGGAAAGAAGAACAAAATCGAATCCAGACTACTGTTATAGATAACACGACTTACTCCAAAAAGAAAGCTTGGATGACTGAAGATATACTGAAAAAGATGGAGGAAAGGCGGAAAAATAAACATAACAGCGCGGAATATCGCAAACTGAATAAGTTTATACGAAAACAAGTGCGTGAAGCGAAGGAACAATGATTACAAGAAAAGTGTTGTGAAATTGAACAGTTAGAGGAAAAGCACAACTCTTTCAATACCCATAAAAAAGTCAAAGAATTTGTTGGAACTATGAGAAAGAAGAGGTATGCCGTACTAAAGGACAAAAATGGTAATATTCTGGCCAATATCCACGATAGACTAACAACATGGAGGAATTATGTACAGGAACTATTCCAGAATAGAAGAACAGAATCATCTATGGCAGAAGACAGAAGAGAATTGTCCTGTCGTGTCTGGCATAATTAAAATCAAAAACGAAGAAGTAATAGAAGCGATAAAAAACCTGAAAGTAGGAAAAACAGTAGGCCTTGATGGCATTCACGGTGAGGTACTCCAAATATTAGTTGAAGACGAGCAGATGATGATATTTTTCACTGATTTCTTCAATGAAATCTATCAGTCAGGAAGACTCATGACTGATTGGCTGAGATCAGTGTTCGTAACACTGCCAAAGAAATTCAATGCGTCAGATTGCTACGACTACCGAACAATAAGCCTTATGTCACACATACTGAAGATATTTTTGAAGATAATACATCGACGGATATATGAAACTTGCGAAAATAATTCTGGAGAATGGCAGTTCGGTTTTAAGAAAGGCTATGGAACCCGGGAAGCATTATGTCTAATAAATGTCCTTGCTTCGAAATGCAGAGACATGAATCATAGACTATATTTATGCTTTATTGATTATAGAAAAGTTTTTGATTGTGTTGACCATGACAAACTAATAGAAATCTTGAGAGCTATCAACCTAAATGAAAATGATATAAAAATAATACACAATTTATACTGGAACCAAACGGCTGTAGTTCGTTGTGAGAACGAAATAACAGAAGATATAGCGATAAAAAGAGGTGTCAGACAAGGGTGCATATTGTCACCGATACTCTTCAACGTATATGCAGAAAGCATCTTCAAATTAGCCATTAAGGAAACTGACGGAGTAAAAGTTGGGGAAAACCGGATTTCCAATATACGATACGCGGACGATACAGTTCTAATATCTGATAATAGTACTGGATTACAAGAAATCGCTAACCGTGTTTGTGACATCAGTCTCCAGTATGGGTTGGAAATAAATGCCACCAAAACGAAGTGGATGGTTATACACAAGAAAAGAACTGATGCTAGTGCAACAGCTGGTCAAATTTACATTGGAGCTGAGAAGGTGGAAAGAGTCAGTAAGTTTCTATACCTGGGTGCATGGCTTCATGAGGAAGTAGATTGGAGCATTGAAATAAAAACTAGGATTGAGAAAGCCAGAGGTATATTCAATACTATGAAGAGCCTGATAACTAGAAAGGATATTAGTTTAAATTTACGTATGCGATTAGTCCGATGCTATGTCTTCGCAGTACTTTTATATGGTGCTGAGAGTTGGACGCTGTCAAAACAGCTTGAAAAAAGATTAGAAGCGTTTGAAATGTACATTTACCGGCGTATGTTAAAGATATCATGGACAGAACGGATAACTAACAAAGAAGTACTGAATAGAATGGCCAAGAAAAGAGAATTATTATTAACTGTGCAAGAAAGAAAAATCAAATACTACGGCCACATTAATCGCAATGAAAAGTATAGAAATCTGCAAACCGTGCTTAGAAGAAAAATTGCTGGAAAAAGAAGCAGAGGTAGAAGAAAATTATCGTGGGAGGATGACATGCAACGATGGTGCAAATGCACATCATCGGAGTTACTGCAAGCAGCGGCCGATAAAGTGAAGCTAGCCACAATGATCGCCAAACTTCGACCGGAGATGGCGTAAAGAAGAAGAAGAAGAATAATTCGACCCACTCCATTTCCGTAGTTTCAAATATCTTCATCAATTCCGCACGACGTTTAGCTGAATGTGAGAAATGGCCATATATTTTTAAGATGATAGCTTCTATATCGATGTCTAATCTATCACATGCAAATTTGCTCATGTTGTGCAAGATGTGAACTGAACAGCTAGCTTTTAATATTTTTTCGTTTTTGGCAACGAGATTCGTGAAAACAGAATGATTTGAACCAAAGTTTACATTTGCATTGTCGGCACCAGATGGTGTTACTTGCGATAATTTTAAGTTATGTTTATCCAATGTTTCACAAAGTACCTTTGCTATTTGGTCGGCAGTTTCGTCATTACTCTCCACAAAATCTATTAATTTGTTTTGTATTCCTTTGTCCAAACTGAAATATCGCACACATATCGGAACCATTTTCCGGTTTCCTTTATTACTGGCATCCGTTGAAATCGAAAAAAATAAATCTTCTTTTAAATTTTCAATTGCGTCCTTTAAAGCTTCTTTTGCCAATACTTCACAAACTATTGCTTCACTCTTTGTGCTACCAAATTTAACATTCTTAGCTATCTTAGAATTGGCGTACATGAGAGGCAATAACTTTTGAAAACAATCCATACTATTATAGCTTAACGAATGTTTAACGGTGTGATATATAGAAGTAATTTCTACGGCTGACGTTTTGTACATAATATCATCGAGGTCACGATCAGATGTGGAAGCACCTGGTGCCTGGAAATAGCTAGTTATGTTTCTTGCAACGCGAGAACTCGTGATCTTCGAGTGACTACTTGTTTTTGAATGCTTCACTACATCGTTTAATCCGCCATGAGAAATAATAAACTCTTTCTTACACAATTTAGAGTAAGCTTTATACTCATCCGACGTCACAATACACAACCAATTATAATAATTCTGCCAGTATGTACTGTATTTCGTTAGGCGATGTTTGACTTTCTTCTTGGGTGCAATGTTTTCCGGTTCCGAGCAATCCGAAACATCACTGTCGGCTTCATTCATCTTTAAACGATTCTAATAAGTAAACTGCAGTAATTTAAGAAAAAAAAAACACGTAAAAAAACTTAAACTTTTGTTTGCTTAATGTAATTAAATTAAATTAAATTACGCACGAAACGTAACTCACAACTTGCTCACTACTTTCCAAGCACTAAAACAAATGCAATAGGTATTCGTTATTCCTTCGTACGTAATCGTGAAATTTATAAACAAATGGGAATAAGAAAAGAGTGAAAGAGAAGATGTCGCGGTCGCACACACCGATTGCGTGACGCACCCCTCTCTCTCCCGCGCGCTTATCTTCATTCCGCGCCGGGCGGGAGGCCAGTCCACAATAAGATGCTCAAGATTGAGAAAAATGATGTAGTAAAACTAATTACTCGACAACTTTCAAGGAATAAAAACAAGAAAATTCAAAAATTTAATGAATTATCTCAATTTTATGATGATATTTGTAGTAATGAGAAATCAGAACAAAAATGCAATCAATTTAAATTTGATAATGATCATTTTAACGAACCAAAAGGAAGAATTAAAAATGATATTATAGCGAGAAAGAGTAGAGGTAGTTGGATAAATATGGTTAAATGATTACAGTGTATATTGTGATTCTACTGAATACTATTCAATAAGATATTTAAAAATTTCTAAAAGAGAATTACAAAAAAAAACATCAATAAATACATATGTATATAATTAGTAGCTGTTGTAAATTGTATTGAAACTGATTTATTTGTAATTGTAATAAATGAACATAAAAATAATTTCCAGTCGTCAAAAAATATTATAGTTCATTCAAATTCTATTGAAAGTGCTCTAATTTCAGCAAAAAATGAAACTATAAGAAACTGGTAGATATAATGATGGAAATACAAGGTATAGATTTGATGAAGTTATTCAAGTAGATACTTTATCCGATAAAGATAACCCTTTATGAGAAGGAACTTCTAGAAAATATAGAAAAATATGAAAATTTTATAAATGTCTCTCAATTATTGTTTGTACAACTAGTGCACTTAACCGATTAGCCTATGTCTACTGTACTGCATTTTTTCTGTTTTATCTCACACGCATTAGTCATCCGTTCATGAGTGATCGAATACTTTTTTTGTCGGGTTTTCCCTTATTTTCTATCATTGCGACGTTGTTTTGCTCTGCTGCGGTTAACGTGTGGTGTAATTACACATATTCGATCATTCTCTTTATATCATATCACTTTCTTCCATCCCTTTCTTTCCGCTACAGTTCTACAGCCTTTTTTGATAGTCATCGAATACTTTCTATAGATGGGGTGTAACTACATATATGCGATAATGTCTTGTTAATATTTCGTGTAACGGACAAATTTTTTAAATGACCCCCAGTCATAAGACATATGTTAAAATATTTTTTTCAAAACTTTCAAGCTTTCGGCGCCCTGAACCCTAAATATAAAGTTGTAAGTTCCGATAGTTTTTCTATTAAGCGGTCCTTTATGGATATTTTGAGATACGTTTTGGTTTTCTCAACTTTTTTACTCAGACTATTGCTTACCTGAACATCCTTTTTTGTGCTGTTTTTGGCCCCAAAGGGGGTCTGTATAATTTTTTAACCGTAATATTTTGATTTTATGAAAGTGCTTTTGCGTTTTGTTTTATATTATGAATTTCACTTTTAAAGAATTATCTTTGTGATGAGTTTTGAATTTTCAAGTGATTTTTGAGGTCGTTTTAAATTCCATATTACATATTCTTGACGGTTTTTTGCCGACCAGGGTAATCGGTTAGCTTGAAGTTATAGATTTTCTTAAAGAGAATTTTAATTGTAATTTATGATCTAATTTTGAAGTTTATAAGTCAAACCATTTGTGAGCTATTGATTTTTATTTGATATTTTTGTCCTTTCTGAACCATCTTATTAGGATTCTGTACACTATATATGTACGGAATCCTAAAAACTAGTCCTTTAAACGTTCAGATACTAAGTTGTTTTTTGTTTTGAATGATATGGTTATGTTATGTTTTACCTCACTATTTTACTAGAATTGAATGAAATAAATTTAGTAACACTAAAACATTTAATGTAGTTTAGTAAATTTCAATCTTCTTGTTTGCTTAAATCACTTCTTCGAAGCCATTCCCGCAATTGTAGGCACAATGATTCAAAAGGTTTACAATATTATATTTAAATCTAAGTCATAATTTAGAATCAAGTGAAGCTGAAGCTCTAGTTATTTTGTTTTTAGATTGAGAAATAGGATATAATATGAACCTTTAAAGGTCAAAAATTCTATTACACAGTGAATTTCGGCATTATTCCCTATTTTTTTAATGAACTGCAGGATTGTTATTGGTTTTAATGAATTTCTGAACAAAATAGCTGGGAAAGCATAAATGGATCTTTTTGTTTCTAAAACTAAAAGCAATCAAGTGTGTATTATAATAGATATTACGAATCATCGTATTAGGTCATTTAATTGTCCTTCTTTGAATGCGCAGATTTGGCCCATGGTGAGCAACTTTACTCTTTAGCTGGAAAACATAAGGCATCTCTTTTTAATTTAAAAAACTGCACGATGCATAATTCATAAAAAATCTATTAAAAAGTAACCTTGACTCGTACATTTTTTAAGACTGCTCGTCACAGTCAAGCTTAGATTATTTTAATTTTAAACACTTTAATTTTTCATTATTTCCCCTGAAATTCTGCTTGTGCATCAAGTAAAAAATTTTAATGCGACCAGTCATGCTTTTAAAATTCTACTTGACCTTTAGAAATATATTTTGAAAGAGTACAAAATGATAAGATAATTCTAAAACTACAGTAGTTTCAGAACAGTTTGTTCTGTTTTAAATTACCATTTGTTATATCTAAACTTGCTTTTTTCCATCTATTAAACCAAAAGTTGAAGATTTTTAATGAAGTTTCAGTTCAATGTTTCACTTTTGTCATAGTTATACGCATAACATATTTCATCAAAGAAGATATTTTAAATTTCTCTTCTTCTTCTTTCCCATCGATTTCCCGGTGTGGGGTCCGCTTAGTGGCACTTTCTTCTCCATTTTCTACGGTCCTCGGCGTCCTCTATTCTAACACCGATTTCCACCATGTCGTTATTGACGGAGTCTATCCACCGTCTTCTCGGTTTTCCTCTTGATCGCTTTCCTCCAGGGTTGTAATCTGGTTGTCGCCTAGCATTCAGCTCCAGATAGCATTGCGGGTCTGATAATCATCTTGTAAATCCTCCCTCTGAGATGTATCGATATTCTCTTGTCACATAATACCCCGGTTAACTGCCTCCATTTCATCCATGCTGTTTGGACGCGGGAATCTATGTCGCATTGTGTATCCTTATCTGAGGTAATATTTGAGCTCAGGTATTTAAACTGAACGGTCTTCTTTAACACCGTGTTATCTATTTTAATAGACTTATCTGTAGGTGCTCCACATTCTAAGTATTCAATTTTCCTGATGTTGAGCTGAAGTTCATTTTCCCGTAATTTATTTTTCCAGATCTGTACGCGCTTTTTTAAATTGATTTTGCTTTTATCCGCCAGGATGACGTAAATTTCTCATTTAATATTATTGTTTTTCATTTAAAGAAAATAGGTAATCATATTCTTCTAACTACACACATACATACATTATAAATTGCTCTTTGTGGTTGTAATAACGTCAAAGATGTTTATACTTGTACAGTTCTCCAATGATTGTCCAGTTTCACTGAATTTTGCCTTTCACTAACTGTAATATTTCCACTAATATATTTATTAACAAAATGAATTTCTTACTTTAACTTTTATATTATAATAAATCTAGCTTTGCAACGTAAGGGGATAAATAAAGTTCTAAATATTATCGTATGAAATAATTGGATTTCGGTTTTTCAAACTGAATAGTTTTTCCTCAAAAATGAATCTACGTTTAGATGATTTATGAACAGAAATAATATCGAAAACCGCAGAATACACGGAAATTGCGTAATTTAAATTTTTGTTGCCTGTGGTATGTCGGTGTGCATGCATATCGTAGCGAATTTATACATTTCAATTCCTATGCGTTTATTAGTTATTTCTCTGCGCAGTGATGATAATCCCTTTCCTTTTTGCGTTGTAATTTTTTTACATTGATCCGAAGAAAATTGAAATTGTCAAGTTTCTGGTACGGCTACATTTATGAATAAAGAATTAACTGGTGATTCTATATGTATGGAAGGGCAGGGAATAAATTTATCCGTTCTCGAAATTTTTTATATCATCGGAAACTAAGGTGCAGGTTTTTTGGGAGACAAATATGTGCATCTTAGTTACTCATAGTACAGAAATATGCTATAACTGGTATACGTTTTAATGTAGAAATAGATTAATACAAGAGTATCAGGGAAGTTGTTAAAATACTTACATTCTTTTGATACAAAAAGTTTTGTCAATAAAGCACATTATTAAAAAACATTCTTTTCATTACACGCTGACGTTGTCACAGAACGTGTCTTTTCCATAATTTTATTTTACGAATCAATCAGTTTTTCCAAAAGGAATTACTAATTTGCATAATTTACATAAAGGAGCTAGTCATGAAAGATCATTTAAGTACAAGTTTAGCATGCATGAATATATAGTAGTAAAATGCAAAAATTAAACAGGACCCTTATTTCTTATAAGGAAAATTCAACGAAGTACAACAAAAATATGATAACACAAGATGCGGTAATTTTTCTACTGGCAAAATGAAATATCGAAATTTGCAAAACTGTAAAATTCCTCACATACTGTGAGTTGGAATTTTTTCAAGTAGGAAAAACAGTACTAAATTGTACCGTGTTTTTACACAAGAACCACTATCAGCTACGTATACATATAGAACGCGTTATTCTTCGTATCGCTGCGTTTTCGATAATACGAACGTTAGAATTAGATTTTAGTTTGTAAAAAATCGGAAATATTTAACATTTATAAACTGTCAACATAAAACGTTCAGCATATCGCTTAAATATGTTGAAGTTTAAATAAAACAAAAACATTTCAATTATTTTAAATCTATTTGTACAAAAAAAATTTACTAAACGAATGTATATAAATCAAGTCAAACTCGCAAAGGACAAAATTTCGTCGAAAGAATATTTGATATTTTATATTTGTACTACGGTAAAATCTGCAAAATACAATACAAGTCTTACATAATTATTTAACCTATTGACATTTAAAACGTAACAGAAATTTAAAGTAACGTAAAAAAACGTTGCTAGAAATTAATTTCCATTTAGCAAAAACAATAAAATTATGGACTGTTCATACAATACATGTTATTTTGATAGAAAGATGCAGGGTGAGTTTTTAATCATACCGCCGCATATTTAATCAAAAATATTTCATTAATAACGTGTTTAAAAGTGAAAAATTTCGCTATTTAAAGCAGAATTCAAAAAAGAAAAAATCTTCTCTAAAAAAATACAAATGGAACGCTAATTACACTTGTAAATTGTTTTGTCTGTCATCAACTACACTACATTTAGGGCAGCGTAAGAAACTGCGAAAAAATATTTAGTTGTATTTTATGATCAACCCCGAAACGAAATATAAAATTAATTTACTTCTTTTGTATAGCACTAATATTATTTAAAGCGAAGTTTATGAATTATACTAAACATATTAATCTTTAAAATTTTACACTTTTACACTTTTACACACACACACACACACACACATATATATATATATATATATATTTACACCCATATATAACTTCATACATACAAATACATGCACGCGTGCGCACGCGCAAACACCATATGTGCATTAATAAAATATCAGTGAAAAGAAGATAACGTCTTCATGGCTGCATAAGTTGTAAACAGACTTGAACGCTTTACTTTTAGCTTTGTTTCTTTTCTATATTCTGAGTTAGTGCCGACTCGTAATTCAGGATTAGGACCCTTCGCGATATAACGTTGACCAAGCAATGATTTATTAGGACCCTTTGCAACAGCTCTATTTCGTGATCCATAGATTATTTTACCATTTTTGAAAATGTTATTGCTGAAAATTATATATGTAATGTTATATAATTTTCTGCGTATAAATATACAGATAAAAATATTTTAATGGTCAAAAAAGTACAAACAATATTGTTACAGCAGGAAAATAAAGAGAACAATATATTAAAAAAAATTATAATAAATCTGTAAAATACTTACAATAGTCTATTAACTGTTTCTTTAAATCCTCCATTTTGAACAGAAGGTGTTTCAACACATTCCAATTTGTCAACGATATTATTCCTAAAGAAAAAAAAAAAAAAAAATAGAAATGATATCATCAAAGCCAACTTAGTTATAACAGAAAGTTTTCAATTAATATGCTTCGCTAGTGAGTTGAGATGCCATAAAATTTGGTTATTAACAAAAGAAGATAAATATTTATGTAGCATTTAGTAGGTTCTAGAAAGTATTAGATTAACAATCACAAAAAAAGATCTTAAAACAAAAGGACAAAATTGCAGATTATTTAATGCAAAGGTGTGATTTTATTTCAATAACTACAATCTGAAAACTTAAATGTAAGGACACTGATTTTTAAATATAACGTTTTAGCTGAGCCAATACGTATATTTGGATACGAATAAAATTATACTGGAAATCAAGATTATCATCCCCCTCTATATTTTACTAATTCGCGTAGCAAGTTATTTATAATGAAAATAATGCGGTTTTAAACATTGAAATGGAAAATGATCGAGAGTATTTATTTAAATAAGTAAATATGTAAAGATCACGTCAAAACAAAAAAAAAGTACTCCCCTAAAAATAAAACAAAACTATAACATTATGAAATTCAGTCCATCAACTAACACATATGAAAATTTCCTTTAGATGAATTTATTTCGAGTGCCGGAAGTTTTACTAGAAAAATACTGCTATGTATACTAATTTATTTTATCGGTAACAGTATTCAAAACATGTTTTTACTTATTTTTAATTACATAGTAAGAATTTTTTCATCCTTCCTATCTTCTCGATTCTGTCGTTAATAAAAATTGCTTTGTATACGAATTATAAATAATTTCCATCGGTGAAACATGAAATTTTTCTGAAGTTCTAAAACGGTTTATTCAAAAACTGGTTTCGAGTAAACTTTTTTGCGTTGAAAAACAACAAATTTACTAATAACCCGATTAACTTCGAAATTGAATTCGCAAAACGCGGTAAAATGAAATTAATTGTATTACTAAACTAAAATTAACCGATAATGTCATGGGAACCTTTTTTTTTTTACTGATATATATAGAAAACCTCGTTTCACGTTAAAAAATGTGTTATTTTGATACAGATCCAATTATTTATGGTAAAACCGTTTGCGCCATTTATCGTGATTGTATTAGAACTCTGTTATTCTATTAATTGACGAAAAAGTTTATTTTGAATAAATTAATACGACACAATTAACCAGCAATCAGTTTATTAAAACAAAAAGACAAAAAAAACATATACAATTATCAGTTTTATTGGTGGTAGAAAAAGCAAGAAAACTCTTAACATCCTTCAAAACAACCGTAATCTCCGTTAGCGATGTTTGCACAAGATTATTTCCTAACCATCATTCAAAAATTCATTGAAATTCAGTAATCATACATATTTTCATGTTAGTTATGAACTACTCTGAAATTATCAAATCAATTTATTGACTATTTGTTATTTTTTTTCGCAAAAATTTACGCAGTATAGCAAAATTTAAAATGAAAAAAAAAAAATAAACTTTTTTGGTAAAACGCAAAGTTCAAATGCAAGTAATTTTTGTGAATTTTTGTAATTTTTATAAATATATAAAATATATATATATATATATATATATTTAAATTAATTGAATTATAATAAAATTAAGACATTTTTTCGTTACATAAAATTGTGACATTTTTTAAATAACAATAACAAAGATCCTACAAAATATAACAAACGTTACATAAAATTGGGACATTTTTTCTAATGGGGGGTAGCCTAAGAATTACGTTGTAATTAATACATATATATATATATATATATATATATATATATATATATATATATATATATATATATTAAGTTTTAAACACATTACTTTTGTATTAGGTAATAAATTATAACCTAATTAAATGTACAAAAACTGATTAAATTTTACCCAGAAAGAAAAAATTATATTTTACGGTAAATTTTTTTCATCTTATTTTCCATTAGCAACAATTTTAACTTATTTCAAAGCGTTCTACAAAATCGAAATCATTGTTTTTAAATGCATACCGTAGTGTTTCGGTTTTTAATTAAATAAAACGTATACACAGCTCTTCACCAGTTCACGATGATCAGTTTTCAATTTCTAAAATTTCAATGAGTTTTATTATCTTTATGTTTTAAAATTGCTCGACAGAATTAATTATGTTTAAATGTAGTTATTCTTATTCATCAAAAAAAAAAAAAAAAAATAACGTTTAATATGTGTGTTCACACATTTTTCTTATCTTCGATTGTGCACACGTAACAATAAATAAATAAATAAATAAAAGAGCCAATCGATTAAATATGATGGGCGGAGCAATATTTTGCTAGAATATAAGTTTTTGAAAGTTAATGAAATCGACCTGAAATGACCACTACATGTATATAAACGACACTGATAATGTGCGATATATGCGGCGGCAAAATTGACGGTTTACATCGCACGATAAAACTGTCTTTATAGGTGAATATGAACAGATGAAATATTTTAACCTTAAACTTTTTAATCCTCGGAAGTTAAGGTTCTATACTAGCTTAACTGCGGTAAACAAACATATAGAGACATGTAGTGCTACAACTGTAAGCCAACTCACAGGCAGATGTTAAATATTAAATAATAAACCGATTTTAAAATGAATAAAATAAAAAAACCCAATCTACATCAATTTTACTAATACTTTTATTTAGTAATACACAAACTCTACCGAAAGTATACTTCATAACAACACCGAACTGTCTTCGAAGCTTTCTTTTCTGTTGTTTTTTCATTTTTCGTTATATACTGCTGATACAACTAACAGAAGTAAACCGGTGTAATTTTTATTTCTCCGCTATTTTATTGTTGCGTTTACTGCTGAAGTTTGCAAACGGCGAGAATTCAAAATGAATCGTGTATCGTTAAACGTACCCGCTAAAGCATACTTTTACGAGATCGGTAATGTAATTTTTTTTATCGAATAAATTTACCCAGAATTATGAACGGCATTGCAGTTGACTATGTGAATGGATTCTGTAACTTCTTTGTCTGTCTTAAATTCGGATGAAATATTTTCATTTGTTGACGAACCGAATTCATTCGACAAACCTTTAATATCCTCATTATTTGTTGTACATTCTTTATTCGGACTATTTTCTGTAAGATTTCTGCAAAAAATTATAAATTTCGTGCATTAACTAACTGCATTTATATAAAAAAAGAAAACTTGATCGTAGTATTTTTATTGATACCTGTTTGCTAACATGTGCCGCAAACAAGATATAAACAATTATATTTCAGTTCTATATTCGCATTTCGAATTTTTATAACTTGTTCTCGACCAAGTTCAGATCTATGTTCGCGTTTTACTTTTTCTTTTTTCAGTTAAAGATGGACCTAGCCTGAAAACGTTTCTGCGAATAAGTGTATTATTGTTTATCAATTTTTGTTTGTTGGCTGTTTCGTAAATGTATTATTTCAAAAAAGAAAACTCGATTTAAACATGAAGTAAACTATTTAAATTTATAATTTACTATTATTTATCGATATACATGTAAGGTAGTTATAGATGACGATTATTCACTATATACTAAATATATTAATACTTATATTATGCCTATAAATATGTACATGTTTTTACATATATGTCCCAATTACGTTACATAATCTAAAATATATATGCAGACTAGCTTCGTAGCCTAAAAAATAATTGATACATTATTTAATTACCAAATCACTTGTTTTCAGCACAATCATATTAATAATAATTTCAAGTTTCTTTATTCATTTTTTAAAATATATCTACTTCAGTCACTTAATATACAATCAATTAATTTAAATGTTAGAGGAAATAATAATATTAAGTAATTTGTTATATTATTTAAAAAAAAAAAAAAGGAGCGAAGATAGTGTGAATGTAGTGAATTTAAAGTGTTAAGGACAAATAACCTGATAATTAAATTATAAATGTTATTTTTTAGGTTAAAAAATGGCTGCAATTTTTACAAAATTCTTATTTTTTTTAGAATTAAAACACTTTGAATTTAATAATTGATTTCATACATATTAAAAATTATCCACATTTAAGAGATTTTGTGTATAGTTTGATTTAGAAAAACAAAGCATTTTAAAATTTGCCAATCTAAGCCCGGTAGAAGCTTTTTTTTTAAAAAATTTAGTTTTATGATTTTTCTGGTTTATATTATTCAGTAAAATTATATATACTAAATTTCAGTTTTCTGTACAAAGTAGGGATTATGTAATTTGATCGTTTTTCAATAAGTTTAAACGTATTTGTTAATTTGGACCCGATTGGAATTTTATATTTAAATATTCATATATATTATTATTTTTGTTACTTGTATATTTACGCCAAATTTTAGTTTTCTATATTGGGTAGATATTATTGTCTATTTGGATCGTCCTAAACATATTTATATGTGTGTCTCAGACGACTTTTTGCTTAAAATTGAGGGCAAATGTCGAGGGTGAAGATTCTTGAATTTGTAAATATCCGCAATTCTATAATAAATTCTGAAAATTAGTTTTATCTAAATTAGAGTGAAAGTTAAAAAGTCTTGAAAAGTTTACATTTCTCCGATATCTGCATATGTGTATGTACGGCAATACCGGGAAGTATTTTTTTAGATTGGATAAACTACCGGAACTTGCTGAAGTATAATATATGGAGTCCAGACGAAATTATAAGATCAAAAATATTTTTCATATTAATTAAAAGAAATTTTCTCATCTAAAAATAACGTATACTAAAATTTAACGTTATGCACTATAACACACAGAGTTATAGTAATAAAGTCAATTATAAAATGAAAATATGTATTGTTACCCTTTATCGTATTAACAGGATTAAGATTTAGTCTTTCCAAATAAACGTATTTTACACCCATAACAATTACTTTAGTGGGCAGCTTACCGTCTCCCTATAAAACTTCTTTACACACATAAATTACCAAACGCCGGGGTCTCGAGTTCTAGTATGATAGCAACAAATAAAAATGATTAAAAATAAATAATCATAAATGTGGCAAGGAAGACAATGACAAACACCACGCACATCATCATATATGCGCGGATGCTTATCAAAGTGGCCACATTTTTTACAAAATTAATTTCTTAGACTTTTCTCGGCTTTCTTAGATTTTTCCAGATTTTTCTCCGACTTAAGAAACAATAGCCACACAGAAAATATAATTTCCAAATATATATTTTTAATCACATTTCGATACAGACAAATTGAATCCTAAATCACTAAATATAAATTTCACTTTTTGTCAAAACATGCTTAAAATCCGTTACCACATTAATATGTTTCAGTTTTGATTACTAGCATAATCCAATGAGATTTTTTATTAATTATACAGAGTAAATGAGTGTTGCGATAATTTTTAATACTTCCCTAAGTTGTATACATTATGCAACATGCAGGTATTCTGTACTCTCTTCAAATACCCAGATTTTCCTCAGTTTTTCAGAAAGTGGCCATTATTGCGACGTACATTCATACACTATCGTATTGCATTTGTAAACAATTACACGTCGAACATTTACTATTAGTTCCAAGTGGAGTAGTGCAAATCTGCCCTATCCACACATGTATAACAAGAATATACGAACAAGTAGTTACGATGCTCGAAATCGAACAAATTCAATTTGTGAAAATTGTTTGTAGAATTAACCAATTTTTATCTTATGTGTACCTTGAGATTTAATCTTACTATTATCAGAATAGAACACCATAATGTACTTAATTTCAGAACAATTTATTATTTTATATTAATTATCTTTTGTACTGATTTTTTTTTTAGTATTATATGTATATATATATATATATATATATATATATATATATATATATACACACACAAACACACACAGGTACTTTGGACTTTTTGAAATAAATTAGTGTACAACGTAGGAGTATGTATTCTAAAATATTACTTTTCGATACTATCAATTTTCTTTTCGCTGTTGTTAAATGAAGCTGATAGTATGCATTCGGCCTTTTCTTCATTATAATTAGCACTTTCTAATGCTATCAATATAACATCTCTTCCCACTTTTTCGAACTTCTCTTCTAGTCTGCGTAAAACTAATGTAAATATAACATTTCAATATTAATTACCCATAAAAACGGGTGACAATTATTTTTAACCACCAACTAACGTTAAATGCTACATTAATAAAATTAATACAATTAACATAACCGAAAATATATATATGAAAACCAAGCGAGGTGCTCTAATCTGGAAAAGTATGCTTTCTGTTGTGAATTTACCTACGTTAAAATGATTCACGACCTTTATAAATGAATTGAACTTGGCGCATAATGGGAAGTTTTAAATTATGTTTCCTTTGGCTTTAATGGTAACTGTTTACAGAATTTCTTTTTAATTTTAAAAATTTTTACACATCCAATCAATCAAATATAATCTACTAAAAAAAAATGAAATTCGATTATAAAATATTTAGAATTACTGCAGAAATACCTGAGAAGGAAAAAAATATTTAAGCTGTGTGTTTTCGTATTTGTTATATGCGTTATTTAAATTATAAACAAGTTCAGTCAAGCGTGAGGTTTCATACGCTGAGGATTTCGTATGTTAAGTTAAAGATAACCATACTTTTCATTTACATAATACTAAATTCAAAACAACAATAATTCCAAAACAGATATTTTTAGTCCAGTTCTTTTTCACACATCACGCAGTGTCACCATATTGTACTGCAAAAAAATTAAATTTTAATAAAGAAACGCTATTTGTCCTAGATTTTTGGAAGGATTAATTATCAATAAATATTTAAAAATTTGTAATTGTACTTGTTTGTTTTCCGAACTTCTATATAGTTATATTTGAATACTATTACTTAAACCACCTTCCTCGTTTGTCACTATTTATTAGATTACTATACTGAGAAGTTAATTTCTCAACTGTTCATCAAATAAAATCAATAATTTTCTTGACGTAATTTCACTTCAGTTACGATTTTTAAATAAAATTTATTTAGATATATACACAAAATTTTAAATAAACTACAGCAAACATGCCAGAATCAGCATATTTTCAACCCCATTCAAAATTTATAGCTATAATATTCGCGATGCAAACAGGGGGCTACATACTAGTTCTCGCGCTTTTTGAACTTTTCGGCAAATTTGAAAGTTTGGTTAAGAAAACGAAATACGGTTTCGTTCCCGACAAATAGTAATCTTTCAAACGATATATCATATGCCCGGGGAAAAAAATATTTTTTCCAAAATTTCGAGCTTTCGGTGCTCCGAAGGTCCAGTTTTCAAGTTGCAAATCCGGATGTTCCAAACTAAAGAAATATACGGGGATGCGCGTATTTTAAACCGCGTTTAAAATTTTCAGCCGTAATACCCGCGCGCTAGAGAGGAAACACTTCATTTTTCGCGCTTTTTTGAACTTTACGGCAACTTTGAAATTATCGTTAAGGAAATAAAATGCGGTATCGTTCCCGACAAATAGCAATCTTTCCAATGATATATCACATGGCCGGGGAAAAAAACTATTTTTTCCAAAATTTCGAGCTTTCGGCGCCTCGAAGGTCCAGGTTTAAAGTTGAAAATTCGGATGATCCAAACTAGAGAAGTATACGGGGATGCGCATTTTTTTAACCGCGTTTAAAATTTTCAGCTTTAATATTGGAATCGCTAAGCGGGGGGACATGTCACATTTTGCGCTTTTTTAAACTTTACGGCAACTTCGTAATTTTTGTTAAGGATATGAAATACGGTTTTATTCCCGACAAATAGCATTCTTTCCAACGATATATCATATGGCCGGGAAAAAAAATATTTTTCCCCCAAAATTTCGAGATTTCGGCGCCCCGAAGGTCCGATTTTAAAGTTGGAAGGCCGGATGTTCCAAACTAGAGAAATATACGGGGATGCGCGTATTTTAAATTTTAAGCTGTAATACTCGCGGCGCTAGGGGGGGGGGACACGTCATTTTTTTGCACTTTTTTGAATTTTTCGGCAACTTTACATAACTTTTGTAGCATAATTTTTTGATTTTATGAATGGACTTCTGAATTTTAGTTTATATTTTGAATTTCAGCTTTATAGGTTTATCGCGTGATCAGTTATGATTTCTTAAGTGATTTTTGAGGTCGTTTTATGTACCATATTATATATTCTTGACGGTTTTTTGGGTTTTTTGCCGCCCAGGATAATCGGTAATCTTTAAGTTATAGATCGTTTTAAAGAGAATTTTAATTGGGATTTATGTTCCAAATTTGAAGTTTATAAGTCAAGCTGTTCGTGAGTTATTGATTTTTATTTGATATTTTTGTCATTTGTGTACCATCTTATTACGGAATCCTAAAAACAATAATAATAAATGAAGAAAAGAAAAATTAATTTATATATTACTTCTTTCTTGTTCATCAATTGGCTTTTCAGATGGTTCATGTAGAGGAATAATAATTTGATCGCACGCAGTCACTGTATTATCTGGTTTTATTTTTACATCAGATTTGAAGAGCAAACGTTTCGGTGACATAGTAAACATATCACGTTTGGCAAAACCCATCGTTTGTAATGTTTCACTCGCTTTATGAACGTTATTTTCTGAATTACATAACGTGTCAAATAATACAGTTTCTTCCACAACCGGGAATACATTTTTCAGATATCTATAACAAAAACTACATTGTACTCAGATGTCATATGTACGCACGGACTTACACAATAAATTATCAATTCTTAAACTATTCAAATACATACTTTAAAAAAATTAATAGTAATGCATATTATTCGGACTCTTTTCTCCGCAATAATGATAAAGAAACAAAAGGTAACACAATCTAAAAAATTTGCAACAAAAGATGACGATGTAATGGTCCTTGGATTTAAGCCATAAGGAACAAGCTTCATTTTATATATAACAATAAAATATAGAATATATTAACATTGTACAATATTTTAAAATGTGTCAGATTTATTAACTAGAAGCATTTAAAGGTGAAAATAAAACAATTTTACTTAAAACCTAATTTTAGATGAACTTTAAAACGTAATATGTAAAATTACTACGAGCTCGTATGCATGCCATTAAAAAAATGTTTTCTTTTTTTAAATAAATAAAAAGATAAATTTGATTTCTCTGCGATTTAGTTATTAGCCAAGCGCTACATATTATTTTATGGTTGTATTATGGAAGAGATAATTGGAAGTGTATAACAATTATTTTCTAAATGATGTTAAAAGTAACAATATTGAATATTCCAGATTTTTTTTTTTTTTTTATAAGGAAATTCGTTGAAGCGCTATTTTATTTTGAACTGAACAAAAATATCACTACTGATCAATCCAAAGTACAATATTAAAAAATTACTGGAAAATAATTTAATGTTAAAACTGCAAAAAACTTCTTAAAATGGTATACCACCAATTCTTTTAACGCTATATATAATCTTTTTGAAAACACGCAGATATTACCAATTAACAAAATTAATAGTGTAACGTTCTTTTGATCGTAATTGTTTTAATATATTTTTTTCAAATTATAATTCTGATTGTATAATATACGTGAATTTAAAAAAGAAAACACAAAAAGCATTATTTACAGGATATTTTCGTATATATTTGAGTGACCATAATTTATCTGTTGATCAGAATTTGGTTACTGTGGATATTTCTTACTTCTTTCTTCTTATTATATATACCATTATAAGGCACAAGCACCAGTTTTATTTTAAACTAAACGAATTTATCATCACTGATATACAATGCATAACATTAGAATTACACAGAGTATCTTTAGTTAGCATTAACAAATTGAAATTGAAATGGCAAATGAACAAACGAGAAAAAAAAAACAAACATTCGTTTCATGTTTAATGGCAAAAGGTTTAATATTTTAACGTACACAAAAACCTTGCTGTTATTAAACAATATATAAAAGAACTGAAGCATATACATCAATTTTTCTGCCGAATATAATGATCTAACATTCGAACAACTATATTAAGTGTTCTTCGACACGTTGTTATCCTCGTGTTTTAATTTCTTAACAATCCTTTTAGCCGCGTAAGTGGCGAAAGTAAATTGTTACTACAATGTTTCTCATCGTCTTCAGCAAGATTATCTGTTGAAGTTTACTCCCTTTGGTCCGAGAAAGTTAATACTCCGCTACAAACTCTGAGACTAATTTAGTAAACTAGTTTTGACGACAAGACTATGCGTAAGCTGCTGGCGACCTGCATAATCTTAAGGCACTTTTTATTCATTTACAGTATTCATCCAAATGCCGCATTTGGTTTGTAACATCCTTCCGTTTACATTCTGTTTTAGTATTATGTGATGAACAAGTAAACATTCAGAGGAACTGACTTTCTATCCCACGCACAGTCTTTTTCTACAGAGTAAGTAAGAAAAGATACCATGCTGTACGGAAACAAGTATTTAACATTTATTTCCCAAACTTTTTATAATCTGGGCGCGGAAGAAATTACAAAAGATCCGAAATTTTATGAATTCAAAATAAAGTTGAGAAAATGGAGCGTACATAAACTATGCCGGCAGTAAGGTGTTAATTAATGAGCTGTAAAAATTTCAGAGGATGGCATAAAAGTTATCCGAAGAAAGTGTCAAATATGAATAAAAGTAACCACAACGAAAAAAGGGTTACAAGAGAGTCAAAGGACAAGCTAGGCCGACCATTGTACATTTCAATAAGTGGTAACTAGCTAAAAAGTTCAAAAATACAAGAATTCAAAGGTGATAGCAATGATAAACGACGGAAGGATGAAAAAGAAGTAATGACTACAAGGATATAGGCACAACCAAAACTGTTCGCCGTAACAACTTGGAGCGTGGCATGAACGATTAAAGAATTGACAATTGACAATTAACAATATTAATATTAATAAATTCATTTTATATACATTTTGTGTTTTAATTGTATGAAGTGAATTTATTAATATTAAAATAATATATATATAAATGTATGAAAATAACAACAATACTAATATCGCTTATTATGGACTAATACATTTCAAATTTAAAAAATCCTAACAACCAACTAGTTTTTTATTTAGACAAAAATTACAGTGCACTCGAATGTTTGAAAGACGTGACATTTCCATCGAGAACTGCAACAAACTTACCATTTTAACTGATTGCACTCTATTTCATAATATAAGAATATTTCAGTTACTCGCCATTTACTTTAACATGCTGTCACCAACAAATGATTAACTGCAAAAGGAAAGGCGTTCCAATAATACAAATGCGGCATAAGAATATTTGTTTAACAATGATTGTTTTAAAAGTTATAGTCAAAAATAAGTACGATTTTTATTCCTAATTATTGAACATGTTTTCACTTTCGTACTATTCTAAATAATTTATCATTAAACAGAAGTCTAAAAATACGTTTTATAAACTGTCACAACCAGGTCATACATACCTCTAATGATTACGTTTCAAAACGTTCTTAAACAAATACGCCAAGCGAACTAAATAAACATCATAATATAGCAATAAAATAAATCGAAAATTCCGATAACGCGCAAATATAAAATAAAAATTTTCGATAAAAAGACATAAAGCTAAAAGCACCTACATTCTACTTCTACTACTATTACAACGAAGTACTCTACATACGGAACAATATCAACCGCATCTGAATAAAATCCTCCAGCATGCAAAATCTGAATTCCTGCAAAAAAATAGAAGTAATATAACATATCTGCACAGTGGTAAAAAGGCACGGTATAATGATAAGGGAAATTAAAAGCGAGTACTAAAAGTTGCAGTTTAGTATAATTCCGATTTTTAATTGCCTGTTAAATACAGCACCACAATCACTTAGTACTTTGATGGTTGCCTATTCTGAGAGAAATTTAAGAATTCATCTCGTGACAATTTTATAAAATGTTTTTTTTTTTTTGAAATACATTTATTTGGTATTACTTTTACAAAATTTATTCTAGTTCAACATAATACTGCTTAAATTTTTATAGCGTTTTCATTTATAAATTAAAAATTCCTCAGAGGAGTCCTAGTTGCCAGTTTAATTCTGGATTCTTCCCAACTCTTAAAATTTTATAAAAAACGAAGGAAAATATACAACAATTATTTTCTTTTTTAAATTATCAAAATAGCCTGGTCAATTATGGTCTTAGGACCGGCGCAATGGAAGAGAAAAAAAATAATTATCAAATGCTCTTTTTTTCTGTTTCCTTTTTTTCTTGATAATTTCCTAATTGTTCTAAATTCTATCCATTGTTGAATAGTTTTAAGTGGGGTATATATATATTTTTTCACATTGTATTCTTCAGTCGATTGAAGTTAGTAGATTGGAAGTAATACCGATTAAATTTTTTTCTAATGAATTCACTGGATTAGGTTTTGTTATAACATATCTGAACATCATGTTTCAATATAAAAATTATATCATTCCGTCATTTCTTTATAATTACGACCTTTTCTTTCTTTAACTATATTAAAATTATATTTTTTGCCTCATTTAGTTAGTATAAGCTGTTGGTTTTTAAACATTTAAGTTTAACTGAAATTAACTGAAACAACTTTAGCAATTCTGATATAAATCACAAGCGTTTTATAATACGATAGGAGAAATTCGGACTAAAATTGGCCTACTCATCATAATTATTTAATGTACATTAAGTTATAATAACTACCACTATTGTGATATTCAATATTATTTCAGTAACTATTATTTCTATAAAATGTGTATACTGCATTTAAGTAAATATTACAATCGACAAAAGTATTTTTATTGCCAAATCTGTTGGTCTTTACAATTCATTTTCTTACAGGTTTTTATTGTATATTTGATTTGTATTTAAAAAGAAAAGTTTCCGAAAAAATCCAGTAGTTCGTTTTAGATTATTTATATCAATATAAATCTAGAATTTAATTTTAGAAAGAACCAAACATAAAAAACCTGAAAAATATTAACATTTCAAAATTGCATTATTCGTATTGTGTAATAGACATAAATTATACCTAATAATTAGCCTTTGATTTATTTATTCTTTTTTTTTTTAAATATTTTTCCGAACAAGTAATCCGTAACGTCGTTCCCACATTCCAAATAATTTTACGGTGAATAGACATCGAATTGCGTCTTACAGGTTGGTCTTTTGGCTGGTTTCAAAGAAATATTTTTAACCTTTTCAATTAAAAAAAAACTTCTCCGTCTGTATATTTATTAACATTCAAGCAATGTTGGTAATATGTATTATTGACATTTTTTAGAGACTTATTTTGTGTAAATTTGTTCAATAAAAGTAATTCGTTAAATGTATCATTAACGGGATTGCCATTTGAAGTAAACGGAGGCAGTATACAGTGACTGAATAATTATTTCGAAAAAATTTTTGAAGGACCACTTTTTGTATGTGCGCCACAATTTAAGCTTGTAAACCTAAAAAGTCCACATATCTCTAACTTTTCCGATCAAATGTTTAACTGATAACTTCATTAGTTCTTTAATTTTCGATATTTATTGTATCATTCAAATTCAATAATAATAAAAGAATTTAAAATTTCATCCCACTATTATAAGTAATCAATTTACCGCAATAAAGAAAAAAACATGTATTTACAATTTGAAAAATTAAAACATTACTAAATGTTTTTCAATAACGTTTTTAATAATGCAGGTAAAAACGTAGTTTACAAACATTCATTTTAATAGAATGGTATAAATAAATTTTTATCTTCTATCCTGAGGAATACGTATTTTTGTCAAACTAAATAATTTTCATAACTTTTCTTTTTTTAAAATAAAAAAATTCTTTTCCCATGTTAGGATATTTGTTTTGTTGGTTTTATTCAACAATTTTTCTCGTAGATTTTTGTCTTTTAACAATAACCAGCGCTTTTTAGAAAATAAACAAAATACTTTTTTGTTGATTTCATTTTCAATAGTCAGCATTCTTACGCATTTTATAATTGTTAAAAAATCTGTTTGTACATTTACCATTTAAATAAATTTAAAAAAGATTCACTGGAAGGAATCGTTTTCCACTTCTATTTAGCCAGGAAGGTAATAGATTGTCATATGGAAAATTTACTAAACGCTATATTACATTAAAGCAACCAAGTAAATATAAAAGCTTCTTAATATTCGCCTAATACATTATGTTTATATAAAGCAAACATTCGCATAATTACTGAAAACTATTATAAATTAATATAATTTTATCAATGCTTTAGTACATGGCAATTTTAAAAGCAGGAAATAACAGTTCTACGCAAATATGTTTCTTTGCTGTTCTTTTTTTAGAAAAAAATTAAAATAATTTTATACAAGAGTTAAAACCTGCAAGTCTTTGGCAAAAATTTTAGCGGAACTTTCAGTAAATCACAATTTTAGTAATTTTCATTTAATAAGGCTTTTAAAAAACATAAATAAACGTGAATTAATTATTAAATTGGTACAAATAGATACAGAAAATGAAATATGCCACACAGAATAAAAAATGAACGCACTATAAATATTTTAGGCATTAATTTATGCTCCGAAGACAGCATTATTTTGACTACACTGCATGCAATAAAATTAGTAAAGACTGTATTTAAATTAAATTATATAAAAGACGGTAAACCTTAATTTCAATTTCGGCGATGAACGCAGTGTTTTAGGCGATAAACTTCGTATAGTAGACGAGATAAGTTTACTAGGAGTTCCAGGAGCGGATGGTATGAACTGTCCGGCAATGTGTTTAGCTGCAGCTGTTAACGGATTCGAATACGGTCCCGGAGTGGTTAAAGGATGTTTTTCCACCTGAAGTGCACTGATAACAAGAGCTTCTCTGTAGTGGTATCTACAATTAAACCAAATCCATTACTATACTTGTTGATTAAGATGGAAATTATTAGAGTAGAACATGCAATATAAAACAATATAATTCCGAAACTAGTTAGTTATTTTTATAACATTTATAATCTATTATCATTTTTAATTATTATAAATATATTTTGAGTTTAATAGTGTGATTTTTATTTACTAATACTGGAAATGCAGAACAAAACAAAAATATCATGCAGTAAAAAATTTAAATGCAGAAGCTGAACATATGTTCCCAAAATGTAATTGTTTGAACTTATAATTACAACATATTAACAATTTCTCGTCTTGAGAAGTCAGGAAATGAAATTCTTACATCGTACATTTAACTAGTTAGTTTTGCTTATGGTGATAACAAATTCTATTCATAAGTTTAGAATAATAAATTGACAATTCTAATGTGGGCATTATATAGTTTCAACAAAACAAACAGAAAATATAAAATAAAATAAAGACCTTAAAAATAAATTATAACGTTGAGATAGTGAATGCGTGAGTAAATCAGAGGCGGTTGTTGGCTGGGGGCTGTCCCATCGAGATTGATTTTGCCGTTGACGGATGCGCGCTGTGATCGATCAGCAAAGAAACGGATCTTCTTCAGCGGTGAGAGGGGGTTTGGTCGAAGGAAAAACGGAAAAGACAGAAAAATCCGAAAGGAAGGTATTCAGTATTCGTTCAGTCTTCGTCAAGTGTTGGTCAATTCCTCATCAAATATCTGTCAAATATTCGTCCAGTCGCGGAACAGAGTAACCTTTTTATTAAAAATCAGTTCGTTCGGCAATCGAAACGAGTTCGATCCCAGAAGGTCCTGTAACGTGATCGCTCCGAAAATCGGGTTTTCTTTGTAATTAATAACGTTTTAATTAACTGTAAAGGATTTCACTGTTAATTGTCGCGTCCCCTCCCTGCATTTAACAGGAACCCAGGCTGAACCACCAATGTACTGCCGTCTGCCAACAAAGGTTCAACGACCATCCAGCAACCGCAGCAGGGTGATACGTACAATTTTTATCTATTTCGTTCATCGTCGCCGCTATTTTCGTATATATATATTTTAATAATTGTTTTCAGCGGCCGGCCGTTTACGAAAGATGGGTGTAGGCATCTAATTAAAATATGTCGTTTAAATAAAATATAATTTTTAATTTAATAATAAATTAAAAATTAAAATAAATTAAATCCACGAGTTCCGAAGGATCTCGTGGTTGACATCCCTGAGGGCTTTTAAATTAAGTATATAACATTACACAATATTTTAGATATATTCTATTCAATAAGATATATTAAGTAAATTCGAAATTCAATCGTAAGCACTGATGTGTCGTTTGTTCTTTTAATTAATTTATTTTATTATTTGGCATTATAATTTCAGTTTAATAATTATTTGTTTTAATAATCTTATTTACATAAAACAAATTAAAAATTTATTTTCCTCAATGATATGTTATATGCTCAATACCATTTTATTTATACTTTAAAAAACGTACTGCAGAGTAGTTTTATTTTTATATTACTGCCAATTTACCTTCAATTTTGTAACCAAGATCAAAGGAAAAAAGGTTAACAATGTTCATAAATCGTACTTAAAAATCTGTAATATTCTTATAGCTCACAGAATTCTGCATATTAATTTTAAAAGTACATTTTGAATGTTATTATCTGTAATTTCCTTATACGCGTGAAAGATTCCTAGACTAAATTACTTTAGAAAATTAAATTTGTAATGCTTTTAAAATATTTTAACCCAGAAAGTGAACATCGATAAGAATTAGACGTTGTAATCAAGCCGACAAAATAAACTTACTTATTTAGCAAAATTTTAATATGATTTTCATTGACTGTTGGAAATAATGCTTTTATTTTAATTATGGAATTATCTATGGATGTAGCATCTGGTACCTTATGGGAATGGTAACGAATTGCGCCGGAGCCCATTAATGGACTATACGAACGACCAAACACAGGACTTGGGCGTCCACTGCTGAAGTTTAAATCCTAAATAAAACGAGAAAAAGTTAATGCGTGATTTATAAATGCAAAGTGCATTTAGTGACGTAAAGCTTTTAATTAATTTATTAAATGTATTAATTTAAAAAACAGCAGGCTGCACAAAAAAACGTAAATAAACTAAAATTTTTTTATAAGCAAGATACAAAAAGTAACGCATTAAATATCTAATCGGATTTTAAAATAGTTAAAAATTTTTCTAAATTTATTGTTGTGCCGTTTAAGTCGTAAAATTCTAATAGCGGAGCTAATACAATTACGTTGCAGACTAAGTTCATTTATATTTTTTACGAACAATAATTTATCAATACATATGTGCAGAGAGTAACTAGTTAAATTTAAACTAACTTAATACCGAAATTTTTTTACTAAATTTCAAATGTACTTTTTCCGTTAAATAATTTTAATTAACTTCTTTAAAATTAAGAATAGAATTTCTAATAATTTTAAATAAACTGGATCGTATGCCTAAATATTGAAACAATTATACATTAGAATTGTTCTAAAACTAAATAAATTTAATATATTTCGCAAATTATAAACCCGCTTAACCACATAAATCAGTAACAATAAATAAAGTACAGTTAACGATTAATTTTTAAATTTAAATAAATGACAAAATTTTAACTGAAACGTACTACAATTCATTGAAATATCCACCTAGCCGTTTAACAAATAATTTCCTAGAAAAATATATGGAAATGTAAAAAATGAATTAAATATATAATTACTTGATTTATATGAAAAAAATTGGCCGGTGAACTTCTAGCTGGAGAACTACTGTAAGTCTACAAAGTAAAAACACCAACTTACATAATTATATTAAATTATTCCTAAAATAAACAGAATTAATTTTTATTATTTCAATGTTCAAAAAATATTTCTCTTATGTATAAAATGAACTACTATCATGCATTAAAAGCCTTGATCTTGCAGTAATTATCTATTTGTACACTTTTGTTGTACAGAAATAAGTACAGTTCAAAACAATTACAGTAGACTTGCGGTTAGCTGGATTCCGTATTATCCGGATCGATTTTCAAAAAAACAAGAAAAAAACAAAGCGCTTTTATAAAATTCACAGCTATATGCAGTACGTATCTGAATATTTGTTTGTATTCGCTGCAAATGAAGATGCTGTCTGTGGCCATAATGTACTGTGACTCATAGTGATTGTAATATGAGGACTGTTAGGTTGCTTTAAAATCAGTTGATATGCTTGATGTTATCAGTTGGTTATCTGAGGGATGGGAAGAGATTAGTTCTATAGCACTAATACGATTATGGAAAATATTATTAGATCATAAAGTCAGTTATAAATGGGCTGAAATTGACAAACAATGCGATTTGGACAGTTTAAAAGACGAGGAGCTTGTTTCTTCTAATAAAAAATATTCCAGGATGTGAAATGGGTAATACGGTTGATGTTATAGAATGGATGGGCTGCGACGAGATCAAAGAAACAGCAGATGAGGATACTGTAACTATGGTACTTAAAGAGGATCCAGTTGAAGAAAATATGGATAACGAATCCCTTCAAAGTGTTATACCACACGATGAAGGACTCAAGGTGATCAAAGTAGCGTTAGAGTACAATTTGTTTACGCAAGTGGCGAGATATATCGGCAAGGAAGAGAATGCAGCGAAAGACACAGACCTTAATCACAGACTTCTTTAAAAACTAGTTAATGTACCGTAAGTTAATTTTCATGTTTAATTTTTTATAGGATAAGTTAATTTTCATTTTTTCATTTAATTTGCAGTATTTAATCTTGAACTCCGGCGTATCCGGATTTTTTGTTATCCGGACCGGCTGACCGCCCAATTAGTCGGGATAACCACGAGTCGACTGTATATATGTAACGTAGGACTAAACATAACTACAGTTAAAACTGATTGTAATCGCTTGTTACCGCGATACAAATGTAGTTCATGTATATAAGCTACGACTTGTGGTTTGCCAGTGCCTTCAATGCGACTATTAATGATTATTAATTTTAATCATTTTTATACTTCGCCGTTAATTCTCAAAATCAAGACCCACATTTGGTAGTACAATCGTTCTAGCAACATGGTTATCGTGACGAAATCAACGATTACAAAATAATTAAAAAAAAAATTATCTGGAATTTAAATAACCTGTACTGATAGAGTTTCTCCATTCTGTAACTTCTTATACCGAACAATTGGTTCATCCAAACTTGTATGTTTAATACAGTTATTTACATAGTACCTATAAAAAACAATTTTTTTTTTCAAAAAATCGAAAACAAATTACCACCCGTTAAATAGGATTTGCAACATCTTTTCTCAAACATTAAAATGTTTACATTAGTTTGGAAAAATTTCTGTGTTATTACCTTTTGCCAGTTTTAAAATCATATTTTGTATCCCAACCACTAGGAAGAGATATATTTTCAGAAAAATCAAACATAATTTATTAATAAATAATTAACTAAAATAAATTACAAAAACTATATGCAAAAACATTGAAGAGAAAATTAAACTCGACAGTACATAAATATTTGAAAAAGTAGACATAATATCGAAGGAATAATTTTAAACCATTCTTGAAGATCTATGGGTTATTTTTAACGATACGAAATAAAAATGTATATTAAGTTAGTTGAAATAATTTAAATAAATATTATAAATATTGTAAATTATTATAGAAATACTTCTTAAATAATAATATTCGTATTTATTAATTATTATTAAGTACGAAGAAATATTAATTTATTCGTTCATTATATCGTTCTGTGGTGCGCTACTACCGCTTATAACGGGAGTTGTTAGTACTAAAAATGTTACTAATTTCATACTCAATTCTTGATCCGATTTAGTATCTCTTTCTACTCAAAAAATTTAATTTTAGACATGGCGTCTTAAATGATAGACGAATATGTTAATAAAAATTAAATTTTATAGTACGAATTGTTTAATGTCAGAAAGGAACCGACAAAATATATGAATCTATGCATTGATGGTGATGCATGCTAGGAAACTTCCACGATTGAATGATGGGTACGTTAGTTTAAGAAAATTTCAAATTATTACTTTTTGTTTTATTATTTTTAAATACGTATTATTTATCTACTTATATGTGCTTTTTTTGTTACAGGTACTACGATAGACATCAAGGGCACTCATATCAAAATCAGGTATATTTGCGTAATGTATAATAATTTATGTTTATATTTGTTGTGTATAGTTTTGTTGAACAGTTGGTGTTTATGATTTTCAAATTTTATAATTTCCGTGTTGTACATTAACTCAGTAAAATGTAAAATAATTGATTGAAGTTTACTTTTGTTTTACATTTTATAAATATATACATATATGTATATATATATACATGTACATACATATAGATGTATATATATATATGTGTGTGTATATATATTTGTATACATACCGATAAAATTTTATACATTACTTTTGTTCATGTTATATTTTAAAGAGTTTTACAGGAACAAATCGAAAAAAACTTTTAAAATGTTACCGGTCAATTATGCATTATTTTGTATATAAATATATATACAATTAAGATTCGCATAAACTGAAAGTATACCTTTTCCAACTAAAATATACTTTAATACCGAAAAATTACACGACATTATTTCGAAATGTTTCGTAGTGAAATATTTTTATTACATCTATAATGTATTTTGTCTGTAATTTAAATTTTATTTACCGGATAACATTCATTTTGAGTTTCATCGCTTTATGTAACGACATATTTTACCCAATATTGAATTTATAAAAATAAATATTGCTTAAATAGCGAATACATAAATTTTGTGAAAATCAAATGTAAATATAATATACATTAAACCGGAATTATTAAAAAATAATTGAAGCGCAATGTACTTGAAGATGTTTTAAAATGTTTTATTTTAATAAATACGTAAAATCAGTAACATTTGTTATAATATATATGTAATGTAAATAAGTATGTGTTAATTATTTTTTTCTTGTATGGTTAATTTATATCGAATTTGTAGTATTAATATTTTTAACGTATTTATTTTGGTAATATAAACTTGTTTTACAAATTTAATAAAAAACATTTATGGGCTCGTTATTAATTTTCTTTTGTAACAACCTAATCTTTAACAATTGTGTATTATGTTTTTTTGTTTGAATATAAATAATACTACTGCATTACTAGCTAGTTTGTAATCTTAATTTTTATTGTGACCAAAATCATAGACCAAATGAATTTTTTTGTTCTTACTTTGGTACTGTCATCATATCTTTTGAAATTATTTAAATTACAATTTCCGACGCAGTACTTATTGTCGTATATTCACGTAATTTAAACAATTTTTTCTTCTTTTTCTTCTCATATATATATATATATATATGTATGAATGTGGTGTATGCATAATTTTAATTTTTAAAGTTTACTACTTTTAAATTTATGTTATAAAAAAAGAATAGTAGTTATATAATTTAATATTTGATTTGAAATTTGTTATATTGATTTAAGTTGCTTTGATATAAATTTTTAACATAGCAAAGTAAATTATAAACCCGTGAATATTTTCAATAATTACTACAGGGATCTGTGTATATATATATATATATATATGTATACGAAGTTTAATAGTTATTTAAAGATTCACAACAAAAAATTAGTATGATATGACCTTATTATACGAAAGAAATTAAATTCAAATGTTACTTGTTCATTCATTTTTAACAACAGAGTGTATTCATTATTTCATATCCTGCAACATTCTTAGCACAAATCTGGTATTTTTAAACAATTTATTATTGAAGTATAAAACTTATAAAATAAAAAAAAATCGTTTCTTCTAAGCGTTTCTTGAATATGATGTCGTATAGAAATTTTTACTTTATTAATTTTAAATGTTTAATAATCAAAAAATTATAATTTGATGTATAATTTGTTTGAACAGAATTCTAGGCATAATTCTTCCAAAAACAATTATTCTAATCGGTATAACCATGATAGATCTTCAAGATGTAATTCCAATGGTCGATTTGATAGTCCAGAGGAGCTTAGTCCGCCACGAAATCGTTCGTACTCCAGTAAATCATCATATACACAAAGATACGAAAACGATAAAGATAGATACGATAAAGAACGAGATAGATATGACAGAGAAAGAGACAGATCCAGCCGTTATGACAGAGATCGCGAAAAAGATAGCAGGTATGAACGCGATAGGGATACGAAATATGATCGGGACAGAGAATTTAAATACGATCGGGAAAGAGACACTAAATACGAAAAAGAAAGAGAATATAAATATGAAAAGGAGAAGGACATCAGATATCGCAGTTCAAAAGAAAAATATTATTCTGGTAATAATATTACTTTATTTTGATTTTAAATAATTTATTTAATTACTAGAATAATGCGTTATACATTTAAAATTAACATATTGTATCGCGTTATTATATTATTCTTTTGCCTAACTAAATCGAAGTACTCGTTTATTTGTAATTAAAATAACTTAATTCATATAAATTCTGTCGTATTGTATATATTTAAACAACATTCGAATTTTTCAACACATCTGTAAACAATGGTATACATCATAAATAAATCAATTTTTCTCGAAGAAAATTTGAATTTAATTATTAAGTTTATTTAAACTTCATTAATTTGAATGGTAGTCTGCTTTGTGAATTTAATTTAAATCTGGGTCGAATTTCCATTTTGGGAATAATTAAAGAAAAGTTATTTAGTGTAAAAATTTGAGGAAAGTGGTTATAATGTTTCGTCGAAATTTAATGAAAATTCTTTGAACGTGTTTTAGATATGCATGAAAACTGTTGAAACAAATTTTGTGATCATGAATAGGAGCGAAAGATGTTTAAAATTTTTATTTCATGCTATGATTTTTTTTTATATATTTAAGAAACATTTTACTTTAAGCTGTGTTGAATCATTGATAACAGAGGAAATTGATAAGGAAAATAAAAAATTTGAAAAGAAGACAAAAAAAAACTAGGAGACAATTTTACAGTGGTTTAATATTTTCTAGATGTGGTAAATTTGCGTTCATATGGTAAATAAATGTCCATTTCGAGAGTTAGGTACGCTGACTGAAAGCAGTTAATTAATTGTAAATTAATTTAAATATCGTAATTTTCACTAAAATATATATGTATTAATAAACACAGCCACAAATCGGGACTAAAGTTAGTGATTAATTATCGTTATTAAATGTACCTAACATTAAACCCATTAACATGCAATTGTGAATATTTTTCTTAATATTTAGTAAGTTATTTCAGTGAAATAATTATTTACTTTTATTTTTAAAAGTTTTTAACGATTGATTTGTAGACACTTTTTTAAACAAATTATACATTGTGTAATGTTTAAACTTTTTTTTTGTAATAGAAATCATTTCTAAAAACCTATGTACAGGCACGTAAATATAATTTATAATAGAAAGAATGTAAAGAACTATTGCTTATTGAAGTACTGATTGAATTTTCTTATTTTAGAATATGAAAAATCCCCTAAGGATAAGCGTTCGGTGAATAAAGACAGTAAAGATTACAATCATCAAAATCATAGCGATAGAAATTTAGCCGAGGTAAATTTTTATTTATGGATATTAGTAAAACTTAATTTTATTTTTTTTTATTTTATTTATTTTTTTTATTTATTTATTTTTTTTTTGCAAAATGTTTAGTTGCTACAACTTTTACGGGTGGGATTATAATCTAGTTCTTCAAACACTAAGGTAAACAACTTTTGTATTTAAGCGCATCGATTTCGTATAGTTTAGCTGTTTGCGATTAGTCAGAGTGATTGATATTTTTTTTAAGAAAATAAACAAATTATAATAGTTACTGTTTTTTTATTTATACAATAACAACAGTAACGAATACAACTCTTGATGGAACCGTAGTGAGCTTAAACGTGTACCGTTTTCATTACGACGTTTGTGGTGCTTGTATAAATAAACGGTTCATCATTATTATAATTTGTTCTTTTTCTTCGAAAAAATGTATCAGCGCGAGATAAACAGTTCTTTTTTTTTTTGACAAGAGATCGTTTTTTTCTTCAGAAACTGAAAATGTCAAATATATCTGTGCCTGGTGGAATAGTCCCTGTATCGCCGACTACACCTCCAACACCAGTAGCACCGAAACCCGTTTCTGCACCATTGCCGGATGTTTCGACACCTGTAACATCAACGGTTGCACAATCTTTTAATACTACGTCTAACGTCGTAGTCTCCTCGGTACAGTCTATAACGCCTCCGGCAGTGGTATCTTCCGTTAATGCGCCAGTTCCTTTACCTATAAATAACAACACGAAGAATAGCATCGCTATCGTTCCTTCGATCAGTTCGCTAGTGAGTAATAGCGTACCGATTTCTTCTGGTACCGTGAGTTGTTCAACTAATATTGCAGCGACGAAAGAATCTGCTATACCGAAAAAGCTTACAAATGACCATTCTGTGAGTATAACAACAACTTTGATTTATACGAGGTGTGGCTATTTAATAATGGATGTTCGATCGGTGGTGCACATGGTATCTCATGTTCACGGCTAATATTGACTAACATAATTAACTGTCGTTCGTGCGTGTTTTTTTTTCCTTAAATACTAATACAGATTTTTTTTTCGTGGTAAGTATTCCCGGATGGAATTAATTGATTAACGCAGTTTGTTATGACTACTTCGTATATCTAACTTTTGCCGGCTCTAAAAGTTTGTTTGACAGAATAACAACTCTGGAAGTTTCATTTAAAAATTTAACATTCTTCGGTGTAGAGTTTTCGTGCAAATCTAACAAAACATATTAAGAAATTTGAAGTTGTAACTTTTAATTACAAGTAATAGTGGAAATACAAACGTTAAAATTATCGACATTTTAATTTGAAAAAAATTTCCTTAACATCTTTCCAGTTGTAAAATTTTGCATTTATAGTTTGTCTTTTATTACTTTTAACTTTCTTATTTGGAAGGACGGAATAATTTTATAGAGAAAAAGATACTAGGGAGATAGTAAAATTGTTTAATAAAATATAAATATGGAAAAGGGCGGCGTTTTGTTTGTTTATATGCTTTTTTTCTTCCCTCTCTTTAGGATGCCAACCAAAGGACAACTAAGAATAATAAGAAGGGCAAAGAAAAAATCTAATTAAAAGTAGAAGAAAGTGTTAAAATAACATTTATTTCAGAAAGCAAAAAAAGTATAAGAAACATGCTAAAATACAGAAAGATTGAGAATCAAAAACTTGTAAGTAAAAAAAAAAATATTCAAAGAATAAAAGAAAAGAAAAATGTGTGGCGTGCATTAAAATACTTTCCAAAGAAATTACGTACTATTGAGAAAATTGAGTGAAATAATAGCGCGAAAGATTGAATAAGATTCATTAGTAAAATGGAATATAATGAAATTTCAAAACATTCAAAGTGAGGAAAAGCTGGATACGCAAAATCTTTACTCCTCTTGGAACTATAAATAAAAGTAATAGATAACCAAAGAAATGAGGGTTTAGATAAAGTTTAACGTGCGAAGTTAGGAAAATAAAAGATTTAAAAATCCGAAAATGAAGGTAATCTTTTGTTTATATATGACTCAAAGAAAATATGAAACAAAAATGCGAGAAGAAATAAGAATCTTTCGAGGAGAAAAACACTAGTTGTTTAAAATAAACATATAGAAAAAATAAGTTTCAATAAGATGAAACAGAAAGACGTAGAAAGCGATCATATCCAGAGAAAGGAGTGTCTTAAAGATTTTTTAAAAACTATAATATAGCGTCCATTCTTGTTAAATCGAAAAACCATGCAATACGAAGAAGGTAGAACTGTAAACTTAATTACTTACGTTACAAGAAGCTGTTGAAAGTTTTAAATTCCGAATTGTTAAAATTGGAAAAATAAAAGAAAATAAATAGTTTTATTTATTTATTTTTTTTTAAGATGGAAAATAAAACTAGTACGATAGGATTAGTGAAAATCTGAAGGGGCCCGAAGAATAAAAAGTCGTTGGAACTGTGTTTAAACACATAGAAAGAAGCGTAATCGATAGAGGTATGCAGAAAAGTTGCGGATATTCTAAAATTAAAAATAGAAACTGATGAATGGTAACACAAAGTCACACTGAAGATAGAAAGTATATATATATATGGACAGGGGATTAAAGAAATTGAAAGGAAAATCGTTGTTTCCAACGCGATGAAAAAGTTGATAAAGAGCATGTATACGCTGAAGTAACTAGATGAGTTATTACGAAACAAACAAAAAATATACATATTTTATGCGAAAACAAAAAGTATAATCCAGAGGCAAAAAAATGCACGTTGTCGGTGACGTTTAATGAAAAAAAACATACTAGTCGATGAGACGAACTAAGGATTTTACGGAGTATCATGTTTCAAGTATATTTCTACGGTGTGTGGGATCCGGAGAGAAGAAAAGAAGTATGACATAAAACCTTTTGAAATATGTAGCGTGAAGATTAAGAAGATGATTTCAAAATTCAGTGATCCGAGGAGAACGTAGAAAGGCAGCCGGTAATCGCTGGAAGTAATTAAAGCGTAGAAAAGAAATTGAACGGATTATTTATTGGAATGATAATATGGCGCTGGGAGAGAATAGGAAAGATAGAAGAAAGGTAAATCTGACAGGCGACATAGAGAAGAGTGAAACATAATTTGAAAAGGAAATGAAAAATAGAAAAGATCAGAAACCAAATTTGTCACGCCACAATCTACTAGTTCACATGATTTTAAAAACTATTCTTGGTTTCATTTTTGACTTTCCTGCTTCCAAGTTCTCGGCGTTACTTTATTTATTTTATTTTTATTTTTTTTTGCTTTTGGGTTAGTAGACTACAATTGGTAATAAAAATGTAAAATTTATATTCAAAATTTTAGCGGTATTTTCTCAGATGCACAGTGAAAAATATTAATTGATCAAAAGTAAATTTTAAATTACTATACGAAGTTGGAATTTATTGTGGTGGAATCACTCCATCCAGCCTGAGTCATATTTTAAAAGGTGACAATGATAAGTTATAGATTTGAGGTTTTTTTCATTTTGATTAGGAAAGACAATTTTTTAAAATATAATTTCGCCATGAAAAGTTACAAATTTTTTATTTATTTCATACTTTTTATTCGTAATTCATTTTTACTGATTTTTTTTTTTTCGTTTATTAAATTTTGTTTGGTATTGTTTAAATATATCTATGTTTATGTAGCACATTTTGGATGATTAAAAGTTTTTCAGATCATCGAAAGTAATTTAAGATCTTCATTGCAATGATGAACTATTTTTAATATTATTTCTTAGCATGATTCGGGGTCATATTTTATGTATTACTGTGTTAACTTGTATTTTAAATTCATGTAATATTATAACAAATTATGCATGGGTGATTTTAGTGACATTGATTTCTTAATGCTTGCTTTACACTCCAGAATTAACGTTTTAGTTCTGTTCTGCTTAAATGTTCCGTTAATTTTATTTCATAAAAATTTCACATATCACCTGCTAATGTAATTTCTGGGTTCAATACACTAAGATTTCGTTACCTTTAGAATTTCTTTTGCTTTCTTAGTATTTTGTAAATTGTATATTAACCATTTTTCGTTGTTACAAAATTTAGGAACCAATGATTAGAGAAAAACGCGATGAAAATAATCGTTTGATAAGAGTCGGTGAGTGGTCGGAACATTTGAGTAATACGACCGGAAGGTATTATTACTTTCACATTCGTACGAAGGAATGTCAGTGGCATAAACCTCTCGAATGGCTGGAGAGAGAAGCCTTTTATCAATCTCAGACGGCGAATTCGGTTAAACAAGGTATAAATGATTGCCATATATTTATATATTTTTTTTTCTTATTGCGTTTATTCTTCATTTAATTGTATTGTAATGCTTTTAATTTATACTACTTTTAAAGACTGTATTGATTCCTACATTAAATGATAGTTTATATCTTACGGCGCTGTTGTTCGTACTGGAGTACTTCATATCATATGCATAATGGGTACATGTTTATTTTTAGGACAAATTGAAAACTGGATTCCGCTCGTGTCCCTATTTAAATAAGGAACATATAGTTTCATATTTTAGTTTTAAAATGAATAATTGAACATTAAGGTCAAAAATTTCGAAGAGCTCTTCTTTGATATTATCATAGTGAAGGCAGTTTATTCTCTGATCATATACTAGTGGAGAATGTATACTTGTTTGTTGCCTTAAATATTGAAAAATTTTTTGAATTAGGAAGGTATCTGTTAGTATTTTTTATGGTCACAGTTCTACTTAAGTCTTAAATTAACATTAAATGAAAATATCTTAAAATTAAATATGCAATACGTAAGATGATAAAAACAAGCACGTTTTCATTCAAAACGTGCAATTAAAAAGATTTGTATTATATTCGAAATAATTTGAAAATTCTTTGAATATCATAGTCTTATTTTACGAAACTTAGCTAATCGCTTATAACCGTGAATTAATTAAATAGGCAGTGTGACGCAGAGACCGTAATGTTAGAAATTAAAGATGTATCTGTCTGCTATTTACTTTTAAAATGTAATTTATTTTGTAGCTATTGCAATTATTATACTTATTATATTATGGTTTATTTAATTTTTTGATTTAGAATCTGAAAAACATTCCATTGAGCCTTCTTCAACACTAATTAAGAATAGCAGCAGCAAGCCAGATTCTAAAATACCCATTACCTGTTCATTATTAAGTAAGTTATTGTTTTTACTTTTTCTGAATGTTTTAAAATATGGTGAAAAGTTTGATTTTGTTATTTCATTTTACGATTTGCTTACTTCTTACCGTCTTTCTCAAACCTTTCACCATTCTTTCGTGAGTAAAAAATGCAATTGATACATCTTTTAATATCTTAATGCCGCCATTCCATTTAAAACACTTAAACTTTAGTTAAATGAGAACATCTTAAAATATCCGTAAGATAATTTATCGTAAAAACGGGCAATGTAATGTTTAGTCTGTCAAGCGAAAGAAGTTCGTTCGGGTTTCATTGCCGATCATCGGTGCTGTTCAAAGTAATGTATTAGCAACAGGGAGTGTATTAACACTTGACGCGTATTTCATTATTACTGAAAAAAATGATATAACCATCCCTTCTTATTTTTCTTCCCCCTTTCAGAAGTAATAACCTCGTTTTTGTTCACCTCTGTACGTCCATCCGTTCTTTGTTCCTAACCTGTTTAGATTCAGACATGGACCACGTAGTATTAACATAGCGAGGGTTATATCTGATATGCAATGAACTGATTTAACAGTTTATTATTAAATTCCATTTGCCTTTATACTTTTATATATATATATATAGGGAGGGCCAAAAGAACATTCCGAATTTCAAACGCTCGTCAAAATCATACACTATGAGTTAGCGTGGCGATTGCAACGCCATCTAGCGCTAAATAATATGCCGTTTAATATAAATATAGTTGGTTAGTACTCATGATGTCGTGGACGCGTAAACAACGCTCTTTCGTTGTCGAGTACTTTGTGAAAAACGGTGAAAGTGTAATCGCGGTACAACGCGCGTTTAAAAAACAATTTGATTTAAAACGTCATGACAATTCCCCCGACCGTAAAAGTATCCTCAAATGGGTAAAAAACTTCCGAGAATACGGTAGTGTGGTGGCGGTCAACCATCAAGGTCGCCGTCGATCGTCTAGAACCCCGACAAACATCGAAAAAGTGCGCGAAGTCCGCGCAGATCCGTTCGTCGCCAGGCTTCCGCCTTGAAAATTCCCCGTACTTCACTCAGAAGAATAATTCGAAACGACCTCAATATGCACCCATACAAGATACAACTAACCCAAGAATTGATACCAACAGATAAGCCAAGAAGGTTAGAATTTTGTAATAAATTTTTGGATTTGCTGGAGGAAGAAGACGTCGATTTGGATTATGTTTTTTTTAGCGACGAGGCGCATTTCGATTTAAATGGTAACGTTAATAAACAAAACATGCGGTATTATGCTACTGAGAACCCTCGAATCGTTCACCCGGTACCCTTGCACTCCCCTCGTATCACGGTATGGTGCGCAGTCAGTGCGAAAGCGATAATCGGTCCCTACTTCTTCGAGGAGGACGGAGCGAATGTTACTGTGAACGGCGACCGCTACATCCAAATGTTAAACGAGTTTTTTCTACCCGGAGCTCAGACGGAAGAGGATTGCATTATCTAAAACGTGGTTTCAACAAGACGGGGCCACACCACATATTCGTAACGATGTTTTGCGGTTATTAAGAGAGAAGTTTCAGGACCGCTTGATTTCGCGAAACTGTGAGCTGTTTTGGCCGCCGCGCAGTCCGGATTTAACACCGACAGATTTTTACCTATGGGGTTACTTGAAAAGCAAGGTGTACGAGGGTAAACCAGCAACAACCGACGAGATGAAATTGGCCATTCAGAAGGAAATTGCGGCGATTAAAAAACCAACTCTTAAAAAAGTAATGCATAATTTTGAGGAAAGATTGCAACAATGTAAAAATCAAAATGGTGACTATTCATACGGAGTATTGTTCAAAACTAATAGTGTACAATAAATGGCGTTCTTTTTGAAGTATTTCAACGTTTGTTTTATTTCCGTAAGTATATTAGTCTTTATTTGACGAGCATTTAAAATTCGGGATGTTCTTTTGGCCCACCCTGTATATATATTCGATGAATGGAAATGTATATATAAATGATTAATTACACAGCTCAACACACATTTTGGTGCCTTCTGTTTTTGAACTATTTCTAAGTAATTTTTGGGTGTAGAATCGAAAACAACTGTTAGACTTAGTCTATCAGATCTAATTTTTGAGATACACTAATTGACCTCTTTTAGAACAAAATCATTTTTTTGTTAACTCATACATTTCGTGTTATAAATATTAGTATTTATTACAAGGCCCCATTAAAAACAATGAATACAGTAAGGAATTTATTTCACAAAGTAGATAAACATAACATTCATGGCTTATCACTTAAAAATTTTCTTTTATACGACTTTCTAGCAGTTTAGTATAACATTCTTACTGCAGACTACAACAGTAGACGGCCAGCATATGGGTATCCCATCTTTCTTGATACCTTTCTTTCATCTTTCTAATGTCCTGATGAAAACTTTCCCCCTGTTCTTCATTATAATCACCTAGGTTTTGTGGGAATCGATCTAAGTAGTTGTGAAGGTAGTGAAGTTTTATGCTTATATTACAGCTGAGAATATTAAAGTTAGAAAATATATTTTCTACTAATTTTGCGTAATTTTCTGCTTCATGATTGCTAAGAAAATTGTGTACAACTTCAACAAATAAACACCACGCATTAGATTCAATCTCGCTCGTTGATGCGGTAAATTGTGGATCTTTTATAAGCTGTCTTATCCGAGGGTCATTAAATATACCTGCTTTCAGTTTTTCCATGCTAATCCCAGGAAATTATGTATTAAGTAGCCAAAGCAAAGTCCATTTCGGTTTAACGCCTTTACAAATTGCTTCAAAAGTCCTAACGTGATATGCAAAGGTGGAAGTATGACTTTCTCTCTTGCAACTAAAGGTTCGTTGAATACATTTTGTTTTCCGCGAATCATGACGTTTCTTAGGGGGGTCAATTTTTGCTAACCCAATGCTGATCCTTAGCTCTACTATCCTGAAGACATAAAAAACAAGGATATTTTGTGTTTCCACTTTGCTGTCTAAGGAGGACGTTTACCATTTTTAAATCGATACAAATCACCCACTGTTCTCATATTTAATTTTTTTCAGGACTAGTGATATTGTTTTGTATTCCTCTTTCAGAATGGAAGCTCCATATTTTTTACAGTTGTTCAAAAGAACATATTTTAAACTACATTTTTAACTATCAATAAAAAAAAACGTCATTCGTCCGATGTGTATTCTGATAAATCCATTGCTTCTAAGAGTCTTTTTATATCATTACATAATACCAGGCTATTTTCTTGAAAGAAAAAGAGTAACAGATGCGTTTTTTTTTTTACGATAAAATGTAATGTTAGTACCCGGTTTAAGCAGATTCTTTTCTTTTAATCTGAAGGCAAGTAATTCTAAAGACTTCTTTGAGAGATTCAAGTCTCAGTTCTTGTTGATTGAAACGTCGAGGCTTGTCTGATTCCGTTTTTTGAGAATTTAGGTAGACTATTAAATAATGGAATGGGTATTTCATCTGAGTACGGTACTGGCCTCCTTGCTAGATTAAGATCGGGATATGTCCATTTGTGTCTATTGTTCCGATTAATGCCATTGATATTTATCATACAAAAATAACAGTCATCATAATGGTTCTTCGATTCCCTCCAAACTTTGCAACTTCTCATTCCAATTGTCCACTGTCGCAAATGTTCAACGCATGTTTTACACACTAAGTGTGGAGCCCAAGCTTTATTTTAGTTTCCCAAATGAACGCTGAAATAAGCAAGATAATACCATTCCACCAAGGCAGAAATAAGTTTTCTGCTTTCTTTTAAAGTGTATTCTCCATACACAAAAAAAAAGTCGGGGTGATTCACACAGCTACGTCTGCTTGTGGATGCCATGATTTTAATTAATCCTTTTTTGACTACAAAACGCCGAAAACAAAAACAAACTGAAAGCACAACTGCAATTACACAAACTTAATCGTAAACTGAACCAGATACAGTAGTGGCAGATTCCGGGTAATATATATCAGCGTGTATGAAAGAGTGGGGGGTAGGCAGGTATAAAAGGTCTAAGTTGTAGGGTTATCGGCAATAAATCTATTAACCTGTATCTCGAAAACTAGAGCTGCTACAAAAAAATCTAGATATTTTTAAATTTAGCACATCAAATATATCCAAAATCAGTTCTAAATTTTCTGGCACCAAAAAAAAAAAAAAAATGTGCCCGTGTTATATGTCTGTTAATTTTTCTTTATCGCCTGCACCTCAACCATTATTTTAAATCTTTTTTAATTTAATTTTTGTCGATTTTGTTCTCGCTGCTTTGTCTTATTCTTATCTCATATTTGGCATTGATTAAGCTCTTTTGTTTGCGAGCTTCCGATTTTTGAAGACGCTGCGATATTCGTATATTCTGCTGTTATTTAAATATTTTAATTATGGGGGGAGAATCGTTATTGCATAATGAAGAAATTTACACCTTGTAAACATTGTCATCGGTAAGTAAATAGTTCTTGATTGCTGTACAAATTGTGAATAGATGCATATTATCCGAAAATAAGTATTTTTAAATTAACCGCCGCATATACACTGACTGTGAAAATCGCACTGTTGCTCAGCTATTTCTTGTAGTTATACAATTTATGGTCGAAACTTTTCTGTGGAAATCGCTGATTAATTGTAAAAATCGCATCGAAATTCGTGCAATAATTTTTTTAATTAACTCATACAAGTAAAAGAACTTTTTCGTTTTTTTTTTTGTTTTTGTTTTCCGCAGCTTATTTATAAGTTGAACCCGCCTTTATAGTAGGTTTTTTTTTCATTTTGATGTAAAATAAGTAAAAAATGCTTAAAATTGTTTTGGGGTGTATCTTTAGAGGAAAGATGATTACCTTTTTTCTTTGAAAAGACAAACGTACTTTTTTTTCTTTATTTACGGTTGATTTTACTAAAATCATCACCACCTAGCTTTTCCGAATGCAAAGTCTAAACTGGATCAGTAATTTTGGAACACAAAAGTAATCCCCATTTTTTTTTCATCTTCATTGATTTTCTGTGATATTTATATATTTCTTATTTCCCGATAAAACCTAGGAAGTCCTTTCTTAATCTTATTTCTCGTCCTTGTTCTCATTCTGTTACCTCTGAACTTTAATATTCAGCATCCATCACGCTTTTTTCAATGTAACCAAACATTGAAAGTGTGTGCGGTGTTAAGTTTTCATTGTTAACTTACAGCTTGTGAATTTACTGGAGTGTTTCTTGTTCCGTTATTTAAATATTCAGGTTATTAAAAAGTTTCTAAAAATCGTAATATCGTAGTGAATTTTATAACTTGCTAAACACCAGCCCTAACGTAAGAATATGCCTATTGATAAATAAAGCCTATCTCATCAGGAAATAAGTATTTTTAAATTTGTTTCAGTTTGTCGCAAAAAAAAAAAAAAAAAAAAAGGGTTTTATATAATAGCTTTAAAAATATTTATTTCCAGATTGCCAACACGAAAAAAAAAAACGTTTCTATTACTGTCCGGAATTGAAAATATATTAGTAAAAAAGCTGGCTTGCATTTAAGCCAGAACAAGTGTTTAATCATCGATAGAGGAATTCGAATATAACTACTAGATCTTATGAAATACGAAAGTAAAAGATAAAGAGCATATATAACTAAAAAAGGAGTGGTTCACACAAAGCAATACGTAGACAGCTAGCGCAAACCAATGAAGGGCTAAGAAAACTAACTCGTATATGAAAATATCATAAGATAATAAAAATAACTGAACTTAGAATCTTAAGAATCGTGTTTTTTAGGGACATTATTACGGTCAGAAACCTATACAATTAATATATTAATCGAAAAGAAGATACAGGCGTTCGAAATAAAAAGCTACCGGAAAATTATAAGAATTCCACGGATAGTCTGTGAAATAAACGAATCGGTTTTATGTGAACACTTCCAATCAAAACCAAATAGCGTCTCTTAACATTGATCAAAAACGGTATATATTGACATACTTAGATCATACAATAAGCACTAACAGGATAGAAAAAATTATTCACGGAACAGCGAATAATTAAAAATTAACTCAGGGTGACCATCAAACCGAGAATACCAGGAATAAATCGGGGAAAAAGTAAAAACGGCCAAAAACGATATTTTTAATAACAAAAATAACATTTGAAGCGAAAAATAAATGCAATTTTTAATGTACTTTACTCAAAATAAATTATGAAGTTTTGTTTTATTCATATAAAATATGCTGCGGCGGTCAAATATTGCCAATAGTAACAGAAAAATGACATTCTTCTTTTTGTATAATTCTAGTAATTAGGAAATCGGGAGGATTTGGACCAAGAAAATCCGGGAATAAACCGGGAATTTAAAAATTATAATTGAGTGGCCATCATGTAACTGATTCAAATCTTCAGGAACTAATGGAACCAGCAGGAGATCATTGTCTTATATTCAAATTGAATCGGTAATCGCTAAAAGCTAATAAGGTCTCGACGTCTAAATGTACTATCTTAATTAGTAGGTTGCATAGATTGAAAAGTTTGGCAGAAATCAGAGACATTGTTAGTTTAATGTTAAACTGAACCTCTTCAAATTGTATACTTAATGTCGTTGACTATCACTTTATAAATTTACTTCGCGGCGCTTGTTGGAATTCGTACCATCTTCTGAAAATTTTGCACTCAACTACAAATTACCTACTTTCAGTCGCTATAATGAATTTTTCACTGTTAGAGACGAATATTCGTATAATTTTTTTCGTTTTGCAGATACGAAAAAAAAACTTCTTAAAGCACTGAAGTAGGAATTGAAGTTTTAAACTAATTTTTCTTTGCACAAAAAATGTTTGTGGCAAATACGATAAACCATAAAAATCCTACAATTTATCTATCGAACTTTAACAGATCGAGCATTTCTTATTATTTTTAAAGGTAAAAGTGAGCGTGATCTAATTTTTTAATAATTATTATTGTAGATGACGTCCAGTCACAAGATATGGAAATAAGCAGTACCAGCAGTTCACCTTCGGATTCTCGGAATGATGTTCAAGATCCTAGATTAAGCTGCGATGTTAATAATCGCCTTCCTTCTACATCGCCCGTTCAGTTTTGCGGCGGAACGAATTCGTCGGTGCAGGGGCCATCTCCTTCACCATCCCCACAAGTGTTGTTGTCAACAACACCGTCTGCTATCATCAGTCGGACAACTTCAAATGTATGTTTTATTTCAATGATTCTATCTTTGAAAATATTTATATATGAAATAAAATTCTATTATGCGGGATGCCACCCACTTTGCCGGTACAAAACCTCTGGGACAGAATCAAACGTATGGGAGTAACGTAAAGGTCCTTACACAATCGGCTACAGAAAGTCGCTTATGCACAGCATAAAAAGGGCTAATAAATAACTGAAACTGCAACAATAAAGGAGAATAACGTCAATACACTGGAAACAATAATACAGCTCGCTGCTAATGGTTTATGAACAGTTTCCGGCTCTACTCTGCAGAACTGTTTTTTATACTATTCCGTGTGGATCAGCACCCAGTCTTGACGAAAGAAACGAAACTTTATTGAGAGTTGTAAAAAATCACAAAGAGTTTTATGTCATTAATGGCTATTTTTAACAGTGACTGTTGATGACGGTAGTTGTGAAATGTTAAGCCTCTATACGGCAAGCAGTGAAGATTAACTGTGGCTGGATCTCATACAAAAAGTGAGTTCAATATCGTGCCATTAGACGACCGCATTGAAAATGAAAAAAAAGATGAGCTTAACGATTTTTTATTCGCTACAACTTTTGTTCGTGTACCCTTTCCTTATTGTTCATTTCTCTATTTTCAGTTAATTTCGCTTATTATAAATATTAATTTGCTCGTTTATGTTTTATATTTTACTTTCATCCAACACGATTTTTCAGTTGAAGTGATATGTGTTTATATTTTATCGGTTTCAACGGAAACTATAAAAGTAAAATTAGACACGTTTGATGAGATGAAAACTGTCCGATAGTTGTGTTAATATTTTTTAATGTTTATTCCACTAGCGGTTCTCGTGGGTGTATGTTTGGGTATTGATATATCTTCAAATTTAAGCAGTGAATTCTGGTAAAAAAAAATAATAAAAATAAAGAAATAAAATAAATAATTTGCAAATAATTGAAGTTATAAATGAGAAAATTCATTAGCAAAATAATACGAAAAAAATGAAATTTCGAAGAACTAAAGTTATATTTTCTTAAGACTGAAAACGTACAATCCCGGGTCAATTTTCAAAATGTTTTTGCACTTTATTAAAGTATACAACCTATTTCCATGAGTGCAAAATTTCTGATGGGGGCAGTTACTATATGTTAATTAGCGCTTTATCGGAAAAGCCCATTTATTAAATCAGCCAGTATGCTGAAAAACATCATTAAGATGTATAAGTATTTGTATTTCGTACTTTCTTCAAGTATGCCACGGTTTGTACTTATGATTTATCAGAAAAATTTTCATTCATGTTTACGCAGATTAAATTTAGAGCGGAATAGAATATTGGCATATTCGTGTAACATAACTCTAATCGCTTCTTGTCTTTCTTTTTCTTCTTTTGATCAGGAAACGCTTCCTTGTCATATCGTATGTAAATTAACACAAATGTTGTGTCGATTGCACGCATTTTAGTTTTTGTAATTTAGTAAGATGCCTTCTCTCCGTTCTACCCTGCAAATAAATAATATACTTTTTTCTATTACTTTACATTATTACGACTTTGAGACTAGGTCGATTTATTTAACGAATAGAACTCAGTCCTAAAAAAAAATATTTTTAAGTGCTTAAAAATAAATTTGATTGCATGAAGTCATCAGCAAAATCTAATATTTTCTCTTAACAAAGTTTTGTTTTAAAAAAGGAGGAAAATATAAAAAAAAGGAACATTTCACTTAGTGAACTTCGCTTTTAGGCATTATCATCGTCTTTCCTCCGTGACTGTTTTATTATTGCGTTGAAGACACCTAGGTTTTGAGCGCGGAGGAAAAAAATCATACACAATGCTGTGAAGAAAGTAAAAAGAAATTATAATTTCAGCTCCTTAACTGGAACATATCTTAAAAAAACCTACGAATGTGCATCAGTTGAATCTGTGCTCAAGGCTATATTATTTACTTTGGACGTAAAACCATCGCATTGTGTATGGGTAATTCATTTGATCACTATTCACCTAAACTATTTGTTAAATTTTTTTACCTATATAACCGTGCCAAATAAATTTTTCAGTATTTTATCAGATATAATTTCTTGCTTACATACCGTTTTTTCTGTTCCTCTCGACTTTTCTTTTAAGAATTATCGGTCTAATAAACTTGTTATAACTTATTTCTCGCTTATCCTTTCCCTTTTGCTTTTATTATTCTGTTTGGATTTGTGGATAACATTTTATCTATAACATGTAGCGCAAGAATAAGATTACTCATAATGACACTAAATTCATAGTAGTCCTACTATTTAATTTGTTTTATTATTTAACTTTGTAGCTTAATAACGTGATAAATTATTCTATAGTAATAATCAAATCGTACTGATTAAATAAAGCCCATAGAAAAGAGACTGTGTGTGTCAAATCGATTGAAAAAATGAGGTGTTATAAAACTTTCGAGTTCCAACTTGTTAAATCGTCTGTATAATGTTTTGTAATCGAAAAAATACTCAATACAGCTTGTATAAAAGAATCGGTATTAAAAAAATTTAAAAAAATTCTTCATTTCATTTTATTGTTTGTAATTTATATTACAATATTTTCGTTATCAAATACATTAAATAAATTTTTGTTTACACTTGTATTACTATATCAGTAAAATTTAAAAATTTGCGCACCATTTAGCACAATTGAAATTATAGAACTATTGATATTTTCTTTCTTCTATATTACTTAAATAAAAATTTTCAATGAAAAATTCTTTTAAAATGTAGACTTAAGAAATTTTAAATTTCCTTTACCTAAATGTTTAGCATAAATCTAAAATAAATTTACTAATACTTATGAAAAGGAAGTTTTATAGCATCCTACTTCATTTTATTTTAAATTTTTATGAAGTAATACTTTTTCCCATTTAACAAAGATATCTCTCCAACTACATTATTTTATTACTTAATACAAAAATTTTAATTTATCCTTATAATTTATTTTTCAAATATTTAGGAACATTGCGTATTTAAAAGTCAGAATGTATATATTAACTGAGTAATTATATTTATTTTTAAATTAAATAGGCAAAACAGCTTTATTAATTTTCAATTATAGCTTAAAATATTAATACTTAACAATTTCTGCAAATATAGATATTTTTCACTTAAGAATTAACTTGTAAATATTTAATACATTATTATGTAATTTTGCTGTCATCATCTGATTATTGTAATGCTATTTACATATATTGTATGTAATGAAAGTTTCAAGGAAGAACGTAATAGATCAGTTAAAAAGCTATTATATCATCCAAGCTTCAGTATTGCATTTTCAAAAAAATTATTTTTTTGAAAATGTAAATTTTTAACTCACCTAACAATTTCTTATTTAATCATAATAATTTAATTTTTTGAAAATAAAAATTATTAATTAATACATTCACAATATCAGTTTAAAATTAATTCGTTTAAATTAAAACGTAAAAAAGAAAATCAAAAAATTGGAAGAAACAAAAAGTGATTTGAGAAATTAATTTACAAATGTTAAAGATTACATAACGTTATATAAAATAAAATAATTCACAGCATTACTAACTGTTAAAAAACAGAATTTGATTCTGAAATGTCATTATTTCATATAAAAATCAAAAAACTTATTTTAGGAATTTGTAACGGAAAATTTTAGATAATTTTCATTCTAATATTGACATCACAAAATAATACACGAGATAACATGTGAATGACAATTAATGATCACTATTTAAAAAGTATAATTTCTTTGATAAAGGAAGAACATATCTTTCTGTAAATTAATTATCTAAGCTTAAAAAATGTTTAAAATTTATTGGGACAGTTTCTGTTCTACTTGTACTGCTAAACTGTTACCTTTTCATTCACGGTGCTACTCATCTATTTAAGGAGTACTATGATTAATAACATTTAGATTCTCTAAACATCTTAGTTGTACAAGAGGAAGCTACTGAATTTTATTTATGGGAGGTATAATAGTTTTTTTTTCTCAGTAAAAAAGTATGATAATATTCAATTAAACTAAATCTGCTTTTTCCTTTTCATTAAATATACTATTTTTATATAAATCTACTAATAAAATTGAGTTTAAAAATGTTTTTGTCTTCACCTCCAATCTTTTTCAAGTTCGTGCGCATGTGGTTTCCACGACGCAACAACTTAATGACATTGTAAAATGCATTATTCATTTAAATACTTCCTTATCCATTATATTAAGTATCATTTATTTTATTAATTAGAAACCTTTATATATTGTAATAACTTAATAGCCTTGATTTTTGCATTTCTAGTAATTTGCCTTTTCCAAAAATAAGAGAAATCGCTGTTCATATTAAACTAAATTAACAAGATTCTGTTTTTTTAAATTTTATTTGTAAATTATTCTACACAATTAGATGCCAATTTAAGTTTTTTTAACTGAAATTACAAATAAATTGTAATTTTTGGATATAAAACTTTTTATATGTATTGAAACGTATTAGCTTAGTTACGCCCTCAGAGATGTCACCACAGTCTCGAAATTACTGTGGACATAAAATTAAATTATTATTATTATTAATTTTTGATTTTAAATTTTATACTAAACAATTTCCTACACCAATTTTTTCTTAACCGACCAGCCGCTAATGTAAATATTATAAAAATGAAAATGGTACGTATCACTGTTGTCGCCGGTAGCTTCTGAGTCATGGGGGGTGTAATGTACGAACAGCGGGATCCTTTAATGTGGTGTGAAGATTGTTGCTGAAAATTTTCCGTGATGATTCTTATTCGAATCTTCCCCTTTACATTCCACGATTTTTAGAATTCCGTAATAATGTACGGAATCCTAATAAGATGATACACAAATGACAAAAATATCAAATAAAAATCAATAACTCACAAACGGTTTGACTTATAAATTTCAAATTTTTTATATCGAATCGATTGACAAGACTTAGCTACCAGAATATAATTTTATACGCGATTTTTGTTACGATCAGAAGAGAATAAAAAGAACAATTACTCCGAAGAAAGGTAAACAGCAACTGACTAAAAATCTCCATAGGATCTTTTCCATTTCTTCTTTCCTCTTTGCCATGTGACCATCCAAAATTGACCGTACAAGGCGCGCGCTTATCTTTGCGATAGTTCTTGATTGACTATTCACCCCCGACAACAGAACTCCGCACACTCACATTCTCTATCTTGTGTATTTTCCGAGATTTTATATTTTTATTTTATTTATTTACAGCATTTACCATGTAAGGTACATATTACTATATATATATATATATATAAAAGGTTTATTCTAAAAAATTATAATAAGAAGCTTACTAATGGACACTAATAAGTATACCAAGCAATAACTATAAAATTAAGAAACGTTTAATATATATTTAAGAGATGGTTAAATCTTCGATTAATATACTCAACGTCATTTCATTTTTCATATCTTATTATTTAAATCACAACAATAGACAAATGAGAATGTAACAAATTATTAACTAAATGTAAAATCAAATATTTTTTTTGCTTACACATTAGTAATAGTAATCTCCGATCATTTATGGATCAAAGGCTAATAAAATATATTTTTAACTTCTAAAGATTTACACAACACACACACACACACACACACAAAATTAAAATATTCGCTCCTACTAAAAAAAATACTATACAATGTTTTAAGTAAAGAACTGATATTTCAGAAGAGATGCAATCTACTGTTAAAAGCTTTAATAAAAAATAATTGACACAGATAGATTAGTTAAAAATCGTGTTACTTTTATTCAGTATATATTTATAAAATTATGACAAATTACAAAAATGTGGGTCGCCTTGATTTATCGTTTTCTTTTAATTATTCTGTTTTGTATAAAATTCTTCTTTAATTGTCGTTTAATATAAAAATATTAATTTATTAATGCGCTTAATATTAAATTTTTACGAAATAACATATCTATTTAAAAAAAAATATGTGAAAGATGTAAAAACATAATACTAAAAATTTTATATTGACTGCAAACTTATTATTTGTTATACATGTTTTCTATATTCAATAATTTTCGATTATATTTGGTAAACTTTTAATTCTATTTTAATTTTACTCAAATATAACATACCAAATATACTCCTACTTGAAAGAAACAAGCATAAATATTATGCATTCTATCTATTCCATATAATTGTTAATATTATAGTTTCGAATTACTATTTTTTATATTTTTTATCAGATTCTAAATTTTTATTTTAAAATAACTTTATTTGAAATAATTTCTTTCAGTAATGAAGCACATCACGGTATATCATATATTCTTAAAAATTATACTGACATATTTCCTGTTCCGTAACATAAATTATAAAACTTAAACACAAATATCATATGGACATAATGTTAAAGATTTTGTTTTTGTGTACTTGCATATCGAAAGATAAAAAACAGTGTTTTAAATTTATTCTGATTTAAATAAGAACTGTTAAGCAAGCGAAATAAAAAAATGAATGAATGAAATGAGTTATTTTTATTTGTTGGTTCTTTTAATTTTATTTGTTTAAATAGCATTTACTTAAATCAGAATAAATTTAAAATATTCTATATTTATTCATATGTGAATAAACGAAAAAAAAAATAATTTATATTATATCCAGTTTTTTAAATAAGTATAACAAGAAACGAAATAATATGGTGAAGCTTCTTCGTTAATTTCAGATTAAATAGCCTGCTATTTTTCGTTATTCTTTTCCACCTTGGGTGTGTGTGTGTGTATATTCTTAACAACGTAAAATTTTATAAAACGTTTTTCACAACAATTTTTTACTCGAATTTAAAGATTTAAAAAAAAAAAGGCTCATAGAAGCAATATCGCATATTGATTTAATTTTTGCTAAGCAATTCGATATAATTTATATATTTTGGTATTGATTCGATACAACTTTTGTTAAATTAGCCAATTCTTCATTCTAAATTTAACGGCACTTGGTCCTTAAATTATAGAAATTTAAAGATAAATAGATAAAATCTGTTAAAGGACCTCATCATAATCATCAGAAATTTAAATATGAATCACTTGAACAATGCCAGTAAAGGATTTTGTTAAATACTACAAGAAATTTTCTGACCGAATTTGAATGGTAAACTAATTTAAGCACCTAAATTTATAATTCAAACATAATACATAGAACACTAAGACTGATTTATATTTTTTTCTAGACAATTTGGTATTACATATATCAATATATATAACTGTAATTTGAATTAAATAATAATTAAATAGCAATACCATACAAAACGAAATAAGGTGCAGTATGAAACTGAACAAAATTACATTCTACGAATGCTGATACCAATTTTTTTATACAACATACATTATGTACTTCTTCAACTACACAACTTGTTAAAAATACATTAACAAGCTGGATCGCGATGGGCTACTTAAGTTCAGGTTCAGATAATAGGGTTTAAAACATATATACCCTAAAAAACGAAGAGTACCAACTGTACGTTCGAATAATGTTTCATTTGTGAAATACTTATTGTACCAAAATTTATTTTCGGATTATATATATATTGGTAGTAGTGCTAGAGTAAAAGTATAAAGTTTGATTTTGTGTTTGTAAATGTTCTGTTTAACTTAATAAATATGCAACTGTATACATGTTTTATTAACCGGTACTAGAAAAATTGGCGGATCATTGTTCAAAATTAAAATAATATATATTAAGAAATCTAATGTTGACAAAACTGAATACAGGATATTTCCAAGGAAATTAATTTAAGTATGATCTTCACGTTTGAAATCTTATTTAGTAAGTTAAATTTTCGGGCGGAGAAAACAGAATAGCAGTTGTAAACGTTTCCATGAATAACGAATAAATTAAGCTGTTATCAGTTGGGCTCTCACACACGGGAGAAGTGATGGCGTAAATAGCGAAAAAAAGATCACGCAAAAAAAATTTGAACCCCAGGGAAAAGACATGTGAATGTTAAAAATAAAAAATAGAACAAACTTATAGTGTATAAAATTGATTTAAAAAAAGAAAAAAAAACGACACGTATTCTAAATAAAATGGTAAAACAAAATAGGCGAGAAACAAAGTATTGAATAGAATAAATAAATAATAACATTCGACCGCGTTAAAATAAATTAAAGAATATACGTTAAAGTACCTGCAACTTCCGGTTAAAATATATTACGATAAAAAATTAAAAATCTTACCTATTTCTGTTTTAAAAAAAAAGGAATTTACTGGGTTGGGCATTACAAACTATACGCATAATTTAAAAAATGAATATACGAGACTGAAGTATACAATAACCGTTCACGTGATTAACAAAAATCAATATATAAATCAGAGTGAAAGTTTAAGGCGCAATAATACACTTATATTTGCATTAGCTCGCGTCGATGAATTCTTACTTTTTTTTACTTATTATTATTCGTGTCGATCCGAAAGAGATTACAACCTACTAATAAAAGGTTAATGTGAATATTTTTATTTCTATGCTTTCTCGACTTGATTTTTCATATTGTATTCTTATTTCATAATATTAATTTTTACCATAAGTTTCATCCTACAATTAAAAGCGAACATCAAATTACGCCATTTTTCCTTTTTCTTTATAGTCTAAAAATGAGCCACCATCATCCGCTTCTTCGTCCTCCTCCGTACCTTCAACGCCGAACAGGAGGTTATCGCTCACCAATATGAAAATTGATCCACCCGAGTCAACCGCTGAACCAGGTCCACCAACTCCAACACATTCCGAAACGCAAGATGCCAGTAATGTGGATTCTCGTAAAGGTAACATATTTAATTCACTGTTGACATTGATGTGAATACGCCAAGTAAATATATTTGCTTACCCACCACGTAGTTCTACATTAAGAAAACTGATTAGCGATTTACTTTCCGTTAACGAGTGTTACACAAAATTAATCTTTTTCTACATCAAATTAAAGAGAAAAGTGTTAAAACATCATGAAATTTCAAATGTATTCAATGTTTCAAAATGAAGCATTCGAAGGATTACAATCCATCATAATTATGAACAGTTCGTGAACTTTACTGATAATTTTTTCGTAAATTTATTGCAAACGTATGTATTAGTGATTAAAATTATCGATATGCTTTAATGTAAACACCTTACGCATATATCGTGAATATAATAGAATACTAAATATACACGAAGTAAAATATATTATTATAGATGTAAATACGAGAAAGAATTAAACCTGTTTTTGAACAAGGGAAATTAATTTGTGGAAACAGCTATGACTGATGGCGCGCATTAATGCAAAATTTTAAAGGAAAGAATTTTATTTTGAACGTGGTGTTTCGTTTATATAAAATCTGGTTCGAATGCGCTGAAAATAAGTCCATAGTTGATGAGCTGAAAAAATAAAAAGAAAGAAAAAGGAAAATTAGTCATCGGTCATTATAAAATCAATGCGTTCTTAGTGCACAGTCAGACAGGAATAAAAGTTTTTAACAAATAAAGCAACCGTTTCGTTGCATCTGTTTTAATAGTTAAATCCAAACAATTCAGTTTTTTAAAAGTTTTTGATGCGATTCAACAAATGATTATTGCTGCTTAATATCTTTTCTATCGGGAATCCATAATATTCAGATTAACTGAGAAGTCAGAGGCTAGCAGCAGTATCGTTTACTTAATAATTTCATTTTATATTCATGTTTTTTTTTTGTTTTTTTTTTTCTGTCGGTTTACCCGGTAATAAAAAATCTATGCCAATAAAAACAGTAAGAAAACTAACAATTATCTTGTAAATAGTTTAAATTTTTAATTTAGTAATAATAGTTTTCTAATCCGTGTTGGTATCCATAGACAAATAACGTTGTAAACGTTACAGTATGTGTATAATTACGGTAATATTATATTGATTTGTGTTTGTTCATGAAAAAGTGAGAAAAAAGTTTTAATCTTTATAGGGAAAAAAAAAATTAAAATGGTATGATACGAATTTGGCAAAAAAAAAATACTGAAATGGTGTGTAGAAATAAGAAATATATTCGATTTTACTTTAAAATTTACGGAAATGTGGATAGTAGAAATGTGGCTGCGAGAAAAATATAGGTATTAAAAAGTGTAAAAACCATAAAAGAGTGAAAACATAATTTGATTTTCAGATAAAACTAGAGTTATTAGGATTACATCAATGAATATCGAAGTTGATAATTTAACTTGAACTTGACCTGTAACAGTAATAACGTACATCTTCAAAATAAAAGAAGAAACGCTCTCGTGTAGAACTACATACGAGAAGTTGCGTGTTAATTTGCTCGTAAATCGTCTTTTATTATTTATTTTAACTGCAAAATGAAAATATGTTTTTGGTTGAAGGAAATGCAGTTTATATTTCGATTTATTCTGTTAATTAGGCAGTCCAGTTAATAATACGATTAGTTGTTTATCGAATATTACATCATTACCATCGGCCACATCATCTGTGCAAACATCGCATCTAAATATCCAGTTTACACCTAGTCTTAGTCAGTATGTAAGAGAAGATCTCACATCACATATTCGTAATTGGCCTTCCGAAAGTATAGAAAAGCAGGTAATTAATTTTTTGTGTAACCACAATTTTAGAATGTGGGTTTCAATAACTTGACATTTTAATAATTAAAAAAATAAATAAATGAAAAACATTCGTCGTCTATATAAAGATCTTTATGTGCTTTCCTAGCGCAATGTTTGGTTCAACCGTTGTAAGAAGTCGCACTTAACAGTTTCAGGTGGTTTTCTAATAGACATTTAGGGCATATTTTCTAAATTTATATTCGCCTCAGTAATGTAATTGTTTTATATTTCATTTTACTATTATAAGTGCGTTGAAAAAAAGTGACATGATTCATTATCTCAATCAATGCTCATTCCAGTTTTCTTCTTTTTGAGTTGTAAATTCTTTAAAGTGGGATCATTTGTTACCTTCTTTAGTTGTTACTCAAATTTCGTTATTCGTTACTATTACAGTTTATTGTTTATTGTGTATTTTACAGTTTTTTATTTTTATTTCAATATCTGTTGAACTTGGAATTCGTATGTAAAGAATAGTGAGTTACTTCGAACAGTGTTAGAAGAAAAAACCCAATTGGAACGAATAAAGTGCAGCCTAATATATCGGTATTTAATGATATATTCAAATATACGACGATACAGAGATTTCAGTAGTGGAATAAATAGTAATATATAAGATATGAAAGAACATCGGTAGATAGTGTGTCTTGATGGGCGTGAAAAAAAAGCTTCTGAAACTGATTTAGTTAGCGCACCAATTGTGTACCTAACCAAGGATATGCCTTGTTGTCGCCTCGACGAATTATTTATTTTTAACGTAGAGGAAATAGAATAAAAAAATTTCATTAAGCGATACTCGTCAATGTCAGGAGGAATTTTCAATGACGTTTCGCAATATTGGTTCTAAGTACAACTCAGTGAACACTGGAGATTAATAAAATGATCTTCCTTTTCCGAAACAATGCAGTTCAGTTAGCTATCTTCTTTTTTTCCCCAGCAAGTTTTTACAAAGACAGCGATATCCACACGGCATTCCTGCCATGTCCGCAATGAATGCCCGTAGATGCACTGATCTAGGCAGATGTAGAAAGGTAGAATTTTCTTAAGGTCTTTTCCTTAGAAGTTTTCATTTATCCATTACTAAAGGCAATTATCAATGATATTGATATATTCTCTTTGTGCAGTTATAAGGCTAATACACTTCTTCTGAAACTGATTAGAATTATTTGATTTTTAGTCGTTGTGTAAATATAATTCACGTGTGTCACCGACCCGTGTGCATAAGAAATAAGCCTGGAAAAAACTTCTTTATCGCACACAATGCTGCCAAACGTCAAATCTAGTTTCATTTCGGCGCTATAAATAAAATTTCAGCTAACGGCTTGCAGAGAACAGAATCTGTTTCTAAAGCTGAACACGATTATTCCATCGCTGCAGAACTTTATACGTGTGTAACGTCAATGCCCTAGATTGACAAGAGAATATTTGCATATTCATATTCTTGTTTGAGGAAGATTAAGTTATTTATCTGAAGCCAGAGCTAGGTAGTTGCATCAACGTAATGCAGCCAGGTAAAGGGGAAGATTTAAGTTAACCAGTTTATTATTGATACCATCCCGTGATAGTAGTACAACTTCTTTCAATTTATTTGATTACCAAAATTTTTATTTATGGTTTTTAGTTTTTGTCGGTTTGTATTCTAGATATGAGATTGATTTTCACCTGTTTTTTTCATATCTGCTGTCATCGCATTTTTCTGCTTGATTCAACAGGCTCGCTACTTGTAGACTGAGATTGGAATTAGGCATGCAGTTGTAAGATGATCTCTTGTTTGCCTCGCAAGCTATTATACTCCTATCTAGGTCAAATTTTCGCCTTATTTCCCGTGGGACAGTTTATTTCACCATGCAACAGATTATGCAAAAAACGAAGCGCTATCTCCTTCTTCCTCCCCTCCAGACTGTTCATGTTTAATTGTCTAAGTGTTTTTCCGCATTCGAAATGCTCATCACGGAATTTACTAAATCTATACAGTAAGTATTTTATAAAATTTATCTGCTCTCTTTCTATTCTAGCTACTAAATCAGCAGATGCAGGATTTCAAAACAACGAGCCAAATTCTAAGTGCGAACGAACCAAAGCGGAGTATAAGAATAAATATGTTTTAATGTATCTGAAATTCACACTGCTCCGTAACATTAAACCCAGAATTTTCCTCGCGTTATCAATTGTGTTCATTACATGAAATTTAAATGAAAATTTTTCATCTAAAAAAACGCCAAGATTCGTTACACCTGTCTCCTTTTTCAAAAGAAAACCCTCTATATGGTGTAAGACAGAAGTAGGGTAAATTTTGCGAATAAACGAGATAAATTTACATTTAGACGTATTCACCGGTAAGTTATTAGCAGCACTTCAGGATACAAAATTATCTACATCCTTTTGTAATTAGTATCTTCAACATTTCATATTTCTCTGAATAATTTTGCATCATCAGCATATAATAGTATTTTAGAATACTGCACAACATTCGATAAATCATTGATGTACAATAAAAAGAGGAATGAGCCTAAAATAAAGCCCTGTGGCAATCTGGAGGGGCAGAGAAAAGAACAGGACCTGCAATTACCAAATTAGACATATTGATTCCGATTCCGCAAATAACTCTCCATAAGTTTTAATAACCCGGTAGAGAACCCTAATTTGTTTAATTTACGCAACAGACTTGAATAATCTACCCTCTCAAAAGCTTTTTGGAAATCAATGTATACTACGTTCACCTGCAAGGAAATATCTAATACCGCAGAAACAAAATCCGTAAACGTCATTAGGTTAGTTATAACCGATCTACCTTCAACAAACTCATGCTGATCGATGGAAATGCAATGTTTTAGAGGTGTACATAACCTTTTTTAAAGAATAAGTTCAAACATTTTTCGGAATGACCGTAATCTTAGATACCTTCCAAACCTGCGGAAAAATACTAGTGTTAATTATACAGTTAAAGATATGTGAAAGAGGTTTGGCGAATAAATCTTGACAATCCTTAAAAATATATGGCGGTACGTTGTCGGAGCCTAAAGTACATTTAGGCTTAAGCTTCCGCAACACCTCACTTACATCTAATATTCTCCACAGAAATGTGGTTGGTACTAATGGACGGGTTAGGAAAGTTGAAATTATGACTCCTGTAGAGTAGAATAAACTGATAAGAAGTGAGCAGCAAAAGCAGAAACAATATGCTGATGACTACGTAGAATTTTCCTTTCGTATACAAAAGATTCTCTACGTGTATTCGCGCGTTTCCCTGTCAGCTCATTATAATGTAGCCAAAACTGTTTTGGGTCTGATCGCGTTTTGCTCTCTTTAGCACATTCATAATTTACTCTTGCAAATGTTATTTTCGATTTTAGTTCATTACGTAAATTGTTGAAGATAATTTTGAAAGGTTGATGTTTTATTTTTTTAAACTTCAATCGGTACTTATTCTTTTCTTTTATTAAATTTATTGTCTCTTTAGTGAACCAACAGGGATATTTACTTTCACTTAATTTTATCCACGGTTCGATTTTATTTAAAACAGCCTGAAGTGTCTTATCAAAGTAAAATGCTACATAGTTGCTGTTAATAGATTTGCCAATCAATTGTTCTTAACGTAATATACATCAATAAGAAGTCAGCTTTCTTGTAATTTCTTACGAATAAATCATTTTGCTTCACATTCTCACGGGTACCCTTAGATCGTCCCGAAATGGCCGAATCAACATTTACACATAAGGGAGGATGGTACCGATCATTTTGCTGAAACAACAACTCTTCCTGCACAACCTTAATATTTCCTTTCGTCCCTATTACTAAATCTACAGTTCTACCAGAAATATTACAAACTTTATTGTAAGACATTAAGTTACGAATTTCCATCATTTCCATTAAATCATTAACGGTACACTATTGGAAGTCTTTGACAATAAACGGTCATCTGATGGGAAAGCAGGAATATTAACATCACCAAAAATCAATAACTTACAATTCGTTCGTAATACGTAATCGTAAATTTTATCGTAAATATTTGAACGTACTGTTCTATTAGTTAGGTGGAAAATAAAGTATTCCAATTAACAAAAGACGTACGTACGCTTCGGTATGTACTTTAACTCACACCTGATCACACGACGTATATATTTATCGCTACAACATCATTCACACGTTCCAATCTTAAAGATTTTTTAACAGCAACGAATAAACACTCGGTAATAACTACGTAAGGCGATGTTGACTTTTACGAAAACGACGATTGAGCTCTGAAAAGAGTTATTTTAACAAAATAATTACGAAATTCCGATTTAAAAACGTTACAATACGGGATACATAACAAAGTTGACAATGGAACTAACAAACAGCACACGTGGTAACAAACAACAACTCAAGTAAAAAGGACTCGGTGGCGAACGGTTGACGAGCGGCCATTTTTCCTTTTTTTTTGTGTTGTGCGGAGGTAAATAAAAATCACTGGTTGAATCTAAAATAAACTGAAAAACGTCTTTTTCAAGAAAATAATGCTAAAAGCGAAATCTTTAAGCGAATACGGCATTTAAAAAACATCAAAAGGAAATTAAAATAAACATCGTTTAACATTAAGCAAATCTACTATTAACACCCCCCCCCCTCGGATAAACCGGGAGGTTCATTAGAGAGCAATGATACCATTTTATCTTCTCTTCCGCTGCCTGTTCAGGAATTCGATCGAAACTTGCCTTTAAAATGTTATCGGTTCCAACGAAGTTGGTGCCGTTGTCGGAGTAGATCGAAGAAGCCCAGCCACGGCGAGAAATAAATCGTTGCAAACAACTCAGGAAACAATCTGTAGAAAGTGACGAAACGATTTCCATGCGAGCAACTTTTGTTGCAAAACAAACGAATATTGTTACGTAAATTTTATAATAGTGCAACGATCGGTGGTTGGTGCATTTGCAATCGAACAGTCCGACGAAGTCTATTCCGGCCTGAGTGAAAGGACGGCTAACGGTTACTCTTTCTCGCGGTAAATCGGCCATAATTCGTTGATATGTATCAGCTCTATATCGAATACATGCATATGTGTGCGAAATTGATATTCTTGCATAATGTGATTTAGCGTACAAAATAATCGGATGTTTTCTACCGTATGAAATGTCCGACTTGCAGAACCGACCAGTGACCCGCATTACCTCGTTGCAATTTAAGAATGGTGTTAATCTCCTGAGCGGACGGCGCTTGTTGAGTTTATTGGCTTGTTTTAATCGATTACATTCATCCGGAAACGAGCAATTTTGGACGATGCGGAAAATCGTGGTACGCGCTAACTTCAAATCATTTTCAGATATCCAATGATTCTTTGATTGTGTAAATGATCGAGACATTTTCCAGTTGCGAAACAATTTAATAATACGAGCTACAACACGCACTAATCGAGGATAGGATGAAAATCTAGTGATAATAGATGAATTGAAACTTTTAGAAACTAAACAGCTGATCAATTTTACCTTACGAGCTTTTAATTTGCAGTCCGGGTACACGATGCCGGTAAGATCACATTTAAAAGTGTTGTGCCGCAATAAATCTGGGCCGATCGGCCATAATTCGGAGCTGGATAACAACGAAACCGATAATCCACGGGTGTCTAAATATTCATATTTAGTCATAAATTCGGAATGCATTTTTCGCACAGGTTCGGATTGCCGCTGTTAGGAACAAAGTAGCTGAAAATAAGCGCATTTACGATTATCTTTAAACAAGTTCAGATCGGTTTTAGATGGTGATCTTACAGTGAATTCTCCGCTAGATTCTTTTGAATAAGTATTTTCAAAGTGCCGAACACATTCTGATTCCTCCGTAGTTATTTTTTCTGACGTGCAGTTTATATTTTCTATGTCCCAACATTTTTTAAATTGTGTATCAATTTCAAGCGAAGCCAAATTACTATATGAAACACATGAAGTCGACACTATATTGGACGGTAAACACCCGCTTACTATCCAACCAAATTGGGTTTTTCGGAAAGTTAAATCGTCGATTTTTTTTGTTTTATTGCACAAACAAGATTCAAAATATTCAGTGTCCAACAAGATATCGATATTCCGGGTATTGACAATATTATAAAATACCGGGTCCGCTAATTCTAATTTTAAGGACTGTTTACGAACGTTTTTGAAAGATAAATTAGTAACTTTATACGCTAATGCGGCGCTACGTCTACGTTAACATTCAATTCGAATTTTACCGTTCAGATTTTAATTTTAAATAACACGAATGACGCGAAAAAATAGAATTGTTACCGACTCCTTTTATCGTTATATTGTCTGATGAAGTTAAAGTAGGTAACCGGAACTTTTTGATAAATGCATCGGACACCAACATCGACTGCGAACAGCTATCCAATAATATACGAGCGACGCCTTTTATTCCGTTGCATTCAAAATTTACCATCGCGGACGAAAGTAATATTGTTTTTATATTTGACTATGTGTGTGACGCTGGATAAACTTGAGGCTGACGCTATATTATTTTCGGAAGAATTTATACGCGCACTATCCGATTCTAGAATAACGTTAACAGACTTCAATCGGGTTTCTTTTTCGAAATGTAATAAAGTGCGGTGTTTTCCATCGCATCTATAACATAACTTAGGCAATTAGCGATAGAATGGCCTAATCGGAAACATATAAAACATCGGCGGTTTGTTTTATTTCGTAACGCCCAGCGGGCGTTTCTCTTTTAAACGAATCACAATCGATCAATAAATGTTTACAAATGATACAAAGCAGTTTTGCGGAAACGTAAATGGAATTTTTTGATACCGATCTTGGCTTTAACTAGCAATCAACTTTTCGGAATTCCGGATTGGAAGCTCCATTCGCCGGGAAACTTTTCAACGAGATGAAAGACGGAAACTTAGTCTGATCGGATAACGTATTTTCCAAATCATCGCGCGTTTTGTCATCAAGACGCATAAAAATGAAATGTGAAAGAAAAGAACTACAGTTGTTTCGTCACAAACATTCAGTTCTTTTAACGATAAACCGACTTTATGAAGCATATCCCGAAGTTCGTTTTCGGAGTTAATTTTTTTAATCGAAAATCGATCACGAAAATGCATGCGAATAATCAATCTATTGTCGGCGTAGCGGTTTAAAACCTGATCCCAGGCTTCAACATACACCTCGTCCAATAATCCTACGTCTTGAATTACCACAGCTGCGTCACCTACTAGAGCTTGTTTGAAATAATACATTTTTTGAATCGGCGGAATATTAGACTCATGGTGAACCAGATTTTCGAAGAGCGATTTAAAATCTAAAAATTTTCCATAATCTCCATCGAATTTAGGGACAACGATTTTCGGTAATTTTGCAGAATTCGAATTTTCATTAGAATTAGTTGTAAGCGACGTTTGAATTATCGAATTAGAATCGAACTTACCTCAAATTGTTTCTATTTTTGCCGTTACATTACGTACCATATTCTTAGCGGCAACTTCTTCATCTAACAGTTTTTCTTGTTCCTCGTCGAGCTTATTAGCATCGGAACTATCTAACTCTTCGTACAATTGTTCAATTACGCCGACAAATTGATTTTTTAATTCAAATAGCGTGGTCAAACCGAGTTCTAGCTGATCCAAACTTCGCTGTCGATTTCACCAGAACTGACCTTTTCGATTTCATCAACGTGACGAGTAATTCGACGCTGTACGATACGTAACTTACGTTTTAAGTCTTCCGATCGAACAAATAAAAATAAACATAACCGACTTACGTAATTAACAACGAAACCACTGGATTTATTTTTACATCCGGCCCGGAGGACCAAAATATTTTTACGGTTAATTTGAAATACTAAAAATTTCGGATGTAAAAATTATATTATCGAATAAACACTCGGTAATAACTACGTAAGGCGATGTTGACGTTTACGAAAACGACGATGGAGTTCTAAAAAGAGTTATTTCAACAAAATAATTACGAAATTTCGATTTAAAAAACGTTAAAATACGGGATGCACAACAAAGTTAACAACGGAACTAACAAACGATGTATGTGGTAAACAAACAACAAAGAACGGACGGACAACAACAACTCAGGTAAAAAGGGCTCGATCGCGAACGGTTGACCAGCAGCCATTTTTCCTTTATTTTGTGTTGTGCGGCGGTAAATAAAAATCACTGGTTGAATCTAAAATAAACTGAAAAACATGTTTTTTCCAAGAAAATAATGCTAAAAGCGAAATCGTTAAGTGGATACGGCATTTAAAAAACATCAAAAGGAAATTAAAATAAAAATCGTTTAACATTAGACAAATTTACTATTAACAGGTCCAATGTTCTTTCTTTTACTGCTTTTATTACTGTTAAAGTTCTCATACGCTTTTCTTTTTGCAGCCTGCAAGTCTATACAAATTGTATATTCTGACCTTTATCATCAAAAATCAAGTCAGTTTTAAGAATAATGCGAGCTAAATTTGATATTAAAATTTTTTTAAATGAAAGGGGGTTTGTCTTATGATTAACCATGTAAATACATAGGCTGTCGCAAAGAAGGTAAGATTTAAATTCAATACAGACAGCCAGGCGCGATTTATCGACTGAAAACGTTCTAGGAAAAATATTTTGTTCATTATCTATCGATCAAGTGCTTGACGAGATTATTTCGTTGAAAACTAGCTGCTTTACGGCTGCGTGAAAATAAGCATTTACGCGAGCCCCTCCAATATTTTTAATAACGAAAAAAAATGAATGAAATATACCAATTTTTATTCGGAATCATTACCAGCAAGTAATCAAACATCTTTTTCAAAATGTGACAGTTAAACATGCGTTCATTCGATCTTGCCATTTAGTGAACTTTATTTAATAATTCTTCCTGAGGTATTGTTATAAAAGACATCTGCGTCGCCGTGACAACTTCTTCGTTCGTTGTGAAGTTGTAACCGCGTTGGACGGTTTTAACCTACAGGAAAAAAGTCGCATGGCGCCAGGTCTGAACTATATGGTGGATGAGGGAAAATACGTCGAAGGTGACCTCGGTCCTCATTATTCATTGCATAATGTTACGAAGCGAATTGGTGGTAAGAAAACGAATAAGTGTCTGTGAGTAGGTGAGTGTGTAAATAGTCACGATAGCTTAGTTGCTAGAGCACTTGATTTCCGTTGTGGGGGTCCTGAGTTTAATCCCAAGCAACGACTGAAATTGTGACATAATAAATAATCGCTATAGTCGCCGGTAGGCAATGGAAAAACATCATTTGTGCGCTGGTTGGTCTATAGATGAACACACTTGCGATTGCCGATAAATTAAACATTTACAATCAGTTCTAAAGGTAATCTTGCGTACAATCGCGTTGCATATGAAAATTGCCGCAAATACTATTTATATCTGTACAGCTAGAATGTGTAGGTAGGAAGTAACGACGTTCGCAGTCGAGCATATATATATGTGTATGTGTGTACAAATAACGGCCAGTTAGTCATATATATGTATATAAGAAAAAAAGTGAATCTGCCTCGAATACCCCTTTGAAATAAATTACTATATCCCTTAGACCACACAAAAGAAAATCTAAAAAACGATATGCAAGGTCCGAAAACATTCTAAAACTTTACGATGACAGCTAAAATGCAAAGTCGCAGACAAATTACAAAATAGATATCGCAGGAACTGTGATCGATAAAGATTATATCGCATTTATTCTAGAGTACTTTTCGTCCCGGTAGATTGTTGACCTACATTTCGAATCATCCGTATACATACGTTCACCATAAATACACATATACTGTTCACACGTGCCCATTGACAACGCGTTCGCAAGCACAAATATCCGCACAACAACATATGCAGCCGATAAAAGACAACATAATTTACAAAATGGCTATCGCATTCATTACAGAACCAAACATTTTTTACACAAACAAAGATAGCCGAAAACACATATTAATTGGTAACGATAAATCGATTTATTAAGTTTACACCAAATCTTATTATTTCATTTTAAACGTATTCTATTAGCTAATTTCAGTACTTTAAGCATTATTAATTGCTGTTATTATAATACAATAACTTTCGATGGTAAAATGAGCCAGTCTTAAATTACACACTACCGTCCTTTATTTGGGTTGTAGGTTACCTCGTGTGCCCTAAAATTTAATGTATTTTTTATTTTTTATATATATGTATATAAATAAAAAATACATTAAATTTTTCGAGACGCAAATAAAGCGATTATTATTATTAATACTTTTTGTTAAATTTATGGAAGTACTATACGTAAAAAATCTTTGTTTTGCGTATATATATATATATATATATATATTCTGATCAGATATTTTATTAATATTTTTAGGCAAATAAAATTAAAGAAGATCGTTATATACTATACCACTCGGTAATTGCAAAAGTTGATTACGAATTGAAAGCATTAAGATCTAAAGCTAGAGTGAGTGAAATAATGAACAACGTTGCTGAACAAAGGTATGATTATTCATTCATTTTAAATTATTATTTTTTAAAGTGCTGCCTATTAGGTTAGCCATACGGTAATTATCATTATATTATTATCATCAATACAGGAAGATTTATTATTCCTATAATTCGTAATGCTTTTTCTTTTTTTTTTTTTACTTGAACACGGTTGCTAGTAAAGAATATATCAGTTTTTGCCTTAATAAACTAGCTGAACAGCTATTGAATCGTGCACACATCATGGTTTATTTAATGATGTTACACTTTTTACAACAAACTTTAGCTGACAAGATTCTACTAGTGCCTTATGCGCGGTGTTAAGGACACTTCTATTAGATTTTCTTGTTCGGAAAAAGAAGACACATTTTGACTTATAAAGAGTCCTCGGGATGTGTTATTTTTGACTTGAAATGAGTTAGGAGTTTGGCAAAACCGATTTAATTTGGACGTTGTTCAAGAGTCTGCAATACCGGTTTCTAATAGTTAAGGGATTAGTGGGCTACCTAATTAATAATTTTTGTTGATTGCTGAGAACCAAAGCGGTTTCATTGATGTTTTCTCGGATAGTCGTTAGTTTGTTCACAGTTACAGAGTTTTTGCTAAGACCAAAACGGTTTGACAGGAACGTAGTTCTCGTTAAAGTAAGAAACTAACCGCCATGTGAGATCTTCGGTCGTGTGCATACTGAATAGAAGAAGGGTGAAATAAAAATTATACGTAAATAAACTCGTGCGTAAGAGACGAAAAATTAAATCATGTAAACTGGTTGGCAAGCATCACCTATGTTGTTACATCAGAAACAGTTTTATTCGCGTAATTGCACTTTATACGGCATAACCTATGCTTGTAGCTGCGGCCCTTGAATCTGCACGGTTTTACTTGAATGGTTATAAAATTGCGGTATAACGTTGGATGTTTATTGTTTAAAGTGCATAGTTAATGTCGTTGCGATGGCCTAGGTGTTAGAGTGCCTGGCTTTCGTATGGTTCGATCCCGGGCGACGACAGAATATGCGCATTAATTCATATACAGCAGCAGGCACAATTATGCTGCATTTGTACTGCGACAATAAGTAGTTACAATCGATTCCAAGTGTAGGCATGCGTGTTAGCGTCGCATAGAAATATTCAGCCGGCGAACAATCCCATCAACATGAGTAGGCCAATCGTCTTGGTTCGCCTTGCCATTGATGACGTTTTCACATTGGTCACAGCACGGGAGCTAGGTTCCGCTCCGGTTTATGTGCTCCTCAATTGCGCTGTTATCTATCCCTTAATTCTCCTATGAATTAGAAGATAATCTCATACTCGTGATCGAGCGAGAATAGTGGAATAGTAGATAGTAAGTTATCATGTGTTGGCGGTAGATGATCAAAATTATCTAGTTAATGCATTGTCATACTTTATATAAGTGTATTTAAATTTATTCATTTGAATAATAAATGATGATTTTGCAGCGATAAAATAAATCCATTACTATTACAAGTACATAGATTATATTTTATTGTAATATATGTTTCAGAAGATTAATTGTATTTAATGGGAATTTTCGATTAATTAATTTCGACTCACAAAGATCTTACTTAGTGTAGGAAAAAAATACTATTCGTTTTGACTTTTGCCCCAGTTACTAATACATCTATATCTTTGTTGAAATATATGTGTGTGTGTGTGTGTGTGCACTCGTTTGTTTGTTGTTTTTTTTTTTTTAGATTTCGTTTATTTCGGTATTCATATTTTTAATTTACGATACACACGAATGGTTTCGTGTTTTTTTTTTCTTTTTTCGATAATATTAAAAATTTTGTTTCGAACCATTCATTAAATTTATCTGATTATTTGTATAACGGCAATAGGCTTTTATTTAACGAGCTTATTTCACTGTCATCAACATTTTCCAATGAATTTTATGTACGGTCCAATAGAAAAGTCGATGATGTAACTGAATATTACGTTACTGCATTTATAGAGTTGTTTTCTAAGTAAACAATATTATGGTTTAATAATAGTACTTAGCAAATAGATAAATATGTATTTTACTGGTATTTATGTAACAGGTACTCTTGCAGCAATTATATACTGCACAGTGCATTCCATAAGTTTCAATACTGTAACTACAGAACGTACAAAAAAATTGCGAAAAATTGTTTTCGACAAATTTTTAATTTAAAGTAGTTCTCACTACATTGTAGTATACACCTGTTGACACGTTCTTCCAGCTTTCCCATAGACCTTGAAAAATCTTCTCTTGGAATCATGTTCAACTTCCTCATTACAGCGTCTTGAATGTTTTCAGCGGAAGCAAAATTAGTCTCCTTTCAACTCCATCTTCAGCTTTAGGAAAATAAAATAGTCGAGGGACGGAGCTTAAATTTGGCGAATACGGGGACGGAACCATCTTTCTGCTTAGTTAACTGGCTGTTGTTGATCGCTGCGATGTGAGCCGGCGCACATTATCGTGCAGCAGGATAAATTATCGATCGTTTCAACAAGTGCAATCCTTTTATAGAGGCACGGTCCATCACATTTTGATAAAATACTCCATTAACTCTAGTTCCCCGAGAAACAAACTCTCGGCGTAGAAATCCTTCGGACTCCCAAAAAAAAAAGAAAAAAAAAAAACGACTAATAATATTGTCTCTACTTTTGATTTCTGAAATTGTAATTTCGTCGGTCGCGACGAATTTTCGCTGATCTATTGGTTACTTTGCCGTTTTGTTTCGTAGTCATAAACGAATCAGCTTTCGTCATCGGTGATAATCGTATTAACAAAATTCGACTACATTCGGATCATTTCGAGCACGTCATGCACGTGCGGAATGGGTTGCAGTCATTGTTCAGCAGTCAGGTTCGATCAAATGACATTTTCGTTTGTTTTCGTTGTGCAAAGTCCGCTCCATCTCTCTCCGTCTTCAATCAACTCCCTACCCGACGAAAACTGGCTATACCGACGAAACACACTAGCACGAGACATTACTGACTCACCGTAAGCAACTTTTAACATTTCAAACGTTTCGGTAGCACTTTTGTCGGCTTTAAAACGAAACTTAATTGCCAAATGTTCTTCGGAATTTTTGTCCATTTCAAAATTATAATCGTGCAGAGATACAACACTTACGCAAACTGTCACTGAATCATTGCAAATGATCCGATCGACTTGAAACTTCGCACAGGCATGGAGGAAGGTTGTGCACTATCAACCTTGTAAAATTTCATCAAGATAGCGCTAGTAGTATTGGTTTTAGAAGCACAGTCTTAAACCTTATAGGACGCACTGTCGATGTAGAATCTCTACTGAATAACCATTCGTATCATGACGATTTTATTAATTTAATAAGTAACGATCATCGGTAAATGTATCCGATAATGGTAATGTTTTTGTATCGAAAATTAGGAAAACTGTATGTTCGTATTTAGATTTCTCTAAAAAGCTTGATTTGCAATAGATAACACTACTGACGTAATCTTTTTTAATAAAATTACTGCGTATGTGAACTGATATAAAAAGTATTAGTATGCGATAAAATTTTTAAATAAGCCGATTTTTTTCTCACAGTCAGTTAAAACTAATGTTTTTTCATCTTATTTGATGAATTTTTTTTCAACACTTCTTCAGTCTTCCGGAAATGAACTCGCAAAATAAATATTTGTGAAGTATTCGACTTCTTATTTTTTCTCCGTTGCAGGTTTTTGATGACGGAAGAGACAATCAAACATTTAGAAAAATTACGTCCGCCGGTTTCTATATTGGAAGAATGTCAGCAAAAACGTGAAAATGATTAATCAGCAACTGGAAAGCGAAATTTTCAGATGATAAACACGCAGGACTGTGGTACTTTTTATTATAAAAAGTTCTATTTCGAATGATCGTTTTATTTATTTGTGTGGTATTGTAATTGGCGTCAGTGGCAATGGTGGAAACTTTGTTATAATGCGTGATTTTGTCTTGTAACGTTTTCGAAGTCTACCTTTGGTTCGTGCACTTAAAACTGCTCGAGCGATTGTCGCGTCGTGGCGTTGTTTTGACGAATATTTTTTTAACTAATTGATCGTTACTACGCATTACGATGAAATTATGATGGCGGTTCATCGGTAGAGCGAACTAAATTGATGACTTTATTTTATTTTATTTTCTCCTTTTTTCTTCTTTTTTTTTTTTATTATTATTCATAACTGAATTGTAATAATAATAACTTGAATTATTAAAATAAGTTTTATTAGCCCGTTTTGTTTTGTCTATTGTTTGTTTTTGAACATTTGTGAGTAAGTTGCGACTGATATTTTATTAAATTAATAATAATAATAATAAATGAATAAATAAATTTAAAAAATGAACGTTATAATATAAAAAATGGATAAAATAAATTGGAATGTAATCAAAGTGGCCATTTTTGAAGTCTATTAATATTTAAATTTTTCTTTTCCTTTGTTCGAACGCAACTGCTGTATTCTCTGATCACTTCTTTGCAAATGCCTTTTCAGAATAAACTGTGTTGAAATATATTAAAACTAATTCGTCTTACCTTCTGCATCTAAATCTTAGTTTTTAGTTTTAGCTTTTTTTTTTTTTTTTTCACTTTCTTATGTATACTAGTAATTTTGTAATGCTAAATTTGTGTTAATGTCTATATTATAATAAGTTTCAAGTACTTTTCCTACAAACGCACACACATACATACATAAATATATACGTACATATATTATATATACTAGCTTTTTTCTCGATTTATACATCGTGCTTTGCTTGCTCCTTGAATATTAGAAAAGTTTTGAGTGTCTCGGTTAATTTCAGCTGTTATTAAGGTATAATTCAAAAAAAAAAGGTAAGATATATTTATAATGTTACGAGTGTCTCACTGTAACCAAGTAAGTTAATTTTTTTCTTCCCATATTTTTACAATATCTTCATTTTTATAATTTGCATAAACTTGTGGTAGTACTAAAGTAATTGATTTCACGATAAGTTAAGCGAAAATTGCATTCATGCAAGATCACGAAAAACGGTTGAGTCTAAGAGTTTAATTTGGCTGTAAATTTAATCAATTTTCAGTTTGACCTTCTCTAGTAATCCTGTAACAATATTTTAATCGCCACAGAACCTTTTCGTATTATTAAAAAAATTCGTGTTTATTACATACGTATATTTTTTTAAATACCCGCATAAAATAATTTAGTTTTCTACTGATCCGGCATCTTTGCTTCTTCCACCTTATCACCCTTATTATCTGTTCGTTTCCGTTAATATTGTTTACGATGCCGAATTCTTTTACTTTTGTTAGTTTTTGTGATGGCAGGGATAAATTTTTGAACGTTAGTTAAAATTATTTAAATTTATTTATTAACAAAAATATTTATTTTATATATACTTCTATATATGCGGGAGGAGGTGTATAGAAGGGTTACGATGATGTAATGTTGAATTTAACAAAAAACCGCTTTTCACCCGGCTCAACAATAATAAGGCTGTGAAATGTGTTTAAAAGGCTAAGAAACAGACCAGGAGACTGAACCTTCATACCGCTGAATGTGATGATAATAACACAATACGAAGGATAGGAAATGAAAATACTACGAATAAAATTTTGAAGTTTCTTTAATATCTCATATTAGCATGGCAGTCGTCAAAGGTATCAAAGACACTTCTTTTCTTATCTATCATTAAGCTTTCTGATGGATCATCGTTTCGCTGTATTTTATACTAACTAAGGTCTTGTAAATAAAAATAATAGAAATGCTCGAATAATTTATGAAATGTTATTGTATTGATGTAATTGAAATTTAAGTTACTGTTAAAAGATCTCGTTCTACAATTGAAGCTATACATCGAAATCCTAGATAGATACATTAAACAAAAATAATGAAAGCTAAAAGTATAGGGGGGCAATGAAATTTATTAAAATTTTATTAAACATTGTAAATAATTTGAATTTTTAAGAGAAAATGTAAAAGAGATAGAGCCGGGGGCACTTTGGACTTTTGGTGTAAATTTAATAACTTCATGATTTATAAAAATTGAGACGTGTTATATACGGAAAAGAAAGAAATAAATAGAAGTATTTAATAAGATATGAATAGTGTGAAACTTGAGTGAGTAATGCAGGGTCCATTGATCAGTACAGTTGAGTTTTACGCTGTGGTACTATTTTATTGTATCCACGCTTATATTTGCAAAAGATACAGAGTAATTTTTCGATAGTTGGTTCAACATTGTTTAGCTCGGTAGTCATGTTTTGGAGAATATATCCGGATGACGTGTCTGCAGTGTTGGATTGATTATGAAAACATCGTGGATAGACGTGGTCAGATTCTTTCATTTATATTCAGTAGCTTTGCAAGTCTGTATCATTGAATTTCCGAGGTGTCTGTTATATTTGTTTTTTTCACAATTACACCGCACACGTGAAAACCAATGTCTTTACATACATTTCGTATAGTAATGATAAAAGATGAACTCGGTTACATGCTTATCACTTAAAGAATATCGAAGATAGCTTATGAAATGGCTCTATTTCTTAAATGAATGCATATAATATTACCCTTCACTGACAAGAAGTATCGCACAACACGATGAATTGAGTTCCGTGAAATAAACTGACTTTCGCGATTTAATAAATTTAAAATTTAGATATTACAAACTTTTAATTCGATAAATTTATAAACTTTGCGGAATATACGCATTCACATCAGCCGTATAATATTACATATATTTTGTAATTAATGTGAGAAATAACTTTAAAACAACTGAAAAAAAGGTATCGTAAGAAACATGCTCCAATAACGTAGAATGCGCGTAACTTTCATCGGGACTGTTTACTATCATATGAAAATGTGCATGTAACTAAGTTTTATATATTAACTGCTGTCGTACCAGATGACGTCGTATTTTCACTTTGTGTCATTCTTTTGCCAGTTTTTATTATATTTTACACCTATCCATTGATTTATTTAACAATTTAAAAAGTAGCGAAATGCGTATGTTTTAAAACGGGGATTATACGAGATTAAAAAACTTTAATATTTACATATTTTTATTGAATAATTTTTATGTTTTTTTTTTTCTATCTTGAAAGGAAAATAAATATAAAATAAAGTGAATAATTTGTATTTTTATGTATGCCACCGTGAGCGTACATATACTGATATTAGGTAATCAAAAGTATGCTCCTTATAAATATTTTTATTCATTTATATATATTTATATAATGTATATAATGTAATTGAAGTCTGACGGCTTTAACGATAAATGGAATAATGATTTTATTTTTATTGTTTAATTGTCAAAAAGGGAAATATTAATAAATAATTCAAATTTCGGTTCTGTTGCAGTAGTTTTATTCTCTTTAAAAGCACCTGGTAAATATAGATTGCCGATTTATTCTTTGAGGCTACATTTTCCATAAGCAAGTTTAAATGCATCTCATGTTCACATTGCTTGTTTCATGTTCTGATGTTAGATGTTTCTTGTTTCTTCGCAATGTTTTTCAGAAGAGCGGCATACACTTTTTTTTAACCCGTCGTTATTGGATTAATTTACCGTTGTTTATCCAACTATGTTTTTTTTCATTTTTTTATAAACTACATTCCTTTTCTAAAATATATCTTATTTGAGGTATTAAAAATCGCTTTGAAAAAATATTTTCATTAGTACCGGTATTTTGTTTTTGTTTCTTTACTTCATTTTGAAGATAGTTTCTTATAATTGATCGTTGAATTTGATAATTCGTCGGCGTATAATTTATTATATTTAAACATTCCACTAAAATACCATTCTGTTTGTTCATTTCTTCATTTAACTACCTTCTTACGAATTATTATCAATTTTATTACAGTCATTTCTTTGCTCCTCGTCGACTCTGTTGACGCACTAGGTTTATTACCTGCTGAATTCTGCGCGTAATTATAATTTGAATTAGTACGTTTAAATTGTTAAATTTTCCAATTAATTTGTCTTATTAAAATAATATCAGTTGTTATCTGATGGGTGTTGGTATATAATTATCATATTTAACTATTGCTTCTTTTTTTTAATTCATTTATTAATTTTTAAATAAAATTTCTACACTTCGTTTTCAATTTTAGCTTTAATCTGTTAATGGTGTACATCTACATCCGACATAAAGGTATATTACACAAAGAATTGTTACATAATAAAATTACCTTTTTTGTATGTTCAACTATTATTTACGTTATAACATCTGTGCCTTTGGTTTATTGTTCGTATAATGTTGATTACCTAAATTGTACTTTTATTTATTTATTATTACTTCTTTTCTTCGCACTATCAAAATTAGATTATTCAAAGTGAGTTTTAAAATTAAGTCTTCTGTTTTCGATGCTGCTAGAAATGAAAATATAGGCTTTATACTTTTCACTTACTAGGATGTTGTCTTCGTCATTTTCCATCAGTTATGCACGATTACTTACGGAATAATAATGCAGAAAATAAAAGTTTTCTTTGGTGACAGTTTTTCTATATGACTTATAAATTCTGGTAAGTTTTATTTTCCCAACTGATCATTTTAAAATTTCACCATATTAAGCGCAATCAGTAGGGCGTGTTCTCTAATATAGCTGTTCTGCACATTTTATTGTTATCTTTTAAAGGTTTTACGCTATTCTTTTATTCTCCATTTCTCTGATCATTTTGTACGTCGCGGTAAAAATTTGAAATATAAAAATGAAAAAAATAAGATACGGCCAGAAGATCTCAGCTGTACACAGGCAAATATAACATGACATCATATACATCAACCACAATAGAAATTCAGCAGTGTAGTTTGTTTGTTTTTTATTTTGAATTAAATAAATTTAAATTACTGATAGTGCTTTAAGAGTGATTTTTTTTCTTTTTTTTTATATAAGGTAGCTTTCCAGTTTCATAGATTTTTGGAGAGAAGAGTGGTCACAGTCCGATTAAGTAACATATAAATTCATTTGTAAGTTATAACGCGATTTTTTTAAAGGTTCCTGATATCGAGCAGTTGTTATTTATTCGCAGCACCGGAAATGTTTTTTTTTTTTTTTTTTAAAATGCCTGTAACAATTCAAACTGAATACTGTTTAATAATAAAAGCGCGTCAATTAAACGCTATAAATAATGTAAATAAAAAATATTTATTTTTAATCGTATCGTGCATCTTTTTTTCTTCTCTTCGGCCTCCTGCATAAAAGTATAAATTAATTTAATTGTAAGTGAAATCAGTTTTTTAGATTTAAAAGAGACCAATAAAAATTAAGAACAGCGTTTGAAAATTTTATTAATTCTTAGCTAGCAGTGTTTTTGAAATAAATTACACTTTGAACAACTAAATTAGTTGTGATGTTAATTTTTTTCGTTATTATTGCGTTTTCATAAAAGGGAATGTTTTGTTTTTCTTCGTGTAGTAACTTTTTTGTTATCTAAATATTTCATTTTGACTTGAGTTCAAGCCTAAGTTTTCGTATTTGGCAATGGTAAGTGTACTACTGTATACTGTAACGACACAGAAATCAAAAAGTGTGTTCCTTAAATTAAATAACGACTGAATTTTTTTCTCTTAATAATAACATTCACGCCATTCAAAATGCGTTGAATTTTAAAATTAAAAGTGTTAATTTTACTTCGATAAGCATGATGGCAACTTTGATCTCTCCAATTAGGTATACGTAAAATTGAAAGCTGCAATCTTTATAATAAACATAAATAATAAGTGTTGACTATAATGTCTGTTTTTTTTCCATTATTATTACATGTTGCTTAGAAAAGTAAGAATTAAAAAAAAAAAAAAAAAAACAGTATATAAATTATTACATTATTTTTTTGAGTTATATCAAATAATAATACCGGAAATCACTAACTAAGTTTAATATCTTTAGGCAAACAGTTAAACTGTTTTTCATATATCCTATTTTAAGTAGTTTAGTGCATACATAAAATTGTTTTGCGTTCGCGATACTGTACCTTACACAAGTATTTTTAAATTATTACCTAAGTATGTATAATTGTGCGAATGTGCGTGTATTATAGTTTAAGTCCGTTGTACATATATTGAGGTAGTCTGTATTTATTTATATGCTATTTTGAAATTTATCTGTTACGAGAATTGCAATTTTAACGAATATTTTTCTTACAATTTTTTGTGTTTACCATCATACGTACATAAGCAATGAAGTGTATGTATGTGTGTATGTGTATTTATGTTTCTTTTAATTTTGATGAAAAGCTCTAATGTACTACTGTCATTAAGTAAAATGATTTGTAATTTTCTACATTTACTACTTCGATAATATCGGACACCTTTTTGTGTACACATACTCTATCACAGTATGTTCATTATTTAATGTAATTCGTTTTCATTCGACATGTGTAACGTTACAATTACATATAAAAGATTTTATTTGAATAATAATCATTTTAAATTTTTTTTATAAATAATTATAGGCATCTTACGGATCTTTTTCACTTCGAAATTGTCTTATTTTTATATATTTCTTGTATATGTATATATCAATATATTATAGGTAAACATATACTTGTTGATAACCTTAGATAAATAAAAATATACTTGTTTTATTTATATACATACATACATATATATATATATATATATATATATATATATATATATATATATATGTATGTATAAATTGTGTTATACATTAAGAAAATGCATAATAAATATTTAAAACAAAATCCGCGATTTGTAATTGGCGTCGCTTAATGTTTAATAAAATTAATTATATGTAATTCGTGATAGGGACATATAGTTGAATATGTTATATTAGGCTCGCGAAATAGTCTTCGGTAAAATTTAGTCTATTGGATTAACTAGGTACAAAAGTTGTACAGCTTATTTGAGAAACAATGTGTTCCACTGTGATTACGTCATCAGCTAATCAGTTTTATGTTTTCTTTATCATACATAATTGTGTTTTTTTTGTTTTTTTTTTGTTTGCTTTCTTTTACAGATTTTTACTGACTACTCGAGTTATACTAACAACCAAGGTTTATGGAGGTCCATGAATAGTACACTTGCATTTAAAGTTCTGTTTCACAAAGATACTCGAGAAGTAGTATCCTAGATTTCGAATAATTCGACGAGACATACATTTAGCTAATTTGCAGTGAGAACACTGTTTTTACAACTTTCATGCTTAGCAATTCCATCAGATTAAATCTTGCCGCTACCCATAGAATTTAATATAACGTTACCTCGTTTTATCGTCATTATTGATACCAAGCAAAAAAAAAAAAAAAAACACTTCTTATCTTATATCAGTTAAATCAGTAGATTTACGGTTAATTGTAATTTTTTTTGGATATATCATTTCGTAAAAACTTTACAGATGCGATATATACAACGCTGTAACAATGGTTCTTGTATAAATTTATTAAATGAATAGCCATGTAAAAAACGTAGAAGACCATAGATAATATCTTAATTTTCATAGGAATATTTATGCGACAAACATCGGTATATACCAAAATAAAAATATTAGAAAAAGTAATAATCGTTTAAAAAGTCTCCAATATTGTTTTTAATATTTTTTATTAAAATTTTAATACAAAATATTAAATGTAATCGTATAAACATTCATATTATTTGTATATTAGTATTGTTCTAAAATTATATATACACGTTGTATAAATACACCAGATAAATCTCTTCATATTTTATCATTATGATTAGCCTTCCAATTGGGCAATTCTGAGTACGCTACTGATAACAGATATTGTAACAGTGCCCGCTAAAAAGTAATCAGTCATTGTTAAAAATAAACATTGTAAAAGAAACTAGTAAATTAATATATTCCATTGAGATCTTGAGAAATATTTAAATATGAAAGTTGCGGTATAAATATACATTTAGTGATGAAATTGATCCATGGCCGCATAATTATTTATGTTACGTGTTAGTCGAAACAAATTCAGTTACGGCACTGTTAACACTGAAATTCGATGAAAAATCACTGCCAAGTTCGTAACGCATAGAGTTTCGTTTTTTAATTCGTGACGGTTTTTAATTTTTCCGTGAAATTATTTTATACTTTTACTGCGTTTAGACGTAAGTGTAAAGTTACTTGAATTAATTCTAGTGCTACATTGATTAATCGTACGATTTCCTCAACAATTATAAATTTCGCAACGGCGGAAAGGCATAATTGCTGATGTTGCACAATTTTTCGTAATGATATAAGTAAATTAATGAATGCTTCTTAAACTAAAAAAGAGAAAATATTGAAAATTCTATACTTTAGAGATGGCATAATTAAAAATTAAGTGCTTCGAGCTGTAAAGAAATGTATTTAGTATTACACTTTAGAATGTATATATTCCTGTCATTAATTATCCGAAATTACAAATGAAACTAATGGAAAACTTTCAAATGGTTAAAAAAAATTTCAAATTATTCAAGTCTTTAGGAAATTTTTATTGTAGTATTTTTTCTAAAAATTTCTTTAAAAAAAAATAAATAAAATTAATAACCGTGAGATCTATCAAAAATAAACTAATTATTACAAAATGAAATTACTCGAAGGTGAAAAATATTTTTTTGTAATTTTCAACGCTAGTTCAGAACTACGTGTTGTTCACTTTAAAAAAAAAAGTCGAAAAAAGAAATTTTGCGATACTATTTTAATCGAATGGAAAGAAAATCACGTAAGTATATGAAACATTTGGAGAATTAATTTAGCATATTTATAATACTGATATATAAATCAGGGTGGCCACTAAACCGGGAAAAAAAGAAGAAGTAGCTAAAAAACGATATTTTTAATAAGAAAAGATGATTTGAGGCGAAAATTGAACGCATTTTTTAATGTACTTCACACTCAAAATAAATTACGAAGTTCTTTTTTATTCATATAAAATGCGCTGCAGCAGTCAGATATTATCGATGTTAACAAAAAAATTCCATTCTACTTTTTGTTCAATATTAGTAATCTCCTGAAATCGGGAGGTGAGGAAAACCGGGAATTTAAAAATTGTACAGTTTACTCGTTACTATCCGGTCGACTTTTCAAAAAAAAAAAATAAAAATAAATAAATAAAGAAGAAAAAGCCAAAGCGCTTTTATAAAATCCACAGCTATATACGGTACATATAATTTTCATTTTTTCATTTAATTTGCAGTATTTTTGTTATTAATTATAAAGATTGTACATTTCATTTGCTTTGTTGCAACGATATTTTATTACAGCTGTAAAATTAATTTACAAAACAGCTGTACTGTATCTTCATTAACCATATTCTCATTAATCTACATATACAGTACAATAGTGTACTTATAAATACTGCAGCTTGAACATTGTAGAAGGTCATCCCTTGAATGCGGCGTATCATCCGGATTTCTTGCTATCCGAACCGGCTGGCCGCCCAATTATTTGGGATAGTCGCGAGTCAACTGTATTTGAGTGGCCACCATGTAAATAAAAAAAAATTGATCGATTGAGAAATAAAACATGTATTTAAATGTAGAAAAAAAAAAAAATTAATTATATGTATACATATGTGTGTGCGTGACTAACAGAAACGGTTAGACACCGGAAAATAGGACAGGTATTATGTAAATAGAACAACGAAATTACTATTGACGGAGTGAAATTGTAAATTTTAAACACGATTAGAAAACAATCTGGGTTTCACAAATGTGCATTTTATCGTGTTGGCATCACATAATTTTTTAACGAATAAATGATAAACATAAATACAGCGACTTTACAACTATTCGGATATAGCGTCTAATACGCTGGAAAAAAGACATTCATTGCGATCAATATACATATTTTTTTATTTATAATGTGTATATTTGAACATTTATCGCCCGATTCGCATTTCAATTAGCATTCCTCCTTTCGCAGTTCATGCAGTAAAACCGGTTCGAGATTAATTGCAATCTTGTTTTCTTTCTTAGAATCTAAGCCATAATATTTGTAGTCACTTGACTATCACCTCAGAATTTGTACTCAGAAATTTTACAATTTGGAGTTTTGTATTTTTTCTAATATTTTAATAACGAAAATATGCCAGTAAAAAACGATTAACCTTAAAGTTGCTATAAAATGAGCTCCAGACTTTTCCCCCCCAATAAAGTACCCATAAGATACAGCCGTTTTTTCCCTTAATATTATTATGTTTTTATTTTTATTTCATTTCATATATCAAGTATTAATTTGTGGCTGGCTCATAGAAGAACTGTAGACTTTTTAGTTTCCAGTTTTATTGCTTTAAATAAATGTAATCCTAAAATTTTTAAACTTCTGCATTTTGCAAGATTTTACGGATAAAAATATGCCAATTAAAAATATTAATGCTCTATCTATGATAAAATAGGCTGTGAAATTTTTGAAAATTTTTTTTTGCAACACGATTTTCATGTTTTAAAATTTGGGATTTTCATTTATAAAATTTTAATTTTCTCAAAATTTAGTGATGAAAATGTCATCAAAAAAAAATAAAAAAAAAATAACACCCATGGAAAGGGTTGTAGACTTTTTTTTATTTTCATTTTTACTGCTTTATTAAGTGTTTATTTTCCCAAATTTGGACCCTTTAATTTTAAGCTTTTGGACTACTGAATCTTTATAGTATTCTATGGTAAAAAATATGCTGATTAAAAAAAATAAATTCCATAGCTATCATAGATTAGTTTGTGGAATTCTTTAAAACTTAATTTTCACTTATTTTGAAATTTTGAGTTTCTAATTCTACAGTATTTGGGATTTTATAGTTTCTACATAATCGGATAAAGAAAATATGTTAACTAACAAAAAAAAATAAACTTATAGATACTATAGAATATGCTGTACGATTTTTGGCCTAGTACCTTTATTAAACATACACATATAAATTTAAATTGCGGTACATATGCTGGTGAAATATGGGTATTAACAAAAAAAAGTAAGCGCCAATCAATGGAAAATGGAATGGTCTATATTGAGTATCACTCTAGAGGACAAATGGACGAAAAAGCGTATCCGAGAAACAACAAGACTAACAGGAACAATAAATATCATCAAAAATAATAAGTAGACATAGTGCGGTCGTGTAGTAAGAGATGAAGACCGATCAATAAATCTGTCAACATCATGGAAACCTCATGGGAAACGAGCTTTAGGACGACTTGAAAAATGCTGAGTAGATGAAATTCAAAAATTTAGGGTAAATTGGCGGGAAGAAGTACAAATTGGGGGAGGCTTTTTTATCCAGCAGTGGACTGATAACGACTAGAGAAGAAGAAGAAGTAATATATAAAATTTCGGTCACATAAAGATAAAGAGTCATCCTATAAACTAAAGAAGTTACCGATGTAAATTAATAATAAAAAAAATTGGGTGTCATTAAGAATTAACCAGATATGACAGTTTTAGTATATAATTTTAGAGAGGCTACTAAATATAATAAAAAAGATACAGGAAAAATATATAAAAAAAAAGGAAGAGAAGGAATTAATAAAAACGGCAGAACTGAAAAAAATAAAATAAATAAAAATATTTATTGATGTATTCATACAAGTAAACACAGTGCCGTCTTTACCCATAAACCGGCGAAGCCCGGGCTTAGGGGCCACGTCTCGAGGAGGATCCTTAAGATGGAATAAAAAAAATTAATTCAGAATATATATATTAAAAAATACAATAATTTACAATTTGATTCTGCACTTTTTCTAGTGCAAATTCAGAGAGTAATGTTTTCAAAATTTATCCTTCCCAAAATATCTGATCTAATAGACATTATTGCTAAACTATTTAGTCTTTTATCAAGTATTGGGCTTCTATGCTGATTTTTTAGAAACTTGAGTGCTGAAAAATTTCTTTCGCCAGTGAAATTTGTGACCATCATACTTAAAAATATTCGAAAGCATATTTCTATATTAGGAATGGTAGAAACTATAAATTTTGGGTATTAAACCGTTCATTTGTGTTACTTGCGGCAAAACATTTTTGAAAAACGCTTCTCTTAGACGCCATCACGCTACGCACGATAAGATAAACCCGGTCGTCTGCGAAGTGTGTGGCAAGACATTTTTGAATCACGAATATTTACGAAAACACAGTGTTACTCACACAACGTCATCCTAGCATTCTTTTTCAGATGTTAAATATTCTGCATCTATATCAATATCAAATTTTTCTGAGCGGCTTAACTCAGCATATTTAAATGACCCCCTCCCCTTGTGTGTGCTATAATGACCATAGTAGTTATACACAGCACGTAAAATTTAGGGACGGGGGGGTGGATCACATTTTTCAGAAAGTTTTATACAATTTTTCTTTATTGTTTCATCTACCATGTAAATGCAAAAAAAAAAAATTAAAATTATCATGTATGTTATCATATGCTAACTTTCCTTTTTTAATATTAACGCAAAGAGAATCAACAATGGGATAAAAAATTTCGATTTTAAGTTTATCTATTTCGTTAAGAATGGTATCATCGCTTTTTCCCTCTAATCTCGTTAATTTAACACTTTGTGCTTTCAGTCTATCGTTTTTTTCACTAATTGTTATTTAATTTTTTCCAATAAATGTTTTTGTTTCGCTTATATAATCATCGAACTTGTTCTTCATTTTTCTAGAGAATCGAACAAGTTCACAATTACAGCTAAGAGTTGAATTTATTTTTAATAACATGTCATCCTAAACAATAGTTAAAAAAGTATTATCAAATTGAGTTAGTTTATTAAATAAACTCGGAGACTCAAGTCTAGTTTCACTTGATTGCGATGTATCACTCAAAAGTTGCGAAAGAACTTTTATAATACTGCAATAACTTTCACGAATAGCACTAAGAGCGTCACTTCGGGCTGACCATCTGGTATCAGATAATGGTTTTATCAGTTTCTCTTTACTATTTAAGACAGATACTAATTTTTGCCATCTGTACGTCGACGCCGAGAAAAAAGTATATAATTTTTGCACTAAATAAAAAAATTTTGCGACTAGATTATTACAATCTACGTTTTTAACGCCGATTAAATTTGAAAAATGTCCAGCGCGAGGTACATATTCAGCGTATTTATTGACTTCTTTCAATTAGACAGATTTCAGCCGAAAGAACAAGCAGGTTTCCGAAAAGGTATGGATAAACCATATACATATTCCATGAAACAAATACTAGAAAAACAAAACGAATTTCGGCGTCCCTTATACATGTTATTAATAGACACTATGAGAAAGCATTCGATTCTATTTCAACATAAAGCGTCCTTAAAGGAACAGCCGGGGTAAATAATGAACATTTTTCAATTATACGACATATATCCAAGAACGCAAAGGCTACCTCATGCAGGTTGGTCCAGTGGAAACAAAAATTAACCTATACAGGGGCATTAGGCAAGGAGACTCGATGTCACCAAAACTTTTCATTATTGCAATCGGTATTTGAGAAATTAAACTGGAACAGTAAGGGGTTAAAAATTGGACGAACAATATCTCAGCCACCTCAGATATGCGGCTGACATAGTGCTTCTTAGCGAAGCTATAGATGAACTAAAAGAAATGGTACAATAACTTAATATAAGAAGCAACGAAATAGGTCTGAAAATCAACACAGGGAAAACTGTCTTACTACAGAATGAGTTCTCACAAAATAGTAATATCACGATAGACCAGATGACAGTGCAGAAAGTGACATCATTTAATTATTTAGGATAGATTATAAAAGGTGACAACAGATTACAATAGGAAATAAGAAAAATACAAATGGCTGCTCTAGCATGTGGTAAATTAAAGAACATTTTACAAAATAAAAAGATTCCTGTAAGTCTTAAAAGGAAAACATGTAGTCAATGTGTACTGCCAGTAATGACTTATGGATGCGAAACATAGAACACCGCAGCAGCAATGGAAGAAAGACTAAAAGTGACACAGAGGAGGATTGAAAGAAAAATGATTGGCATAACTCTAAAAGATAAAAAAATAAATAAATGAATCGGGGAAACTACAGGAATAAAAGATGTAATACAAACAATAAAAGAATCAAAATGGAGATGGGCTGGTCATCTCGCAAGACATCCAGAACTCCTTGCAAATACAGTGACAATATGGGTGCCAAACGGAACATGTAAAAGAGGCAGACCGTTAACACGTTGGGTGGATGACTTATAAGTTTCAAAAGGACAGGACGAGCAATGCGGCAGACAAGAAAAAATGGAAGGAACTTCAAGGGAGCTACATCTAGCAGTGGATTGAAAATAGCTGAAGATAGTAATAAAAGCGCCGCTACGTTAAAAGATGAGTGAAATTCAAAATTTTAAAAAGTCTCGTCTCTACTGACAAACAGAAGGTATTCTCTTGTTTTTGGGAGAATACCTTTCGACTCCTGAAAACAAGAATTTGACCTTTACAAAGTTAGCGGGTTAGCAACTCGGGCCGATGAAACATTATATGGCTTCCTTTTTTTTTCAGTGGTGATGCATGTCAGTCTGAAATTTGTATTATTGCATAAAATCGTTTTCTTTAAGTGGGCCCCCAACCGGCAAGGTTTAGGGCTCCCCGACTCTTAAAGACGGCACTGAGTAAATATATTATAGTTGTAAATGCTTTGTATTAGAACAGCAAATGTATTGTCAGCACTGGCTATAAACAGTAGAGCAAAATGTAAATAATTGATCGTTATATTAAAATTTATCGATTAATTTTATTTATAATTAAATTCACTGTACTTGAATACCATTCAACTACAAAATACAATCTTGCAAAAACAGAATCTACTATTTGACTCATGGGGTGCGTTAAAAATGAAAAACTTTATCTTGTTCTTACAAAAAATACTTAAACTTTATGTACAGTCTAATTTGATTTTTTGAAAAATACGGTATAAACTTCAGCCTTTTGCTGTTTAAATTTTAAATACCACTTAAGCTTTAGTTTTTTATCTGAAAAACGTTTGACTTTTGGCTTTCAGCTTTAGACTTTCAAGTTCTTCGGATTACTATTTTTATCTGTACTACAATTTCGATTAAATTAAAAAATTACGTAGCATAGAATGTAAGTGAAAAATAAAAATAGAGTATTATTATTATTATGATTAAAAGTAAAGAGCAATTTTATTGGGTGGATTCTTTAGAAAATGGAATAAAACTGTTGATTTTTCGATAAAATTTAAAAGTAATGAATACTATCAAATGGGTATCGATACTTTTGAACCATTTTTCGATGTTTTTTTGACTATTTTTGTATTCGCACATGTTTGTTCTTTAAAGATTTGTTAATAATTCTTTAGTTTCAGAATGCTTGTCGGCGTAGTCTGTTATTAAATATTTCGACGTTGAATTTTTCAGGAGCAATTATAATTATGTCAGATAATTCGGAGACGAAGAATAGTCATGATATTTCATTTGAACAGGTATTAAATATATTATAATATATTAATGTAAATATATATATATATATATATATATATATATATATATATATATATATATATATATATATGTATGTATATGCTGGTGTGTATTAATTTTAATTAAAAATTTCACGTGATTTTATAATAGGCTAATAATGGGGTTACCGCGTTACTAAATTTAGTAAAAGAGAATGAAAAGGATAAATTAAATATTATCAAAGAGTCTAGTCCAGTTTTTTTGCAGATTGATTTCATTAAAATACCTGTTGTTAAGAGGAAGGTAGTACGAATGTAAGTATCATTTTGTACTGTTGGTTTTAATTTGTAACAAAATTAATAATTTAAAAAATTTCCTACCTTGTAATATATTAACATTTTTATGGAATAATATTTTAAAAAATTAAATTTTAATTGTGTAAAATATATTTAAATAGCGAGAGGTGCTAAATATAAAAATTTTTAAATTTCCAATCATTACGTAGTTCTATTTCGTATACTTATGTAAGTATATATTTGATTTTATGTATATGTTTTAACTGAATTCGACAATTTTGCATTTAATTATATTAATATATGTAATGATCATAATTAACCTCTCGGTAGACGGGTACGTTTCATCGACGAGTTTAAACGCTTGGTTCATAGGTGTAAACTAACTTGTTTGTTAATAAAGTATTTATTATTGCCAACTATGAAGATAATTTTTAAGTAACATATATATTTGTTAGTAATAAAAAATTAAAACGGCGAACAGTAAAAAAATAAACGAAAAGAAAGAATTAAAAGTAGCATTTTTACTCCAACAAACGTTTATTGCAAATGTTCCACATGTGTTCTTTCGAAGCATAATTTCGATAATGTTCACAAAATGTTCTGGTTGATTTATTCTGGGTTTTTGGACGAAAATAGCATCTGTGAATGTAATTTGTTGGTCTATTTTCGAAAAATGGTAAGACTTGTAGCATCTAGTAAAGCTCGCGCTTGGCGCTTAAGTTCAAGTGATAGCTGAACAATAGTTGATCTACATTCGATAAGTGGTTTAATTATTTTCCAGGCAAGTTTCTCAATGACGTCTCTTTTTTAAATTATTTTTAGTGGATGGTTGACTATATATACTGCACAGATGTTGATTCCGGATATATTTAGTAAATCCAAAAAAATAGCAATTGGCCACCTATTTGTATTTCTGGTAATATTAGATTTTAAACATAACTAATCAATGATATCCACGCTTATTTTGGTATTGTCGTAGCAAGTAATAATTTATGGTTTCTCATCATCAGTTTTCACATTGATCTTACTTTTTCACATAGTGCCAATGTAAATTATTACCTTTTTATTTTATAATAGTCATTTTGATACTTTGATATACCAGTTATCTTCTGTTATATTACGATTTGATCTTTCTACGGGATAGACTAATCGTAGAACAATATTTTTAGTTAAATTACTAAGCTTATAGGGTCTGTCAGGCTGATTTCCAACGTATGTTTTTAGGTTAAATGTGTTTTGCTTTTACGTCCACTGGGTAAATATTTTGACGCCGTATATGGCCGGTTTACTCGGCATATATTGCGTGAAACGACTTCAGACCTGAATACCAAAAGCTGTTTATCCACTGCCGAATACTCATTCGCAATAAAATTATTTTGAAAATTGGTTGTAAATGTTTAAAGATTTTAAGGATGAGTGCTAATTTATCTATTTCGTTTCTTTAGCGTCTTGTTTTGATATCATCAAGTCTGAGACACCTTAGAAGAAATGTAAACAACTTTTGACTCGTTGCGAAGTGACTTGCTTGAGCACCACCGTCCTCTGAATTGTTACATATTTAATTAATATTTCTTCTTGAACTTCTTAAAACTCTCCAATAAAGACACTTATTTCCTTATCTCAGTTAATCTTACGTCCTTGACCCTTTGAAATTTATTTCTCATATTTTCGGTAAATATGTTTGTGCAAGTAGGTATTCTTTGAATACCATTAATTTTTAGAAAGTACTTAAGACAATTAATTTCAAACGTTACATTCCGAGCATTGTTTTTGGTTCATGGTAAAAGCTTTGTAATACTGCCCGGTAGACCACGTATTTGTGAGTTATTTCTTGTTCTTTTCTATTTAGTAGTTTTGTTTTTATTAAACCAAAAAAATTTTACTGTCATCTTCGCCCGAAAAATTTTAATTTGCACTTCACGATAACTCTTCTTCTAACTATGATTTATGTTCTTCGGTATTCTTTTTTACTTCGTTGACATCGCCTTCTTTACCTTTTTTATTCAGCTGACTATTTTCGTTACTCTTTGCACGTTTTTTTTTTTTTTTTTGTTGTGTTTGCAGACATATCAAAATTTAAAATAGATAAACACATAAACGTCCGTCTGAAATGGTAGTAGAAAATTGTCGACTAAAAATATTTAACACCACTATTCACTAAAACTAAAAAAAATATATATATGTATTGCTTATCCAGCACAATCTTATGACGATAACTTGAATTCGCATTTAACCAAAAGAAATCACACGTTTACGTGCGTGGTCTGCAATTGTAGATCACTTATACTTCTCCTTAAATAACTCGTATAAATAAACTTCTCCAATGTCGTAAATACACTACATCGATAATTCGAAGTGTTGTAGCCAGCTACTCATGACAACGAAACTATAAACAGAAGAGTTTATAATTAATCATAGTCTAAATAGGTGTGGTCAGTGATTGTATATCACACCCTTAACGAAGGATTAAAGTAAAAATTTATCGTTTGCAGATTTAAATCATTGCAGCAGGGTATGTATAAAGATTACATAGACGTGCATCTTTTAAATATTGTAATGTGTGTATTATATTGAATCCATATAAATAAAAATGTAATTGTTCGTTTGTTCAAAATGTTAAATCTCAAATCTATGAAAGTTATTCACTGATTGTTTCGAAATTTTGACATAATGTTGCGTTTGAGTACGCATGTGTTTCTATATCGTTTTTACCTATCGGTAACACACTTAAAAGTAATTAGGGTGAGATTATTTTCAGTTAATATTTTGTTTGGCCTGAGTGAATGAGCTATTCTTGCTGCCCGGAACAACGACATATACGAACCTAACAGTATTATTCGATTTAACATTCAAGGCCGTCACATACGAGTCTGTGGACATTGTTGTGAAAGCAGAAGAAGCGGTTAATTACCCAATAGAATTTTTAGATTCACTCGATCTGCCAGCGATGCTGTCACTCGTACTGCAATTGAAAATCGACGCGCTAATTATTATGTTGCGAAATATCAACCAGCCAAAGCTTTGTAACGGCACACGGCTTGCAGTAAAAAAATTAATGAGTAACGTCATAGAAGCAACAATCTTGACAGGGGACCATTCAAAAATGAAGATGCCCTCATTCCTAGCATTCCTATGATTGCAACGGATGCGTCTTTTCAGTTTAAGATATTTCAATTCCCAATTCGATTGGCATTTGCAATCACCATCAACAAAGCTCAGGATCAATCTTTATTGGTTCAGATCTAGATACAGATTGCTTCTCACATGGATAATTGTATGTTGCGTGCTCTAGAGTCGGCAAATCAAGCAATCCCTATATCTGCACAGACGGAGGAACAACAAAAAGTATTCTATACCCAAAAGCATTGTGAAATTAAACATATTAAAAACGTCGTATACTTTATCTTTTCTTTAATTTCAATTTAACACTAGTTATAAATAAAAAAAAAAAAAAAAAAAGAAATGGTTATAACGTGATGAAGGAGTGAGTCTGTGAGAACCAATTGCTGGCTGGGGATAGACGCACTTATGTCGATAATTGCCGTTGATTGGTACGTGCGGTGATCGTTCAGCGAATACATGATATATACGATTGATATATCAGCTGTGGGGGAAGAGACGAATTTTGAAAAAAAGAAAATTATGGAAAAATAGACTGAGTAGCAGTTTTGTTCTCAACTAATTGTAAGTCTCGTATAGTTTTTGCTGAGTCTTGTCTTGTTCTCGTTGAATTCTTATTGGAAAAAGGTCGGAAGAATCACCACGTCCTCGAGGAATAAGAAAGTTTCAAAGAATGGTATGGTGCCGAAAGATTTGTAGGTTCGTTTTGGTAAAAATAAATAAAATTAAACAAAAATATAAAATCTTATAAATTAATTTAATCATAATAATAATAATAAAATAATAATTACCTAGAACTTAACACGCCGGACGTAATCGAGAAAAATTGAGTGTGTATTTGACAGATAAACCGAATTTCGGAGATAACAGAATACGAGATAAAAAAGAAGAAAAACTACTATGATATAAAAACCTACAAATAGGATTTACAAAGGTTATAAGAAAAGAAAGCAGCTGCTGTTCCGATAGTAATTGGTGTCCTTGGAGCAGTTTCACTGGACCCGAGAAAATAACTGGATATAAGAAGATTGAATACAATGACAAAAGCACAGCTCCAGAAATCAACGCTATGGGAAACAGCCTGCATACTGCGCAGATATCTCTGTGACCCCTAGATCCTTGCATAGGATTCGAAATACAAAGATGATAGTTTTCGCTGTAAAATAATAAGGCTGCGAGAAAATATAATAATAATAATAATAATAATCGTAATAATAAAAGAATAAGTAGATACTAAAATTTCAAATAAAAAAAAAAAATTGAATACGTCCATGTGAGACCGTGGTGGCATCCATGAGGATTAAACGGTATAGACGCATAAAATCGTTACGATATTTATAAGTATAAATAGATCAGATTGTTTTGATTTTAGCTTTAAAGAAAAGAAAATTAATATTTATGATTGAAAACGATTAATTTATAATGTATTGAATAATTTTTAACTTGTAGTATATAATTTAAAATTCATATCAATAATTTTAATACATGCCATTTGCTTGTTTAGCCCATTGCCAAATAGTTTACTTACCGAAACTTCGGAAGTATGTTTATTTGTAGCAGATCTTATTCGTGGTCGTAAAGTGGATCATGAAATGACAATTAATCATTATAAAAAATTGCTGGCGAAACGTGGAATTACAACAGAAATATCTCAGGTAAAAAATTTCGCATTTATTTACTTTTTATTAATTTTCTATTAGTAATTTTAGAATTAATTTTTGCGGATGGTAATTTTTTTTTTTTTTTTTTTTTTTGAGTATGGATTATTTTAATTATTAATCGTCAATATTTGAGAAAATTACATAACGGAATAACATTAAAATAAGGAAGCTATTAAATAATAGTATATGTCGCCTAAAGTTTTTATTAAGAGTGCTTTGTAATTATACTTTTAAAATATACTTCGATTATCTGTGTTCACCAGAATACGGCCCTGTATTAACGACTAATTTTAATTGTATTTTTATAAAATATTTTGGAATAATATTAAAAAATTATGAAAGTAATAAAGTAGTTATGTGATTGCAACTTGACAAATACTTGTTTTAACCAAATTCGTAATTATTGTTATTTAATGAGGCATATTATTTATTATACATTCGAATAAATAAATAGTTCATTATTTTCAGTACAAAAAAATTAATATTCAATAACTTTTTATATATAAAAAATTTTACTTTCAGTTTAGCTACAAAAACTGTCTTTCTAACTTTTTTAAAGAAAAAGAATAGGTGAGGTACGGTTTAGATTTATTAAAATTATGGAAAATAACACAAAAAAAATACTAATTACATAATAAAAATGTTTTTCGATTCTGATTTCGCTGATTTCTCGTAAAGTATCAATAATTGCAATATTAATCATTGTTTATTTCTTTTATTTTTTTTCAATTAAAATAACCGAACAGGCGTCATCACAAGTTACCCTTCACTGCATTAAGTCGTTTAAAAATGCAAAGATTCACGGCAAAAACGATTATTCCTTATATTAATAGAAATAATAAATTTTAATAATTAATCTTAATATTTATAAAATATTAGGAAGGTTTTGAATATATTTTATGATGTCGTATTACAAACAGATCGCAATAATTATGGATCATAATTAAATTTGCGCAAGGTAAAATATTTGTATTTTTTCTAAGGTGACGTCGAGCAATAAACATAAAACTACTATGACAACGGGTTTGGTTGAGGCGTAATATTAGCATAATTAAAGTTTCCTTTTTTTGGATACCGTATAAATGTTTGTGTGGTTACGGTATTGTGTCGATGTTAATCACAAAAAGGCACATATTTTGCAAGTCATATTTAATAGAACTATTTGCATTGTATATTTATAATGGCCGTAAATAAGAAATTTTCAATAATGATAACATCGAACTGAATATTCGTTTTTTCAATTTTTGGCCTTAACTTTTGTAATTTGAATTTGAAATGCGATTCAATTGTAATTATACATTGTATTCGCACAAAAAATTCGAATGAAATATATACTTTTGCTCTCGTTTGAGTTATTTTATATTGTGAACGGAAAGCCGAAAATATCTTTTTTTTGAGTATCACCGAACATTGTATTGTAGACAGATTCGAGTTATCATGTAGAGTGCATAAATGAATTAATTAATTCATTTTTTTGCGGTTTTTTAAAAAGCACAAGAAAAAATAAATTTATTGATAAAATTTGAATACTATATATATATTTGAATAAAAGTAAAAGTTTTGATATATTTTGTTGTTTAGATAATTCCTAGCAGACAAGTTAGGGTAGAATATGGTACATACGAAGCCAAAAGAAAACTATGCAATATGTTCGATGTATTTTTAATTGATAATAAAATTAGCGAATTCTTAATTCCAAAATTAGGTAAACCATTTCAAAAAGCTAGAAAGTAAGTCTGAAATGTGATACATGGTTCATGATAAATTTATTTTTTATAAAATTTAAGCGTTTGCGACATTTTACTATAAATTATTATTTTCGCATACGGTGATGTTGATTCCTTTATTATATTTGACAAATTTCTATTTAGTTTTGAAGCTTTTTTTTTTTACTGTTGATTTTTAGTTGATATTTACTACGTTTTAAAGGTTTCTTTTATTTGAATTGTATTTAGACAAATAGAAAATCCATTGTATCGTAGTTATAATAAAATGCCGAAATATTAATAGTCTACGGCAAAGTTTCTGTAATATTTATTTATAAATCGAACCGGATCGGAAAGTTAAATAATGTATTGTAGGGTGGCCACCCAACCGGGATGCCGGGAATAAGCTGGGAATTTTGCAAATCGTGAAAAAAAGCGAGAATAAGCCGGGAATTTTGTTGTAAAACCGGGAAGAAAAGTAAAAAAAGCCAAAAACGACATTTTTAATAAGAAAACATCATTTGAAGTGAAAATTGATCGTATTTTTTACTGTACTTTACATTCAAGAATAAATTACTAAATTCTTTTTTATTCATATAAAACACGCTGGGGCGGTCAAATATTATCAATATTAACAAAAAAAAAAATCCATTTTTCTTTTTGTACAATTTTAGTAATCAGGAAATCGGGAGAATTTGGACCGGGAATAAAGCGGGAATTTAAAATTTATATTTAAGTGGCCACCATGATAGGGGTCACGCTAATCTCTTTATCGTTACAAATTTAGTATAATATGTTGTTTTTGAAAACTAACTATAAAATTTCAATTTAACTTTATATGAAGGCGCAGTTTAAGAATAATTAGTGTAATTATTTACTTTCAGTTTTAAATATTGTGAATTTGATATCGAAATTATTTTACATTGAGTAGTAAATTTATTTTTTAATTTTAAAACTTTTAAATTACTGCTTCAAAAACATTTACAACATTTTTTACTAGTATTTAAAAAAGTTCACACACCATGAATGAGGCTAAAAATGAACTGGTGACGCTGTTCTGTATGATTACCTTTAAATGTAAGATTTATGACTAGCTTTGTTTTATTTTCAACGGTCTACCTTATGGGATTTGTACTGAGTGAAATGTCAAGCTTCAATTAATTATAATAAATTGTTTGGTCTGTATTGTTCTTAGAATTTCGATCTTTAAGATATAACGTCATGAATAGATGTGCTATTTTGTTTTTTTAAATTGCATGTACCATTGTTTCTGCTTTTGTCTATGTCACCTCTAGCGACAATGGACAATCTAAAAAAGTTTTTGTTATAAACAACAAAGTAATCTTATGTAATTATTGTGCCCGTATGTGTAGGATGTTATAATTATGGTGGAAGGGTAATTGTATGAAAACCGACTTTTACGCGTGCATTTTATAATGGTTAAAATATTGTCAAGCTAAAGAATTTTTTAGCTGGGTTATACGGTTTTAAACATTTTGTCCTAGTATAATTTGTCGCACATCAATAATTTATATTATTGTTAATTTAAAAGTTTTTTTATTGTGCTCTTATGTATGATTGAAAAGTTAATCAATTAAATACATTTTATACGGACATTCGATATATTTTAAAAAATTCACAAAAAATTGAAATGAAACAAAACTGACTAGTTTCGAACAGCTTTGTTCAATGATCACAGTGTGTTTTTTATAATATACCGGAAGTTCGTTTGTAAATGATTTATTTAATAAATATGTTTATGTAAAAATACTTACGATTAATCAGAATTCCTAGTTTTAAAGTGTAAAATAAATTAAATTAAAAATAAATGTACTCATCAGTCATTACTTTGAATGTATTCTAAAAGTTGATTATGCTAATTTCGTTCATTGCATTTGTAGATGGCCGATCCCGATCAGGATAAAAAGAAAAAATTTACTAGATGAAATCACTTCTAAGTTGAAAAAAACTTCAATGTTATTAAACGACAGTGGACTTACTAAAATTATTCAGGTAATTGTGTATTTAAATTAACTGATTTTTTTCTTAAATATTTTTGATGTTTATTATAAGTTGTTAACTAATTCCTCGCTTTCCTTTTTCTTTTTATTTACAAAAATACGACAAAAAAAGTTTTTTTAAATAATAATAATTAAATACTGTGACCTAACTTTATTAAGAATAAATAGTGATTATCTTTAAACAAAAATAAAAACATATATTATCTTTCCTAAAGCTAATACTGTAATAGTTCTAAATTGGAAATAAAAATCAGTGATGTACGAAAACTTCTTCCGAAAATGATAAAATCCATAAACCGAAGTTCAAAAAGGGTTTTAATTTAAATAATTATAAGTGTAATGTTAAACAATAATTACAAAAAACAAAACAGGTACCGATAAATACATTAGTGATTATTTTTTTGTGTAGTAAATGCAGTGGTTGCCTTCATTTCATCTTATTAAAGGAATAAAAACAGTAGCATTGATTTTCAAAGATGTTCATAGGTATATATGATCGTCCTGAAATTAGGTTTTTTTTAAATGGATATATTACCTAGTTAATATTATTACAAATATCAATGCAATGTCGTTTTTAAAATAGTTCCTCGACGTAGTCTTTGAATGATTTTTATATCGATAATCCGAACGCGGTTTAAAAAATTATCACCACCAGGGGGAGAACTTTCGAAAGGAATTGCGATCAATGTAAGAAATCTACTAGGTCTAAATTGTTAGGAAAAAAAAAAAAGGTAAAATATATATGCATGCGGTACAGCGATAATTGTGTGGTTATAACTCCAATATGTAATGTATATATACTTTATATAGTTATTAATAGTAATAAATCTAAAAAAATGATATATGACTTTTTACAAAATATTTTTTTTTTTTTTTGGGGGAAGAGTCATTTGTAGCGTAATCTTTTTTACAATTGTGTAAAATGGAAATAAAATTTCTGGGGAGGAATATTTTAAGTACAAAAATGAAAGAAATGGAAAATTGTTTTAATAACTTATTATAACAAACAAACCACGTTTGTAATGATTTTATCACAGACGGGTAACATTAAAATTTATTTAATTTGTAATTCGTTAGAAGTTACAAAATAAAATAAAAGAACTGTGTATTGGTTGATTAATAAAATGAACGAGTTAAATAAACAAATTAAATAAAAATCTTTAAAATAAAAAATAAAATATACTCGTATTAACGATGGACGCCCACTATTGAGTAGTACACTCTCCAGCTACTTTCATCCATAAATTGTTTGAAACGAAAAATGAATGTACTTCTTAATATACTTAACTCAAAATAAATTACGAAGTTTTGTTTTATTAATATAAAAATATTATCAGTAGTAATAGAAAAATTTCATTCTTTTTTTTGTTCAATTCTAGTAATCAGGAAATTGGGAGGATTTGTACCGGGAATTTAAAAATTATATTTCAGTGGCCACCATGATGAACATTAAGCTTCGATATAGTTACAAAAATAATTTTAATCTTTAACTAATGATACTTTTAATGATAACATTTTAAATTTTTAGTTTACGTTTCAGAAGGTAACGTAATCTTTTTTTAATAATTTTTTAATAGCAGGAGGTGACATACTAATGAATACGTATTCAGTACTTAATTAATAATGGTGTATTATTTTTTCAGGTTGGTCACAGTGATATGTCTGCAGCACAAATTGCAGAGAATATAGTTTATGTTTTAAATAATTTTGGAGAATATATTTCTTTCTGGAGTTGGGAAAATATACGTTATGTGAATGTAAAAAGCGCAAAAAGTGCAGCTATTCCTTTATACATGTCTTTTGGTAAGTTCGGAAATACAAATACATAGTAATTTTCTTTTATTTATTGCAGTTTTGGTTAATTCATTGCAGATTTTAATGGAATCTTCGTAACTTGAACTTTGCCAACTTATTCAATAAAGCCTCTTAAAAGTAATACGGTTTTTTGAAAAACTTAAAAAAAGCCTATCATTCCTTTGTTTTGAGAGTATGGAAGTTGTTAATTTGAAATTTACATATTGCATACCAGTATTTGAACAGTGCACAACGTTGTAGTAAAGATAGAATTTAAAACATAAAGAATTTATCGCTTATGTATTTATTTATTTTTTTTAGCTCTTGCAAATTCTATACCGATACCAAAAGAAAAGAAGAAAAAATCAAAGCCCGCTGTAACAGATGAATTATCGACTCTTGGAAAGTCAGTGACTGTTTTCGCTAATGGAAGAGTTCGTGTTCGCGTAAGTTGTAACTAGTTGTCAACAATATTATATAATTTTTAAGAGAGCTTATATTCGAACATTGTTTCCGGGAAAAGATCTTTGTGTTAACTTTTGTTTCATAAATGTATACACATACCCATAGGCGTGTGATTCATTTTTACTTATATGTATGTAAACATTAGATTCGTAAAAACCGCGAAAAGCCTGTCAACCATTCATACGAGAGGTGATCAAAAAGTAGCTGGACTAATTGATTCATCGCGCGATTGCTAATTCATGTTTTTTGTATGACGAGGCGGGAATTGGAGGGGAAATATTATTTTTCCATCAAATTATCAGTGAAACCGTTACCTCTTGTGTATCAGCTGATCGTCTTTGGCGATTTTTATTGTTCATATATTATCTTAATGCTATCGTTAAAAGAAGCGAGTTCCGTGTTAAAACGACTAAAACTTTTATCAAACGTTATAATTTAATAAGAACGGCTTACGGTAATGCTGTTAAAAACAATGTTTTACTCTGCACGTTTTTGAGATTTAAAATGAGCTTTGAGTCACTTGAAAATGAAAAAAGTGGCCGACCGCGAACTTTCCATAATTCTAATGATATTTTTTAATGGAGCGCGCTTGTTTGTTCGGATAGGCGGTTTAATATCCCCAAAATGATTTCAGAATTTAATATTATTTTCGATTCGGAGCAAAAAAATTTAATAGAACTCATTCTCTCAGAATGACCTGTGCTCATATTAAATTCGTTCCGCAACTGATAACCGATAATCAAAAGGAATATCGCGCGCTTATTTTGAAAAATTTGCTTAAAATAACCGAAATTTATCCGATAGTTTTATCCAAAATAATCACGGGAAATAAGTGACAGATTTTTAGGTATGATTTCTAAGGTTCAATCGTTGTAGTGGTTAACTTTATGTCAAAATCGTAAATCAAATGAATATTATATTACCGCGCGTTGTGCTGAGGGTGCTACGGTGTGTAGGGTGTAAAATTGTCGGAGGAAACGTGTTGCCTGCGAAAAATGTTTCGAAGGGGATAAGAACTGCGAACTTAAGGTACCGAGAGAAATGTAAATAATCTTTTTTATCGATTTCAGTTTTCCTTTTTTTAATTTAAAAAATTTCGAAAGGAAGTAATTATCTTCCACGAAAATACTCTAAACTCGGAAGGTTCGTTTATTATCTTATATAGAGAAAAATTTTTCAATCTATTCTTATCTTACCGGAAAAGCTAGGCGAATTATCAAACGTGTACAATTACTTTTTCATTAACCTCCCGTAGATATTGATTTCAACGTAAAAGACGTAAGGAAATCAAAGCGGTAAATTTAGGAATTTTAGGTTTAAAAAATAAATTTAAGAATTTATAAAACTATTATATGATTTACGGTAAAAAGGAAATAAAAAGACTACGAAGGAAAGTAAAAAATATGAAGATGCATTTCATCTTGCCATAGGAAATAAACTTGATTATTCCTTTTCTTTATTGTTCTACGTTGAATGTTAGTTTGTGGCCAAATGGTTTTCATCAGATGAAAAAAAGTAAAGGTAGCTGTTACTAGTTTAATGCCTATAATTTCAACTGGTAATTGTTAATTGATAATAGTTTCGAATTGGGCAAGATTTAAATTAGAATTAGTTCAAATTGAAATCTGCTGCTTTCGAATTCCTTAGATGTTAAACACTTTCTTCGCGGATTTAATACAAATCAAATAGGTTCAATTTTGCAATTTTTCATTGTAGTTATTCGATGAAAATTGTTTTTTTTTTTCTCTTTCAATTAAGACGAAGTAAGAAATTGTGTCACGAGTTTGTAACGAGAAAAAAAAAACAAAAAACAAATGTTTATTTTTCCTATCTCATATGTATAGGCACACACATATATAAGCATTAGTATTGTACTAGATAAGTTAGTACTTCCTGTAGAGTTCGTACGCGGTAATGTAAGAAAAAATGCTATATAGGTGGGTACTTGAGCTGATTACTTTTATTTATTCGCTGAAAATAGTGAATATTCGAGTACGTCGAATATGATTCAACCGCTTCTCTTATCTTGACAATATTTACACAGATTACGTTTTCAAACGACGATATACTGCCACAAAATTGTTTCTTTTTTCCATTTCAGCTAAAAAGTGAAGTAATATTATTTGAATGTGTAAAACTTTTTAAATTGATATTTTTTCGTTTTAATTAAATTCAATGGCTTCTAACTGCAAAGGAAATTTTAATTTTTCCATCGCATTATTGTGTAAGAGAGTTTTTTGATTTTTCTTTCCTTCGATTTTTATTTAAAATTATTCGTCAATATAGGCTTTATGCGTGAAACAGAAGTTAACACGTCTCCATATCCATATTATTCTATTAATGCTTTTTGTTTTTATTTTAACAGTGATTGTAATTTTATTAAATAGTGAAATAGAAGCCCGAAGAAAAATTCTACGAGGCAGAAAAACGATTACAAGGAAGTATTACCGTAAGTAAATAGAAATTTTAATTTTTCCTCGATTTACTTGCTTTCCTTTCTTTTTTTTTTTTTTTTTTTTTAATTCAGCATTTAACAGCGCGTTCATCGTCATAGTGTAGGTAACGAATTTTTACTGACGAGTTCACTTTTCTTTTTTCGAAATCTAAATTTAAATGTTCATATTGCGTAACCGGCGGTTTATTTATTTATTTAAATCTACGTGCGTGGTATAATCGTTGCTAACAGCATAAAATTTAGAAGCGTGAGAAATAAAAAATATTAAAGTTTCGCACTAGACAACAGAGGGATTTGAGTTTATTAGCGGCGGGATTACTCGGAACAGAGCTTCTGAAACTTAAAAGTAAGTACAAAGTAGGTAATAGTAAATTTAGTGGATCTAGCGCAGTTTTACGCAAATACGATTCGGTGTAAATGTTTGGTCGCCGGAAATAAGTGGAAAGATTTTGTTTGATATACAAAACGTAACTTTTACTTTGTCGATTCGATTTTTAACAGATGCTAAGCGATATGGTATTTTTACTGAAATTTACTGTTTTTACAACTGGTAGGCCATTAACTTATACGACACTTGTGCACGTATGTGTACCGCATACATTCCATTTGCGTACCGTCCTTTAATTACATGTATATGCGTAGAATTAAAGATGAATGATTATAAATCGCGTACAAGTAGTTTTTTAGGTTATATAAAAATATTTCACGAAGAATCTGGATTGATAAAGAGTCGTCGTTAGTAAAAATTTAAAATGTTTTTTTTTTTTTAACTTTAGCGAAAAAATTATTATTATTTCAGTTTTTATTTCAGATAGAAAATTCTTATTCGTTCTTGTTAGTAACTGAAAAAATACGTAATTTAATTTTGACGAAAGAATTAATATCTACAAAATATTACAAAATAACAAACGATGATGATATATATCTTTCCTTTACTTAGAAAATCGTCAACGTGAAAAATTCAAAATACATCGGAAATATATAGAGAGAAGGATTTTTTTTGGCGGCAGCAGAATGAATGATGCTATCTACTAGTTCGCGGGAGATAGTGACAATTTAGAGTTAAAAGCAATTGATTTTCATTTTGCGCGGGTAGCCTATTGCGTATACGTACATGAAATAACGGTCAGCTGCTCGACTAGCTGTGGGAATAGCTGCTAGAGCGCTTTTCAAACATGTAAAAAAATTATTAAAATAAAAGTATTGTAGCAAAGCTGCAATTTCGTCTGTTATTTATATAGATTATGAAATGGTGAAAAATGACAGTTGTAAAATGCAAAGGGCAAGTGCTTTTCAGCTGTTCATGTAAACATGTTAAATAAAAATTTAAAGAGAAAATTTAACTAGCGTTCAAACTCGGTTATATAACAAATATTGTTACATATATAAAACGGCAAACTGAGTCACCTACTTCTGGACGGTCGGAAGGAGTCGCCCCATCTGATGCAATAAATACACTTAATAATAGTGAGCGGGCTACATGTAACGAGGATCATCGCGCTTTGTTATCATAATATAGCTGATAGCTCTTTACCTTTTGTGTAAACCCAGCTACGATTTTTTTTACCATTTTATATATGTAATATTTTGATACTTAATTGATATAAACATTAGCGGATTTTCATTTTAAAAATAAAGTTCAGATGTAAAAATGTCCATAGTGAAATATTTTTTTTTTTTTAAAAAGAAATGATACGTTATTGACTTTTACCTAGGCAAGTTTGAATAAATGTAACGATATATATTTTGGATACATACGAAAGGAAAATAAATTATCCAGGAAAGGATGGTAAATTACCGAATCAGTTAAATGATTTGAAACCGTATCATACGAAAAGTCACAGGGTATATGTATAGCTTTACCTTTGACATATAAATAATCTGGAAAAAAATCAGAAGCTGTAGCCCCAAAACGTCGTTATCAAATGAAAAAAACTTTTGGTACGGTACTCTACAATTTACGATTGTTCGACTTAGAAACAATTTAATTGCGTTGAAGCAACTGATATTATATCACAGAATTTGAAATATCATATTCCATTTGTAGATAACGTTGAGCGAGGAGATCGAATTCAGAGGTATTTAATTCGAATGATTCCAAGTGGACAGAGCGAGAATGATAGTATTATGTCTACTACTATTTTGGAAGATGAAGAATAATAACTTTTAATGAAAATTATCATAAATGAAGGATTCATTTTACCGACCATTATTAAATATATTATTTACAGAAACAGAACGTATTAAAAATAAATAGTATTCTGCTTACTTTACTCCGGGTTATTTCGAAGCATAAATAATTTCGATTAATCAAAAAGCCACTACAACTAGCGTTAAGGGAGTAAAATAAAGTGTTACATATATAAAATAATCGTCAGCTGAATATATTACAAAGAAAAAGTTGTCTATGAAAACAAAGCGCAATATCTAGTACATAAAATGTGTAGCTAGCTCGCCATCAACTGCTGTATTCTTGCATCAGTTGACCAGTTTTCCTTTGTTTTCGAAGTAGCTGGCTCAATTTGTCGTTATACATGTAATACTATTTGTTATCTAACCAAGTTTAAACGCTGATAAAATATTTTATTTTCATTTAGCATATTTCCGCAAACGCTGACGTACATTCTTTCGCCATTTTAACAGCTATCATTTTTCATCAATGTAAAACATAAATAAATGAAATCGTAGCCCCGGTGCTGTACTTTTATTTTATTACATTTTTTGCATGTTTGAGATGCTCCGGAGCTGATCTCCACCGCTAGTAGGTTATCGGTTCGCCGTTTCATAGATATATCCGCTAACCGTATAAATTAAAATTAATGGTTGCCATATTTAGTCGACTAAAACGCGTCGCTGTCTCCCGGACTAGGATACAAACATCTCGAATCATTACTTAATTTCTGAATTTATGTTTAGACTGTATTAAGTATGTTCCGATGGATTTTTTTTTTAAGAATTATTTTAAAATTTCGCGGCCAATATTTTTAATGAAAAATCAACTTTTTGCTGTTTTCCCGAGAAATTACTTTAAATTTTTTATACGCTGTCGATAATAGAGGCATAAAATGCGGTTTTGATAACGTAAGAAATAGAAGAAAAAAAAAGGGTCAGTAATCGCGAAGCATGAAACTAAATTACAAATTACCTAAAGCTAGTTGCTCCGAGTAAAAAAACATACACAAAAAAAAAACAAAAAACAAAGAATAAATTGGAATGGGGAGAAAAATAATTTCGCAGATTTACTGTCAGTTCATTGTTCCTTTCATTATCAATATATTAATTAAATTGAAGAAGAAATGTATATGAATTAATTTTTGTATTTTATAAATAAGCGAAAAATAATATCTGAAAAAATTGCAGGGAATTATTTGAAATACGTTTTTATATATATGTACTAAACTCTAAAATAGAGTATGTTTAAGGTGCAACTTGTAACGTAAACAAGAAATATATAATATTTTTTTGATATCTTTGTTTACAGACAGCCTTCGATTACCGGCATGGATCATAGTAACATTAATAGCCGGGGCTATACTCATAGTAAACGGTCTTGTATTTTTCATTTTAAATAAAGTGATTATAAAAAGCAATAATCCGACTCCTACTACCTTTGGTGTGGAACACGAAGTGTAAGCCTGTAATTCCAATGCAGTAAAGTTTTAACGCATATTTTTTGTACATTTTAATTTTTATATTGTTTTTCGACTTATTTAAATAAATATATTTTCTTCCGTTTTCCGAACAGCATTCTATTCTTACGTTTAATATAATGCCGATTAAATTAATCTCTGTTAATAAATAAAATATCATCGTAGCTTGTTACATTTTAATTAATTAATTGATTATTTCTGCGCGTACGCCAACTCACCTAATGTTATTTCATAGTAAAAACTCGTTCATAACAATTTCTGATGCTTACATCGTTATCTGTATCTCTTATCTATTGGATAACTGGCAGCTGCGTATTGATTGAGTTTTTATTTTTTACTTTAAAAAATAATGTGCGAGATATTTCGTTAAAAAGTAAGTAAGTGTTAGGGAACATAACATGCAGCGCATCATTTTTTCCCCAACTACAAGTTCCTTCGTTTGAAATATTATTATTATTTATTTTGGCCATGCTGAACGATCTTAAAGTTTACTTTTCCTAATTGCTAGCGGCTTCTTTGAGGGAAAACAATCCATCTAACAAGGAGACCGTACGGCCTTAGGAGGAAACGAATTTCAATGGTTTTTGGTGCAGTAGTAGTGTGGACCATGTCGGTATACTATTATGTGTAAAATATTAAGGCGCAATGCTCAAATGTAATCGAGAAAAACGAATTTAAAATTTCTCCACACTTTATGTAAAGCTTATATGTAAGTTATAGAACATTTCCCTTGAAATTGTCGTGGTGTAAGTGTTAATGACGTGTACACTCGATGCGCAGGTTCAAATCTGGCGTGTACATTTATTTTTTTCCAAGAAATTGCCTATATTTTACGCGTATCTGCTAATATCCAATCAATAAACAAATACTTACCGCGCTCTTGTTTTGTTCTTGTAAAGTTTAAATTAATGCGAACTTGTCTGTCCAGCTCAAATCCGAACACTAATTATCGGGTTCTCAATATGAGCCTTTTGTTAATTCAGCCAGTTTCATTGCGACCTTCATCGGGCATTTGCATTTTAGGCCATTTCCAATTCTTGAGTGTAGTTATCCACACAGAACTTTTAGATCATAGGTATGCATCGGTAGTCGCGACAGAGATTTCCACAAAGTGCGAATTTAAAAGCGATTAAAATAATTTAAACATAAACAAGAGAAAAAACAATAAGTACAAGCGCTTTTGGAAACAGCTAAATAACCAACAAGTTACATAGATAACTATAAAAGCAATCGAAGGTTTGGCAGTAAATAAATACTTAATTTTCAGTGCCCGCTTATATTTTTCTACAGATAATAGGTTAGCAAATATTACAGTTTAATAAACAAAAAAAATCGTATATATTTTTAAAGTTTTTTTTTTTTTTTTTTATATAATTTTTATTTCTGTTAAGTGAATTGTGCTGGTTTTTAATACAATTTGGTGCCATTGCTTTGTTTTAGAACAAAATCGAACGAGAAAAAAAAACGCACTTTATAACTGATTGGTGATGAATATGTTCAAAATTATATGCGTAGCACATATTTAGTTAATAAATGTTTTTTTGCTGAAACTACTAAGGTCAGGTTCATATTAATATCATATATCCTTTGTGTCATTTTATTATACACTTAAATAAAATGAAAGCGCCAGTAATAACACAAATATATTAAATATTACCATTTTTCTTATTTTATATTATTTTATTTTTATTTATCTGTTGTGCGTTTTGTCGGTTTTTCCTGTTTAGAGTTGGATTTTTCTGATTTTCAATTCTTATTTTATTGTTATTGTCGATCGCAATTTTCGTTTCGTTCTTCAGTTTGCTTCTGATGATGACCAGTGTAGTAAGCTGGTCGAAACGTTAGGCGAATAAATATCTTTTAAAACACAGTTGTTTCCGATGAATTATTTTATTATGTGTAATCACTGTAAAAGCTTTACATATTTAAAAACAAACATACCCAATGAATATGGAGATTTTGTTCCGAAACATGTCGGTGCTTTTTTAATATTTGTTACTTAAAATCGTTTTGTTAGTACTGGTGCTTTCATGTTATATTTGAGTATGCTGGAGTTAATTAGCAATATCATTTCGTACGCTGCTTAATCAATATTTTTGAACCTGCCTATCAGTTTAGTTGTGTCTTTTCGATCAATACGTGAAATTCTTCATGTTTTGAATATCCGCGTGTTGTGTATTCATAAGAACGTTTTAATGATCGTCTCATGTTTCCTTTTTTTTCTGTTGACGTCAACTATTTTGTAACACGGTTACACATCGCACAAAGGATATTCCTGATTAAAGTAGGTCAATCTTAGTTTTTGACCAAATGCCTATATTGACATTGTTGCACTAAAGAGAATTCGTTTATCAGCATCATCCCATCCGATCACCGTCTACGTACTTTTAAAATTTTATGTTTTATCTGAATAACGGGAAACATTCGAAAAAATTTGTACAATGAAATACGTTACAGATTCATTTGATTTTTTTTAGATTGTTTTGATGTCATCTTAGGGGCCAAAGAAATTCCGAAAAATTTGTTTCTTTCATATATTATAACCGTAAAGTGAATTTTTTAAATATTTTTTTCTTAATACGTATTTTGATTTTGCCTACAAATGTTTACCTAGAAAATAGCGATTTTCCCTACGCAATTTTTAAATGCAAAAAACCGTAAAGAATCTCACGGATTTCACGTTATTATTTTGCATTGTATCGCAGGCTCTACATATTTCAAAGAACTGAAGCATGCAGCGTACACCTACTTTACGTTGTACATAAATTTTTTCAGATTTTTTGTAAGACTAACACTTACGCGTAAAAAAGTAACAAGTTAATTGTCATTAATAGTAATGAAACAGTTTAAAAATCGAGCTTTTATAAATTAGTTTTTTGCTCAAATTCTTCGCATGTCTGAAATCGCTCAACCAGCAGAAAAAATAGGACACACTTTGAATTTAATGAAGTAATACCGGTTATCAATGAAGACAGCAATGGAATTGACCTATTTGTGATATTATATATATATATATGTGTATTATCATTCTTAGATATTTTTATTAAAATAAAAAATATATACTTGGACATAGTAAAGACAAATTTTTGTCTTTTAAGGTTACCTTACCAAATTTAACTTATATCGGTAAAGTACTTATTGTGTTAAAATGATAATATGCTAAAATAAAGCAGTTTATTAGTTTTAAAAAAGTAAATATTTTCAACATAAATAAGATAAATATAAAGTTTTAAGTATGAAACCATAAGTATAACCCAGTAGTAGATCTGTAAATATGATTTGTGTGCGATTTTTCAATATATTTTACAGTAATATTTGTTTTTACGAGATATCCTTAAATATTTTTTTTTTGTTTTTATTCATTCATCACTTTGTATTTCCGTTTTGCTACATGTCTTTACGTTTTGTATCTGCAAAATAAAAATATTTAACGTTAATTAATGTTAATATCTTTTATAAATATATTTTTCACGTTAAAATTTACGGATTTTGCGGCGTAACCTTAGCGCGCGCTCTATGGAATGTAGGTCTCGAAATGGTAATATAAGAAAACGACGAACATCTTACTAATTATGCAGAAGATAAAACATTTTGATAGTTAATGAAAAAAAAAAGTTACAGTATCGTTTAGCTGAATTAAAATTTGTTAAATGTGTGTTAATATGATATTTCACGATTAAAATGATAACTGTAATACATAGATGGTGTGCGCAAATTTAAATATATATATATATATATAATACTAATTAATAATATTCGTGGCAGAAAATTCGACATTGAAATGGAAAGTAAAAATATTAAGTAGATTTATACACAAATTTTATATTAGTTAAAGGAAGGTATTTCATTTAAAAAGGGGGAAAAAAAGTATCGTATAATGACGAAAGTTACACAGTTTGGGCCGAAAGAAAAAAAGAGGATGATATAGTGAATATCGCGTAAAAAGATTGGTAAAATTAATTTTACTTCAACGAAAAAGAGTGTTAATTCAAAAAAATCAACCCGATAATAGGATACATTTTGGAACGATAATAGATTTTATGTAAATTTCTGCAATTCCAGTTATACGGTATGATTTTATTAAGAAGATATGATACTCTTATGAATACAAGGTGTATAAATCGGTAATATTATTTGTTTGATCAAAAACGACCAACCGTAAAATCGAAAACGTTGATGAAGTATTACTTATGAAGAATTTCAAAAATGTAACATATTAACAGGAATATTAAAATTAAAATTTTCGTTAGAAACTGCGTGTCTCTATTAAAAATATTATTTAACGTTTCGAACGCGTATGGGACGGACCGTCGCCCATCATCAAAAACTAAACTAAAATTAACGACTTCGGCTTGGTAAATTATATTTTTTTCCCTTTTCTCCCGGACTGGAATTGGAAAGAATACTATCATCGGTTTTAACTTTGATTGTTCGTGGACTTGACGCAACAAGTGTGCCATCAATAATTATTAAATTGATAAATTCCAGTGGGGTTTCTGACACCTCTGTATTCTGTATAGGAATTATGAGGAATGAATTAACAGGTTTCATTGGTATGGTTACAAAAGCAAACGTATTGTCTCTTGATGATAAATTATATAAGCAAGAAGATGGTATGGCCATAGGATCTGGGTTGGCTTCGGTTTACGTGAACATTTTTATGGAAGAAATTAATAAATATGTATTTTATTTAAACGGATAGAAATCGAAATTTTGGTTTCGTCATACGGACGGCACGTTTGTAATATGACCGTTTGGTGGTGACATTCAATTGCAAGAATTTCGGAATGATCTAAGTAATTTTCAGAGGAATATTAAATTCACACAGTGTAAATGGAAGGGGGCGGACAACTGGCTTTTTAAAATGTTTTTTTTTTTTTTTTTTTAGTAAGAAGAAATAATGTAAAAGGAATTATCACTTCAGTTTTTCGCAAATCATCACATTCCAGTAAATATTCGCTTAGAAATTCCTGTTATTACCCGAGAGTCAAAGGTAGGCGTTTTTAAAACATCGGTAACTAGGACGAAATGAGTTTACAATGAAAGCGATTTACCGCAGGGATTAGGAAAATTGATATAAAAGATAATCTTCAATGGTTACAGTAAAAACATATTACAGAAGAAAATTCAGCAAAAATAATAGAATCAATAAAGAATAAATACAGAACTGCAGATTGGCGGTTTTTAATTTTCTTTCCCTGTATAAAAGAAATGCCAGACAGAATTGGGAGAATTCACAGGAAAAATAATATTCTACCAGTGTTTAACATGTGCGTGAAAATTAGAAATTTGTTGAATAATGGTATTAAAGAGATGACTTACCTGACTTACCTCTCATATTATGTGCCCAGTCTGTATAAGATTTCTTCTGGTGCACGTGGAACAGTTGTTATATTAGATAAATAGAGCACTTAGAAGAACACCTATCAAAGAATATAAACCGCGCACATAAGCGCGTAGATAAGTTAGCGTTGGCACGGAATATGGGACAGTCCCCCCGGTCGTGCATTAAAATTCGACAAAACGGGAGTTTTAGCTAAAACTGACAGACACTTACAGGTAAACAAGCCAGGGAAACCGTTGAAATTGTAATTAAGAATTGGGTTTAGCAGCCGAGTTCGTTTTGGAGACCTGTCATTCGTCTACTGAAAAGAAGCATAATGTGGATAATAAAGACAAAAAAAAACATAAAATACAGCGAAGGCTGAAACCCCGCGGAATTTATCAATTTAACAAGTACTAATAGCGCACTTGCTACGAAAAAAAAAAACACGAGTTATCAAAATTATAACCAATGATAGATAGTATTCATTCCAATTCCAGTCTGAGAGAAAATGGGAAAAGATGTAATTTACCAAGTCGGCCGAAATAACCGAGTTAATTTTAGTTTAGTTTCTGATGATGGACCATGTGTATAACGTTAAATAGTATTTTCAATAGTAGCACGTGATTTCTACCGAAAATTTTAATTTTAATTCTAGTTAATACGAGTCGCGAAAACTACTTATAAGCGGAATAACAAAAACGATGATTTAGTTGTGTACAGACTAAATTTAGTAGTATACGTTTGAAAAGTTGTGGTTGCGCGCTATTAAATCTTCTAATGGCAATACTTTCATATCTCGATGTATGTTTTTAACCGGTTACTAGATATTAATTGTATAACTCCGGCAAATTTCAGGTACAAGCCAGCTTAGAGGTCCATTTCTATCGCCCGTTATAAAATACATATATTTTCCTTTTATTAAACTATTTGAAATTTATTTTACATTAATATAAATGAAATTTGATTATAGGTAATTATCGAAAAAGGATTACAGATTGACGCAGCAGTATTTACTAAAAATAATCAAATGTTTTGAACATACTGTTTTTTTTTTTTTTTGATATTTCGCGGAACTGGTTTGATTGTTGTGATTCTTATTATTTTTTTTTTTCATTCATGAAGATCCTTCGTTGAACTGTAGTATTATTTAGTTAACAATTACTTCACAATACTGAATCCGGCCATTGGATTACCAAGTTTTATTAAAAAATTACGGCGTTTACGATTCAGGCACAGTTTTAATATCATCCAGATTACTATAAAAAAAATTGCTCGGAGCCAGTGTCTTTGTTTTCTGGTCTATTACATCCGTACCTCCTTTTGTCGCATTATAAGTTATTATTTCAGATGTTTTTTCTGTTGACGTAAAAATGGTTAAATATTGCGCTATGTGCTTTTATTATATAAGGGGATTAGTGTTTTGTTGTTCTTGGTCACGTCCAACGCAATTATTATATCCTGAAAACCAATGCAGTTGTCGACACCTATAGTAGACGTAAATTCTACTGGAAGTTTACCCTTATTTTTATGAATTGTTGCAATAAATGTTGAATTTTTAAATAGAAGGTCTAAAAAGCTTACGGAAAAGTTATATTTCGTCTAGAATTTTCTAATTTTACTATTGTTTTTCTCCGATTTTTCATTTTCAACAATGATTCATTTCAGTATCGTAAATTTACCATTTTTTTAAAACCACATTTTCCCGGTTTTATATACCTATATATATATATATATATATATATATATATATATAGGTATATATATATATATATATTAGGAGTTATGTAAATTGTACATAGTTCCTACTCTGTTCAAGTTATAAATTAGTTAGATTAAATTGTAACACCGTTTCAAAAGTAACGCTAATTTATTTACTGGAATAAGATTGTAGTGAAATACATTGGCGCATCCAGGATAGAGTAGCATATAGGAAAATGTAAAGGCGGAGGTCGAACATGTTTGGTATATCTCTATATATCTTTCTCTTCTCTGATTTATACATTTATTTTTGTGTAAAATGTATTATTTAAAAACACAGTGTCCGTTTATTCTCCACGGGGGAAGGAGGGGGCTGCAGTCCCGTAGCACCTCCCCTTAGATGTGCCAATGCTGAAATATATACGTGTAAAAAAAGAAACTTTTTTTTCCCGGTTTGGACGAAATGTATTTTGTTGAAATAGACATCTATTGAGAAAGTTTACTATTTTTCAACAGTCAGGTACCGGACAGGAATAGGATGATTAATAAAACGACCACGGCACATAAATGGATGCAATCAGTACTAAAATTATAAGGTCGATGTCGGAGGGTTCCTATTTGGATCCTAATTTTACATTTAGACAAATATGTTTTACCGCTATTTTGAAATATAACTGCATTGCGTGAGACTACGTTATATCCGTTGAACGACTTGTAAATTTAAAACAGATTATATTTTCCTCAAAAAGTTAGGAAAAGTCATGAAATAATTTTAATACTGTACTCTACAATTTGCGAAGACGTAACATTAAAAATAAATTTCAAATCCAGCCTTATAGGTTCTGCAATGGTAGTTACATTCCCTTTCGTTATCACTTTTTACCCAGTATAAACGTAGCTCTTCGGAAAATCTTAGATTTTTTCGCTGTCAAAATACGTAATGCTATATCTTTTAAGTCTCATTGTCAGACTTATTTCTAATTAATTAAAAGGTTCGTGGAAGTTTAGTGATCCGTGTTCATTTTTTAAAATCTTATTTAAGAATAAAATTAATTATATTTTTCGGACTGTTATAAACAGTTAAAAAGTTACATTTATTAGATTCATTCTCATTTGCTGAACAAATATGAGATTATAAGTCAAATTTTAAAAATAGGTTATAACGAAAACTTTTAGTATTTTAAACCGATGCTGATTCCACTGCTAGAATCATATCTTTCGACGATACGTCTTTGAAAAATTTCAAATTTATAATTGCCGCACAACGTACGATTTTATAAGTATTGTAGAACTATCATTTGAGTGCCCAGCAGGTATGTCCATAACGAATTTCGAACAATGAAGATATATATATATATGTATAATATCACAAATTTCCCCTGATACATTTTTGCATCACAGGTCTAACTGTAGAACTGCCACTTTAAAATATTAACGATGAGTTATGAAAGAAGTATTAATAGAGTGAAATATTTAAATGTAGATAGAAACAAAGTCCAACAGCTGGAGACTTTGACCGGAACCAAGAATGACATAATAATTATAGCTGAACCAAACTATTATAAAGACAAACTTCTAGGATAGAATACCAATGACTATTTAGCAATAACGAAAGCGAACATTGCAATTGTATTTAAAAATAATCTAAAATTGAACCTCCGGATCCATGATTATATCTAAATTTAGAGATACGGTACACTTATAGCGTGCTATTGGTCACCAAATGAGGGAATAAATGACAAGATAAATGATTTACAAACATATATAAATCAAAGTGCTAATAAAGAAAAAACATTATTAATAGGATATTTCAATACAAGATCAGGTCTATACGAAACGTTAAACAATATCAATTACAACAAAGAAAGAGCTGAAATTTTTGAAGAATTTCTTCTTTTGAACAACTTAATGATCAAAAACCCTTACGATAAAAAAACTTTTGTCAATAAGAACGGATGATCAAGTGTGATTGCCTTTATAATAACAAATACAAAGATTAAAGAAGAAATTTATAATATTAAAATTAAGGAGAATACTTTTTCCTGTCACAAATCGATTAAATTTAAAATAAAAACTGAGAATATAACTTCCATAGAGCTAAATAATCAAATAAAAATAATAAACTAGTAAATTTGGAAAAATGATAGAAAATAAAATTTTTTCTGAAATTCTTAGTAATACGAAACTACTACATCGGGACAACTAACGCGTCAATACATTCGTAGCAGAAATAGATGAAATCAGAAAGGAATGTTTACAAACAACTTCAAGGAAAACTAATATTTGGTGGAATGATGAACTTGATTTATATATATAAAAAAAAAAACGATTAAAAAATTACGAGAATACAGTACAAATATAAATTAAAGAATAAACAAGAACATTACAGGTTTCTTCATAATGTCCTTTATATTATATAAAATCACAATATCGAAAAGAAATATTTCAATGTAAATATAATGCTTGGAAGGAACATTAAGCTCTCCGACATGGCGGAAGCCATATAAAATACTAATGGATAAATATAAGAAATTCGATTTTCCTCCTTTAAAATTATCGAAATGATAGAATAATAACAAATGAAACTGAAAAATACCAAGAAATCATTGCACAGCTTTTTTTTCTAAAATTAAAGACTCGCTCAAGGACTACGCAGATACTTTCAACAATATTCGAATTAATAAGTTATTAATTACAAATGTAATGGAGAAACTGAATAACAAAAAGACAAATAGATGCGACAATATTTCAAACAAAATGATTAAAGTAATACTAATAAATAAACCTGGAAAAGACCCAACGAATGTTACCGCATTCAGACCAATAACTCTGCTCTCAGGATTAGGGAAAGTATTTGAAAAAATTATTAGGTATTATTTAAACCTTGAAATATCGGAAAAAAACCTTCTACACAAACATCAATATAGTTACAGAGAAGGATGTTCTTCTACAGAACTGGCTTTACTTAAAATGGCGGATACGGTTGAGTTTACTACGGCTTTTAATTATACAACATTAATAAGTTTTGACGTTCAAGGTGTTTTTGATAAAATAAAATGGACTATAGTGTATATTAAAGGTTATGGAAACTAGAAAAATCAATTTACACTCTTTACAGATAATTAAAAGTTTCTTGGAAAATAGGAAAATTGATTTATTCGATAAAGAAAATAAATTGATCCTTAAGAATAATCTCACTACCGGAGTGCCTCAAGGGACAGAACTTACACCGACGTTATTTAACATTACTGTATCAGCTGTTCATAAAGAAGTCGAAGAAAATAAAGGTATTAAATTAATAAGTTATGCTGATGATATTTTTGTAATTGCTGGAATTAATGAAATAAGGAATGTTAATATAATCAATAAGATAATTGGAACAATAAATTCAAAAATCAAAGAACTTGGCCTAAGCATAAATCCTGATAAAACACATATGTTACTTCAAGAAAACGTAATAAGAAGAAATTCCAACAGGAAATTAAGAAATAAAATTAAATCAACATCTAACTTTCGGTAATGAAATTAAACATTTCGGAATAATAATTGATAAAAATACGAATTATAACAAACACGTGCAACACATAACGCTTAAAATCAGATAATTTAAAAATAAATTGAGATCACTGCATACTAATGAATTCTCGGGTATGACACACAAAAAAAGAGAATTATACTTTATAACGCTCTTTTTAGATCGATCACAGCAAACGGATGATCTTTAACATACTTCAATAAATTGAGAAAAACTGATGTCAAAAAATTAAGATTATTACAAAGATTAATACTTACAAACGTAATATCAGCATATCGAACTGTACCTTATAACTCTGTTTATGTAATAGCCGGGATAACTCCCGCAGATCTTCATGTGAGGCAGGTCAATGAAATTAAACAACTCTCAAAATAGAGAAAAGAGCTATCATGTACAAAAATACCGAACGAAATAATAAGACAAGTGAAAAGAAAAACATTAAGAGATCTGGCAAGAACAATACAAAAAAGATACCACTGGTAGCAGACGAACAGAGGCTTTACTAGCCGATATAAAAGATTAAAGAATGTAAATTTCAAATCTAATTCCTAATACAGCACTTCACAGGTTAAGAATAATTTTGCAGTTTACCTTAAAAGATTTAATATCATTAGCCTCTGCAGAGAATGTAAGGGGAATCAGAAGACACCCCTGACCATACTTTTCGGGTATGTAAAAAATTCAAAAACATCAGAGAAAAATATAATAACTGGAGACCATTCTAAAAAGATATCACGTTAAAATTAATTTATAACGACATTTACATCCATCTCGCACTAGCAAATATGAAGATGAAGGTGGGATAATTTAATTATAAACGATAGTAGAATAGGGGATGTGACCATACACGTCACACGCACATTCATTAGATACATTTAAACGCATTACAAGTCAAATATTTTATGGAATCTGAAATTTTTACGTCATCCTTGGTGGAATGAAATAGGCAATTTAATGCATTAAGTTTATTTAATGAGAATTAAAATATGGGAAACTACTTCGAATGCAAATGATGATAGGCGGGCACTTTATGTTATTCCGAGTAAAGAAGGAGAAAATAACGGTACGAAATATCGCTATTTACAACATAGGGCTAATGCTGACGATGTTTGCAAGAAAACAAAAGCGCATAATTAGTAATATGCCTTCACTTACACACGGTGAAGTCTTGAGCCAACAGATAGCGATTTTATTTAGAGTGAACAGTTTGAGAATTGTGTAACAGAAATGCAAGTGCTAATACGCCCACAATGAAATGAAAACAACAGAATTGGGAGTTAACATCGCAAGAAAAATTCAAATTTTAATCAAAAATAAGTACTGAGAAAACAGCAAATACTATTTACCAATAAAACGATAAAGTATTATTAGTTATTTCGTTAACCGGTTTAGATCGGATAAAAGTGGCAAATATTTATGCAAAACAAATATAGATTTGAAAAGTTAATAAAAAGTTCCGGTAAACTGATTAAAATAATTAGACTGGGAATTGGAGTACCGTAAAGTTTACACGCATCCGTGACGATAAAGTATAAAACATTAGTTCGATCGCGATATTTTACTATAATTATGAATTCGACTAAATCGAAGCAACCGGTGTGTTCGAAAAAAGAATTCAAAACTAAACTATTAAAATTTTTCTTAAACTATCATCTTTTACACCGATACGACAACCCGAAACCGCGGAACACTAATATCTTTTATAACAAGTATAGTATTTAGCTGATAATTACTATTTGAAAATAAGAAGACAACATCATGAAAAACCAAACAAATTTTAAGATTTGATCAAATGAACCTTCCTATTATTAAATAGTACAGAGGAATCATCGTCCCCCGCTGAATATCAAAAAACAGGAAACATACTGCTACACGTTCAATACATAAGAAATACATTACTAAAAAGAGAAGCTAATACGAACACGTTGAACGGAAATAATTCAATTGGTGCGAAGAAATTAACATATTGCGCAATAAGATCTAGAAAGTAAATATCCAAAGGCCAATAAGCTAGCAAAGTCTGCGGCAAAAAATTGAATAATTTCCAATGAATAGAGTCAGAGATCTTGGATCGGTTATGTAGCTAAAAATGAGTAATAAGTTAAAAAAGAACAAACGAAATAAAAAAAACCGTAGAGAATCATATTATGCGTTAGGCATATATTACCGGCCTAATTTGAAGAAAAAGAAGAACTAGGAGGCAATGTGACAAACATAAAAACACAACCGGTCCACGTACTACTTGTTATTACCTTCAGAGGTTGTGTTTGTAGTCCAAAATTCGAAAGAAAAGCAAGGGATTTATCTGAATTCATTAAAGTGACAAAAATTATTTAATAGATAATGAAACTGATTAAAAGTGAACCGATTATAATGTTGGATCAGTAAGAAAAAATAAATTAAAAATTAAAACATTCTGCCGTACTTGTAGAAGCGTTTGGATCTTGTAGATCTTTTGTTAAACGAACGACTTTGTCATAATGACAAATCGATCGGTGTAACAAGCAACATTCGAAACCTTTTTCAATTTAAATAAAGAATTTGAATTTAGGTAAATTAAACAAAATATGTGTGTTATTTGTAATTATTTGTGCGCATTTTTTTTTTTTTTTTAAACTTTCCTCCATATCGAATTAAACTTCGAACATAACTTCCTACAGATAATTATGCACGTGTAAAAAAGTAACCGTTTTATTAACATTTAAACGCGCAATTCTTTGAATTTCATTATCCGGCTACGAATGTAAACAAAATTAAAAACGATTTTGAAATTATATGCGTTTAATATGAAATAATTAATCAGTACGATAACTATAAATTATTTATTAGTTCGTTTACGGCTATACGTAAACGAAATATCTGTTTATCTTTTAAATGTACAGTAAAAATGATGCAAGTATGAACTGAATGATGTTCGGTTATTATTTAAGTTTCTGAATTACACCCATACTAGAAGAATTAGTAATATTGAAAAATTATTTAAGCGCAGTTTCCTCTTCTTGAACTGAATTAATAGAAGTATTCAAGAAAACCGTCATACTTTTTTCCGTACTTTTAAAATGTGTAGTACTACTACGTTGAACGAATTTTCTCTTCAACCTCGAGAAACATTAATCAACTTTAGTGTTATCCGATGGATCTCTCGTGAATGGTTAAATTTTTTTAACATTCAAAAAAATAAGAATTAAATCTTTATGGTTTGTTTTTAAAATAATTTACGAATTATTAACAATGGAACTGAAGTTTATTAATTTTTTAAAATTCGTAACACTACAGTGTTACTTGTTTTTTTAAGCTACCGGTTCTCTTTGACATAATTCTCTCTTTTTCTCCAAAAAAGGGTTATTTATTTCTATTTGTAAATCAAATGTTACTATAATCCCGACAAAAATATCACGAGTTTTACTGAAATTTTTGAGTTCAGCTACAGCTTCGGTTCTGGGACTATTTGCAATTATGGAGAATTTAACGCGTAAAATATTATAAAACTATAATTTTCAATTCTTCGACTCCGGTTCAGTGTTTCTGTAGTTAAAAAAAAAAAAGTAAATTTACATAAATTGTGAATGTTCTATCCAAAACCCGTTTATTTAATTTTTCAACACTGAACAATAAATATTTAAATTCGTCGGGCCAAGCATCCAGTATGAGTTACACGACCTTACCTTTATGACAGCAATTGTGTAAAGACCGTCTTGTTCCAAATTCAAATGATAATGCATGATATTATTTATGATTGACAAATCATCAGAGTCAAGATAATAAACGCTCGGTAGAACGCTTAACCTCAGATATATTTTTAAATTTTTTCTTTTGCGGTATCATGGGTTTCTTATTGTTAGTATCACAACATCTACGACATTCCTGACAATTTCGTTGGATAATTTCACCCATTTCCTTCCTATCATTATTTAAATATTTACTCGTTAGATGATAATTACGCGAAAAAACATTAATCAAATAGCTAGAAATAATTAAAAACGGCAATTTTTTAAATTTACGAATTGATCACTATATTTCTTTAAATTGCTTTTCGATAATTAGAGAATGACCAGAACTCTAATTAAAATCTGTTAATACATAGAGAAATATGTCTTTGACACGAAAACATATCATAGAACAAATATAAACGCAATGTATTTATAAATTGCGCAGTGTGTAACAGAAGAATAAAAATTACGTTAGACTGTAGTTCATTGATCGCGTAATAAAAGTTTTATATCTGTTGTCGCTGGAATAAAATGAAAGAATAAATATTTATATTTAATTTTTAAACTGCACTTAGCCGTGCCATTTCATTTATACAGGTTCTTAAATACAGACCTATTTTTAATTCTACTTTTTTTTATTGTATTAGTTTAGTTTTCTTTTAAAATCATCAACACACACACGCACAATATGTGAGCAGAAATTGTACATATATACATTTAGAATCTGATGACTAAGCTCCCTTTGATTTATGCCGAATTTGCGAACAATCAATGTATTCATGATTTTCACAAACATTTCAAAATAAAAAGATAATGCGAAAGTTACAACTCCTTAACATTATTTTTCAATTTTGGAAGTGTATTTTAATGTACGTAATATTTAAAATCATCATATAGCTCATTAAATACACAATAACGTCATAACTAAAAAAATAGCGAATTTGAGTTATGCGTATAGTTGGAATGCATTTTACGAGTATAAAATTAGAGGTTAGAACGCCGTATTTGTTAATTTTGAAACTCGACAAAATAAGCATTGCTCTTGGAAAGTGTACACCGTTCAAATTATAGTAAATGTAAATGTTAAATTGCGTTTTCTGCGAAATAGCGTTTTTTGAGTTATGACGTTATTGTGTATTTAACGAGCGATATAAAAATTACGAACAAATTGATTTCATCATGAAATTTCAATTTTCTATTTGAAATGGTAAATAAGTGAATTATTCTATAATTTTTATTAAAGGCTAAATACAAGTTTGATCACTAACACACGAACATTGTTTGCCTTTTTTTTTTCTTAGAACAATCGATTATTTATAGACCTTAAAACCGCTTAATTCGTGAATTTCGTTAAAATCTTTAGGGACGTTTCTAAAAACCAACTGCATATCTTTATAAAAGATATGCTCATTAATATACCTGGTAATCAAGTTTTGCTGGGATCTATTCTGAACTTGCAAATTAATCAATGAATTATAAGTATCAAAAACTGTTAAATATTTAGCAATAATATAATATGATACGAAAGATACATTATTTTTTTACACATTACATTATTCGTTTTTATGTTGTGAAGTATTCTCGCGTTAAAAAAAAATAAAAATAAATATTCATAGGTCAGAAATATTATTACAAATATTATCCGTGTAACTCTATAACGAAGCTTGTATATTTAAGAATTGGCATAATATTTAAATCCGTTGTTGTGTAAAGTTTAAATATATTTTATCACGAAACAAAGATTTCATCATGCCTTTATCCATGTTTAATTACCGTAGCAAATAAATGTATTATTTTTTACTACGATGTAAATGAACATTTTGATTACTTTTTAATAAACCCTAAAAATACGATGATCACTAAAGTAAATAATAGTCATCTCTCTTTTAAAATTTCTCGTTTCGTAGAATTTTCTCGAAGATAAGACTTCGGCCAATCGATTTATTTAAACCCCTTAAAAACGTTTTATTCTTGAATTTCAACACACACATGACTATCCTAAAAATACTGAGAATTTGCTTCGACACAGTGTACATTATTTACCAGGCTGCCGATGTACATATTGTAAAGAAATCGATTAACTACTGACAGAGCTCTAGCCGTGTTCAATGCACAATTCCTTGCTTCGCTAAACAGCTGTTTAAGTATAACTGTTGAAACTTGTAGGTTTTATAAAAACTTTTATTCTACAAAAAACTTTCATTTCCAATCACCGTCGCTGCCGCCATCTCGATCTTTTTTGAAATATTCGCTATCGTTCTGAATACATCCACGTATCCTTTCAGTTGTTCATTTTACCATTATTGTCTTTAAATACTCATCTTGTGGTGTGCTCTCGATAAACCTGCGTACAAAAGTGTACAATATCTGCGTTCGAGTCGAATCTTTGATCTTTCAGTATTTAAAACGGCCAATAGTAACTAAGCAGAATATGCTGTAACCGGAATGTTAACCATTTCTTCAAAAATTATAGAATGATTCACGCCGTGTGAGGTCGCGGTATTGTGCTGATGAAATGTGTTCGGGTATTTTTTAAATTAGGTTTTTTTTTGTCTTAATGTGTTTCCGCAATGTTTGGGGATCGTTGCGAGAGGGTGTTTACGCTTGTTTCAGGAAATACAAAACGTTGATAAATTATCTCGCGATAATCGAAAAATGCAAACAGTATCAATTTTACCGTTGCAGTAACTTGTCGAACTTTTTTTTTGATTTTCGGGGTGAATCATAGGTTTTGCATGCCGCGTTTTTTTCGGAAGTGAAGGAGCCAAAATAATGTATCCAACTTTCGTCAATGGTAAGCACATTTTTTAAAAAATTTTGATTTTTCCGTATCATTTTAAGCCGTTTTTTAGCACAACTCGTCCTTCAAAATTCGATATACCAAATTTTTTGTGCAATATTAGACATTTTCGTTGGAACGTGCTATTGAAGGACGTCCGTTTTGTGGAAAAAATGCTGCGGATTCACGATCCATATTGAATACATTGTGCTAGCGTAAACTAAACATTCAGTGCTGTAGGCTTCATTTAACATCGCCTCAATGTCTCCACAGCGGTTTTTCAGCCATAAGCAAAACTTGATTGGGTACCGTTGCTTTGCTTTAAGGTTCATTTTACAGATACGCAGGGGGCAAAAAACGGGAAACTCACAGCGATCCTGATAAAATTCAGTCGAATTGATTCGGCAAAGTGCTTAACCGATTATGTTTGGCTTCATTGTTCCGGTTACAGGGCAGACTAGATGTGTATTCAGTTATCAATTTGCTAACGCGCGTTGTTGGCCAGTAATTCTAAATGACTAAAAGCTACAGGGGGGCTACGACGCTTCTACCTTTTAATTAAATAATTATAGCCAACAGACAAATCATTGTACCATGTACCACGGAAAGCACCGTGCTTTATCAATAACTAATAAACTGTTTTATAATACTATATCATAGGGGGATCGGTAAATAATTCCGTTCATCCCATATTGAAGGGAACTCCCAGTATATTTTTGGGATAGCCATTGTTATATATGTGTAATTGGGTTCTCGGAAACGATTCTAACAATTTTGAAAAAATTCAAGAATTAGGTGGTTTTAGAGGTCAAATCGATTGGCCGAAAATTTATCGTCGAGAAAATTCTACGGAACGAGAAATTTTAAAGAAGGGCGACCCCCCAATCACCGGTTTGGCGCGACTGTTACTTCAGGGTTTATTAAAAACGAGACTTGCTGACACTACGGTGAAAAGTATTAGGTTTACTGAAAAAAGATAAATGTATGATTTACAATTAAACGTGGATAAGTATCATAATACTTCTGGCTTAAGAGTATTTGTTTTTATTCTATGTAACGCAAAAATACTTCAGCATAAAAACGAATTATGTAATGTATACGAAAATATAGTTTCCATACCACCGGTATATTATTATTGGTGCGTATTTCTAATTATCTGAACAATGCGTCTACAGGAATTAATTTATATCATAATACGAATCGTCTACTACAGTATAATTAATTCTTTCGTAGTAATTTTCTTCGTATTTAATGCGAAATAATTTCAAACCATTAGTGGTAGTATAAGTGTTATATTTTTAGAAAAACGTAGTTTGTTCGTAAGCAATAAATAAAATATAAACGATAGACGAAAAAGAAAATATCTGGGCAAAGTTGAATACAGCGTTACGGAAGAAGATTAATAATAAGCCAGAGACAGGGAATTCGCCGTTCATGCTACAAAAGCTGACGATGCGCTTGTGTTGACGCCACAGACACCGCCACCTCTGTATAAGAGATAGTAACCTTGGACACCCCATCGTTTGCCCCAGCTATTTTTGATTATCCAGTACGGGATCGACTTATGAGTAAAACGACTAGTATGCACGCCGTATCCGACTATCAGAACACCGTGATCGAGAGTCTTCGGATCACATAAGAACTTCAGCGGATGCGATACACCGCCGAAGTAAAACTGCATCGCATTCGCGTTGACACCTACCGATATCGGACCATTTTTAACTAACCATTGCGCGATCTGGGTTTCGTTCGTTGAGATGTTGACATAGCCAGTAATTTCGGCTACCGTTTCGTTGCGTACAAAGTGACATTTTCTACCGTAGCCAGAGTACGGATAGTCGCTCTCGGACTCCAGGCCACCCAACTTTTCGATGGCTTCATAAGCGTTGGTCATTTCGCCGCCGTTACAACCTTGGTCCAACGTGTCACAATCGACCAGTTCCTGTTCCGAGAATGAGACTAACCGTTTGTGTTTCACGGCGTACTGTCCTTCGACATTTCCGGTCACCGAGAAGGCCCAGCACGAACCGCAGAAACCTTGATTTTTCACTTCAGTTACCGCGTTATAGTGTCGCCAATCGAACTCGACCGGCAAACTGATATCTGGTATATCGGCCGCCACTATTCGGCCGCCTAAATTTTGCCTGAGTTCCGGTTTCAAGCCTAGATGACGATCTCTGAACTCGGAACGAGTTAAATCGGCAAATTCGGTTACACCGTACTCGCCGGTTCCTTGTTCGGTTTCTCGTAAATATTTTATTCGATTTAAATTAGCCCTAAAAATTCGGTACCTCCTGTACATTTCGTCCTCAGACGTATACTGCTTACCGTACGTCCGCATAAAGGATAAAAATTGATCAGAGTGTGACTTACCTTCTAGCGACGCAGCAGCTTCGTCGTAACTCCGTTTGGATATTTTCGCCCCGTTTTTGTTGTTTTTTTTCAAAGTTTCGAAATCGGTACCGATGAATTTACAATCTGTACCGATAACTTCGAACGATTGTAGCCAAGCCTGTTCGACCGACGTAATCGTGCATACTTCGCACGACTTTCTGCTCGCTGAACTGCATATTTCCATCTGAATCTCGTACAGAATTCCCGCCACTACCTGTGTTTTAGCATTTAAAATTTTACTCACACTTTGATCACTATTCGTTCCAGATAGTTCAACCAATTTTTTCAATCCTACACTGGCGGCCCTCTTAATATCGTCCCTGGCCACATCGGCATTCGTTTTACCACCGACCAAGACTGACCGTTTAAAAATTTCCTTACGTTCCGGATCGCACTGCGACTGCACTAACTGAGCGTTGTTTAACGATTCCGCAGCCGCCCACGTACGCAATACTTTTATCTTGCAGATGTTTTTTTCGATCACATCCACATCGTCCAGTTCATCGGTCTCGGCTGGTTTTTTCGTTATCGCTACCAACAGCGTCAGATGGTACATAATCCCGTTCACGAACTCCTTTTTCGAGTCAATTATATCGATCAATGTTCTACTCATACCGTCGGTGTCCAGTTCGTCTAATTTATTCAGCGCGAAGTTCGACAACTTCAAAATGTCCTCTTTCTCATCCGCATCTGTTTCTTTCAGTAGGCCATTTTTATTCTTGAAATTATCCGGGAAACTTTCCTCGTCGTTCAATTCTAGCTTGCTATTTTCGTTAATTGGAGCGTTAATTACCACCGAAGCGTACGATACTAAAACATAATTACTCGCCACGCTTAGCGCGAATAAAAATATCACCATCGATAAGTTCTTCATTTTCGAATGCTACCCGAAAAAATCTTCGTATCTGTAAAAAAAGCTGAAAAAAAAAAGAAAAAGAAAAAAGAAAGAAATATTACGCACTAAAAAAATCAAGATGGAAACATAATTTCGAAAACCGCTTCTAATCAGTGTTAGATTTTTATAAATAAAATATACAACTGCTAGGAACCATCGGTGACACTAGTTCGAAAATTATTAAACTGCGATGCCAGCGGGAAAGGATACTAATTAAATTAGCACCCACGAATGGTAATGTAACAACTTTTCTTCCGCGTACTCTTCTTCTGAAAATATGCGATGGGCCCGTATTTCCGAACGCAATAAAATGTAGGACTTTACTTTCTTTTCCATGTTTATTTATCATGATTAAAAGACCATAAACACCGACATTACTCTTACAATGAGACGATAATACTAGGAAAATATCTTTTTTTTTTTTTTTTTTTTTTTTTTTTTTGGGGCTCTTGTAGAGTCGAATCTCTCCGAGATGAGAAATTGGATTTAGCAGAAAAATTTAAGTACTTTCGTACAAAGTGTGTTGTAAGGATGTAATCGAAAATGTCTAGAACCCGTGAGGGGGGGGGGGACACTATGATGACATATGTAGCTTAGAATTGCTTTTATAAAAGTATGATTAAAACTGTGCCCGGCAGAAGACTAACAGTAATATAACAACCGTAATAAAATGTTGCAAAGGAATAAATTCAGTAATAACTATATATCGTATCACAAATGATCGTCGTCATCATCCGGTAGAATTCCGGTGAATCGTCGCTCTCTGCTGCTGTCGATGTAGTTCTGTACAAAGATACTCAGCAGCAGTTTTCTCTGAGTCATCAAAATTTTATTCGTTATCGAATCGTTAATATATATTTTTTAATGTGTATGTCTTTTAACGAAAATAGTTAAAAGTTTTTAACGCCGTTATAATATATTAGGAATCTGTTATATTACGGTGAACACTATCTATATAAAATTGAATTTTTAATTACAAATAAAAGATTTGGATAATTTTATCTGTTCCGTATAGTGTACATGTTTGATAAATTTAATAGTCTACACGGGAGATTAATCGCAAGTATTTAAAACTTATTCTTGAACATAGTATTACAACATAAGTAGTTTACATACATTTGTTGTGGAGTCTTTTAATGTTTCGGCAATTTAATTCGGATTATCATCGCATTTCGGTTTTTTCATAAAAAAATCGAGTTTTCTAAAGTTGTTTTTTACATGTTCGACAGAGGACACTGGCGAAACTCGTAACAGATTCCGCATCGTAATTATATATCGATTACGAAAGCTTTCGGTCCACTTATGAGTTAATAGCAATATACAACATATCCTGGAGTCACACTGAATAATAAAATTTTCACATTTAATTAACGCTGTTCTATTTGTGAGATGATTGCTAATTATTCTAATTAACTCTAGATGAACTTTATATATTTTTAGAATTTAAATTATTGCAGAATGTTTGCAATTGTCAATCGCACACGCACACTTTTACGTCGAAAGTAATATTACAGTCCCGTATACATTTTTACTTTGAGGTAGTTCAATGATATCGTAAAGTTTTTTAATAGCCATTTCCTAAAACTCAGCGGATTATTATTAAAAATATTCGTTTTTGTTTACAAAAACATTGAGCACATCGCAGTTAATGAAGTAAATAATAATGTAATATTGACTAAATTAAAAACCAAATGTTACAGCGCCGCTTTAAAGATAAATTAGACATTATAATGTAGATTATACAAAGAGACGATTCTTTATAACGGAGTTTTATCGGTAAAACAATTAACTGTTTAATTGTATTGAATCGCTTCGTATTCTCGATGGGCTTATGATTTAACCGTTTTTTTTTAAACATTTTGAAAAACTTCTTCCGTTTAAAAGTATTATTGGTCAGCAACCGCTATATACTATATATATATATATATATATATATATATATATATATATATATATATATATATGTATATGTATAGCGGAAAAAGATCTTTTTTAGATTTATCAAACTATTCGCCAAATTTCCAGACTTCAGAAAACATTTAAAACGGAAGAAGTTTTTCAAAATGTTTAAAAAAAAACGGTTAAATCATAAGCCCATCGAGAATACGAAGCGATTCAATACAATTAAACAGTTAATTGTTTTACCGATAAAACTCCGTTATAAAGAGTCGTCTCTTTGTATAATCTACATTATAATGTCTAATTTATCTTTAAAGCGGCGCTGTAACATTTGGTTTTTAATTTAGTCAATATTACATTATTATTTACTTCATTAACTGCGAATTTAAATGATTCAAATTTTCCAGTTATTATAATTTCATATGGTTTACCCCCCCAGCATTTTTAATTAAAAAAGTTTCTCCTCTTATAATTTAACATAGTCAGCGGTTTGCACCCTTAGGACATATTTGATGTTCCTTAAAATGTCACAGGTTAGTGCTAAGAAAATATTTCCCGAGGTGTTTTTGCAAAACCGAAAAAATATTAAAGGGAAATTAGACTTTGGAATTTTAATGTCACTAAATTGCCGCGTCTTTAAATACATCGCGTTAAACTTAATATACTATTAATGAAATATATTAATTAGAACCCTTAATTCTAAGCGAATTAAAAATTTTCAGTTCATAAATATTAATCGCTTTTCATTGCATAACTCATCCGGTAATTTCGAAATTAAAAATTTAGACAGGCTCGAAGACTTGAAAATGACTTGACACAGAGCAGCGTAAAGACAAAATTATTGTCTCGCAAAAATCATCTTCTCCGTTTATTAGAATTTTATAAAACTTTGCGCTATTGAATCACATTATGCGAATACAAGAAAAACATTTTTCAAAAATAGTTTATCTAATTAAATAGGGCTACTGCGCTGCTCTACTGATAAGGGAACTAATTTCATAGATAAAAGTAGTATACACTTCCATATACATTTAGTATTACCCACGAAAAAGTAATGGAAACAATAACGAAAATACCCGTTTCGAATTAATGGAAAATTATATTGAAACTAACATCAATTCCGGCCGAAGTGAAAACAAAATATGACTCTATCGCTTTGTATTTCTGTATAGTATTCATTCAGGGTATAATTTTGAATATCTTAAAATCGGTTTTAAAAGGTTCTCTATATCATTGTTCTGTGCTGTGTAGTTGCGAAGATTATATAATTTTGTGTAGAATTAAAAAAAAAATGTTACATAAGAATTAAAACAATTAACTAACGTATAAAAATAACTAGAATTGATTAAAGAAATTAGTTTTTTTTTCTTTCGAAAATTACTTTTCCGCAAACGTTACGTGTATATATATGCTTTGTTTTTTTCATTTTTGCCTTTTAATTGGCGAGGAGTGAAAAAATGTAATGGAAAGTTACTTTAAAAATCAGGTTGGATCCGTTAAAACAAATAAAATCGGAACAAGTGAAACATTTTAGTTATACATAAAAAGAAATATTGACTTACTTAGCGGTGTATGTTTTCGGTAAGAAAATGGAACGAGTTAAAAAAAATCAGCGAAAAAGCAGACTGTTCTAATACCAAAGGGATTTTCTATGATCCTTCTTACGAGCCAGCCTGATTTTATAATATCAGTAGTAAGGACAAATTAATAATTTTTTGGTAATTTCTACTCCAGTTTTAAAATTATTTTTTCGGTTAATGATTCTGGCTCCGCAAAAAAAAGTAGTAGAAAAATCACGTTTGCAATTATTTTAAAACGTTTGTCCTATTTCAAATATTTACGAGAGGTGGTGATGAAAAAGAAGCCGAACTCTTTATAATGTGAGTCACTTACGAAAAGTAAGGATCTTCACCTTAAATGAAAGTCGTAACCTTCCTCTCATCAACGAGGAGCCGTTAAGTAATTTTTCGTAATATTTTAAAAGCGATTTTTTCTTTAATGAACGCACCGCAAAACTATTTCAACGTGTCTGTATGCAATCGAGCATAGTTTGAGAACCACTAAACGTTCGAGGTTCGGCGTAAAATTTTTGAAATGAGGAGGACTGAACTTTCATTTAAGATGAAAATCAGTTTGTTAACTCACGCTGCGAACAGTTCGGCTTCTCGTACATAGATGATCAAACATAAATTTGACTTTTCCACCAGCATGCACTGAATGGTTTAAGAGTTATTTTACTTTTTTTTGAGATATACACCGTCGTGTAAAACTGCTAAAATAATTACAAACTGACTGAATTATTTCAAAAAATGAGGAGAAAACATCTTTTGATAATTTTGTTAAACAATTGAACAAAGTTTATATGTGTCTGATACAAGATACAAAAAAAAGCTACTATTGTCAGTTTAAAGTTCTCTTTTGTTCACATTGTACTTTTTAAACTTTCATATCCATACGTATCTTTAACTATATTTTTATCAAAAGCCAGAATATACACTTTATTGTTTGCGATATTTTATCGGGAAGAACCTTTCCTCCCTCTAGTTTTACATACTGATAGAAAATCAAGGATAACATTGATATCTTTGAACAAATGATACTAAATCGGCGTTTTTCTCTTTTATCAGTATCCGGCTTAAAGTTAGCAATAATAGAATAATATTGGCCGAGAGAGAAATTTTGAGTATAAAAGAAGTTCGATTAATGCGAAAAGAGAAACAGCCGAAACGAACAAGCTGAATAATAGTACAACATTTTTCTAGCTACATATAAATCTGATTAATATTTTGCAATTTTCATATAAAAAAGAAAAATAATTTATTTCAAATTTTTAAAATTTCGGAATTTTCGCTCTTTAATAAAGTTGACACATCATATTTACTTTGATTATCAAGGAAGTTTTTATATATTTTATACGTTTTGTTGTTCAAAAAATTAAACGTTTTACCTGTTTGGACTAAAAATTTCGTAGAACTTTATAAATTAAAAGGTCCTTTAGTTCAGATTTAATATTTTAAATTATCCGGTTTTTCAATATTTGAGTACTTCTTCGGAATTTCTTAAATCTAAGGTTCGTTTTTCGCTCGCGATAGTTTAAAAGTTATTCTTTGTCAACCATTTACAATCAACTTTATATTAATTTATGTATCCAAGAATTTTCATAGTAAAAATATACAAAATAACTTTAACCTATTATAAATATGTAGTGCCACTTTTTTTTTTTTTTTTTTTTTTTTTAAAAGGTATATTTCTTATAAAAATATTTACAATCTTACGTTTAATCAAGCTTATGTCTACTGACGAATAAATTACACTGATAAATATATATTCCGTTTCCTCCATCATAATTTTATTAAATGTCAAGTAATCGCCTCTGCGGGTATTTTAAAAAATGTATCGAGACTTATATAAAATTATTTCGAAGAAATAACGATATAATTCATAATTACTGACGTCTAATGGAATATATTACTTCATAAAGTATGTCTAATTGTTTATCTAGTAATATAACGTATCGCCAGTGAATGAAAATTTGTAAATAAAACACATTTCAAAATTATTTAAGAAAATACAGAAGTTGAAACAAAGAGCAAAACGAAAAATATGAATAATTACGCGGACAAAAGTGAAAAGATGATATAAAAAAGGTGCAAATGAAAATAATGAAAGAAAATAAATACTAACTTCATTTCAATATTAAAGTGAGTACAGAAAGCAGATTGTTTTAATTTATAGACATTTTCCAAGTTTTATTAATTATCAAAGTGAACATACTAACAGAATCTTAACAGCGTGTACTGGATTTTAGATTAGGAATTTATATTGATAATGGAACTTTATTACAATTGCAAAATACATAGCTGAAAAAAACGAAGTACATACTTTCTAAATTTACTGTTGAAAGTATTAAGTCCGCAAATGTTTTCGAATAAGAGAAAAAACAAAAAACACATATCAACATCTGATATTAAATAAAATTATTATATAAAATTAAGTAGATAATTATGGGGGTTTTCTAATGCAAAAAAAAACCAAAAAAAAAAAAACCGGTACAACTGTGAAATTTTCGAAAAAGAAAATACAAATAGTTAATAACTGTTATCATACAAGATAATTAAGTAATCATTAGTTAATTACGCAATTAAAATCGTTTACATTTTTTATTTTTTTAACGTTATTAAAGGTCAATAAATCGCAGTCGCATTTATTAGACGAAAGGTATTACTTATTTCGTTTAATACCTATAACATAAATATTTGAAAATTAGTAAAATTTCGGTAAATTCTTTGAATAGAAAAGCTTAAATAACGTTAAAAATAGTGCACACATACATACGTAATGAAATTTCATATAAATGATATTAAAATGAATAAAACTAACCTAATAAATTCTTTACTGCATGTAACGCATAAATTTTAATAATTTATGAACCGCGTAATAGCATTTATATTTATATACTACCTGTTCGTCAATACAAGACCAATGATAAACATAATTATCATTCCATTTCAGTGCCTTATTTACGCATTAAAAATCAACAATGTTCATAATGGAAAATAAACATAACCCGTTGAACAGCAAATCAATTGAAATAGAGCGTGTAAGCGCATCTCTGATCTGAAATCGGAACCAATACGTTCCTCATTCTCTTCAATTTTTATCATTTATCGATTGCCATTTATCAGTTTAGGTAAATAATATTAACAAGATCATTTAAATACAACGCACATTATGCACCACACTTGTGACATGAAAATTATTTTTTACTGTTTTGAAAGATTTATAAATACTAAATAATCGTTCGTTTTTATTATATTGATAAGGAAAAGGTAATTTTTATTATTTTTTTTTTTAAACAATCAATAAAACACGGAAAAAAATATATCATCAAACGTATTATACAAGTCGTATAATTATAACAGACCTACATTTAAAGGCACACACATACATGTACGTAATAATATGTTTACATTTCTGGCGCTCGGTCATTGTAAGGCTAAGCACATAGTGGCGCGTCGAAGAGAGCTGCGATAAAAGCTAAGAGTAAAGCGATAAAATATATTATTTCATTTAACATTCCGACTTCGCTCGTTAGCTCCTTCTACTATCTCGGTGTTATTCTAAACAGCCGACTCACTTTCCATGAACACGTTAACTATCTCTACAATTCTTTCCTTACAAGACTCAATCTCCTGAAAGCTCTGTTTTCATCCAAATGGCGGGGTGACCCTTCTATTCTCCTAATCCTTTATAAAGCTATAATTCGTTCCAGGATTGATTACTGCTTCATCATCCATGAAAATTCCGCTAAATCTCTCCTCGCCAAACTGGACCGAGTTCAGTATTGTTGCCTTTCGCTGCGCATTGGAGCGTTAAAATACTCTCCTATTCCTGCTAGCTTTTCTGAACCTGCGATACAACCACCTTTTATTCGCAGATCGTAGCCTGGTTACAATTTTCTAATTGAACATCTTTCTGTATCCTCGTCTAATCTTATCTATCCCTATCTTTGTATTAAAAACCAATGGCGTTTTGCTCCTTATAAAGTCCCGATCATTTCTTTTGTAGCAGCTCGAGTCTCCAATTTTTCGCTTCATGTCTTTTCTTATTCCCAGCTTCCTTACTTTTCCCATGACTTTACCAGCATTTGACAAACTATTAATCTCTTCTCTCTCCCTTTCCAGACCAACTCTATCGCACATTCTACAATCAAAACCGAATTCCTCCTCTAATATTCTTCACTGACGGTTTTAAAAATGAGAATGGGGTGGGCAGCGCGTTTACCTCCCTCTCACTGCATCACTCTGAATCCTTCAAGCCCCCCGTCCTTCTGTTCTATCTTCACAGCGAAGTCTATCTCCATTTTCCTCGCAATCTCGTTTATTCCACCCATAAGAGGGATCAGTAAATGTCTCATTGCCTCTAATTCTAAAAGTGTTCTTCAAGCTATTTCTTCTCCTTCTTCTCATTCCTCCAACTCTATTATTCTCTCAATTCGTTCTCTCATCTCCAACCTACTCTCATCCTGCTCGATTACTGTTGACCTTCAGTCATTCTGGCATTGAGGGAAACGAGTTAGCGGATTTTTTAGCCCGTTCGGCTGCTCGCGATAGTCCTTTACTCTGCAATTTTCCTGCCTCGGACATCCTCCTTCTTTCTTCAGCCAATTATTCCCGACTATGGTCGGACATTTATCCTTCTTTATTTTTTAATCCCGCCTCTTATTATCCTCAAATACAACCAGTTCCCTATTCTCAGCCGTGAATTCAATCCTCTTCGTATCAGCGCTCCGCGATCGTTTCCTTAATCAGGCTGCGTTTTAATCACTCTGTTCTACTCTCTTCTATCCTCTTTACGTTTTCGTTTTTTTCTTCCGATTGTCCCCTTCACAGTTCTATCTCTACTTCCATATGTGATGGAAACCACATCTTCTTCGAATGCCCTACTTTTGATTCTGAACGATCTGCTTTGTATTCCCAAAATCTTAGCACTGGGTTTTCCTGCTTCTTATAATTCTTCCTTTGTCCTTCTCATCTCCAGCTATAATTCCTGTACTTCAATCTTTCATAAGCTCTATTTCTAACCGTCTCTCTATTTAATCCTTTTTATAATTTCCGTAGTTATCGGGTCAAAGCCGCTGGCGCGCCCAAAAGAAAATATGAAATAATATTATTTTATATTTATTAAAAAAAAAAAAAAAAAAAAAAAAGCATATGGCTTGTTACGGAAGTGAATATCATGTCAAAGATGATCGCGACAGATCTATCATCAACGAGTAAAACGAATTCAAATTGATTTGTTTTCGCCGCTATATCGCTTTCATTCCCCTTCTTTCTTATACACACACCACAACCGGACTATCAGTTATAGCATACCCTGATTTGCTGTTGCGTTCGCTGACTGGAAAAAATTCTCATACATCCCGTAAATAACCTCGGGCACACATGTGTTTGAAAGAAAAAGAGTGCTTATGTAATTATTTTTATTTGATCTTTGCTTATTCATCATCTAGGAAACCATAAAATATGTTTTATTTATAATATCTACATACAAATCAGTTTTCTTCACTGTCAATAATTGTTGTCGATAAGATTTTTTTTTTATTTTTTTTTATATCGTTATTTTCTTTACTCGTATATAAATATGTTCCGTATTATTTTACATATTAAATTCGTTCTTACACTAGCGCCACTTTAAACGATCGGCCTTTTTTCTAAGGGATGTCGTTGGTTTTTGTTTAGACGGCATGGTGATTTTTTTGTTTGGAGCAGTCAGTCAGTCTACTGCAGGTAGTTGCAAAGGTTGCGCGTGTGAGATTCTAGCGACGGGCTTTGTGCGTGTTTTCGGTCGCGTAGATGCGTATACACCTGTGGTACGATATTTCCGTTTTCTATTTTGTAAATTAAATTGTGTGAACGTTTAGTTAAAGTCGATTGGTAATATTTGTTCGTTGTTTTCGTTAGTTCTATTTTTGTTTCTCCGTATCGATATTTTGTTTTGTGACCCGGCGCGCATCGAGGGTCTTTATAAATTATTTTCGGGATTGACTATTTTCGAATACATCGTGTAAAAACTATTCGAGTATAATTATTTCGGTTTTATTTTTTTCAATTTGAATTTTACTTATAAGGATATATGTATATGTGTATGTATTTTTTTAATTATTTTATTTACAACAATAATTGTCTTAAAAATTCGGCACAATTTATTACTTAGTTTTAGAGATATAGCAGCGATCTTAAATTATCTTCAAGTTTTATAATTTTTTTACTAAAATTATATGGAAATGAATAAAGAATTGCTTATTAGTAGTAGTGTTTTCGTTCGAAAACCACTAAAATGATGATCACCATAACCGCTTTATAGGATGAAGTAGCTAATGAAATGAAATCTACAAGTAAATGTATGCATTAACATTAGATTTAAAAACGTTTGTGTAAATTTTTTTTCCTAATTATAAATTATAAATGGACAATTTAATAACACAATTTCCATATTGGGGAAACATGTATGCCCGGAACATTAAAAACTTTTTACCGTGTTAAATGTTTTAGAAACAAAAACGACCAGTTTTAAAAATTTAATTTCTATTGCCATAGTTATCGTAATATTTAGTTTTTGGAAGCAATCATGTTTATTTTATCATCAGGTGGTCCTCTATATATTTGACATAATAAATATTTTATAATATATGAACTTTAAATTTAACGGTGAAATAATTATGTATATTACAACTGAATTTAATTTAATTATTTACAGAATCTGTCAACAATAATACGAGTAAAAAATATGTACACACTTAAAAATTTTTTAATATTTATAAAGAACATAAACAAAAATTTATTAATAAAATTACCACTCATCGGATTAAATCGAGATAAAGACGAAAAATATCATCAATTTTATTTAATTTTATCCCGTATATACATACCAACAAACTATTACATTTTCTCGAAGAATTGTAATAATTTAATTTAAAAATGATTTAGCTGTTAAATATTTTTAAGCTGATGATTAAAAATTAATTATATACTTTAAATTTTTCTGATAATGAACCTTGTCTTTCCTTTTTTTACTTAACTAATTTAAATTCTTTTCCGACACAAAAATATCTTCAAAATATAATCAAAAGTTGAATTATTCAGGCGTAAATACGAATAAAATGTTTCCTCCGTCGGGTGTCTTCTTAATTGTTCATATAAACGATGAAATTCGCCATGCATATTTCCACTTCTATTTATTTCGTGCATACATTATCCAGGTACTTTTTCTATTTTTCGTTAAATGGAATAATTTTAATTCGGGGAATTTTCGGTCAAAACAACATGCATTTTTTAATTAACATCAACTGGCCGAATATACTGGTGCGTTCAGGCCAGCCACATAAACTTGGTGGGCCCGGGGCAAAAATATGATTGGGGCTTTCTTAAAATTAAAAAAAATATTAAATATTTTTCAAAACCTACTAACCCAGTACTTATTCAAATAAATAAATAATAATATTAATGAAAAAAATTAAAAAATAAAATATTCCCATCAATCCTGGTTTTGAAGTTACTCCATGGCTGGACTGTTTTGTTTTCCGTGCTAGTTATTTCGTTCAGTTGATTCAAAATCAAGTACACCTAAGTTTGTTATGGAAGGTAGCGGTTATAACGAGAATTGGAGAAAACTGTTTCCAATAAGTTCCAAGCCACGAAAGTAACTCCCAGCAGCACTTTAATAATTATCTTTTGTAGAAAGATCGAAAGAATAATCTTGTAACTGCATCAGGTAAAAGCTCTTGAACAAAAAAATTTTACCTAGCTTGATTGATGTTCATTTTTCTTAGCTGAGAATAATTGGTGAATTCCCATTTCGCCTAATTCCCAATTCGCCTAAAATTAGGGTCGGGTTACTCAGGTAATAAAAAAAAGGTCAGACAAACATACGAATGATTTCGTGTTGGCAACAGCGCGTCATCATTATCGAATTTTAAGCAGACTAAACGCATCATTTTTTTTTCTATTTGATTCCACTGTTAAGGTTTTTTTTTCTTTCCGAAATACAACAAAAAGGTTTATATGAAAATCAGAAGTGAAAAAATACCGCTAAAAATGTTTGATGTAAATATACGCGAAACGACCACTCCGATTAATATTTGCGAGTTATTTTATTGGATGTCCAGTGCTGTATAAATCCCACCCGCCTTATCAGTCAGTATATAAAAGCCTTATTGATATTTAGTGTGACAAGAACATTAAGGTTCGGAGTTGCAGAAAAAATAATAAAAAAGCTAAATTATAATTAGGTGTAGTTTCGAAGTGGTCGCGTTTATGTAAGAAAAAAGGAATAAGAATCAAATAGAATTAACAATAATGACATTACGTCGAATGATTATTACAGCGGTAATTTTATTATTGATTATTAAAATTACAATTATAAGTACATACAAAAAGTAAATGTTAAAATTAGGAAAACAGTGTTTCTCTTTTTTTTAACAAAAGTTCCTGAACTTAATTTCATTTTTCTTTAATTCAAAAAAAGTGAATTTGCAAATCGAAAGAATTTAAAAATTAAATACTGCTTCGGATTTGAATAAATAATCAACAGTAACGTATACGATTACAAGAGATTTTTCAAAATTTGGATATTAGGACGAGAAAAATTACTAGATTTACTATTAAACTCTGTGTACAGCAGAAAAAGAGGAGTAAGCAAGGAATAAACAAGGTGAAGACCCTGTTATATGGGGTCAGTTCATGGCTGTTATGGGATTAATAAATGAGCATAGATTTAAAAGCACCATATCAAAAAAATGTATATTTTAAATATTATTATATCTATCGAGTATATTTGTTATATTTGATAATCTTTAACAACAGATTTTTAGTTGTAGAAAGCAATGAAAATAAGGACAATTGATTAAAAAATGGCGAAAAATTGGTTGTAATAAGGGGTTATTACATTTTTAGATGTGTCGCACGGTATAAAAAAAATTTTAGAAGATACAGTCATGATTTTTTTCCCCATTCTACAAGATGAAACGGTAAAACTTGGCATATGTTGTTAAAAATACTTCTAAAATTGAATTTTAAGGTATAAATAACTTCTCCAGAAGCCTAAGGTTGCTGTTGGACTTTGAAAAATTCCTCTTCAAATTAGTCACGTTTATTATAATGACGATGTTTTTCAAGTAATTTCAATAATTGGAATGAAAAAAATAAATAAAACGCAAAAAATGTTGTTATTAGAGTTTCTGACAAAGTAAAAAAAATTTTTTTTTTTTTCAATTTTTTGGGCACGTCAACAGTAGAACTTACCCAACGCAGAGAACTGTACATTATATAAGGAAAAGATTAAAAATTGAAGAGATAAAGAAAGCTAACAAAGGAACTATATTGAGAGAGGAGAAAGCAAGAATGGCTTTGGCACTGTAAAGAGTGGGGAGGCCAAAGCGCAGAAGATTGGAATAAAGGGGCACTGTCCTCCTTACTCTTGTTTCTTCTATTTCCCCAGTCTCCAATCGAATTAGATTATAATATTTTTCTTCTTTCTTTTATAATCCGTTAAGTCAGCCAGATTTTTTGGCAAATCCAAAAAAAGTCAAAGAAAAAAAACCTTCTATCTTACTATTTAAAATGCTTCATTCAATAAATTGCCGAAAGATTACGATTTAACATTACAAAAAGGAAAAAGAAAGAGAATATAAAAAGACGCTATTCAATTAACCAAATATTTTATCATACATTTTTGACGTACAAAATAAAAATGTATAGCAATTAAGCGAAAATAATTTTTTAATGGATGATAATTTTTTTTATTCTCTGTTGTCAAAATCTAATTGAATACCATTTCATTTAAAGCGTAATTTGCAATAAATATTTCAATATACAAATATTAGATATATATATATATATATATATATATATATATATTATTTACCTGCTCGATTTTTTTTTATAAATGATATACCCATTGCTATATTAGCCTGACTCTAAATTTTTGGTTTATTCACAAGCGAAAATTTAAATATTCAAGATAGAAGAATAGTTTCCTTCAGAACGTTGATACACATAATACTCAACCCAGAACAAATTGTGACCTCATAGCGTAAAACAGTCAGTATGCGGTGATTTTCCGCATATTCAGATGGATTTGGCATTTCTTACGATCTTTGAAAATATTAAAATTTTGGTAATAATCATTCAATTTCTCGGAAGGTCTCAGCAGCGGGCAAACGCGGCATTGTTTGTCAAAGACGCATTCTCGGTTAAAAAATCGAAGGATCTGACCGCTACGCAAGGGTAGCGAACTAGTTTCGTTGTGCGTGGCCGAGAAGCGGAAATAGAGCACTTGCTGACAGTATAGGCGTTTGAAATGCGTACCGAGCTACGTTGAGCCGGAAGAAGTTATTTTGATAAAAAGCCTAGAAAAGGCAAAAAGGCAAGGTGAACTAAATGGAGCTTTATTTATGTTTTTCTAATTTTAACATTTACTTTTTGTATGTACTTATAATTGTAATTTTAATAATCAATAATAAAATTACCGCTGTAATAATCATTCGATGTAATGTCATTATTGTTAATTTTATTTGATTCTTATTCCTTTTTTCTTACATAAACGCGACCACTTCGAAACTACACCTAATTATAATTTAGCTTTTTTATTATTTTTTCTGCAACTCCGAACCTTAATGTTCTTGTCACACTAAATATCAATAAGGCTTTTATATACTGACTGATAAGGCGGGTGGGATTTATACAGCACTGGACATCCAATAAAATAACTCGCAAATATTAATCGGAGTGGTCGTTTCGCGTATATTTACATCAAACATTTTTAGCGGTATTTTTTCACTTCTGATTTTCATATAAACCTTTTTGTTGTATTTCGGAAAGAAAAAAAAACCTTAACAGTGGAATCAAATAGAAAAAAAAATGATGCGTTTAGTCTGCTTAAAATTCGATAATGATGACGCGCTGTTGCCAACACGAAATCATTCGTATGTTTGTCTGACCTTTTTTTTATTACCTGAGTAACCCGACTCTAATTTTAGGCGAAATGGGAATTAGGCGAATTGGGAATTAGGCGAAATGGTACCAGACCGAATAATTGACTGTTTTGAGGTGAAAAATGTACTGTTGAACACGAAAATTGTTGTTTATCAACGGTGAAATTTATTAGTAAATATGAATCTAATTTAAAAGTTCATTTAGATTTTGCACCAGAAAGTGGTTTCTGACTAAAAACTTAGGGATAAGCGGATTTTAACTTTGTAGGTTTTTGGGGCCCCCTTTTATCTGGGGCCCGGGGCAATTTGTCCCACTTGTCCCCCCTTTGTGGCGGGCCTGGGTGCGTTGTTTGAAACGCTTTATCGTTCTTCGCTCTGCTCGAGACGTCACTATCTGTTGATACTCACTCATCGACGCTATATTTCTTTTCGTTTTGCTCGTTTGCTACTATCGAAACTCTATACGACGTGTCACTATGTCAATGGCGTTGGCGTAGGGTGGGTTTCCGCCGCCCCCTTATTTAAGTATTTAAATTCAAAAGACTCTAAATTTTCGGCAAGAACAATTACCATTACTGTGGGTGCTATACAGGTTACAAATTAAAAAGTCATATATATATATATATATGTTTTACAATATAATAATCACATTTATTACAAAAATGCTTACACGTATGCCACTTACATTGATATAACAGGTACAAAACACTTACGATTATGTGTTAACGGTTGACAAGATTAAGTTATTAGCGAGTTGAATATAAAACACAAACGAACTTACAATTAGAACTAGACAGATACTGTTAGTATTTGTATTTTCATTAAAAAATAATATAATTGATAGAATTACAAATAAAACTTCTGTCTTTAATTAAAACTCTCTTCGCCTAGCAAAGTCTTTTTAATTGCACAATCAAAGTCTATATCATCATATACCTTTTGCTCAATAGACAAGATAGCCAGATTGGTTAGCCTTAGAGTACTCATTGTTGATCTTAAATCATTTTTGATCAATTTCAATTTTGAAAAACTTTTCTCACAACTGACATTGCTTATGGCAATTGTGAGTTATATTCGGAGCATTGTTATAATATTAGGCAGCTTGTCTTCCAGCTTGGATTTAACAATAAATTTTAATAATTCTAGCGAGTCCGCATTAATTATTTTATTTTCATTGACTATGGCAGCAGTGAAAGTCCGCAGTCTAAGTCATTCGAACTTGAAGTACTGCTCGTCAATTTCGGCAGATGCATAACCTAGATTACATTTAATGTCGTCCGAATCTAGTAATACAGCCGGCGTTAAATAAGCAAATTTATCCGCCAAATTCTGTAACGGCTGAAACCTCTCACGAATTTCTACAATTATTCTATCTAACGAAGAAATAAGCTTCCGGCTCAACTCATTTTTTAACCGACTTCAAAAAAGGAGGAGGTATTCAATTCGACTGTTTTTTTTTTTTTTTTTTTTTATTTTTTTTTTTTTTGTTTATGTGTGTTACCACAGAACTTTCTTCTAGATGAACCGATTTTGATGATTCTTCTTTTATTTGAAAGGTGGCGTTTGTCATGTGGTCCCATTTAAATTTGATCAAGGTCCGACCGATAGTTTTTGAGTTATCCTTAATAATGCGGGAGATTGAAGCTTTTTGGATGCTTTTCATTCATGATTGTTTTCACCGTCGGATTAGATTTTTGACTTAAAATACTATAAATTTGCCAAATTACCATGGAAATGTAGCTTTTGGTGTTTTTACCGTGGAAATAAATGTTTTAATTTAATTGAATAAAAATGCACTAAAAAGTAAAAAATAAAATGCTTTTTTACAAAAAATAAATACCGACTTCAAGGTTTATTATAAAAATTTAAAAATGCACTAAAAAGTAAAAAATAATTACTCCCGATAAAATATATATATCAGAGTGATATAACTTAAGGTGATATCGTAATTCTTATACAACATTAATTTTTTGGAGTTGGCATCAAATTCATATTAAAAGAATAATTAAAAACTGCATTAAATGTTGATTAAATTGTTCCTAACATGAATTTAATTCCAACTCCAAAAAATTAATGTTGTATAAGAATTACGATATCACCTTAAGTTATATCACTCTGATATATATATTTTATCGGGAGTAATTATTTTTTACTTTTTAGTGCATTTTTAAATTTTTATAATAAACCTTGAAGTCGGTATTTATTTTTTGTAAAAAAGCATTTTATAAGACAAGCTGGTATCTGTGGTTCTGTCATCAAAAATGTGCCTTCTTGTTATGCGCCTCTGAGGTTCCATGGAAATTCCAAGTTCTTCACACGTATTTTTTGCGTAACTTACAGCGTCGTCTGCCCATTCCTCTCGTTTCTCTACCAGTACCATCTGCAAATCATTTACTTTTTGAGTGCACAAGTTTGCATCAAGTCCTTTTGTTTGTGAATATTTTTGCGCATCATTCACTTCATGTAGCACTGGTTGCCCGAGGCCTAAGAAACAAAGAAAAAGGAAAATTACTGCATCGCAATTAGCAAAGTTCCTGCATCTATTCTTGTGTTTAAGCTTTCAACTGTCTCAGACATTTTTTCCAAAGTGACGACAATGTCTTTGTAATGATGCCATGTCATATTTACGGCATCGCCTCTTGCACTCCATCGCGTATCCTGAACATGTTTTAAACTTTTGCCTGTAGCTGTTATCAGAACTTCTCAACGATGTGTGGACATGGGAAAAAAATGAATAGCAGCGTTCTAATGTGCCGAAAAAAGTTACTGAACTCGCCTAAACTGAGACAGCTTGTAAACAAACCGCGTTTAATGAATGGATTTATTTCTTTAATTCTTTGCTGAACTCCTGAATGTCTTCCCGCCATAACAGCAGCATTATGTGCTTGCTTGTCCTCTACAGTTGTTTATATCAAGACCATCAGCTTCGAGCTTGCTCAAAATCATCTTCGAAATTCCTTCGGCAGATTTATCTTTTGTTTCAATGAAATCTATAAAAGATTCCACTACTTGTACTTCTTGATTTTCAATCACTACGTATCTTAATACCCGGCTTGTTTGATCTTTATGAGAAACATCTGGAGTACTGTCAAATATAATCCAATAATACATGACCGTTTTTACTTGTCTGATGATATGTTGGCGAACTTTATTTCCCAAAGTTGCACTAAATTCGTTCTGAATTTCTGGTGACATATACGTGATTGAAATTCTGCCACACATTTTAGAGCTGCCAAGCATCACCTTTCTGCCGACTATTCTATACTGTTGTATATAGCCGACGCAGATAAATGAATTGTTTTTTTTTTTCTTTCAAATCGTTGCATATGAATTCTAATTTCTCTAATTATTGGTTTTACAAAACAAATTTTTATTTGCCCATATTGCAGCTTGCCGTCGAACTGAATCAATTTGAATTTTTCAAAGTTTTCAGCTTAAATAAACCAAAATTAATTTCCATTTCAAATTACTAATTCATAATTTTATTTTCATTATGCAACAAATTATGAAAAAGATTTTCACACTTGTTATCATATATGACCGGCAAATTTGTTTTGCCGACTTCGAATTAGAATTTTCCGAAAATGCCGATAGAAATTTTTTTGTTTTTTTTTTTTTTTTTTCTAGCGAGAAATACCCCACTCATTCCCTGTTTGATGCGCTCCCGATCACAACACGTACTTATGAGCACCGAAATCACAGGTTGGAAGGCGTATACATATATACGATTAAAAGTCAATGTAAATTGGACACGATTGATGATCGAGCAATAAATAAAACTTTCTTGGATTTGTTAAAGCATCACTCACGGATTTCCTTGAAGGGACTTACCCATACTATAACCTAATTTGCAGGTGTTATTATGTAATATTGAACACTATTCTTTATATAAAAGAAGTCATTCTCGCTGAATATTAGTCGTAAACAATCCGAGCACAAAATAAAACAGGGGGGATCATTGCAAGTCAGTACCGTAAGTCTAATATTTCTACATAGCTAATGTTAATATAATCGGTATTCACGAGATGTTCTGGGTTCTCATAATCGAATTATTTTACACAATTGTGATTCACAATCATTATATAATTTTGGATATAAATCTGTCGTTACTATTAATTTCGCCGATAAAGATATCAATATTTGTCAAAAACTACCGTTAAAATTAAAATTAATAATGATTTGAAATAAATTTAACCTTATTAATGAAATTAAAAAAACAAAACAAAGCACGGAATGGTTCTCGTAAGTAAACACTGAATGATAATTCGAATGATTAATAGTTAACAAAAGTAGTAATCAAAATATCTCGAGATACGTTCATAATCGAGTGATTCCATTAGTATATCTCGTAATGGCCCAGCACTACTACAGAGCATTTTAATTAAAATTCTTTGAATCACTAGATAAATAGAGTAATTTTAAGGCCTTTTTTGAACTGGTAGTCACCGTATCAAGAAGCGGTTGAAAATGGCTATTAATATAAATAAATGCGACGATTAATTATCCGGTAGTTCGTATTGACTTAAAATATCTGAATTATTATTATTTTTTTTTTATCATAAACGGTTATCAATAAGTTTGATCGATGTCCCGGCTGACAATGATACATCAACCGATTACTCTAATGTATTTGATACGCGCACGATGCTGGTATTTATGCGGAATGCATGAACATAGTATATGGTACAATAATAATGTTTACGAAATTGATAAAAAGGAAGTACGATAAAAAAACAAAAAAAAAAAACGTTAATGATAATAATAAAATTGGAAATATATATACTGCCAGTAATATTTGTAATAGTTTTATAAGTAAATATCCCCATATTCGAGATAAACTGACGTGTATGATGTCGGGGATGCGTGTTATTATTGATATATCACGTGTATGTCTTATCGAGCGCGATCTTCCATAGTGAAGCGCACTTGGTCCAGTAATCTACACTTCTTTACACATATGCCTCTTTTTGCTGACGATAAGCGAGAATCTAAAAACCGGAAATACGTGAAATTTTATGCTGGTGTAAAGCATGACAAATTGCCGCCAATAAAAGTTCTTAATTAACCCATGTTACATTCACATTGAATCGTTTTAATGGTACCGGAAATTAGAATTTTACAGTTGTTTATGATAAACAACTATACAATTCTAACAAAAGGTAATAAAGTTAAACATCTACGAAGTCTGACAGTTAAGTAATGAGACTGATTGCAAAAACATGAATATTTAAAAATTAAGGTACATCAATATAAGATCCCTTTCGAAATGCTCGTCTTTTGAAGCTACATACTGATTCTAACAATTTTTCCACTGGCACTTCTCCGAGTATCCTTGTCATGGACTATTGAATGTCAGCTACCGACGCAAAATACGCTACGACTCTTTCACCCAAGGAAACAAAAAAAGGTCGCACGGTAACATATCCGGGGAATAATACGAGGGTTGGGACAGCGCTGAAATGTCCTTCGAGGTTAAAAACTGCGTTATCCTGAAGACGCGATGGCATCGCGCATTGTCGTCATGAAGGATTCATGTTTGCGCAATCTCTGGACGGACTTTGACGACCCTTTTATCGAGTACTTCGAGGTAGACATGATGATTCATAGTCTGCCGAGGTGACATATGTGCACTACCCTTTTTCTAACATCAAAGAAGCAAATCATCATTATTTTGATTTTTGACTTGCTAATTTTTGCTTTTTTTAGTCTTGCTGAGCTAAGAGACAGCCACTGTTGGCTTTACCGCTTTCTTTCTGGATCATACTGAAAAAAAAAAAAAATTCGTTGCCGGTAATTATGGGTCTAGAAAAGTTGAATAATTTTCAACCTGCTTAAGACAATCTTGCGCGACGGACATTCGCTCATGTTTTTCGTGGCAAGCAACACATAAGCAGACACTTGAACAACATAATACAACTAGAGAACTAAGGATCGTACGAGGTTGGCAAAATTATTTGTCGACGGGATTAATCTCCCGGAGTTTTAGGTTTGCAGTGTTACCACACGCGCGGGAAAAAAATCAGTCTCATTACTTAATTGTTAGACACATTGTAGACGGTATTCAGATAAATGATTAACGTGGAACAATCATATAACTATAAAATATAATGAATTAAAAATTGAAATAAAAAAAAGAATGTATTAGTTTCTATGGAATAAACTCGAGTTATCTGTCCAAAACGGAATATTCGTACTATATAAGTACGCGAGCCGATTTGGAGATGGTGCCAGGTTTGAAACTTTTCTGCAGAAGGCTAATGCAGCAGTAACTTAGCGATACGAAAATAAAATTCTTCGCACAACTGTCAATATCAGTGCTCCGTAGTACGAAACTAATTCGGCATTACCTAGAGAAAATGTACTGTCTCGACTACTTTCTCTGATGAATGTGATAATACCGCTGATGTTGCCATGGATTGGCAAGTAGTTTCCCGAAAGAATAGTGATAGTTTATCGGAAAAATTTAACCGCATCGATTTATCTACGCCTAATCAATTTCTTCCGCCACGCGCAGAAAAATTTCAGTAAAACGCTAATATCTTCGTTTGGATAACGGTAAATACATTCCTGCGATCGCTATTGTATACAGTAATGTTAAAATGGATGTAAACATTTTAATTAGTAATTCGAAATAGTGAATCGAAAATACGCTGAAGTTAAAATCAAACTGTACTTACACGAAGGTGTCCGTTAGATCATTTTCATAAAATTACCGTATTAAAGATAAATTAAATTCTATAGCAACGCGTTGATAGAGCCAGCAGCTATCAACAAAGGTGCAAGACAAGGATGTTTACTATCTCCCTACTTATTTAATATATACATAGAACTAATAGTAAAAAAAACATTAAGTAATATTAATGGCGGTATAAAGATTGAAGGTTCAAGATTAAAAGTAATTAAGTTTGCGGAAGACTTGGCTATGATGGCCAAATTTGCAAGGGCTTTAAATAAAATGGTACAGCAGTTAAATTAGATAGGTAAAAAGTTCGGAATGGCAATAAATATAAATAAAACGAAAATAATGTCGATTGGAAGAAAAACCCTTTTCATGTAATAACAGACGGGAAAGCAGTGGAACAAAAGAAACAATTCAAATACTTATGGCAAATAATAAAAGAAGATTTGTATTGCGACCAGGAAATCAGTGCTCGCATTGGATGTGCAAAAACTGCTTTCAGAAAGAAACGAAATATTTTGCGTCAAAAGTCATTGGCACTGAGTTTAAGGAAACGATTAGTGAAGGTTTATGTATGGTCCATAGCGTTATCAGAAACTTGGACCATAAACAAGAGAAATGCAGATAAACCGCAAGCTTTTGAAATGTGGTGCTGGCGAAGGATGGAAAAAATAAGTTGGATGAACGAAGTAAAAAATCAAGATATATTAAATAGAATATCTGAAAAGAGGTCGTTACTTGACCGGGTATGTGAGACACGACTAAATTGGATGGATCATGTCTTACGGCATGACGGATTACTTCGAGTTGTACTGGGAGGCAAAATACCTGGTAGACGAAGACGTGAAAGGAAATTACTAAAAAATACAGGGCTGAATAGTTATGCGTATTTAAAGAGGGCTGCGAAAAGCCCGGAATACTGGAGAAGTATCATCATGGACGGAAACCAGTTTAGATTTAGCTGCTGTGTGAACGTAAATCGTTAAAAACGACCTTTAAAGGTACTTTTAAATTTTCTATGAAATCTACCATGTAGGATCCAGACCTAATAACAATCGGCAGTTTTAGTACAGTTCTCTGAGAAAAGCGACCTCGCGTTAAAGGTGGATAGCACTACGAAAATAGAACCTATTTAATAATAGGACTTATTAAATTTCACCAAACTGACGTAGCACTTGATGGCAGTTCTAAAGATTGTGTTTCATACTTAGAGAATCCGTTACAGTAAGCTAGCCGAAAGAAAAACTTTGATTACCAACAATTCAACTCCAATCAGATAACAACAATAAAACTTTTGCCGAAACGATTAGACGTAGCATAGATGAACGGATTTTTTTTTCTTCTTCCTTTTTTTTTTTTTTTTTTTTTTTTTTTTGTAAGTCCGCAATAAGGTGTGCAAATTATTATAAATTATAAAATGAAGGAAGCTAAAATAGGAACAATTACCAATGAAGGAAATGAAAGAATCATGACATAAAGTGGAAGACTAAAATTAAGAAGACGGAAGTTAAAAAAAGACTAGAATTCTAAAGATAAAGAGAGACACTCGAAAAAGATATGGTCAGCGCCGCATATGTAATTAGAATTTATAGGGTGATCAAGATAATGAAGTAGTGACGAACAAGAGAAAACCGAAAGCGCAAAGTTGGAAGTGAGTTGTAATTAAATCTAATACGGACAGAATCGAAGATAATGGAACGACGTAGATGGAGGAAAAATAAACCCAAGCAAAAAAAGATTCTGAAAATAACGGTAAATTACTAGAGACAGAAGTATAATAAATGATTACATATAATGTTTCGGTGACTGGTGTATCAGACGGAACGAGACAAACGAAGATTGTAAATGAGAAAATGGAAATTGAGCAAGAAAGGAGATCTCTTTGGAATGTGAAGATAAAAAAAACTTATAAATAAAATAATAACGCGCAACGTTGCTAAATAGTTCAGGATTAAAAAGCGAAGGAGGGGTTTAAGTGAGAAAAAACATAAGCAGATATCGACACCTCGCAGACTTCGGTATCTGTTGGCGTAACCACACCAAGGGGTACAATGGAAGAATCAAGAGATTTATTCATCTTTGAAAGAAATTCGCAAATATATGCAATAAAGCTGAGACCAGAAACGGGATGAAGATAGGATTTGTAAAATGAAAAAAAAAAATTGAAATGGAAGAACGATGGAGATGCAGAAAGTCATGGTAACATGGTCAAGACGCGGGGACAGGGCTGAGTTGACAGATAAAAAGACGGGATTTGAAAAAATGTAAAGATAAATCGATTGCAATAGTTTAGAGTGACAGTTTTTTAAGAGTAAATTTATGTTAGTAGCGGGGAATTTAGAAAGGGGATCGAACGTTACGTACAGCAGTCCGGGAAAACGTACCATCCTATTCTTTGCCGTATGAACAGGAACTTAGAAGAAGTCAATATGTATAGCTCGACAGGAAATCAATTGGGAGATTAATATTTGAACAAAGAGAATAACGGGATCTACTGACGGTGGAGGACGAGGAGAAGTAATGGGTAGAAGAACACTTTTAGCGTCAGAAACAATCGGAAAATTATTAGTGTAACTGAAAAAAGAAATACGAATGATAGCACGGGGAATGGCTAAAGATTCAGCAGAAAAAATAGACCGGAAGGAAGGTAATTTAACGGATTCAAAATGATCACTAAAAGGAATAGTAAAGGCAGCATCCAATCGCTCCAGACTCTTAGAATCATCGATGTAAATGAAAAAGTGAAAGGGGAAGACGGAATTAACGGTACAGTTAAATTCACTAACGACAATCGAATCAGGAGAAGATTTATGGGAAGATGGAAAGAAAGGCTAATCGAGGAGGGTGAAGGAAGTTCGTATAATTAAGAATGAAATATGGAGACTTACTGAAGAAAATTATGTAGGGAAAAACTAATAAAAGCGAAAGAGCGAGAATAGAGATTTTTGAGTACAAAATTTCTAGTTTTGAAGAAGAAAAATTTAAGAATGGATGAGTTTGCAAGAGGGAACGGAAGACATTTAATTAGGAATCGGTATCCTAAGTAAGACCTGCAGAGGAATAATGGAACTGAATATTAGTTTCGGAAAGGATTGCTGGGGGCATGGAGTAGACTTTAGACTTCCAAGGTATAGACAGAGAAACAGAAAGTCTCAGCGAGACGATAATGAAAAATACACCCGAAAATTATAGATACGATGAAAAACAAGTGAAACCATCGGCTAATATGAATATCGGTTTTCTTCTATTTATTTACACGGTAATAATAATTTTGACCGGAGGAAAGATAAATTATTTATAAGTGCGTCAAAAAAAAAAAAAAATTATTATAATCAGAAAACTCAGATTAAAATCTTCTTCTTCTTTGATTAAACTGCCGCCTAGGCCAGAGGTACGGATAAGATAAGAGTTAGATGGAGTGGAATACGTTACTGGTCTTGAGAAAACGTAGGAAGCGTTCAATGTTGTCGTGGCGATCAGACGGGATTTCGGAAAGGTTGGAGAATTTGTGCTTGGTACGAATTATAGGTGGGACAGCTGACGAGTAAATGTTGGATTGTGACAGGAGAATTGCAATTGGAACACAGTGGAATAGGTTGTCTGGACAGGAGGTGACTATGAGTGATTTTGGAGTGACCTAAGTCTTGTGACAATGATTTCATTCCTTCGATTAGTAGACAATGAGGTTTTCCATGGTCGAATAGTATCTCGAATCGAGCGCAGCTTGTTTTTGTTTGGGATGTTGGTCCACTGTTTTTGCCATGTTTGAAGTGATTGTTGCACTATATAAGCCTTCAGATTCATTGACGGAATTTCGATGTTCGGTACCGGAAAGAACAATGAGCCTTCTTTTGCCGCAGTATCCGTATATGAATTCCCCTGGATCCCAATGTGCGATGGGATCCATGCGAACGAAACACGGATACTTGTACCACAAAGAGTGCGAATAATTTCCTTGGCTATTTTGGGTGTTGGTGAGGAGAGTTGTATTTTTGAATTGATGTGATCGCGTTAAATGAGTCTGTACATATGAGGTGTGAGGAATGAGGATCGGAAATTATTACATTTTCTATTGCAAGTTTTATAGTAAATAGTTCCGCCGAAAGAATAGTTGAATAGTGCCGGAAGAGAGTAACGGAGAATAATTTTTTTTGTCGGATGTTATTCCACAACCTGTTCCGTGAGGTATTTTGGAGCCGTCAGTAAAAACTATTTTGCAACTGCCATATTTGCTGATCATGCATTGATATGCGGAATGTAAAATGCTCGGACATGTTTCTCGTTTTGAGAATTGCTGGAGATCTATGTCGAGATGCAGGTTTACCCGTGGAGGTGTTGGTGCTACGGTTAGTTGATATGTCGGCGGTAAAGTGAATTGCATCGAATCTAAGATTTCAGTGACTTGCTTATAGAGAGTGGGTACCGATGTATGAGGTAACGGTCGAAGCGAATTCAGCGAAGCCGGGGTAATCGACGACTTAAGACGAATCCACGTGTTTAAATTGCACCAGTCTCTGTAAATATTGAGAGGAGGCACACTAGCTTCACAAAGAATGCTAACAGACGGAGAAGTAGGAAAAATAGCGAGCCTCGCAGCAGTATGATGTATTATATTGAGTGAATTGATGATATTTTGATTAGCCGAAGAGTAGATTACAGCGCCATAGTTGAGCCTCGATTTAATCGGTACTTGGTAGATTCTCAATAAGGAGGAGCGATCTGAGCCATACAATGTGCTAGCCAGTTTACGAATTAAATTGAGTTTTTTGTTTTTAGTTGGTTGATGTACGGTTTCCGTGTAAGTTTTTCATCCAAAATGATTCCTAAGTATTATCTGATGATGGAATGGTTACGTTGTTTAGTTGGACTGAAATTCCGTGACTACAGCGGCGAACTCTGCAGAAATGAATAGCGGTAGTTTTCGTGTTGGAGAAATTGAAGTCGTTGTGGACCGACCAAGCTTGTAATCTGTCGATTGTTACCTGTAGCATTGATGTTCCGAGGGACAGGTCCGAATAGGAGATGAATATAGCTAACGACCGATTAAAATCTTAAAATAGCGTAAACACTGATCTAGCTTAGAGTAACACTAAATAGTTACTGCTCGTAATTCGATGAATATTTCAAGTTTTTATTAGAACTGAATTATTACATACGAGTATATAAATTGGTGGCAGATTACGCACTTTTCCGATGTTTCATAAGATTTTTCTTTGCGAAATTAAACTATCGATATACACCGATGACGTGTCAAGAAATTAAAAGGAAAGAAAGAAAAAATTTTTTTGAAAGAAGTCACACAAAATTACACTTTTAGGAACCAATTATGAATCAAAGTGATAATTACAATTTAAATAAAATATCCTATTACGAAGGATTAGCAATTATAATAGTTCATATATTTTATAATTTAGTAATATAAAAATTTTTTTGCTCGTTTATGAAGAAAGCTTTTAAATTTATAAATATTTTTTAGCTTAAATTAAATTGTTTTTTGTAAAATTAACTCGAAAAATATAATTAATAATACGAATACCGTTTTTTTTTTCTTTTTTTTTTTCTTTTTTTTAATTTACTCGCAGAAAATTTTTTCAAGAATTCCGTGCTCCAACGTGAACGACGTTATTTTAAAACTTGACAAATTAAGACATGGGTCAAAAGACAAAAAAAAAAAAATGAAAAAAAAAGCCACGACAAATTTCAAATTTTATTTATTTTTTCGTAAACCAGTGGGACTAAAAATTATTATTACTAGATTCGCATTTCGTTAGGACAGAGAAAAATAGAATAGGTCTTCTTTTAAATTAAAAATGATATCGCGGTGAATATTTTTTTATTTTTCTACTTTCCCTTTCCTAAATGTGATCAACGAATTTATAATAAATCGCACGCATGTAACGTAGAAGAAGTTATTAGCGAAAGTAAAAAGCTAGGGTTCTGCAAGTAAGAAAACTCGAAATATACGGTGAGTTCCAAAATCGGACAAAAAAAGATAGAAACACGTATACGTTCATTCGTTAATAAATCGATTTAGATAAACAAAAATATAATATATTATTTAATTTCGTTATATATTTAAATGTTCGTATTTTATAATTTATATTGCAGTACAAAAATTATTAAGATAATAAAAAATCGCCGAGAAAGAAGTTATAATATAAAATATAAAATAAAAAATTGGGCGAAAAAATTAAGCACGAGACGAACAGTTTTGTTCATAAATTGTCAACAAACTTCATGAAAAACATTGCCAAGTAAATGCGAAGAATAACTTGCTCCTAGTGGCCGGCCGCTTGCAGTTTCTGATTCTAGGAAGTAAACAGAAAGATGCAATAAATTTACAGTTTTTCAATAATTTTTCAAATTTAGAAATTTATACCGTAAATTAAAAAAAAAAAAAATATATATATATATATATATATTTGTCACTTACTGAAGAATGCTATTATGCCTAAGTTAAATTTAGGATTCGCATAAATAGTATAGTAACGGTATCATTTAGTAGTCACGCTTGCCACTTCATTACCGTGGACGAAATAATTAATTATTTTATTATTATTATAAAATTGTATCGATTTTTTCGTACAGAGTATTAATGAAATTAAACCACACCACATCAATCTGAAAAATACAATTTTAATTAGGAACAAACGAATAGAAGGATAAGAAAAGATCATTTAAAAGTATAACGAAATTGTACGTGTCGTCACTGTTATCAGTAGAGTGATGTGCAGTTCGTTGCTTCGATGTTCCGATATCCTTCGGGCGGCGGAGATTGCAATCGACAGCAGGTGTGGAATCCTTTAAATTTTTCCGTCCAGATTTTACTGAAATTCCGCTTTGTTTCTCCTATTCGAGACTTCATGTTCATGTCGATCGAATTTTTGAGAGAATCAATTGATTAATACACGTCCGTGATCCGACTGCCTGATCTAATTTTTACCGGTATTTCCGACACGATCGGAAGAAATTCCAGAGAAAGGTAAAACAGTGATGACTGACTCTCGAATCGCAGTCTCGAAACCATGTCTTTTTTGATCATTTCTTTCGTTGTTTCTTCTTGACCAGTCGCAGACATTTTCGTCAATGGAGTGGGCCTCTCACTCGGTGGGACTGCGTGGTGGCACGTTTTCATCGCCGCCCCCGACAATTAGATCTCACATCAACATACACTAACATTTTCGCTCTTACCACGCGTTTTCTCAAAAATTTTATATTTTATTTAATTTGTTTGGTTTATTTACAGTCTGTACAATGTAATGTGTGTACACATTACAACGGAAGACTGATGATATTTCTTAATAATATTAAAAAAAAGTTCTTTCTTTTTCATAGACGTTAATTCATTTCCATCCACCCCGATTATATATGTAGACTTTTAACCATCGATTAAACGTTGATAATAGCCTAAATTCTCTAAATCTGAACTTAGGAAATTTATTTATTTATTTTTTTTTTTTCCTTTTTAGAAAGGACTCTTTTGCAAAGTTTTCATTAAATGAATCGGAACCATCCGCATATTATTACGTTTTGAAGTAATTTCAAAAATACTCGAAACAATTATTTCTTAAGTTTAACATAAATCTGAAAGAAATAATTTTCCGTTCGAATTAATTAATAATTTCTACACATTTTATTGTTATTTAACGAAAAACTTGAATAATAGTATTTAATTAGAATTGCGATATTTCTAAGAAAATGTTTTATAAGGAAAACCATTTAGGACGTAAATTTAAAAAAAAAAAAAGGTGGAATCGAGATTCTTTTCATTTTTACCGTTTTCCCGTTTAAAACGTCAATAGTTCACCGTTATATAAATAGAAAATTAAATAATCGCAAATTACTTACAAATTCCAAAGCGCACTTAACGAACTGATAAACACCGTCGCAAACAGTTTCCGCTCCTACAATCGTAAACAACAAATACGATTACACAGTTTATAATGTGGTTCTTCACATCTTAATTATTGTCACTTTTAGTCGCTTGCGCGAGTGTAAGATAATTTTGTCGTGAGCGTTTACATTCCACGTTAGTTATGACGAATGCATTGGCATTTTTAAAATTTCATCTGAAATTCGGTGAACACGCGTATCTTTGTTTGAACGTTGTTTAGTGTGATTCGATACTTATTTAATTTTTGCACATTATTTAGGTATGTCATGGCTTGGGTGCCAACTGCTAACTATTTTAGGGTAACTACGAAAATGCGTCTTCGACTAATCGACTAGCTGATAACCAATAATATATTGACCAACTGGTAACTGATAGCCGACCACACCACGATACCCAACAAATCGTATAAAAGTGAATAATTTTGATTAGTGTTTCTCAACTTTTTCTCTATCCTACACCGCGGGGACACCGGCTAGGCAGCATACTCTTATTTCCAGCCGAGCTGGTAAAAACTCGCTAATAAGTACAAACTAGAGATGACATTGGACTGTGTCAAAAAAACACGAATTATTATTCACTTTCACAGAAAAATATTAAATTATTACTCGTATCATTGCTGCTATATTTTATTCATCTAGCTAAATTTACGTTAATTGTTTTTCTAAGAGAACATTTGTAAATTTAATTTATCGATGAGAAATAAAACAGTAAGAAATAAAAATTAAAATTAGGCAATTAAACAGGGGCGTAGCTACCGCCGTATCAATCAATGATATGGGGCGCCCGGGGTACAGGGGCCCTGAAGGTGTGTGAGCAGAAATTCGTAAAAAATGTAGTGTGACTTTCAGAACTGAGATAAAACCGCACCCATTCGTCTATGTTCCCACAATTCGTTATTAGTTATTGAGAAGTAGGGTCATATTCTCTAGAAAAGCTGAAATCGTTTTTATCTATGGATGATTTAATAAATAAGTTTGCCGACGAAAAAAAGGCGAGAAAAGTGTACATTTGAATGAAGTGGAATTGTTTGGATTGAATTGTAACTTAGCTCCTAGGAGCATTTATTGTAAGTAATAACATATAATCAATAAATAGTTATTTTAATTTAATGCGAGCGTTTTTGTTTCTTTTATGAAAAATCTTAACACTTTATTAGGGCCCACCAACAAATTTTGATACAGGGCCCGTCTAAGACAAGCTGCGCCACTGCAATTAAATATAATAAAACAAGATTGATTAAAAATTTACATTTGCATAATAATAAATTCAAAACATTCTCATTTTGAACTTACAATATCATCATGATATATTTTTCGCGTAGCATCCCTGTAAATCTATATATATATATAAATATATACGAGTGTTTAAAAATGTTTGCGTCATTATCGTTCTTTCTCGAAATCTTTTTAAAAAACTCAGAAAGTTTCCACGCCTTATTTGTTATTAGAATTATTAAAATTCAGATCGTCGTCTCCCTAAAAAAACTTCCACAAAGAAAAAAAATCACCACGATAATGTGTAGTTTGCATTTGTAATGATCCTATTTCGAATTAGTTTAGCTTCTAGGCGGTCGACTCATTTTATTTTCAGCTTCTATAAAAGGAAAACAATTGACAAGTGTATGTTGATGTCGATGTTTTATGTATATATATATATATATATATATATATATATATATATATGCATTAATATAATTATAGTGATTAACACACGGTCAAGATGAAAATTTAGAAACGAAAAATATTTTCCCATTAAACAAAAATTTGATATTAAAAGAAATTATAATACTTACAAGCAGCGGGTACTAAAAAATTAAACTAAAAGTATTTTTATTTTTAAGCATCTTTATATATAATTTCAACAAATGTAGCGATAAATAAGTGGCATTACGTTATAAAATTACTTTTGTCACATGCAGGTTTTCTTATTTGTTTTAATTAATACTAGTGTCCGTTGGCGAGTTATTGATTTTTACCGGTTGAGAATAAAAAATGATCAAGTTTTTACTGGCTCATAGCCGAAGCATGATAAAACGGAAACGTTCAGAAGCACTGGTCCGGAGATCATCAGGCTGGAGTCGGTGATGAGTTGGCCTATGTGTTGTTAGGGTCGCAAAGAAATTACCTGATTTTTTTCGTTAAGAGTTGGCACAATTCCCGCGGATGTACGTTGCGTACACCACTTGTATTCTTAATTTGTTTCGCAATTTTATGTATATACTCCACGGTGTGGCCAGTACGCTGTGTTACTCTTGCATCTCTGTTTTTCCGCCACTGGTTATTGCGTGAGTTTGTGTTTTTATTTACTATAAAAATGTCTTTAGAAAGTGACAGTGAAGGGATATTTAACGAGTACATCGGTAGCCGTGATGGCTGTAGTTCGATGCACCTCGTGGATTCAGATTCTGCAAATGACGGAACATATTGATGTTCTTTGATGTGATAATGGAATTTCTGTGGTATTTTAAAATAAAAAAATTTCGAGTAGTGTCCTTTTTTAATACGGTGGCTATGATGAGTATATATATATGTATAAATATATATAAACTCAGCCATTTTGACCTTGCAAGGGGCTGTACCCTTTGACCCGTCTTGCTTACATTTCTGTCTCTTTCTCTTCTATACTTTCTATAAAATGATCAAAATTTACAACGTAGAATATAATAACATAATCACAAAAATCCTATGAAATATAACAAACGTTACATAAAATTGGGACATTTTTTCTAATGGGGGGTAGTCTAAGAATTACGTTGTAATTAATATGTATATATATATATATATATATATATATATATATATTAATTACAACGTAATTCTTAGGCTACCCCCCATTCGAAAAAATGTCCCAATTTTATGTAACGCTAAATATCCCAAAAAAATGTCCCAATTTTATGTAACGCTAAATATCCCAAAAAAATGTCCCAATTTTATGTAACGTTTGTTATATTTTGTAGGATTTTTGTTATTGTTATTTAAAAAATGTCACAATTTTATGTAATGAAATATGTAACGAAAAATGTAACGAAAAAATGTCTTAATTTTATATAACGGAAGGTAAATGTTAGAATAGGATTTTTGTGGTTATGTTATTTTTTGTGTGTGTTGTTGCCAGTAAGAATTACGTTGTAAATTTTGATCATTTTATACAAAGTATAGAAGAGAAAGAGACAGGAATGAAAGCAGGAGGGGTCAATGGGCACAGCCCCTTGCGAGGCCAAAGTGGCCGAGTTTTATATATATATATATATATATCAAGGCCGTGTCCACGGGGGGAATTAGAACTGAAATAGTTATTATAAATACACAAAAATATGAAAAAAATCAAAAATTTAAAATAAATATTGATGATTTTTTAGGGTTTCTTACCTACCTTTAAAAGAAAAAAGAAAAAATATGTTCCATATTTTTAGGTACTTCATTAATATTTTATGCAAAATTTTTTATTACGAGTATAATTAATAACATATGTAATTTTTAATAATGTTTATGCAGTAATTCATTTATGTAAATTATTAATAGATAAATCAAAATGATGGAAATTATTAATAGTATGAATATTAGTGAAAAATGTATTATTATTTATAAAGTAAATATGTGAAGAAAATTTTCACCCCCCCCTCCAAAATTCTGGGCACGGGCCTGATATATATATATATATATATATGTAAATGTAAACATATATATATATATAAATGTAAATATATATATATAAAAATGTAAATATATATATATATATATATATAAAGTAAATAGTTTGCCGAGCAAATAGAAGGTACATAGAGGATGTTTAGACAATAATGCGATCATTGAGGCGTACTGACAAAACATTTTAGCTTTTAACCGAATAAGTTAGTTGAATTTTCATAAATTATGATATTTTTCCTTTTTTTTTAAATAAATTTAATTCGTTAAAATCTTCTATCTCAGTTCAAAATTATTCCTTGAATTTATTTTCTTCTTTTCGTGCTGTTACTTTATCGCGCCATGAAAAATTGATAACATCAATAATCACGGTTAAAGCAGACCGTTTTTTTTTGTTGTTTTTTTGTGTGTGTGGGGGGGGGGGTTATATATAACTATTATGTTAGTAACATGTTACCTAACGCCGGCAAATAAAAGAGAACCGTGATGATTGAATGCGATATTACTGTTGTCAGTTCGATAAAACTGTAAGGTCAGGTAAAGTTGAAGGTTATCAGTTTTTTAAGCTGATTGTGTTTTGTGATTTTTTAAAGTATAATAGAAATCAGAGGTCACTCCAGTTTGAAATTTGTTTTATATGACGTTCTTTGGTTTATCCGGCCCAAAAAACTGAGTACCAAAAAATTCAGGCAAACTAAAGCAATCGGAAAAAAAAAGCCGGATCCTCCTACTTGCTACAGCGCCGATTATGAAACGTTTACATTCCATAATCCATGATACTTTACCAAGAGAGTTAAATTTGATGAACTTCCCTCAGGGATGTTGCGGCAGTCTTTAAAACCATAGGTGTGAAATTTATTTTCTTTTATCTTAGATTAGCGTCATCGTTATTATAATTCTTACGAAATTACGGAGTCGGGTTCATTTTTTTAGTGGATTGTATACATTTCAATCTAGACAGATGCGGAAAAAAAAACAATTCTACCTACCGAGTTTATCAGAACACGCTTGTAAAGCTGGATCGCTGAAGAAAACTAGTTCTGATTCGTTTTTGTTTTCTTCTCTTACAGTTTTAATTTTCTGTACGTCAAATTCCTTTCCGTTTATCTGTGAAAAAAAATGAAACGAATGGTAAACAAATTTTTTGTAACAGCGAATTTTTAAAATGTTAATCTTGAAAAAGCGTAGTGCGAATTCTTTTTTTTTTTGTTATTACTCGATGAAACTTTTATCAAACACAGTCTGAATCTAAAAGATTACTGTTTAGGTTTCTTTCGGATTAAACAATATACACATACTATATATTTCGCTCGGGTGTAATACTAATGTTTCTTGAAATGTTTCTTGAATTTTTTCTTTCTTAATATTGAGGATGGGACATAGGTCAGATCTTCAGATTTCATCAGTATATATTCAATTTATTTTTGCTACAGTCCGTTCAATGAAAATGTGCCAATGGAAAAAGTCGATAAAATCGATATTTATTATCTACTAACGGTGGTCCCATAAGTGGATCATAAATATCGATTTATATCGATTTTTTCCAACGGCACATTTTCGTTGAACGGACTATAGTATATTGTTGGATTTTCTTTTCTAGCTGCTACCGCATATTTATTTGATTTCTTCCATTGACTATAAATTTATTAACCAAAATTCTGCAAAGATTCGTTTTTATGACTATCAAACGATATAAATGGCGCATCGAGATTGACTATGTACGATAGATCAAGAATGTGCTCGTTAAGTTTTTTAAAACTGAGGAAAGAAGCTTTTTAAAAGAAAAAAACAATCGAGAATATCTAGTGTATAAAACACAGCAGAAGATATTGCATTAGTTTGCATCTGAAGACTTGTCCTACTAAGAACGATAATAAAACTGAAGTAATGTTAAGAGATTGGTACTGAAGAGGAATTATTTAGAAGCAACGGAAGGATTAAATTATTAAGTTTTACACGGTGCAGAGTTTGACTGAGCAATATATAACTTAAAAATTATGATGAAAGATTATAATGCACGGTGTGTGATAGTGACGTGATGACATCTGGTCACGGCTTTATAAAGTTAGCGTAGAAAAAAATAAATAAAATGTTATGTAGGAAGTGAATGACGAATAAAAATATAATATATATATATATATATATATATATATATATATATGTATGTACTCGGAACTATCAAAAAAGAAAAAAAGTTGAAAGATATTTGCAATAATTTAAGAAGAAATTAATACAGCTTTGGAAACAAAAATAAGTAAAGTGGTCGATGGAGCAAAAGAAAAAAGGAGCCAAATGTGTAAGAATGTGATTTATATTTTAAAATAGTAGCAAGAAAAAGAAAATTATTATCGCTGTAGAAAAAAAACAACTGATACTTACAATTCCAAGGTTGTCACTTAGGCATTCGAAAAAGCACTGCAAAAAGAAAAATAATAATTTTTTTAGATAACTTTTAATAAAAGTAAATAAAGGTAACATAATTTATCGACTTTCGTACTAATTAAAATTTCAAGTAACTAGTTGCTCTTTTCAAATTATATACACTATTACCGTATAAATATCGCTATTATTTACCCGTAAAAGTTTTATTACCATTCGGCTGAGTTTAATCGGTCGAAAAGCTCAAGGGCGGTCCTAAAAATTAATTTCTGCACGGCGATGAAGGGACTGAACTCAAAATTTCCTTGTATTTCTTTCAGTTTGAAGAAAATCATCTCGAGATAATTAATTATTTAATCTTTGATATTTTCGGTTCCTTGTTTAAAATGTTACGCATCGATATTTCATGTTAAAAAAAAGTTAAAAAAATTTCGAGGAGGCGGAATATATTCAAAATATCACTTCTATGGATCTGCCACTCTGGTAATGCTGTAGAACTAACGATTACTTTTTCACCGGTAATATATAATATATTCAATAATACCAATCAACGTATTTTCGTTCTGTAGTATCCTACGAATATGTAGTATCCTACGAATATCAGAAGCTGAGTATGGCACTATAAAATAAAAGAAGTATCTGCGATTCGTTAGCTTTAATTTTATACGGCAATATTAAATTACTCTGAGAATAGAAAACGTATTGAACAGCGAAAAATAACTGAAATCATTTATTAAAAAAAATGTTAGTATTAAAAAGGATATTTTTTTTAGTTCTAAATTAATGTGTAAATGACCTAATTTTACATGGTGCTTTGAAAATCAATCGCCTCGAATAATAATGACTGTTACTGGCTATTCCGTTTAGCAACTGCCAATGCTATGTTGCCCCTGCGAGTACTATTGGTACAGCAAAAGGCGAGCGCTATTGCTACAGTAACAGCTAGTGTACAACTCCGCTAGTTTATTAAAAATTTTTAAAGTTTAAATATTTAATTGCGTTTTATGTTGTTCAAATTAATTTTTTATCTTTCATTTGCATTAATTTGTGTTATTATTTATTAATTTTGCTTAACCTACAAATTACTGAAAAGTAAAGGAGTTAATTGAACTTGTTTAAAAATTATAGAAAAATTATTCCTTTAATTTTTTATAAAATAAAATTTAATAATATGTACACTAAAACTTAACGAAACATCAAATAAAGGCAAATTAGATTTATTACACTTTTACATATATTTAAAAATAAATTTAAAAAACTAAACAACGCTTACAAAAAAACCGAAAAACTAATTCCCTAATTTAATTACAAATTAAAATTTTTCGTGCTCAGTGAACTTGCCTGCAATAGGCAGTTGGGAATAACACATTTCATATTTCACATTCCTCGCTGTAATAGGTAAGGGGCCTTAAAAATTAATATCAAACTTCTATATATATATATATACTTAGTATGGTTGAATTAATAGCAGCGATAATAACGATAGCTGCTGTTTTTAGGTTACCATTTTAAAATAGCGATAACATAGCATTTTACCATCTCTAAACCGTACTGAAGCTATGAAATAAATCGGACATATAAAGTTATTGAAAAGGTAGTAAAACTTTGTACAGATCGAGAGCTGGTTGAGAAAATTGGCACATCAGTACTAATCAACTTCATGGGTTAAATACATATGTATCCACGCAAAAGACGAAATCATGAAAATGTGTTAACAGCATTAATTTGCAGTTACAAGCTTTTTGAACGGCATCCGGGGTCACTGGTTGTTCGTTTCGATCCAGCTGATCTCAGCTGATGATGATGTAGCTGTGCATGTGTATTCGTCAAAATATTCCACGTTTAATTCAGGCTCCTATATGGGTTTTACTAAATTCTATCGCTTAAAAGAGAAAAAGCTGATGATAGGCGAGTGTGAATTAGCATTGTCCCTGAATTAAGCAGAAATCGAAGTTAGCCGCGTAAAGTGTTTCCAAAATGGCATTTTATATCATTAGAATGTTACACTGGTCGTTGAAAATCACATAATGAGTATTTCTCTTAATGCTAGGCTCGTGATTAAAGTTGCATTATAAATGTCGCAAAAAAAGCTGAATTTAAAACGGAACAATTCAGAAAAATAAATGAATAAAGTTTTTCCCGCTTCCGAAACTTGGAATTTTACAATGTGATATAGAAATCGTTCCTAACGGTTAACCAGGGCGGAACATTTACTGTTTGTCAAATTAAAGGCTTTTGATGTCGTAACGTTAATTCCCTTTACGTTAGCTAAAGGTATAAGGGAAACGAAGGTGTTACCTCTCACATTTATACAGCCTATTTTGAAAATGGTGACTGTGAAAGCGAATGTAAACGTGAATCGAAGTAAAATTGCTTAGAACGTCTGCTCGAAATCGAGTAATTTAAATCAAGTATTTCCCGAGACTTACTTTTAAATTTTCTTTTCCCGGCGGGAAGTTGCCGCTGGCCAGAAATAGATCCAAAGGAGCTAGAAACAGAGAAAATAATACAGTAAAGAAATTAAAACAGTATATGTGTGTATACGGTGCGGCACACGTGTCCGCTAGATACTAAATGCAGAATATTTGTTTTTTAAACGCATTCATTTAAATTGATTTGTTTTCATATGCTTTTGTATTCTTGCAAATATCGGAACGCTAGCATCTCGAAAACGGCTAGGTCGGTTTTTATGAAAATCGGCACTCGTAGATAGATTGCAGATGGTTTGCAAAAAAAAAAAAAAAAAAGCAAAAAAACTCAAAAAGACGCTGCTTTCGATTATTTTGTTTGCAGGATATGCGACAGTGTTTTAGGCTGGAAAAAAGACATTGATAAAAAAGTGCCAAATAGAAATAAAAATCCGACCGATTAGTATACTTCTGACTATTGAGCAAATCACGTGATATTTAAAACCGAAATCGTTATACGAAAAAGTTTCATTCTCTTTTACTTTCTTATTTGTTTTTTCGTTTTCGGATCCGTCCACGATAAATAATTGAAAATTTCGAAATTAAAGTAATATGAAAAAATGTAAAGTAATGCAATAAAAAAAAAAATAAGGAAAATAATAAGATTAAATTGGGACATTTCTTAAAGTAACGAGATAAAAGCGTTACTATAAAAAATAACATTTCATATATCGACCGGCGCGTTTAGCTTGATCCTTTAAGAAATATCCCAATTTAATCTAAACTCGTAAAAATTGTTTTTCTTACTTTTATTGTATTAATAAAATTGAAAGCGTTTCTTTAATTTTTTTTGTTATAATATTTTATTTCGTTTCAATCTCGGCTGGAAATTATACCTCATCTTTAAAAAAATCGAAACCGAACATTCTTTATGATGTATATATTTGCGCACTTTCTGGTAATAATTCTTTTTTTTTTCACACAAATCCCTCCCTCTCACTTTCTGCGCGCAACTCTGTACGGAGAGGTTGTAAACAGATACGCCCTTCAGTGCTGTCTACTCCCCGGGGTTGACGAATATATGTAGTATCGGGACAATTCGATTTTGAGAAAATTAGGTTGAAAGGATTTTTGGTAAATTAAGAAAACTTGAAAAAAAAGTAGTAATTTTTATAAAAACCATAACCACGATAAGGGAATTAAATATTAATCGACGTGCTTTGATGTATAAGGTCCGATTAACACCCCACTGCGAAGGAAATAGTCAAACTACAGGTATCTGCCTCTCGCTTCGCGCGATATCATTCCTCTGGATTCCAAGTCATTAGGGAATTCCTGGAAATGAGTTGGCCGACAGAGCAGCCAAAGGAGCCGCAGCGACTCTCCCTGTTCCAGACACTCCGGTACCAGCTTCAGACTTCGTTCGCTACCTAAACTCGGCTTTGAGCCCATTATGGAACCAACGATGGCTGACCATCCCGTGTTCAAATAAACTTCGACAAATTAAGCGGAATGTCCGACCATGGAAGACTCAACTGAGCCGAAGAGAAGACGATGTAATCGTTACCAGACTCCGGCTGGACATACACAACTCACACATGGGGTTACCTACTGCAAAAGACGTCGGCTCCAATCTGCAGCATATGTAACTCTTATCTTTCTGTTTTCCATATCCTCACAGAATGTCCTCAGTTCAATTTCCTCAGATTAACAAGTAACCTTCCCTCCTCCTTGTCTAATATCCTCTCTGATGACCCCGTCATCCTTTCGAACCTAATCGATTTTCTGCACCATGCAAAGCCATGCTATGCAATATAAATTCTGTAATTCGTTTATTTAACGTATACATTTATATTTATCCATGCCTCTAGCCGATAGTTGCTGTGCACGGCACGTAAATTTAAATAAATAAATCAATAATAAGGTCCGATTGCATATAGGAGGAAAAACGAATGTTTAAACAAGGAAAATATTCAGTTCAAGTTGTAAGGGTTTTTGTACAGGATATTCTCGGCCTTTATATTGTGCTACATAATCCGGAACGCGACACTTCTCTCTAGCTAGTTGTCCAATTTATGTCTACAATTTACATTAAATGTTTAATTAAAGTGGCTTAACAGGGAAATATATAAAGTTTGTATCGCTAATTTCGTAGTAGTTTCTTGTAAGCGCAAAATGTATTCCGATCAGAGATTTTCCCCTCATTTTTTGCAGGTATATTAATATCCCCATGAAACTGGCCGAAAGTTTATTCAAACTGAAATGACTCAGGCATAAGGTCCTACATAGGGTATCAAGAACCGGAAAAAGGCGGAAAAGTATAATAAAATTGGATTTTCCACTGTCGGGAAGTGTGAAAATTATTGTTACCTTAGTGCGTAATTTTTGTATTTTAGTTTTTATCTGGTTTTAAATTTTTTCACTATAGCTCGACGGTTTAAACTGACCGACCAGTTGCAACTAAAGTAGATACATATATAGGCAGTCCAAAATACAGGTAAAAACGATTAAGAAAAGGAAATAAAACAGAAAAGATAATCGGGAAGAATTAACAAAAAGAAGAATCAGAGATCAAATCGTTAATAACAGTCAGCGCTCTCGCAGTTTCAGTCAGTTGGGTATTGAATGTCTCATTACGCGTTAATAAATGCACTTCTCCCACCTGACACGTAGAAGTCAGCAATTTTGCGCCCACTCGGAGATGAAATACCATGTGCGCGTCAGATTTTGTATAAGCGTATTTCACACCGTGTTTAGCATCCTATTCGGAAATTTTAAAGTTCTAATTATTTCATTAATTCGAAAATATAAAAACCGTACGAAATAAACCAATATTCACGCGTAAATGTGTACAAAAAAGTTGTCTTTAATAATTTTAAATTATAATTCAAAAATAAAAAAAAAACAAAACAGAAACGGATAAGAAATCTGTTGACGTTTAATAACACGGCTCAGCGGAAAGTGTAAATATTGTTCTCTCGTTTTGTTATAAAACTGAGGAAATTTATTTTAAATCAGCAAAAAAAAAAAAAGAAACTAATAAAATAAAAAAAAATTTCGTATTTTTTAAAACTCTGATTCGTAGAGTTACAATATAAAACAACTTATCGGAATTTAAAAAAAATTTTCATCGACACCGTAAAACTTGTTTTCACCTACTGCCGCGTCAGATTATAAGATCTAGTTGTTGAAAACTTCTACATTTGGGTACATTCAGAATTACTTCTTTCTAGTTCAGATTTACTCAAATCTTCTGCACGAAGTCAAGCAGTACTTGCTACAGCATGACGTAAGTAACGCATATTAAAAGAGTACAATTTTATTATGTTAATAAATTTTTTTCATGCTCAGAACTGATGGGTGCATAAACAGACATATGTGAACAAAATTAAGAACGATTCATAAAACGAGGGGAGATATCATTTTTAAAGAAATATTTTAAGTTGTTTTCACACACACACACATATATATATATATATATATATATATATACATGGGCGTCGCCAGCGAGCGGCAGGAGGGCAGCTACCCTCCCCTGGAACCTTGAAACTTTTTAATCAACTAGCCATGATGAGTATTCATAGGCGCGTAATCATGAACAATATGCCAGAAACCCCCTGAAAATGATGTTTTAATTAAGATTTTATTCTTGTTTAATAAAATATTAAGCCTTTACAACTTATAAATTTTATTTTTCCTATAACTCATATCCTCTTTCTATCATATTGCCCCTTCCTGGCGGCTGGCAACTCTTCTTCCCCCCCTCGGCTCATCGGCTGGCGACGTCCTTGTATATATATATATATATATATATATATATGTATATATATATATGTATATATATATATGTATATGTATATATACTCGGCCATTTTGGCCTCGTAAGGGGCTGTGCCCCTTGCCCACTCTTGCATACATTTCTGTCTCTTTCTTTTCTATACTTTGTATATAATGGACAAAATTTTCAACGTAATTCAAAATCGGTCTATATGAATATAAGTTATGTGTGAAGAAACGTAAAAAAAATGAAAAAAAAAACGGTACCAACGTGTAATTCCTTTTTGGAAGTTGGTAAAAAAGCTACATTTCCCCATGGTAATTTTGCAAATTGATAGCATTTTAAGTCATCCACATCTGTTATACTAATGAAAAATAATAAGAAAGAAAAAGTTTACGCTTTTTGACGAGTACTCAATTTATGTTCACTGATTTTCATCATTACTCATCATATGGTACATAAGTTAAATGGTACTCTTTCTAATGGACAAAGAATCAGTAAAATCGGTCTATATAAATATGAGTTATGCGCGAACAAACATAAAAAAAAAAAAACAAAACATACAACGAATGTATAACCTTCTTTTTTTTGGAAGTCGTTAAAAATTAAAATATTACAAACGTTCCATAAAATTGGGACATGCTTTGTAATGGGGGCTGGCCTAAGAATTACGTTGTAATTCATGTACATATATATATATATGTTATATATAAGTGGTCGATCCAATGACTATATGGCTCGTCATAAAAATGTTTCGGTAAAAGCAAAGGATCTAAACTCGCCTACTGCGTGTAGTATCGTCATGTTACTCTCTTGATCGTCGAAGGTATGAAATGCAAGTTTGTTGGTATAGCTTTTATGATTGCTGCAGAGTATTTTTCAGCGGTAGCAGTGGTAATACAACTATGGCTTTTATATAGACTCAAACTGAGAAAATTCTTATTGAGAACATTAACCATTTGAAGTTCTATTAGAGGGGTAAACTTTAAGCATAGTGGGAAATATAATTCGATAGAACTGATGAAGCTTTAAGTAGTTATATTTATTTTCTACGGTATTTGTAGCTACTTGCACTTTTTAGAACCGGTAATATTTAAAATTAAAAAGATTTAAATGGTGCCCGGTGTAATACTCGAATACTAAAGAAATTCAGTAAATTTCGCGAAAAATCTGTTATCGGAAGGTGTTGTTTATTTTGTTCTTTTTTTTTCTATTGTTTTCTATTTTGAATTTCTGCGGGTGACTTCGTATCCAAGGAAAAAGGAGTCAACTTCCGGCAATCTAAAATAATCAAATTCGTTTTTAAGCCAATCTGCGATCAGAAAGTTATTGTAGTGTGGTGAGCTATAAAAATTAAAAAATCCGCTCCTCCCACTGATGCCGAATACTATAGTTAGAGATGCGCTTTTAGTAATTTATTCTTCGCTCTAGTTTGCAATTATGTTAGCGCAAAATGAAATGAAAATACGTACTGATTAAAGCTTTTTGAGATGCCGTTTTATTTTCCCTTTTTGCTTTAAAATAAACACTTATCACTGTCACATGCTTTACAAATTTTTAATCGTTGTATCTATTGTATCGAATGAAATATCAAAATTCTTACCGTCATCGATTCCATATTTCGTTTTGCATTTTTCGACCGATTCTTTATAAGATACTGATGATACGTAGGCGATGAAACAGAGCGAAGCGATCAAAATGAACGGAGATCTGGCAGACATGATGAAAAATGTTTGTTTTTAACACAATTCACTTTTGGTACTCGATTTATCGTAAATGATCGTTCAAAAATGGGTCAGATGATGAAACGAGACTCGGTTTTATAATAAAAGAATTTATCGGTAAGAATCTTACCCCGCACTTCGTTCCTCCAGAAAGACGGATCTATTCAACTCACACTACAAACGGCGGACCGATATAAAAAAGTTAACCAACACATTTCCAGGTACGCGGAAGTTTATTGACAGTTTGACCTTTAAAAAGAGATACGCCGAACCGGTGGAGGGGCTAGAGAATGCGCTTTTAAACCCTGTTAATTACTTGACACTTACACATGCACACCGGCACACGTTAATCCGTTTAGTACCGAATAACAGCGTTATTTTTCACTTATTAATCACAGTACGTGAATGACTTCCAGTCGAAAGGTTAAAGAACCGAATACGCCGGGAGCTCTACCTGTGATAAGGAACGCGTCGCGTACATTCATTGTTTGCTATCAGCGTGAACATCGTTATTATTAGAAACGACTTATAGCACGAACGATAACGGTGTCTTTATAGTTAGAAGAAAATCAATTAAAATCGGACCGCTCGTTCGGTATAGCGTTCGTCATCAGCTGCGTATGCAGTCCAGGCCCGGTCAGATATTTTTCCAAAATAACTGTTTCCGAAGTACTTAGAATTCTCTGTAAAAAATCATCGTGTTTCATATGACTGATTAATATTCTTTCATCGTTATTTAAATAGAATAATCTGGAAGATCGGCCGAGAATTATATAAAAGAAGCCTCTTCCAAGGAATACGGGACTAACTTTGGTCTGAAAATGTCGCTAATTATTTCATAGAGTTACCGCTAGTAGCGGGAAGACGTGAAATAGCTTGAAACGGTATGTTTCGAAAACCGAACAAAACATAGATCAGGAAGTATGGGAGGTTTTCTGTTAAAAAACAAGCGAAGCGGTGAAAATTAAAAATCTTTAACGGTCGTAATAATAGTATGCGAAAAATCGAAAAATTTAAAAATTTTTTATACGTACTTTTAGCAGTCTGCATTACTAGAAAATTGCAATTACAAACGCACTTACGTTTCGAACACATTTACACGGTCCGTCATCGGAGACAAAGCCAATAATAAAATAGCAGTACGTGCGTTTCGGGCTATTTTTCATTTTTTCCTATTTATCAAGATTAATAATAGCGGATTAATGTTAAAAATTATCTATGATGACCGTATAAGGGGAAACTAAAAGTCGAAAAGTATCGATATTCTAGTAGCAAAATATTTATGCACTATTCGCGAGCCCATTAACAAATTAGGAAGTATCGAGTTTTTTTCTGAAATTGTAATAATACAAACGGTAAATTTTTCTTTCAATTTTCAGTAATTTTGAAAACGCGAATTATTAACCAGATTCAATGCGGAACACACACAATATTATGTCGTATGATGATTAATTAAAATGGTAGCTGGTTAAATTAATGTATTTTTTTTTTTTTTTTAAAATAAATAAGTTGCGGGTCTCATATGGTTAATTTTGCCCGTTGCGTAAGTGCCCATCGCTCTTATTATCGTTTATTCTAGTAAACAAAATTACAATTAATCATTCTTACTGCTTAGATCGAACGTATTAAAAGAACATATTTCATGATTTTGTTTTGGAAACTTTTTTTTACACCTGCATTGAAGATCGTTATCACTAGAAAGTGCAGCAGCAGTCATGTCTAGAATTATTCTTCACGGACCATAAACAGTGATTGTTTTAGTCTCGGGATTACTACGCATTTATTTAAAATTTTCAATGTCTTTTACTTTTCCATTCTCTCTAGTTTCAATACAAAATCGTGAAATATGTTTTGTTTTTTTTTTTTATAAATACATTAAGGTTAACCAGCTATCATTTTTATTGATCATTACGCAACATAATATTCATATTATCTACTTTTCATATTTCGGGAGATTAAAATTACTTTTAATTAACGAATTTAAATTGAAGCTAAGACTTCAGAATAGTAAATGATTTAAAGAAAATCGTGGTAACTGAAAACTACTTCTACTCTGCACTAGAAGCACAATTAAATCAAATTGCGTGTATTAATTTCAGATTATTTTTGCTCAACTATATGTCGTTTATGTATGTATCCTTAATAATCGATGACACTTCAAATGATGATTCTATCTTACATTACATTATTAACGCTTTTGACCGGAAATTTTCATGTTCGAATTTCCCGAACGATACATTTTAAATGCATTTCTTACGGCTTTGCGCAGTCGTTACACGATTGAGTTCGAAATTTTCGAACGTATACTATGAGCTAGGTCGACGACTTGTTTGAAATTATTTTATTTGTTAAATTTTCCAACGATGTGATCCAACATTATTTCTAAAAGTGTTATACATGTTTTTAGCGTATTTTTTTCTAGAAAATGTGATGGTCTTATCAGTTTTACTACACAAATACCAAAAACTATAAAAACATCTAAAAAATCTTTTTTTTTTTTTTAAATTTTTTGTGAGGACCTCAACCGAAATGCAATGTTTTCATTAAACGATTGTATTTGCTATAAAAAAATAGGTGATAAAAAAAAACAAAAATACTTGCAGCCCTTTTAATAAACAAGCTTTTTGCATTTCAAATACTTTGGAAGTGTTTTAATAGTGGACAAACTGCATATTATGGACTTAAAAAAATTCGCACATAATACTCCTAACACGTCATATGAACTTGATTTTTTCCATAAAGATATTTTTCTAATATGGCCAAACTTTTTTTAAATACTTCGAAAACGTTAACGTGAGTTAATTTTAAAATTCCGGAATGGGAGCATTTCACCCATCTCAAAGAGGGGGGGGGACTCTTTGTTTTCTCGCCGTTAATTTTTTGCAAAGACTTTTCGCTGACTATTTTGCTACAGCTTCCCGCTTTTAACCTTATTTCACCGATTGTATTTTCTTTGTGGCCTTCTTCTTAATTTAGGTTTATTTTTTTCTTTAGTGTAAGTAATTACCCGCTTGCTTTTCTCGGTTAAATAGGAATTATTTTACATTTTTTTTTTTAGGTATAATATGTATGTATATTGTTTCATAAATTAAGTTCGTTCGTATACTCGTGCCCCTATAAGTGGGTAGCCATTTTTTTTTAAGGGATGGCGTCGGTCTTTGTTTAGACGGCATGGCTTTTAGTCTTCAACCGGTAGTTGAAAATGTTGCGTGTATCGAATGCTGGTGGTCTTTGTGTGTGTTTTGGTCGGGTAGATGTACGGAAAAACTTGGCAGTTTTCGTTCTATTTTTTATTATCACGATAAAGTGTGCCAATACTTTTTCCATTTAAATTCTTATTGTAATTAGCTGCAGCGGTTCGATTATTGTCTTTATTCGAGGATTCGCTGAGATTAGTTGCGTCGTTTGATATCCGCTTGAACAGAACTGTACATTTTTTTTCTTCTTTTTTTTGTTTTTGAGATCTTCGGATGTTTCAACGCCGCGTGTTAATTGCTTATGTTGGTAACATTCATACGTTTGTTTTGATATTTTTTTTTTATTACCGCATCCGATTTTTTTTTTTTTTTTTTTTTTTTGCGACCCAGCGCGTACTGGAGATTGTTTTCTCGCTTGACTATCCGATTTTCTTAATTATTCCCGTTCACTAACTAGGCCTTATCTATCGACAACAGACATTACCTTAATTGCGCATATACTAAACGCAATCCTGCGTACTGGTTGATCATTCGTCACTATAGTAAATTAGGCAAACTGTCACAGGACGTAACTTCCTACAGACCAACTGTTAGCCATTATTTCGAAATTTTTTGAAAAAACTTATTGAAATAAAAAGCAAAGAAAATTCTAGATGGAACTGTAGGTATATCGGACAGTTAATGATATAAATCGCTATTTTGAGAAGTCCTTTGTATTTAAGCGGCCGGCAGAATAATACGCCGATTTATTATACAAAAATAAAAATTAATACGTACTATTTTAAATTGTACTAGACGGATTGATATTTTCAAGTAAATCAGATATACCTGTCGGATTTTCCAGTTGTTAATAGTATTTTTTCGGAATTTCAGCTAGAGTCTTGAAAGAATTTTCGAAGAAAGCCATCGTTATGTTTAATACGTATACATTTTCAATGCATGCATAATGTGTTTAAAACATGTGCCTATATTTTGCGATGGTTCAATCTATACCGTTAAAATTGTCAGACAAGCCGGAAATTGCATCTTATAGTCCGATATCATTATTACCCGCAATTTCAAAACTCTACGAGAAATTGCTGTTAAAACGATTATGACCGCTGGTTGTGGATGAGCTTCTGAGTTTCCATTTCACCAGTTTCATTTCAGAAGACAGCACTCTACGACTGAACAAATGCGTTGTATCGAACGTCAATAGATCATTTAAACGAAAGAAATACGGTGCTGTGGTGTTCCATGATGTCGCTCAGATATTCGACAGAGTTCGGCATCAGGAACGTGAATACCAACTGAGCAGGCTAATGGTAGGTAAACTCTGTCAACTGGTCGAATCGTATCTGTCCGATCGTCAATTTCGTGTAGTATACCAGAAAATCGAATTAATTCTCATTAAATCCCTTTCGCACACTGTCTGGGGAGGTGATCCTGTGATCCTACTTATGTTTTACAAATCTTTTATCCGCTCTGCTCTATTTATGGTAATTCTTCTAGATTCCTTCTGTCGAAGCTCGACCGGGTCCAAAATACATGTCTCCGCCTCTGCCTTGAAGCCCGAAAGTCTACTCCTATCCCAGCTCTGCCCGCAGAGTGTCACATTCCTCCCCTTTTCTTTCGATGCTCCTTCTTGGGTTATCGTTTCCTCATCAAACGGTTGTCTATTTCCTCATCAAACGGTTGTCTATTTCCTCATCAAACGGTTGTCTATTTCCTCATCAAACGGTTGTCTATTTCTTCTTGCTCTCTCATTCTTTCTTACTCCTTCATATTGCGTTCTTGGCGCTTTTCTGCTAACAAGACTCCTATTCTATCTTTTATCGCTGACCGTCTTATACGGTTTTCTCCGTATACCTACCTCCTTCAATTTTTCCTCTCTGCTTCATCATATTAACTGTTTTTATTCACCTGTTCCTCCCAAACCTCTTCTTCGTCACGTTATTATATCAGAATTCCAAAAGAATCTTAGCTCATTTTTTCCCAACCATTTTTTGATCTTCACTGATGGCTCCAAGGGACCCAATGGTGTTGGTGCAGCTTTCTCCTGTCCTTCTCTCAATTACTTCGAATCCTTAAAACTTCCCTCTTTTTGTTCAATTTTTTATGCTGAGCCTTCTGCTATTCTGCGTGCCCTTCTTTTTATCAAAACTTCACCGGCTTCTCGCAATCTCCTTATCCTGTCGGATGCTCAAAGCGTGCTGCAGACTATCACATCTCCTCTCCCTTTTCACTCAACCAACTGCATCATTCTCCTTATTCGTTCCATCTTTTCCTTTCCCACTTTATCCAAATGGATTTCCTTTGGTTCCTGGCCATTCCGGAATCGAGGGAAATGAGTTGGTTGACTCATTCGCTCGATTATTTTCCTCTTTTGGTAGGTTTCTTCCTGCCTTCTCAGCTTCTAATATTACCTTTCTGTCTGCAGCTGCTCATTCCAAACTGTGGTCTGACTCCTACGTCTCCTCATTCTCCAACCCGAACTCCTTTTTCTTGTCTATCCAACCTTCCCTTCCACGCTTTCCATGGTTTATTAACTTTCCTTCTGTGCGCCGTTCCAATCTCTCTGCGATTTGCCGCTTGCGTTTTGGGCATAGTTTGCTCCCTTTCTCATTGTTCCGTCATTCTCTCGTGCCTTCTCCTTATTGTCCATTACACCCTCCCGGCGATCAATGTATTTCTGATCCCAATCATATAATGTTCAGTTGTTCATCACTTTCAACTGAACAAGCTTCTATTTATTCCTCTCTCTTACAAACCGGTATTCCCGCTCCATTCTGTGCTTCATTCATTCTCTCCCTTCCTTCTCCTTTGGTTATTCTAGCTCTTGATTCCTTTCTGTCGGCTATCTCTGATCGTGTAAGAATCTGAGTCTCTCTTTCCCCTCTGTTCCGTTGTTCTTGGGCCAATGTCCATATTGACAAACCCATTTAAAAAAAAAAAAAAAAAAAAATTCTCTGCCGGACACAGGCAGGCGTACTATACAGGTGGGGATTTTTCTTGAACCTCTCCTGTGGTGGCAGCTCTTTCGGGCATTCATCGCTCGGGCGGTAGCGAATGGAGGTTTTTACTCAGACCCTTTTACTTTCAGGTATCATTCGTTAAACGTTATCATTTGTGTTAGTGAGAAACAGGAGTTACCAAATTTATTTCTACATTACCCATTCACCGCTATCAGAAATTCCATACAAAAAATACCGCTTTTCTTTAACGATTTAGTTTTTCCACGTATATAACATGTTATATATATATATATACATACAGGGTGTGTCCAGAAAGTCATGAAACATGTTTCTTTGTCGCACCCGTCTTGCCTGCAGCGCGCTTGAACCGGTTTTAGGCGGAGCTGACTTTCAGCTTGACAGCGCATTGCAGTTCAGTCTGTTCCGACCATTGGTAGTGTTAGCATCAGTGAATTAGTGCCCCTCTGTTTGGAGACCTCGTCACAGCCGCTTGGGTGACCTAAATACTTTCAAAACGGCGTCCTTCGAACGCGGGTTTTTATTCTCCGGAACAAGAAGAATTCCAGCGGAGAGAGGTCGCGACTATAGGGTGGCTGTGGCTGTTCACTCGCGATCAGCACTCGATTGGCTTTGTGTTCGTCCGTCAGAAGTTTTGCGACCAGCTTGGCGCACACCTTCCGCATGTGCAAATCTTCCTTAATAATGCTGAACACAGAACTTTTTGGAATGTTCAGGGTGTTCGCTAACAACCGAACACTAATTCGGCAGTCAGAATTCAACAATTCCACCTCGTAACTTGCACATAACTCATAGCAGACTCCCCGTAGGCTTGCTTCAGAATTGCGTAAGTTTCGGCAGTTTTTTTATTGGGCTTTGTGCAAAGCTTGATCGCCCAACGTTCTTCGATTGTATCAGAAATCGTGCGTCGTGACGAGGTCTCCAAACAGAGGTGCACTAATTTACCGATTCTGACGCTACCGATGCTCGGAACAGACTGAACTGCAGTGTGCTGTGATGCTGAAAGTCAGCTCCGCCTAAAACCGGTTCAAGCGTGCTGCAGGCAAGATGGGCGCGACAAAAAATCATGTTTAATGACTTTCTGGACACACCCTGTATATATAACCACGAAGCACATATTTTACATCATTTTATTGGGTTGTTAATTTTTTTTAAATGTTTTTCATTTTTTTTTTTTTTTTTTTTTTGAAATAACGACTTCGGTGTGAAATACAAATAAACAGACTTTTGCGATGTGCCTAAGATATATTAAGGATAAGAAGCAAAGCAACTCTAGATCAGAGGGGATCAGTATGATCGCTAAAAGATAGCGTAGAGTTCATGAAGATACACACCACCTTGCCACAGCTATGGCCACTATTCGTATAAAGAGGCCCACAATGCACTAGGTAAAGGCGGTGGAGGGACCAGAATACTAAGATAAGAAGAGGATGAAAGACTTACTTAAATGTTTATACGGTGACGAATTAAAGACAAAAAATTGGCAATAGTAGGAACAACTGACAGTGAGGGAAAGGTGAAAATAAAGGATGCATAGTACGGCGTGACGATATTAAGGGATAGTAGATCTGAGTATAGAACTGATCTTTCAGAGGACGAAGATGCGCACTCGAAGAAAATGTGGTCAGCGTCATAATCGAATGTGTTATCTACGCATGAAGGACAAAGAAGAAGGAAAATAATAGCAAACTGATAAAAAAAAGCAGGAAGACAGCTGTGACCACAGAGAAGGCGACAAAGAGAGGATATAGTAAAACGACAAAGATGTGGAAAATCTAGGGACCAAGGGTGCGAGGGTGGAAGCGGTAGACAAATATAAGGACCGCGAATTTGTAAAGGAACATACAAAGATTTCAAATTTTCACATTGAATTTTTTTTGCTATGCTTAACAATTGGGAGGAGGGAAATCGCCGGACAAGACGCCCGAAAACCAAAGCAGCCTTTTCATTATCATTAATCCCAGCATGACTGGTGGCCCATAGGAAGCTTATATGAAATGAACGTGAGCGAGAGAGGATAGAAATTAACGATCGAACATGTAGGATAATTGGATCTGAAGAAGGATGAATATAAGGAGAGGAAATACAATCAAGAACGCTTTTAGGATACCAAAAAAAAATTTTTTATGGCCAGGAACAAAACTAGTCAGTTTAATGGCACGTAGAATTGTAAACGACTCCGCGTAGTTAATAGAGCAGACCGATGGTAATTTAAATACATTTGAGTAGTTAAGCGCGGGAATGAAGACGGATGCACCCACCCCGTGCGCCATTTTAGATTCATTAGTATAAACGAGGATGTGGTCACGGAAAACAGATGTTACTGATTGATTATATTTATTAATAGTTGATGAGGGAGGAAGGAACTTCAAACCGGTAAGCAAGGAGAACAGAATCGGGGAATGAATAAGGTCAAAAAAATTGAAGTGAAAATATGGGTGTTTATCAAAAGAAATAACAAAGAGAGCAAATGTAATTAGACGAGCGGAAACCTGTGAAAGAATGGGGGTTTTACTGAAGACAAAATGTCAATCTTGTAATAGGGAAGAGTATAAATAGATAAGATTATTTGAGAGGATAGGAAGGCGCTTAATAAGGAACCGGTAGACAAGGTAGCATCTACGAAAGTAGGGAAGAGGAACACCACACTCAGTCGGGATCGCCGGAATAGGGCTGGAATTGAAAACACCAAGACATAAGTAGAGGGCTGCATTCTGCAATTCGGAGAGAAGAGAATGGGATGCGTTACCGCAGAGGAAACTACCGTAATCAAACTTAGAGCGGATAATAGATTCATAGAGCATAAGGAGTACCAGAAGGTCCCCATTTGGAAGATGACAAAGCCTTTAAGATATTCAACCGTTTTAGTGTAGATGAATGAAGATAATTTATATGTTCTAAGAAAAATAGTCGACTATTAAGGTAGATCTCTAAATATCGAAAGGAGGTAACAAAGGGTAGGCACAGACTATTGATAGATACGTTGATTAACGCTGGATTGTATGATAAGTGAAAATAGTACATGAGGATTTTAAAGGAGCGATCATAAGATGGATTTCTGATCAGGAAAATGTTGTTTTTCAAGTCGATATTATTTTCAATTATACTTGAAAAGATATTCCAATTAGTGGTTTGATTTGTGAGCCTCTGTTGTTGAGAACAATCTTAGAGCTTACATCTAAGGTGGCAACCACTGGAACATGATCGGAAGACAGATCAATGACTGTTCTGCACTTCCTGCTATAGCTTTGCAGGCCACGAATGATAAAGAAATCTAAGACCTCTGGAAGCCTATTGAGATGCCGGGGAGGAGTCATTAAGGGAAAAAACGGCAAGTGCGTTGTTCTGTATCGATTTGTACAGTATCTTTCCGGATGCATTTATTGTTCTTGATTCCTATATGCTGTTTTTAGAATTATAATCGCCACCGCATCTGAACACTCTACCTGATTTGTTGAAAATTGTATTGTAATCCATCTGTAGTATAGAAAAACCTAGGGACAGTAAATTGCGGCTACTGCTATATCCTTTGCAAGTGTTTCAACATTTACCGCTCCAATCTGGTATGCCAGTGTGTTGTATGCAAAGTTTTTATATTGTTTTTGTATATATCTCTGACTAGTACCATTAAATGTTCCATTCGGATGGTAAGTCAAGTATGCTATATATCCACGAACTTTGAAACTCCTTTCATACGTAAGATGGGTTTCTGTGATTAGTGCAATGTCAATTACATTTTGTTGAAGGAAAAGTTCGAATTAATTTCTCTCTTAAGTAATGCCATTCGCATTCCACAGTACTATCATGAGTGAGTGTTGTGTGATTATATTAGTATTGTATAATATTATGGAAGTAATTTTTCAATAACTTTCGTCAAGAGTGATATTAATGGATTTATTGTAGATTTGAATTCGTTGAGGAACGTTGTCAAGATTATTGAAATTTCGTTAATATTATTGCTGTAGTTTTTATCGGTATGATCAGTATACATCTAACCTGTATTAGTTTAGTTTTCGGCGTAGTTTATACTTTCCGTTCGAACGACACTAGCATGTGATCCCCGATTCACTGTACTTAGCTTTCCATTAGAATAAATATTTCTAAAAGCATCGGGAACATTGATATTTACGTGGGCCCGGGCATGAGAAGAGCATATTTTATTGTAGAATTCAGTTTGCTACTTGTATACTGAGCATCCTCTATAGTTGGACGGGTGATTACCATCACATAAGGCGCATTTTGCGGGTTCAGATGGATTTATATTACAGAGTTTAGTATCATGTGTCCCAGTATATTTGACACAATGTAACGGCAGATTACAGAAATTGACCGCGTGGCCGAATAATTGGCATCTTTTGCATGGTTTAAGCCGTGGATCTTTTTTAGTTCCTCGACTACTTAAGATGTGATTGATTTCAAATGTTTCAACACTTTTTCCAACAGTTTCAAGTCTATAAAGAGCATGGGGCGAGGTTGTTTAGTTTTTGTTAGTGATACTTTTCACTAGAAATCCTCTGGACTCGATTGCCTTTGTAATGTCAGCTGTGCCTGTAAGGTGGTGTAAATTCTTAATCATTACCCTGAACGGGTTGTCTTCCGGTAAGGAGTACGTATAAAAGAGATATTTATTTTTTCTTAAGTTTTAATAATACAACGATATTGCTGGCTGTATACTTCGATTTGTCGAAGGCTTTTGACAAAATTCCGATTCATAAAATTATCATCACGTTTATACAGAACTTTCTTACCAACCGAATTTTTTCCGTTTGGCTTGGGAACAAATCTTCATCTTTACGGCTTTCGATGAATGGTACGTTTTAGGGCTCGGTGTTGAGTTCTCTACTTTTCAGTATTGCCGTTAATGACTTAGTAGATATAGTTAACTCATCAGTACGAAGTTTGTTAGATGCCGACAATTTCACGATCTTTGTGAGTTGTAGAACCGAATCCGCTGGAGAACGTATTCTTCAAGAGTGTACGAACTAACTAGCCACCTGGTGTTTCAATAACGGCCTATGTTTTTCAAACAGTAAATCTGTTGCGATGCACTTCTGCCGTATTCGTAAATGTCAACGTAAAGTATGCATCACTCTCCAAGGTAAGACGCTTCCTAATGACTCGTCAGTCCGTTACTTTGGATTGATTCTAGATACAAAATTGTTCTGGAATTCCCATTCAAATTACGTTACAAAAAAACTGTTCAAAGAAAATGAATATTGTAAGCAAATTATCGCATACTATCTATGGTGCTTGTGGATTTATCGCTGCTCGATCCTATCAAAAACCGATTATGGAGCCGCGATATATTCTACGGCTAATCCATCCACCCTCAAGACTATCATTGCCTTCTAAAATTTTGCCTTGCGGTTGGCTACTGGAGCATTTCGAACTACACCGATCGACAGCCTACAGTCCGAATGACCTCCCGATTATCCTCGTTGGTTTCTCTTTGCCAATTTTGCAGTGCAATCTAGGGCTTCTGGCTTTTCGCCTTCCAAACAGTCTCTATCTTCTACTTCGTCTTCGTCGAAGCTACTACAATCAGTTCCGGCTTACTTTGACAACATCTTATCGGCAATAAATGTTCTAAATTATAAGATCGCAATGCTGCCTCCGACGAAAGACAACCCAGTCCGGCTGGATCTCTCAGTCCATAGTTTAAGAGCAGAATGCCTGCTCATCGAAGAAATCAAGAAGGAAGGTATGTTACGAACCTATGAATCTACCATGTTTTACACTGATGCATCTCTGTTCAGCGGAATGGTTGGTTGCTCAGTTATCAGAGATGGAATAGCCGTCATTCGTTATTCGCTTCCCCAGACGTTTTTTGTCATTTCAGCTGAATTATGCGCGATTTACCTCGCCGTGAAATCTCTAATGAGCTCCGATGTTGATCAACCTTCAATTTTATGTTCCGACTCTCTTCCAGCACTCAATGCTCTTTGCGACGTCTTCAACCACGATCAGCACTCAGTAGCCAAAGAAGTAGCGGGGTTGGTACTGGTAGAGCTGAATTAGAGAGTGACGTTCCTGTGGATCCAGATTCACGTTGGGTTTCATGGGAATGAATTGAGCGATAAAACGGCTAGAGAGGCTGCTACGTTTTTGCCTGTCCCGGACGTTCCACTTCTGGCATCCCACCTTAAGAAATACGTAAAATCAGGACGTCTTGCATTATGGCAAAGGAAGTAGTGGCAGTTGACTTCACCAAACAACAAGCTCCGGCAAATCCATTATTCGGTTGATTCTTGGATCACCTTGCTTTTAAATCGTATGTATGACGTGATCATCAGCAGACTGCGGCTGGGCTATACGCTTTCTCACTCATGCGTTTCTTATCAACAAAACTTCGACTCCACTGTATACCGTGTGTGGCATTATCCTCTCCGTCTGCCATATCCTAATTGACTACCGCTTATACTCCTCGTTGAGGACGTTATTTGACCTTCCTCCTTCGCTTCCTATCCTCTTCAAAAACGACCGTTCTTCTCTGCCGAATTTAGTCACTTTCTTTCGCTAATCTGGTCTTTTCTCGATCTAGCTCCCTTAGTTGCTGCACATGGCACGTTAATTAAGTTTAATAATAATAATAATAATATTTCAATAATTATAATAGTAGTCATAACGAACAATATTTTTAGCCTTTAACGGTTTTTGAGCAAGATATAAACTTTTTAAGCATATTTTAGGCACACTGTAGAATATTTCGTTTTACAGTGCATGTGTTTAGACGTGTTTTGTGCGCTCTCGTATTTTCATATTATTCATTGTACTTCTTATCACTCTTGTACAATTACGCGATAAGACGGTTATTTTTTATTTCTCCTTGTTTTCTTACACGGTCATACCAAAATCGTAACAAGACAACATGAGTCACAGTAAAAAATCTCCGCCACTACAACCCACCAATCATGAAGTCAACTCAAAGTCAACCAATAACGCTACAAAAAATCTCAATCGTGCAACGAGTTCCATTGATGATTTTCTTAAACAGCGTAAATCTATCAATAACAGCAGCAACATCGCACCAGGCGGGAGCAACAGTACTGCAAATCATCCTGAATGGTATTTTGAAGTGGTAGCTGACAATGCCTTTTAAGTAGTGTGCATCTTTTGACCTCTCCTTGCCATCACCCTCGGTCATTCCAGCACTTGAGTCTTTCCCATCTTCCATATCTGATCGCCTAAACATCTGATTCCGCTTCTTATTTTCCCCCCTCTTCTTGGGCTAATGTCTTTATGACGACCCCCCCCCCCCCCCAAAAAAAAAGTAGTAAAACGAAAGACGCTTCGGAAACGTAATCATAACTATCCTCCGCAGCCTGGTCTTTCTTTATTTTTTTATTTTATTATAGGTTCGTCAACATAGACATTGGCCCAAGATCAACAAAAGGAGAAGGAAGGGAGAGAATGAATGAAGCACAGTGTGGAGTGTGAATAGCGATTTGTAAAAGGAAGGAATAAAAAGAAGCTTGTTAAGTTGAAAGCGACGAACAACTGAACATTATATGATCGGGTTCACAAATAAATTGATTGTTGGAGGGGTACAAAGGTCAATAAGGAGAAGGCACGAAAGAATAACGGAAAAGCGAGGAAAGAAGCAAACTACGATCAAAACGCAGGTGGCAAATCGCAGAGAGGTTGGAGTGGCGCATAGAAGGAAAGTTAAAAAAACAGGTTAAGCGTGGAAGGAAAAGTTGAATAGACAAGAAAAAGGAGGCCGGGTTGGAGAATGAGGAGATGTAGGAGTTAAACCATAGTGTGTAATAAGCAGCTGCAGGTAAAAGGGTAATATTGTAAGTTGAGAAGACAGGAAGAATCCTACCAGAAGAGGAAGATAGTCGGGTAAATGAGTCAACTAACTCATTTCCCTTGATTCCGGCATGGTCAGAAATCCAAAAGAAATCTGTTTGGATTAAATGGGAAAGGAATCAAGGAGCGAATAAGAAGAATGATGTAGTCGGTTGAGTGAGATAGGAGAAGAGATGCGATATCCTGCAGTACACTGTGAGCATCCGACAGGATAAAGAGATTGCGAGAGACAGGAGAAGATCTGATGAAAAGAAAGGTACACAGAATAGCAGAAGATTCAGCATAAAAGATTGAACAACGGGAAGGAAGTTTAAAGGACTCGAAATGACTTAGAGAAGCACAGAAAAAAACTGCGCCAACACTATTGGATTCCTTGGAGCCATCAGTGAAGATCAAAAAGTGGTTGGGGAAAAAGCGTGAATGATCCGACAACATGATGAAGAATAAGTTTTGGAGGCATAGGAAAGTGAAAGCAGTTAATAGGATGAAGAAAAGAGGAAAAATTGAAGGAGAAATATGGGAGTTTATCGTGAGTGTAGATATACGGAGAAAACTGGACAAGACGGCCAGTGATAAGAGGTAGAATAGGAGTTTTGTTGGCAGAAAAACGCCAGTTACGTAAAATGAAGGGATAAGAAGGAATAAGGAAGTAAGAGGAAATAGGCAACCGTTTGATGGCGAAACGATAACTCAAGAAGGAACACCGGAGAAAAAGAGCAGGAATGTGGGATTCAGCGTGCAGAGCTGGGATAGGAGTAAACTTTCGGGATCCAAAGCAGAGACGGAGACATATATTTTGGACCCGATCGAGCTTCTGGTCTTAAAAGTGCAAAAGCGAATTTTACTACTCCTCCAACAAATTATAATGGAGCCTGCAACTCATTTTCTGTACTCAGCTGTGACTCTGAGTATGAGGATTACGACTGAACAATGGATGTCGAATAGTTTTGCGGTACAGTTGCCGAAGGCGCCGATTCTCATTTGGTTAAAAAACCTTTCGGTATGTCTGGTAAAGAATGCACTCAGCCTCATATCACGAAATAACTCAAACTTCCACCAATATTCATTGATGGCATATAGAACATCAACGAGTCAATGACCAATCTAGATGAAGTCACTTCTGATTCTTATACAACCAAGACAACCGCAAGAGGCACCATCCATGGTTTGTCTGGTACCATAGACGCTTACAAAGCGATTACTGCCTATTTGGATAAATGTAACCTTTCTTACTATTCATACCGGCTCAAAACTGAGCGAGCGTATAAAGTGGTGATTAAAGGAATCCACCACTGAACCTCCGAAAATGACATAAAAACTGAACTGGATCAATATATGAACGTATTGTTCAAAACTTGCACAATCCTAAGAACCGGTTCGATCAGAGGAGACTAAATATGTTTTTTATTGAACTAGAGCCAAACAATAACAACAAAAGTATTTTTGAATTATTCAGATTGTGTGTAGGCAAGTTGTTAAAATCGAGTCCCCAAAGCGGTTTAATGATCTTGCTCGATGTCATCGGTGTCAGGAATTTTAACACACAAAGAAATATTGCAGATGAAAATTCGGTCATGTAAAATGTGGAGAAGAGCATTCATCCACAGAGTGCGGAAAAAAATTAATCATCCGGTCAATACTGCCAACTGCAACGGCTGTATTGTTTATAAAGAAATTATGTCCAAACGAGTCCCGAGCACACGTCCGACTACATCATTTAAAACACCTACATTTCACCCGCAATCCCCAAACAGAGGCATCTCTTATGCGAGTGTAGTGAAAGCAGGTCAAGATGAGCACCTGTATCAAACATCGCAACGCAATAAACACAAGCCATGGAATTTTCCGCAGAGTGAACCTCTTAATATTATGCAGTTTTTCCTTAATAAATTTGACGAGATTCTATCTTAATTCAAAATAATGATGGCTTACCAAATAAAGATGATAGGAGGCTATATCGGTGATTGAAAATCAAATATGTAATGGTGTAACTCAACATAAAAATGAACTCGAATTGTTCATTAAAAATCATGCCATAGATCTCATGTTCCTCTGTGAAACACACTTTACTTGTCGAACGTATTTCAAGGTATACGGTTATGAACTTTAAACAGTCAATTACCCCGATGATAATTGTGTATGTGGTGGTGCAGTGATTCTTATTCGTTCTGTGCTGAAGCACTATCTTCTGGATCCAGTTCGTCGTCCTGAGATTCAAACTGTTGCCTTCAAAATCTGCACTGATCACGATGAGATTACAATTTCATCAGTTTTCTGCTCTTCTTGATTTAACGTTTCCGAAGGGCAATTTAATAGTTTCTTCAACGAGCCGGGCCCTAAATTCCTCGTAGGCGGTAACTGAAATGCTAAATACAGTTTGTAAGGATCTCGGAAGATGACTCCCAAGGAGAGGAAGTTATTTAACTCAATCACTCGCACAAATGGCGAAGTTCTAGCTATAGGAGCTCCTAACAATCTATCCGTACGATCCTACTTGACATCTTGATGCAGTTGATTTTGCAATCTATGCCGGACTAGATCCCAATCACTTCACTATCATGGAAGGAGCTGATTTGAGTCCGGATCACAACGTACTTATTATAACTATGATGGTTGCAGCTAACTACTATCTTACTAAGCCCAGAATGCTGCCAAATCATGCGAAATTATTTTGCTACCGGGACAAGGTAGAGGAAATTGTGAATCTCAACAATGACATTTCTTTCCACGAGGACATCGATGACACCGTAGACCTCTTTACGAGAAACCTTCATGCAGCTGCTGCCTTCCTCACAACCAGACCGCCTACTCAGCATCGTACCCCGACGCACCAGCCTGCAAGAATACAGATTCTGGAGCTAGTTAGATATAAGAAATATCTACGTCGGAGATTTATGTGAACTCGAAATGAAACCAACAAACGCGCATGGAGAAGAACTACGGCTGTCCTTTAAAAGAAGCTGACTGATGCACGTTCAAAATACTTCGACAACCTGCTACTGAATGCCGACCCGAATGAAACCACTGGCTACAACGTGTAGAGAGCGACCAAGTGTCTAAAGCAGCAGCGACCGAGGTAGGTACCAATCCGAGACTGCAGGAGAATGTGGTGTAGCACTGACCAACAAAATTCAGACGCTTTTGCTGATGAACTGGAAGCGAGGTTCACACACTTTAATTTAGCTGGTGCTGAAGACGTTTAATCCAGTGAAGAGTTTTTTCAGGTGCAGAAAACTCTTCTAACTCCAGTTAGTTACATCACATCCGCCGAAATTGCAAAACAAATCAGCAAATTAAACATTAAGAAGATCTCAGGGTACCCTGGCATTGATGGCTGAGCAGTTAAAGCTCTCCGGTCAAAGGAGTGTTATTCATCGTAAAGATATTCAATGCCATGCTACGAATCTTTCACTTCCCAACTTAGTGGAGGTGTGCCGCAATCGTTATGATTCTTAAACTGGAGAAGCCAGACCATCTTCTCGCCCCTACAGACGAACAAACTTGCTTCCCACACTCTCACCAAAATATTTGAAAGAATAATGTTATTCAGAATGATGGAAATTTTAAGAACGAAAGCGATTCCTGACCATTAGTTCGGTTTCCGAGGACAACATGGCACCAAACTTCATCGAGTTGTTCAACATATCCTATCAGCTCTTGAAAACAAGCAATACTGTGCAGTTATATTTCTAGACGTCCAACAGGAATTCGATAGGGTGCGGACAGTCGGACTTCTGCACAAACTCAAGATGAATATTTCGCCAGCACTTACTCGTCTACTTCAATCATACCTGTACAATCAAACAAGGGCTGCGGTTCCACAAGACAGCGTGCTTGGCCCAATACTTTACACCTTTGTACACTGCTGATGTACCACTACCAATTGATGACAGTGGCTTAATCGCAATGTATACGGACGATACGGCCTTCCTTGTTAACTTAACTTGCCCAGTAGAAGCTGTAGGTAAAGCATAAGACTCTGTCTTAATCGATTCGTCGTATGGGGAAAAAGGTGGAATATATTAGTAAATCCGGAAAAATCTTTTTCCTGTCCATTTACACTGAGAAGAGGTACGTGCACAGATATCAGCTACGGCGGTACAATCATTCCCCAAGAGGGTCAGGTTCGTTACCTCGGTATGTACTGGGACAAGGGACTTAATTGGCAACAACATATATTTTTTTTTTCTTTATTTTTTTAAATGGGTTCGTCAACATGGACATTGGCCCAAGAACAGCGAGACAGAGAGAAAAGAGATACTCAGATTCTTACACGATCAGAGATAGCCGACAGAAAGGAATCAAGAGCTAGAATAACCGAAGGAGAAGGAAGGGAGAGAATGAATGAAGCACAGAATGGAGCGGGAATACCGGTTTGTAAGAGAGAGGAATAAATAGAAGCTTGTTCAGTTGAAAGCGATGAACAACTGAACATTATATGACTGGGATCAGAAATACATTGATCGCCGGGAGGGTGTAATGGACAATAAGGAGAAGGCACGAGAGAATGACGGAACAATGAGAAAGGGAGCAAACTATGTCCAAAACGCAAGCGGCAACCAACTCATTTCCCTCGATTCCGGAATGGCCAGGAATCCAAAGGAAATCCGTTTGGATAAAGTGGGAAAGGAAAAAATCGTGAATTAAGGAACGAATAAGGAGAACGATGCAGTCGGTTGAGTGAGAAGGGAGAGGAGATGTGATAGTCTGCAGCACGCTTTGAGCATCCGACAGGATAAGGAGATTGCGAGAAGCCGATGAAGTTTTGATAAAAAGAAGGGCACGCAGAATAGCAGAAGACTCAGCATAATAGATCTGTAGTGGCGTAACTGGGACGAGTTTTTAAGTTACATTCACGCCACACCGTTAAGCGTCATCGTATTAACAGAAATAAATATAAGCGAATTCGAATTAAATTTGTACAATATATATCGGGGATTACTAAGATGGCGTTGCAAAGACCAAAAGGCTTTTTTGGAGGTATATTGGTATTTGTAAATGAGAATTTTAATTTTAAAATTTTAGAAATTAAAAATAGAGATAGCATGGACCGAGTGATGGCAGATATAGAGGTGAGTGTTGGTAATTACATCCGTTTAATTGAAATTTATCGGTCACCAAGTAAAAATATAGGTGAATTTATAAAAGAAACCGCGGATATACTAAAAAATCGGAATACTAAACAAAATTTTCTGATATGTGGAAACTTTAATATCAATTTCCTTACCCACAATGAACCTAAATGTAATTTACGGGGCACAGGAGGTGTGGAGCTAATAAGAGGAATCACAAGAGAAGAAGAACGGATAGATAGAAGTACTGAGTCATGCATAGATAACATGTTCTTAAAATTTAAAACGGCTAAAATCACGTCAGGAATTGTCAACACTAAAATATCGGACCATTACATTATCGTAGGAGCATTTCGTCTAGTGGACCGTAAAACAATACGGCATAAAAGTTCGCCGAAATATATTTTTGATGAAAAAAAGTTGCAGAATCAAATTGTCAATTTTAACTGGAAGGAAGTAGGTAATGCAGTAACAGTAGAGGACGTCTACCCTCTGCAAAATATTTATAGGGATTGCAAAGTGGAAGTGGGTGATGGGAAAAAAGGAAATAAATATAACCCGAAAAATGAATGGATGAGTCAGAAAATAATCAATTTCATTAAAATTAGAGATCAATATTTCAAACTCAGTAAAGGGAATAGAACCAATGCGAGATACAAAAATCTATATAAAAAATATCGTAATTTAGTCAAAACAGAAATAAGGAACGCCAAGCAGACGTATTACCAAAGGCAAATAGTTAAGGCGAACAATGACAGCAAAAAAACCTGGGGAATAATTAATGATATTCTTAGCAAAAAGAACAAAAAAACAGTAGACGACTTCATCACTAGGAATTTTGGGAATAGTGAAACAATAACCGAACAATTTAGCGAATATTTTGTAAGTTTTGTGGAAGAACAGAAGCATACTTGCGAAATGCATCTACTGAATACGTCAGACGACGAGGCGAGAATGACTTCATTCTTTATTCCAGCCGCAAATAGCGTTCAAATAGAAGAAATAGTTAATGAGTTGAAAGAGCACAAGGCACCCGGATGGGACAAAATTAGGGCTAAAGACATTAAGCGAAATGTAAAGTTCTTTACTCCTATTGTAACTCATATGATTAATCGCTCAATAAAGGAAGAGTGCATTCCAGACGGACTCAAAAGAGGTATTATTAGACCGATCTATAAGAAGGGGAATCAAAGTCAAATTGAGAACTATCGCCCAATAACAATAATGCCACTGTTAGCCAAAATACTTGAGCAATACATCGGGAAGCACCTAAGAAATTATGTGGACAAAAACGGCCTGCTTTATGAAAACCAATATGGATTTAGAGAAAAAAGATCGACACTAACGTTATTAAGAGCGTTCGTAAATGAGATAAATATAGGACTATTGAGGGGAAATCAGTTCTTAATTGCCTTTATTGACCTGACTAAAGCGTTTGACCTAGTCGATCACAACCTGCTTATTAAAGACCTAAAAGAATTGGGCATAGTAAATAAACAATTATGGTGGTTTAAAGATTATTTGAAAAACAGAAGGAGCACAGTAAAAATTGCAGGCAATGCAAGTAAGGAAAAGATGAATCGTTGTGGAGTAGGACAGGGCAAAATATTAGCCCCGATTCTATTTCTTATTTACACGAACTCATTATCCTCGTATGTCAAAAATGCAAAGGTGTATGCATATGCCGACGATATCGTATTATTAATTGAGCATAAAAACTTAGAAATGGCAGAAGAGTTACTGCAGCAAGATGTTGATAATCTCAGTAAATGGGCGCATGATAGGAAGCTTTGTATAAACGGGAGTAAATCGAAACTACTGCATATTCGAATGTCATAAAAGATAGGAGTCAACTCCCGCGAATTCGTATACATAACAATGAATGCTTACATGAAAGATATGGATTTAATAGTGATTTCTTATGCTCATGTCCTTACCTAGAGAATTTAACAGTGTATAAATATCTAGGAATACTTATTGATAACTCGCTGAAATGGAATAATCACATAAAAAACACGAATTCGAAAATAAGACAATCTATATCCCTGCATTATATAAACTGAAGATGGTACTCTCGTATGAAACATTACGGTTATACTTTAATGCAATAGTAATGTCCAGAGTATTATATGGGATACAAATTTCTGAAAAGATGTCTGAAAATAATACGGCCTCATTGGAAGCGAGGTGACGCGACATCGAGCTGGTGGAAGGTTAATAATGAGATGTCTCGTAAGATGCAGTTTTATTATTATAGACTTTTAGAATATATACTCAATAACGTAGAGTTACCCACCAGACCTAAAAACAGGATAACTAGGAACCCAAATGATGTTTATTATGTTCACCCTAGAGGGGTCAATTTACGAATCGATAATACCGATGAGGCGGTGCTAATCAGGTTGATGTGTAAGATTCCCAAACATATAATTAACGAAACTAAAATTGGTATTTGGAAGAAGGAAGTAGCGAAGTGGTTGATGGAATGGTGCGATACTTGAGAGGTCCCGCTTGTTCCCCTTCTCGGGATAGGCGGGGTCTGTCTAACTATATTATCATCCGATTCTATTCCATTCTCGCATATTCGCGGATGTATATGATAATCAGCACAAATGTGGCATTAGGTATATGTGCAACTTTGTATAAGACGTACTTAGCGAAATAGCTTAGTTTTAAGATGTAGTTAGATGTAAGAATGATAACATGTAAATTTTGTATGTCAAATAAACGATAATAAGAGGTTGGGCACTCACATAACGGGCATACTTGCTCAATGAGATCCAAAACTTATTTCCATATTAAAAAAAAAAAAAAAAAAAAAAAAAAAAGATTGAACAAAAGGAGGGAAGTTTAAAGGATTCGAAGTAATTGAGAGAAGGACAGAAGAAAGCAGCACCAACACCATTGGGTCCCTTGGAGCCATCAGTGAAGATCAAAAAATGGTTGGGGAAAAAGGAGCTAAGATTTTGTTAGAATTCTGATCTAACAACGTGATGAAGAAGAGGTTTGGGAAGAACAGGTGAATAAAAGCAGTAACATATTAAAATTACCTTACGCAATTGTCGCTATAAAATGAAGAAACTGGATTGGCAACTTCGCCCAAAAAGTAAACTCCGACTTAAAACAAACTGTCAATATGCAAACAAGTCGTCGTACCTTTCTGGAGATATGGTATCTCGCTATGGGGCACGGCTGACAATTCTAACCGCAAAAAAAAGTTCAGATAACAATTCTCTTCGACGTTCATACGCAGCGTCACGGTTCGTGCGCAACAGTATCATCCAAAACGATCTACGAACAGCCACAGTGATTGAGCAAATGAACTTCCATAGTAGTCGATATTATAATCGCTTGACTGTACACATCAACTCTCTTGCCGTCTCTTTGACAAATAACACTACACAACGACGGCTAAAACGTCTACAAATGACCTGCTTCGGAGAACTATTTAGAATTAATGCGTACTATATACATATCGTATGTAACTCTTTAGGCTCATAGCCTTAATGTCATTATCTGTGATCATAACAATAATTTATAGTTTGTAATACTTATTATTTTAAACAATATAGTAACAAAGAAAGAAAAAAAAAAAGAAAAAAAAATATTTCGCGGATTATTTTAAAACGAATAATGAAAATAAAATTGATTTCATAGTGGAGTTTATTAGCTTTCTATTTTCATGATACGTTGAACTGCGATAATTTATACTTGTTGATTATTTTCGCAAAGTAACACGGTTTTATTACCAGCGGTCATTACTCCGAAGCTTTCGATAATTTATTTATAACCATAATAAAATGTAGATATGAGCTATCAAATGGAGTGTAATGTGATTGAAATAATAATTGCGGACTGTTTTGAAAAAACTATACATGCAATTATTTTATCGCAGAACAACATTTCCGGACGATCACATATAGAGATACATATGCCCGCCCACCAGAGAAAAAATGTTCTTTATATGACGTAGAAAATGGAGTGGCGTTAGAAATAAAATATGTATACGAAGAAGAATTTTCTGAAAAATCCACTAGAATGGGGAAATCACAAAATGTGCAAAGATATTTTTTACGGAAATATATGAAATAATTCGCAGCATTCGAATAACTATGAATATGGAATAAATACTTCCTCGAAATGTGTCTATTCACAAGGAACGGATTAACAAATTATACCCGCCTTACAAAATAATGAGTACCAATCGATAATGAGAATCGAACAGTACAACTAATATGATGCGTAAAAGAATAAATGTGTGGTTATCATTTAAATTTAATTTTTTTAACGGGTTTTTTCCTTGTAATGCTTCCAATTTTCTCGATTATTCCTGTTCACAGTTCTTCCGCGGCATTTAATGTACCGTTTCGTGAAATTGCAGATGCATAAATGCACAGCCTATTTCCGTTCTTTTCTTCGGTCAATATTTTAGACTCTGCATGATGTTAGGTAGGACGTATTCTTCCATATCTTTTTCCCGTCGGCACTGTGAGCTCTACTGTCACAGTTGCGTCTGTGGTGCTGAGTGGTAAATTCCTCATATCCTTTCCGGTCAGCATTGTGAGTGCTGCTGTTGCAGCCACAGCCACAATGTTTGACGATGGTTCCCTCTTCTGCTGTTGCAGTTGTGGCCACCATGTTTTGGATAAACTGGAAAAATATGTACAACATACAAAATAAAAATAAAAACACATTCTTCTCTTCCGACACTTCTATTTCAAAAACTTGGTACATTATATACAAAATATATCACGTATGCATATAGATGAGAGGCGTTCAATAAGTTGACATGTCTTCGAAAATGGCCTTCCAGGCATCCAAAAATTATGAAAAAAATACCAAAGAACCCTTTATTTTTCGACATAATTTCCAAAAACATTAAGGCATTTATCACACCGGGTCACGAGTTTAACGATACCGTCATGGTAAAACTGGGCGGTGCATTTAGCGAAAAATTTCGTTACTGCCCCTCTCTGACTTCGTTGCCTGTTACGAAACGTTTCCCACGCATTTCATACGGGGAAAACGTGAAAATCCGAAGGTGCTGTCACATTAGGCGAGTAGGGTGGATGTGAAAATTCGTCCCAATTTTGATTTTTCGTGCAAAAGTACTGCTCTCCAGGCGGTAGCCATGTCTCTTCCGAATAATCGCTCGATAAAGTGCCACATGAGTGTCACGGTAAGTGTAGCCAGTTATTGCATCCTTCACAGTAGGAGTCCGTGCCGGTTCCAAAAGATGGTTGCGAGAACCTTCCGGCAGAGCATTCAGTTTTGGCTTTTGACGGATCACCTGGTTGACCTTTCATTATTCACACTTTACTCGCTTCCTTTGAGACACACTTACACGTCATAATGCTATTTGCATCGTATATTGTGCACAATCTGCGATCAATTTTTACACCTACAACTTCTTCAGCTGTCAGAAATTTGGTGACTGCGCGTGTACCGTAACTCACCGACATGTTTTACACGTGCGTACAGAAGTTCTACTGATCAGATCAGAACGCGGAAAACGACGTTCTGCTCGTATTTCCATTCTCTGCCTCTCACCTAAATTTCACACAGTTTTACCGAACAGCAGTCGTGAAATAAGCCGTGTCACGTTACTTATTTCGTACTTTAATATAATATAATATATATAATAACATAATAATAATAAATATTTTTTTTTTCTTTATTTTAGACGCAGTCTTTCGTTAATGCATTTTTCCTTGTCATATTTCTGTTGGTTAGTACGTACACTTCCCCTTTTCAGTTCTGTGGCTCAAGTCCCCTTTCCCTGGGTAAATCTTACTTTTGTCGTTGGGTGTAGCGTCGTCCATTTTTGACAAGTCCAAAAAAAAAAAAAAAAAAAAAAAAAAAAGAAGTTAATAAACCTCCGTATGCAGCATTATCATGCTGATTTCTTTGTTATCTCTTGCTTGAAAGAATTACGAAGAATAGACTAACTCGGCGGCTGGGCAATAGTCAGTTCTCCTTACCATTATGCTGGGTTTCCCGAAATAGAATAACTAGTTCGGATTGCGTAATTGGCAGAAAGCATTTATTTCCCTGCTTTCTACTTCAAATGCATAATGTCCATCTCTACACCTACATTATACACCGTGTACGATAGTTAAGTTAGGCTTTTTTCAATTGCCAGATTAATTTTTAATTTCCAATCTACACACGAGGAGGATATTATTAATTGAACCTAGTCTCTTTACATGTGAGAGCAATAATGTTATACTAAATTTAGACATTTTTACAATGTAAACTTTATTGTTATTATTATTTATTTATTTTCATTTACTTCTTTTGAAAAAGTGAAAAATATAGTGTATATATGCAATAATTTATAGTCGATCGGGCTAATTTCCCGCTCGCAACATATACATTGTCTCTCTTAAGCTGTTTGCATTATACCACTCACTACGTATTTATTCGAAATAAAAAAAAGTTTTATACATTTTCCGAGATTATCATCTCGTATTCATTGTGCAAAGAGTTTAACCGAGTCCCGAGGACAAATAGGGTGGGGTGGGGGACTTTATTCACCTTTTAAATGGAACAACAGTCACTACGTGAAGGTGCTTAATAATTAAAAAGAAACATTCATCGAAATGTTGTTCGTTTTGGTTCGGACGAGTTTTCAGTTGAAAGGCACGAGAGCAGGTGAAAATTGTGAAAGTTATTCGACTGCCTGCTCGGAGCTGGTGGCGACACAACGCAACAGTTACGCCTGTCGATAATTCTGCATAGCGGAAGGAGTGGCGTAATGCGTCTGTTGTGCTGCTGGCAGTAAACGCTGAAAAGATCTGTTTGTTTGTTTTATTACGAGGAAATGATTAATTTAAGCGTTTCGTTTGTAGAGTGGACAGAAAGAATGTGCCGGCGGCGGCTGACTGACGGGTCGCGGCGGAAAATATTTATCAGAAACGAGCGAATGTAAGAGTGGTGTTGGCAAAATAACGCATAAAGCACAGGATATGGAGCGAGCGAAATAGTCGTCAGTTTTTGTTCGTCTATTTAGCTTGTGAATGGAAGTGTCCCCTCGGAGCCGTACTGCTTAATCGCTTCTTCGCACCCTTGTCAGCTTCTTATCTGCGCAGAAAGAGCAGCACAGAGACAGGCCAGAATCCGAAATTGCAGCAATTAAATTAACTTTCCGCAAGATCACATCAATTACCCGATCGCCAAGCAGTCGTCCGAAACAGAGATGCTTGCAACGACTAATGGACGGCTTCCGGCCCCTATCGGCCGCCGGCTGCCGTGATAAATCACAATAAAAGTTTAAGTCGCGTTTTCTTCCCGAAATTACCGGCAATTTTTCCCGCTGCACACATTGACACTAGCGTGTCGGATGAGTGCGATCGAAAGTGCGGCGAACGCCACCCTCTGCTTCTAGAAACTTCTAGCGCGCTTAATTAGCCCTAATCAGTCTAGAAAAAATTCACCGAAATTTCCTGCTCCCGATGTTAATAAACTTTTCCGAGCGAGTCTCTTTTGTCCGCTAACCTATATAAATAGCACCGATCAGCCACCATCTATCTGAATTCTGTTCCGAATCGTGTTAGTATCTTGTTCGGTATCCGCGCAAGAACAAACATGGCTTTCATTCAGCAACTTGCAGCTCTCTTAACCGTCTACCTGGCCGCTTGCTTTTTCTGCGTAAATGTTTTTGCAGACGACACGCTCCTGTTCGAAAACGCCATCAAAGAATGTAACAAGACGCATTCTGTTCCGAGTAGTAAGTCATTATATAATTTTTTTCGTTCACAAAATCGAACTCGCGTAAAAATGCTTTTTTTGTTTTTTCATTTTTTTCCCCACTTTTCCCCCCTCGTTTTTCTAGTTTTTTAGAACTTGAAAATTTGCCAAGCATAGCTGGTTAGCTCTGCGTTGTACAGAAGATTTATTTTTGCCGGATTTGAATTACATAGTGGTATCGAAGATTCTGCGTGTGAAAACGTTTAGCGAAAATATTTATCGAAATTATTTTTTTTTTATTTTTTTAAGACGGAATTATGAAAGAAAAAGGTCTCCTTTATATTTTTTAAAAGAAAAGCTCACATTTATTGCCTTAAAGACGAATTCGTACCTTGAAAATTGGAAGCGAGGGGTCTACCGAAGAATATATAAAATATTGATTCCAAGTAACGTCTATCGCAGTCGTCGCCATAATTATTTTTGTCATAATTAAAGAATTATAAACTTCATTTCATGATGGTGGAGAAAGTCACTGAACTTTCGGATCACTCGTTACAGCACGCTAATTCTGTATAGCTTTGGTGCTTGATGGCTCTAACTGATTTTCAAACATTTCGTGTTTGTTTCTTCTTCCTTAATTGTAGGCTGATTCCTTTGTCCGTCGGTACACTGTAGGCTTTGTAATTGCAGATGTGGCCATGGTATGGGACAGCTAACTCTTTTTGCTCTTACCTTCGGCAATGTCATTCCTTCGCCTTTCAGGATGTACATGTTTTGCATTTAACAACGTTGATTGTCATCGTCTCTCCATCATTGGTATAGGGTTCTTAGTCAGATTCCATTCGTTGTGACTTCTAATTGCTACTATTTACACGTGTTGATGGGTAATCGTCTATTATTGGCAAGTCCAGGGAAAAAACCAAAACAAGAAAAAAAAAGAAACGTCTATTCAAAGAGGAACGTTCCCGCTAGACTATATCGTTAAAAAGACACGTTATTATTATATAAATAATCCAATGCGGTATTACGTATATTAATGGGACAAAAAGTTTTGGAAATATGCATATATTTTTCCCTCAAATTTTCAATAATAGTTATGGTCGAATTTCGACCAATGGGCGAACACTAGTTTTAAATAAAAAGCAAAAAAAACAAAAAAACAAACCAAAAACCCAACCTACCACATATGATTTTCACTAAAAATAAAAAAAAAAAAAGTAAATAAAAATCAAACTTACAATTTTTAAATTTTAAACTATGAATTCGGTAGAATTTTAAAATGATGATGTACTAAAGAAAAATACGTTATAAATTTAAAAATTATTTAAAATACTGCGTACATCTTAATGTGCTGGATAGAGAATGTAAGTGAGGGAATATCATAACAGTCGAATAGCAGTAGCAGTAATTTTTTTTTTTTTTTTTTTTTTTTTAATTCAATTGGCAGAGTCATAACTTAAAATAAAAATAAAAAAGAGGCAGTATAAACCTGATGTTTAAAACTGAACTAATTTTTTTAAAGCGTTCTAATAATCGTTTCAGGAATAAAACGCAAAAATTTACCTTTTTCTGATTCTAATATCACTTGAGTGTGCTTTGAAATGCAATACTTAAAGAAAAAACGATAAAAGAAAAGACAACTGATTAACGTATAATTCGACATAAATTAAAGTAATATTTTTATTGTTAGAGATACTCCATAAAACAACATTGCAGCGAACTAAACTTTCGGAAGAAACAGAGGAGTTCCCATACGCGTATGTCTAATTTCCGAATCAAGTTAAATAGCAGCGAAATCTAAAGAAGTGAAGAGATGATCGAAAGAAATGATTTCCTTTACACTATGTTTAGGTAAACTAGACGCTCCTTTCTTTACACCCAACTTTTAGTTTTGGGTCTTCCTTTAACGCTACCTATATCCTTTCCTTCCCATTGCCTTCAGTTATTCCGTTGCTGCTGTCCTTTGTCTTTTCCATTTCTGACCGCCTGGCTATTTAGTTCTATCTCTTAATTTTTCATGTTGTTGGGTCAAGGCTACTGGCGTGCTCAGGATTGAACAATAAAAAAAAAAAAAAAACCCAGTGTAGTCTTTAACAATGCAGTAGAGGTTATTTTGATCTGTAGATAGGACTTATTCCGTAGATTAAGAACTACCACACTTTAAATGTATATATATATATATGTTTTTACGTCGTATTTGTGTAAATGTTCCCATGTACTAAGCAAAGTTTACGCCGAAAATTTAAGAAAAAAATAACTTTCCCTCTAAACGTGACTGAAAAATAAAAGAAAAGCTAGTTATTTATTAGCCAGTAAAGCGATAAAATTTTTTTTGTGAGTGTGCATATATATAGATAGATAAATAGATACTTATATGTATGTATGTATATATAAGGTACTTTAGTAAGTAACAATGATGATTATATGAAAAATTGAATTTCTTTGTTAGTTTTTTTCGTAATTTATTTCGAAAAAAAAGTGGACAGATATAGATATATCTGATAACAGTGGCGGATAAGTATCAGATATACAATGATTAATTATGTCGGGTTAATATTTACTTCAGATTGAAAAGGAGTGAACGAAATTTTAAGGTGGAAATATCCGCTTTCCGAAAAACCAGGAAAATTACGGTAAATGAAGCAGCAGCAGTCTAGGATGGAACGGATGAAGATTTTGTAGAACGTAAGATAAAAATTCATGCGAGAGAGGGATTTTAACAAGTTGAGCTTTTTGAGAGAAGATAGGATATAGGTGATAAATGTGTTTGTGGGAGGGAAGATGGTTATCAAGAGAGACTTCTAAATAACGAAAAAAGAATTTACAAGAGAAATTGAAAGATTATTTGAGATGAGACTAATTGAAACGGGGATTAAAGGGATCCCAAAAGTAAAGTCAACAGATGATGATTTCAGGGGAAATAAAGAGATGAATATTGGAAAGAGTCATTTCAAGTTCGGTAAGTGCGAATTCGCTAACGTGATATTGCGTTCGGAAGAGCAGATGAGAACATCGATGGCCAAAAAAGGGAAGTAAAGTTGAGAGAAAAAGAGGCTATTCTGATAAAGTAAATTAAGGTATGTCTTAAAAGATTATCTTTGAAGCAGAATGGAAAGAAGAGAAAATAATTACAGTTCCACATCGGAAGAGAACAATAATAAGAGGAGGATGGGGATGTTAAAGCATTACGTCAAATAGTCCGGAATAATAAGATTATCAAAGGCCGCTATGTACGTCCGAAAGAAATATACCGGTACAGTCTGCGGTGGATCATGCAATGTCGAAAATAATGAAACGTACAACTTGAGTGCTCAAGTCACGCAACGAGAAGACGTTAAACGTTAATAAAACTTTCGAATAGCTTCTTACGACATAAAGTAGGGAAGATGGACGCAATGTGGAAAAGTAAGATTTCGGAATGGGAATGGAAGTGTTCCCAGAGGAAAACATCGGAGGAAAGAAAGGAATTAAGTATATATTGAAAGGGATCTGATGGGAAAAATTAAAAGTAATTTTTAAAAACGGAAAAACGATTCCATCTAGACGCATAGAAGTAAAGGAACTACTGATTAAGAATGGATTGAGTTTTGAAAAAGTAAGAAGAGAATTAAGAAAGTATACGGAATTAATGAGCGATGGGAAAGGATTCTTGAAAGCTGGAAACATAGCTAAGAGTCAAAAAATTCGATAAACGGAATTCGTTTTTCAGGAGGTAAATAATAATTAGAAGGACGTTGGGAGGAAGAGGATTTAAAGGCCTAAGCCATTTTTCTTACATGAGAAATGGGATAGAATATGAGAAAAAGAGGAGAGGAATCCTTTCTAAGGGGTTTTCTTCGCTGTTTTTTAAGAATAAATCTGTCTTGGTGATATTTTTGTGAGCTGGAACATCGGAAAATGGAAGGGCCGGAGCGGAAAGTTCTAATAGTGGTCGTATATCAAGGGTTCAAAAGTCCTCATTTCAGCGCGATAAGGAAGAGGTTGCGTATTTCTAATGAGATGCTGGTCGGGCAGGAAGCGAGGTAAGCAAGAAGTGATATAAAGTTCATCAGGGAAGTATTAAAAAACCGGGTTTAGATTAGGAGGAATCGAAGAGTTAACGAGAAGGCGGAAGGCTGGACCAGTGTACTTTACAGAGGATCCCCCTAGTTAGCGAAGAGGTTTATATTTTATAAGAATTAAAAGAAGAAAAATCATTAAAAGAAATAACGACAGGAATATGATTACGCTTTCAGAGGTGCCATTTAAGTTGACCGTAATTATTTAGGACTAAGATCAGGGGAGGTAAATGATCCCGGTCGAGGAGGCTGCGAGACGAATCGTTTTTAATACCGGTAGGAGAAGCGTCTTTAAGAAGGATTAAATCATAAAAGGGATATTTTAGTGTGCACGATCCCGATAGTTTGATAAGTGCGTGCATGTTTCTTGACAGTGTAAAAAGGTCTTAGTCGTTGCTGTAATTTCTATGGATTTTTCATCTAGTATTTTTCGTACGCCTTCGTTGAACGTAGTCCTCGCTCAGTCGGTCTCGCATCTTAGCAACTTCTCTGACGGCTTTACCGCCACCAAATTGTTTCTAGCAATGTGTGGCCGTAAATTAGGAAAAAAAAGTGGTATTACTAGGGAAGGGTACTCCGTATCAGGTGACGACAATGCATTTAACTAAATCCGAACTGTAATCACATCGGAATAATGTAAATAGCCCAGTCTGATATATAGCTCCGTAGAAATTGCTGAGAATGTGAACAGCGAGAAAATGCATTGAAAATATGTCCAACTGTGCGCGTCAATTAGCTCTGAATGATAACATTTGTAATGGACGATAGCGAACTTCATGGCTTTTGTATTAGCGACACAGCAGTTCAATGAATCGCTGTAGCAAATGGAAATTTCAGAAAATTAAGGATACTGAAGAAACCTCTTCGTATCGCTTTATATTTTTAAGCAATTCAGTTCGGGAGTAGAGAGAGCGAAACCCAACGTCTACGTATCTAATGCGGTTCACAGTGACCGGAATATTTCACTCAAATTCATTTGTTGATTCTATATTTTTTCTTTTTTTTCCCCCGGAATTCAAGTAAAAAGTAAATTAAAATGAATAACTTTATTCGACTGTGGTATTCTAAAGTTTCGATATTTACAAACATTCACGTATATTACTTAAACAAACGAAAACCGCTAAAAAGCGGTTGACCGATTAACTCTACTGTACACGGCTTTCGATGCCATTTCTGAAACTAGTTGGAATATTTTAAATTGTCTAAGGCTACTAATTAAGAAAAATAAAGTTAGATAGTCAACACGTTCCGTGTTAAAAGAAATGGAGCATAAAAATATTTCCAGTTACAAAATGTACCGATTTGTGTGATTATTATAACTAATGTTCGATAAATTACATAGGTCCGTTTGTGTAAAACACGTATCTTTAATTAACGACACAATCTTGAAATTTAATAATGAGGTATATTTCTCAAAGCTGACAGAAAAAAATCCATCGGCAGAGGATTTTTAGGTGCTTCGAAATATTCGGTTAAAATACAAAATATGTGAAAGGCTGAGAGAGATGCGGATAAAAGCGAAAAGTCAAAAAAGTGAAATTACGATCTCTAGAAGACCCGCGGTCCTTGGAATAAATCAGTGAGGATAAAGCCGAGATTCAGAAAGGGATAGTTCTGCAATATCTGCGAATAATCGACTTTCCTTTTCTTTTTAGGTTCGTCAACTATGGACATATTAACCCAGCGTATCTTGTATATTTTCAGTGTGCGACAGTGGAATATCCGGCCCTACCCGAACGAAACGCAATTAACTAATCAATTACGGTAGCTAACTGCTTTTCTAGAACGCAGAATAAAGAAAGAGAATAATAGAGAGGAGGGAAAATATTATGCATGGTTCAATGAATGTGAAAAGGATATATGGAATTAATGGATGTTACTGAAACACACATGTGTTTAATAAGGGGAATGGTTTCATAAAACAGTTGCGACGCCAATATCTTTAAAATAGAACAAGTTAACCGGAAAAGGTCGCTTTCGATAAGCCATAAAAATGCCTTGATGAGGGGTCTCAAGAAATACTGGAAAGATGTTAAGGAAGGAAGAAGGGGAAAATATATGTAAAATGAAAACTTAGTTGTTTAGCGTTAGAGGCTGAAATCGAAAAAAAAGAAAAAAAAAAAATCCGACGAATAAAATAATTGTGCTATCAAATTCTTTTAGCGATTTGAACAATTTAATTTCGGGGGCTAAATAATGACAGAGCAGATAGGAGTATTGGCTTAATTAAAGAAATTTTCGTGAGGGAGAAAGGACTGAATTTTTTACTACGGCAATACATATTTGTCTAATCTCGTATACATACAAGGGGCTTTACGCGCATATATAGGAATTCCGTTAGGTAAAGCATATTTTTGTTTATGTAATTAGAAAAAATTTGATTACTTTTTAAAGTAAAACTTCTATTAGTTTAGCGATTTTTAATTATCTATAAGGGAGCCGTGCATATCAGAAGACCGTGGTTACATATATATATACGAAGAACCCTTGGAATTGCTAGCGTCTCTAGAGAGCTTGATGGACACGTGGTATTACTTTTTATCGTTAGTTTTGAAAAGTTAAAACATATTGTGGTATTCAAAAGTGAACGGAACTTTAAATATTACAATTTATCAGCGTGATAATAACTTAAATAACCTAAAAAAGTTGATTCTTAGGCTATAATAATTATACGCGGTCTCTGAGTTTAACAAAATTTTTACATAAGTAAACAAAAGGTTTGGAACTTGTGAAAAAATTTACGGTTTAATATGCTGCGTGTAAAGTATCATTATTCGCCGCGAGAGCTGTAGAATTAAAAATCATGAAAATCACGAAAATCATAAAAATCATTAATTAAGATTGTACGTAATATAATTAAAAATACACTTTATTTATCGGATTAAAGTGTAATGCGTTTTACCTTTTTTTTTTTTTTTTCTTCTAATACCCGCGCTAATGTGCAAATTTAGAGCCTCAAAGCATTGTTGTGAAAGGCGTGTTCTTATTTTTTGAGCCGTAGAAAAAAACTTCTGCTCCAGGACCGCTTATCGAAAATTTATTCCGACGAATTGAAGTGTGCAGCTATCTTATTTGCGTCTTAGTAAGTTCCTTCTTTTTTTGATTATTTTCACCTCCAAAATTATTAAACGAACATATAATTTCGTCATCACCAGGCGCACTTGACGATAATGGCTGGACTTGCAGAATTAATCGACATTGTTTCTGGGTAAAGACCTCTTGGTTGACGAGCCCAAAATAAAAACCAAAAAAGGAAAAGAATTAAATGTCATTTGTGAAATAATTCGCTGTCTATAGAACTGATTTCGATGTTCTTTAATTTATACGGATTTTTTTTGCAACGTCCGCGCGACCATCAATAGAAAATTTGGTTGTCCAGAAATAATTTTCATTTTGTTCATTTTACAAAAATTTATCTTCAAAACGTGCCTTTTTTGAAACACTTTAAAGTGTTTTATTTGGTAAAATAAAAAAAAAAAAGTTAATTTTGACTATTCTTAAACTGTCTTTAAAATCGTAAAAATAAAGAAAAAATTTCTGTTCTTTAAGATTTGAAATTCGATCTATGAGTGGAAACTATTTGTGTTCTCGTATACAGAAATATTTTCCTACTAAGATTTCATAAGACGTAAAAAAATCCGCTAAATGAAAGTTTTCGATATACGATATGTGTATGAAGAGACTCGACTACAGCGTTATTCTAAAAATGCATATCTTTACGAATTGAATTGCATAATTTGAACAAATTTTTACTTATTCAAATGGAGTCGCCATTTCAAAAAGATGTTTCGAACAGAATCGAAAAATTTACCTTCGGCATAACGGAATTAATTTTTCAATTTCTTCTTCAGGGATTTCTTTTTTTCCTTTTTTTCCTTTTTTTTTTCATGTGTGTGTGAGGAGCTTAATAACAACGGGATTTGAGTCACATTCGACCAAAAATTACCGTAGGTTATTTAGATTCGTATACGATCAGCAGCGCTGAAGGCAGTGAAGGAACGAAATACAACAGAGGAAAGCGATAGAAATGAAACAGCGAATGCGCATTATAAGGAGTTGAAAAATATTAGGTTTAAGTAATTATAAATAAAAAGAACATTTAGACGTCAGTATGGAATAGTCGTATAAAGGATAACTGACATACAAAAAAAACAAAAAAAAAAACAATATTATTCGCTTGATGGTAAATTATTATTTCACTGAAAAAAGAATTTCACCACAATTGTATTTTATTGTTAGTAGCGGTATAAATAAAGACGGTGATAATTACCGTAACGAAGTTTACCGCGATGATGCGAAAGTTTCTTGTAGGGTTGGGTATTAATTTTAAGTTTTATTAAAATTGCGTTTAAAAATCAAATGTATTCTATTTTTTTCTTTCTAGAATTATTTTCCGTCAAAACTGAAAATGTGTCCAGTTTATTCCGGGAAACATTGAAAGATAATCACAACGCTCAGGTAAACGATTTTTAACTAATTATCTACCGAAATTTAATTGCCGATTACTTCGTCTGTGTGCGTGTCAACAACAAACTGATAATATTATTTCGGATGATTCGATTTGAATGTTATCAGTGTTACAGCAAGCGTGTTTGTTTTAGGGGTCATAATTATGAAACTGGCTATTATTCCATGTTTATCGGAATCGGTCGATCACGCATGCACCTATCTAACGAAAAATAAGCCCCAAAAGGAAATTAATGTTATTCATGTGCTGCGCTGTGCACGTATATTTTCTCTCTGTTTTGTTACAGTTCTTGGACGCTGGTTCGTTACGATCGTCTTTAGCATTTGTGTTACTGTTTTATTACACACGGCCTTTCGCTTTTTATCTTTGATTTTTTCTAATCCGCCATCGTACCTCAATGCCTCAGAGCATGTTTCCTCAGTCTTCTCTTAGGTATTCTTGCTCTTCCTTGTATAAAAAATCAAGACAATCCACATAAGCACGATATTCAACAAATATTATCGCGCAAAACATTACAATAAATCCAATAATGGAGTCATATTACGTCTATAATTAAACGTACGGGGCTCAGGTATGGAGTACCATGACTGCACAGAATTTTTTTTTTTTTCACGAGGAAATGAATATTGTAAATAAATAAACTTTTTTCTGAATTGTAATTTCTGAAGCGAGCATTTCTTAAAAACTTTTTATTTTATTATTGTATTATTATTTCAAATAAAAAATGAAACTTTTTTTTCTACCTTTTCATTCTGGAGTTTATGGTAATGTAGAAAAAGTGTTCTTAAAAAGAGTGTTAAAACACGATGATAATAATGAATTGTGACACGCTTAGGTGTACATTTAGCGCGTCCTTTTTCCCCTTTCCGAATACATTCATTAGCGTTGATAATTCAGGTAGATGCATATTTGAATAGCGCGGGTTTCAAATAAAAACATAAAATATCATCAGGGGCGGCAGCTATATGAATTTTTCAGTTCGGTGCGTTATTCATAGATCAGAGCTTCCAGCCATATCACTACTAACGTGCTAATTCGAGATTCGGTTTTTGTTAATAAAATATTAAATTATTCCAGAAGAATGAACATTCGATACTTCTCACCGACACCCGAAAAGGAGAAGACAGTTCCCAATGATTGCTGCGAACATATTTTTCCGAGTAGTATGTTACCATTGTCGCATTATCGTCTAACAGCTTTTTTGGATAATTGATGCATTTTTCATACTTCAGCGTTGTCACTAGTGTGTATTATAACGTAGAGCAGACATACTGACAAGTACGTACTATTATTAGACTGCCGGTAAACTTCAGTTTCACTCTCAGATGAATCTGACCGATGTTAAAATAATTCGGAGCGCTGTAGTCCGCAGTAGATCGAGTATTCCCAGCCTACATAGAACTGAGCTGGTCTCAGGTTTGAAAATTAGCTCAAGGTAATTATAACCGTCTTGAAGTCGAATTTGGTAAAAGAGAAATTTGAGTGAAAAATTGGATGGTTCCTTATATGTATCGAAACTGGTGTTCTCTTTTTGTAACCCTATTACGGAGATACTGTAGAATCAGAAGCGAGGCCATCTGACTTTGAAGAAATGCGTAAAGTTTTTCATTTACAGTGCGAAGAATTTTTCACTGTTCTCATCCAGTCTGAACGATGATCCTACCGAGCGCAGACTTGTTGAACAGCCCGCCGCTAAACATGTCAGCATTAAATAATCTTCGGCAAACTACGTTTGTCACGTAGAATTTGTCTAATAAATAAATTTTCCACCTATTGTAACGAGCTTTTTAGCTTGACCTCTTTTCTACGATGATCAAGAAAAATTTTAATAACATACTTTTTTTTTATAACATCCTAAAATCTGTACGTATTATTTATATTCTTCGAACTTATTTCGAGGTAACAACTCTATTCATCAGCGCTTACGAATCTTTACAGATCTCGAACTGCTGTATTAGCTTGTTTTTCTGGAACAGCACTCGAAAGGAATATCGGTAGAGAAATATTTTTTTTGGTCGTAGTAAGCCGGAAAAAAAAAACCAAAAAAAAAAAACAACCAGTATCGACGAAGTAGAAGAGAGAATACGGATAATAATATTCGATTAGGGATACTCGATCAGATATTATTTTACAGGTGGGGTAGGTCGAGTTAATTTAAAATTACTATTTTGCGAATGAAAAAATGGTTTGAATCATATTACGCGGTTATTCTGACGATAATACGCATTCCATATCCGTATACGGCACGTAAATTGAAAGAGTAGAGATAACCTGCTGAAAACGTGTGTCTGTTCTATCTGCTTCAGACATTGTGTCGCATACGTGCAATATGTACCGCATTATTCAGTAATGGGCAACCATTACAGCAAATGTCATAATCGTATAATTGTAGCTAGAGGCGTGTGTACTGAAGGAGGGTGGTAAAAAACTGATGTTTTTAGATCTTCGTATTACAAGTGGAATCAAATATTCCGATTCCGTGAAAATTATCCGAAAAAAGTAATTTTACATTTTCTTCTTCTTCTTCTAGTCATTTAAGCTCGAAATTATTAAGAAAATTAGTTTCGTAATTTCGGTTGAGACAGGCTAAAATGAAAGGCTCAACGAAAACTGATGTGTTTCCGTTCACCTCTGATAGTGAAGAGTAGGTTTTGATGATAGTTCAGTGAGTTTGATATTTTGTGATCACTCGCCTGTATTTTATCATTGAATAAATTATGTTTTCGTGATATCAGAGTTTTCGATAGGTTATCTCAAAAAAAGTTCAATTAAGCACGATAAAAACGTATGCACTTTGAGGGTTTTTTGTTTTTTTTTTTCTTTCTTATAAGTACTAATTACTTTATTCCTTCGGGGATAACAAGTGATAACAACTGATTCCTCGAATAGGGTTAATTTATGACGTCTCGTTCAGTATAGACGTGGCATCTGACTGATTACCCTAATTAAAAAACACGTTCTCCTTATTCGTGTTATAGAATTAAAATATTCTATAACACGAATAAGTGACGTATTTTAATTTGGTTAATTTTCTCCGATCGAATAAATGCAATTTGAACTTAGATCAACGAACTAATATAAAAAGTAATTACCTTTTCCGATATCTCTAAGCACGTTTGCACCGATTTCGTAAATGATATTAAACCGTTGTTCAATTTTAATGGGGGTTCGAAAATTGCGAGCTTGTTTTTTTTTCTTTTATGTGGAATTAATTTTTAATAATATATTTTTTCCACTATTTGCCCTATCTTCTAAGCTTTGGGAATACTGTTTTATTTACGGTATTTAAATTTATTACAAAAAAATAAAATTTGTCGTATAATTCATATTTATTAGTGGCCAAATGGTTGTCGAGTCAAAAAAAAAAAACAAAAACTGAACGAACAAAAGACTGTTTTAGATTGATCAGAAATTTTCGTACTAAAATTCTTCACAGTTTTTCGAGCGATTAACAGATAACAATAATACAGAGCGATTGTGCGATTGCACGATTGCACGATTGCGTGTAATGACAATTGTATAATTATAGGCGGACGAGAGAATAATAATTGGAATTCATTCTACTAAGACATTTTTCTAAGGCCTGTTCGAACAGTTTACTTCGAAAACAACCTACTTACTAAATGAAGATAAAAATGACGGCAGATATCTAACGTCAGATTGTGAAAATTCGAGAAAAGCACCGACTTGTTAATTCGTTTATTACCGTGAATATGCGCAGATGGCTGTTTCTTCATAAAAAATTAAATCGATTATTAATATTATAATTTTTATGTAGATTAGTTCGATTAATAATATGCGTAGAAATGAACGTTTCCTAAATATGATTTAATCTGGTTTCAAAGAATAAACAAATCTTCAAGTTTACTTACGTCCCAAAACTAGTAGAGACTCGGTATACTTTAACCGATTGAGTTGTATATTTATTTTCGGTTCTTTTAGTTATTGCAGCTAGTATATAGTCCCTTCTTCCAAGAACGTATCTCGTTGTTTTTCGTTTTTTTTTTTTTTTGTAATTCTTTTTTTAATGCTACACAATGTTATTTAAAGTTTCGGAACACCGATTAAAGGAATAATTCGTAATTATTTTTCAGTATTTTATACATGTACATACATATACGGATTTTAATTTTTAATTGCTTTTAGTTTATGGTAAAAAATATTTATTGGTATAATTAACGAGGACACATTTTTATTTAATGTTCACGTAAATGGCGTTAAACGATTTTAATGTATTACGATTAACGGTTTTGCGCCTAGCTAGTTATGGGAAATAATAATAATAATAATAATAATAATAATAAATTCCGGGGCCGATAAAACAACAACGAATGATCGGCGGAAAATATTAAACGAACCGTGTAATTATTACTACATTTAGTGTATCGAAACAACTATACATAGGCGTATTTGCAATTTATAAATTTGTATGATTCGTATGATGCGTATGATTTGCATGATTCGTATGGTTCGTAGATTCGTATGATGTAATGTCAGACTGCAAGTATTTAAGATCAAATAATTTATCAGCTTAACCTTTGACTTCTATTTGTTATCAGTGTGATAATTATCATGTGTAACATTATTATTATACTTGTTTAAAATAATTACTAAACACAGACCTCAGTGAAATGCTAATTGTGCTTCCTTAGAATTCTGTCAAAATTTCATTTTTTATCAGCCTTTAAGCAAAACAAATAATTAACGGATTCTTTTTTTTTTTGGTTTTGGCAAAAACATCCGGCTGCTGATAATAAGAACTCGAAGTTTTGCCAAAGAAAATATCTATAAGCTAATTAGATTATTTTGTAATTTTGCACGTAAATTATAGACTAAATTTTGCGTTAACCCTTTTTGCTTCCATTCATTTTCTTGAGATTACCAATAGTAAAATATTAATGGTGTTAAACGTTACTTTTCAATTAAATGTTCGGTTATAGTCTCGATTGTCCTATAACTTTTTGTGTCTACTACATTACACATACCCCTAATTAAAATAGACTTCCATCTTTTTTTTTTTTTTTTTTTTTTTTGTTTAAACAAAAAAGGAAAAAAATTTAGAGAAGGATTATATATTTGTCGCAGCTGGGGCTATTTGAAGTCGGAGTTCGTTTCTGAAACCAGCGGCGATAGATTAATTTATATTAAATGTTAATTTGAAAATAAACGTATTTAAATAATTCGAATTTTCGATAAATTAGCTAAATAATAAGATCTAAATTAAAAGAAAAAAAAAAAAAAAGTTATCGCTCGAGAAGTCTTCGGTTAATGATAGAAAGGCCAGCAATTACGAAAAATAAATTTGCACGGATGACAAATTCCTAACGGTGTAAATTCTTGTATTTTTTTTTTTTTAAACCCTTTTAAATGTTGTTTTCATACATATTTAAAAGCTTATTTGAATTCGTAATTTCAAAATAAACCAGTCGTATAGCTCGGTCTCGAGCATTACCGCTTACTCTTAGAGGTTTGTTAAACGGGTTAAAGATGTGTACTATTTCGTATTTTAAAGTAAAAAGTTGTTTAAAAAACATGCATTTCTTTTCAGAATTTAATCACGTTCAATTCAGACTGGTTTTTAAATAACGGCTGAGGAAGACAAGGTTTTTGTACGTAAAAGCTACCATCCCAACTAAGATCTTTTCACAATGAGAGGAGATAAATAAAAGAGTACAAAATTCGTAAGACTTAAGTAAACTTTACGTAATTCAAGTCAACTTTAAGAATTAACTTCCGAAAATAATACATGTAAAAAAGGGACAAAATAATTAAGTTAACTGAAAATTATATTTCCGCTCCTTTTTTAATTAAAGTTTAAGAACAAATTCTTCGAAAATACCCCCTTGGCGCATTTTTCAAAAAAAAGGGAATTTTTCTTTTCTTTTTTTTTTTTTTTCGTTTGCAGCACATTCGAAAGTGATGCGCAACGTAAGTTACGAGAATAGTCATAAATGTCTGTACATTTGAGCTATATGAGAAGTAATCAAAAAAAAAAAAAAAAAATTCAACAAAGAAACAACAAGAATATTAAAAGACAATATTGTTACCTTTTTTTAAAATCCAACAGCTTTTTTTAGGATACAAACCAGCCATATGACAAACTGCAAGTACTAACAAAATCTAAATTACGTTTAATTTTCGTTTTCTTTTTAGTTCTTTTTTTTTTTTTTTTTTTCGAAATAAAAATCTACTTTAAATATAAACTGAATATTGTCTACACTAACAGCTCCGGAATCCGTAAATCCGTAAATGGTTTTTCTATGCACACCCATGCGAATTAAAACAGCCTGATAGCATGAAAAATGAAAGAAATAATATGATCAGTAAAAATCTTTCTAATAGTCCGCCTGAATTTCAAGTTTATTGCGCTAGCTAGAAAATTGTCTCCTTGTGAATAATGAAACTTTTACTTGCTTGTTGCTTATTATAAGAAAAGTAAAAAAAAAATATTTCGCATTGAACTATTTTTACCCTCGCTATAAAGCGATTAAAAAAGAAAAATTTTAAGCGTCGCTTGCGACCCCCTTAAGGAAGATGTGAAAACATATATACATATGAGCCTAGCGACATCGATTTATTACGCAGAATTTCTTAACATTAAAGAAAAACACATTCATATTATTTTTAGGATCATCGGCTTTTTCAAAATTAAAAAAAAAAACGATATTTAGTGCAGGATACTCAACGTTCATTAAAATAATCGTTGGAAAATGGGATCATCTGCTTGGGAGATATATTTTATTTACTTAATATGATTTTTTTTTTTTGCTAATCTATACCTAGCCCGTTGGGCTATCACTAGATTCCGTTGCATACTCTAAACACTTGAACGATCTCCGCCCACTGACGTAGGACCCAAACTTAATTTAAGCACTTAAGTTTAATGGTTTCTTCCTGCGCAGCCGACGTGTCTCCGTCGGATTGTTGAATAACAAATTGGGCGAAAAATTTTCATTTGAAATATAGGAGAAAAATAAAAACACTCGAAATTTTAAAATGAAGGCGGGGCGATATGCGACTTAATTCAATATTATTGTTAAATTTAAAATATTACTGTTTTATAATAATATTATCTGATACTCTTATTTACTCGTGTATTAATGCAACTTTAAAATCTTTACTTGGAAATTAATAAAAAAAAAATAGTTTTATCTAAAATTATAACTTTGTAAAGATTTTGTCTTTCTTTTGAAACATGCTTACCACCGTCCGAAAAAAAAAAAAGTTCTTCACGTTTTACGTACAGCAAACTACAGTTATAATGAGGGGAGGAAAATCTCTACTATTAGCAGTACATTTGAACCTTACTATTATCGTTTTAAGTTTCGTTTGTGAAAAAAAACAAAAAGGATTTTTTAACTATCGATGTTGTTTTTTTTTTTTACACTTTATACACACATCGATATTTATAAAATTTAAACTTACTAAAAAAACATTGTCGATATTTCTGTTTTAGTGCCTGATGAAATGTGTCTTGCACAAGCTACAAATTGTAAGTATAGCGGGTATGTTTTTTACTGTAATAAAAGATTGGCCATGTTACACTTTAATAATAACGATAAACCGAATGTTTAACGAAACGGTACTTTTCTCGTTTAGTTGGATGAAAATGGCAACGTTGTAACGACGGGTTTCAAAAATAATTTATTGTTATTCCAAGCTAACTTGACGGATTACCTGAAGAAAAACAGCAAATTCAATTTAACTACCGTGAACGAGAAACAAATTGACCAGATTATTAGCAAATGTCAGGTCAAAGGTAAATATTTAATGATTTTTTTTTTTTAGCGTTTGTTTTAAAATTATTAAAAGTAAAATCTGATTAATAATTGCACAATTTAAATCCGACGATAGGTTAAACGGTGAACGAGTCGTGTCCGAGGCAAAGCCCCCCCCCCCAGATTAGTTTACCGAGTTCAAATATTTTTGAGATTGCCACAAAGTATTGAACAAAAAAATATTAAATTCTCGTTGCTCAAGGAATTTTATAAAATACTTTACTTTAATATCTTTTATTTTCGGAGACGTTTTTTAAAATATTTCATGAATTTACTTAAACACGAACAAACGGGATAAAATTGTCACTTTCCTGCTAACATTTCACTTTTTTTTCACCGGGGGCCTCTAACAGATTGTTGAAAATTTTGCATTGCACTATAGCATTTTTTTTTACGTTAATTAAAAACTCTTGTTACGTCTTTGTAGCATTACTTTTTTCACTTAAGGTAAAGAGATTTCACCTGAAGCAGAACGAAAAAGTGTTCATAAATTTGTTTATTATTTGATTACGCTTATTATTTGATTAAGCTTATTATTTGATTACGCTTATTATTTGATTACGCTTATTATTTGATTACGCTTATTATTTGATTACGCTTATTATTTGATTACGCTTATTATTTGATTACGCTTATTATTTGATTACGCTTATTATTTGATTACGCTTATTATTTGATTACATTAGAAAAGCCTGTTCATTTTAACAAAAAACGCAGAAATATAATGATGCAGGGGAAACATCAGCCTAGACTTACAAGATGCTCGAAAAATTGATTCGTTTTCGAAATAATAGGGGCGTTTTCTGTTGAATTGTAAAACTGTCATAATTTAAAAAGCAATCCGCCTCCGTACGGTTGAATGTCTAATATAGAAGAAAATCCGCGCGGAGCTATGAAAAAAACTTCCTAACGAGTCGCCTTTTATGTGTGTATAATCGTGATGACTGAAGTACTTTTGCTTATAGAACCCCGAAGTTTTGCTCTTTCCAGAACTCGATATAGACTCAAGTTACGGGTTAAATTTGTTTACCGTGAAGTCGAATTGATAGCGGAAAAATCTAGAAGCGGACGTGGAGAGGGAACTGACTTGGTGCACTCGCTTCAGATTTATTATATTTAATACATTGTGAAAAGCCTAACTACGAACATGTTAAAAAAAAAAACAAAACATCGAATCAAACTAAATATTTCCGGTTCTAAAGTGCACTGATTAGGATTAGCAGTTTTATTTTTAAATAAGCGTGCCCGAGAGAGTACCAGGAAAGCAGAAGCCCGTTTACAATATCCTTAATTTCAAAAAAAATTTACCAACTTACATTGTTAAATTATAATTCGATTAAAGTTATTACATCTTAACTTAGTTCACAGATGGGAGGGTTTTACGTCAACACTCTGATCGCGTGTAAAAATCTCAGTGTTTCTTCCCCCCCCCCCATTTTTTTTTACAGATCTTAGGCCAATGTCCATGTTGACGAATCTAAAAAAAAAAAAAGAACGCGTTTATCACATCTTAAAATTGCTTGTGTAACTTTTCGGAAGCACCGAATTTTTTTTGATTTTTATTTTCTTCCGAAAGTCGCTAATAACCCCATTTTTCCCTCTATTAATCCGCGGCTTTCGTTAATTGGGATACGAGTCAATAAACTTTGTAACTGAATTCCATTTATCTAGCGCATTAACAGTTACTACTTTTGTTCTACTTAAAACAGGCCTGGATATTAAATGTATGATAGCCCCCCCCCGGGGGGGGGGCTACGGAAATATTAGGGGCTCTTTTCGGAAGTGACAAAATAATCAGTTTTATAGAATAACTAAATGTTCTTTAATTTAATTTAATTATATTATTTTGCATTCACGAATTAACATATAATTATTAATGTAAACAAAATTAAATATCATACAGACAATGGGTAGAATTTTCGATGGCAAAAAAAAAAATATCTATATAATTTTAAACAGTGAATTTTTTTCTTACTTTTTTTTCTGCAAATTCTTGTATATAATATCGTTAAAGTCTACCGAACGGAGAAAATCTGTTTCGATCGTTAATCTTGATAATGCCGATAATCTATCGTCTAGCATGCATCTGTACGTGTTTTTTATTCCTTTTAATATTGAAAAAGATCTTTCCGCCTCATAATTATCTAATCGGTATAGAGTTACGAGTATATGTTCTATATGCGAAATATAAATCATCGGAAAAACATCTATTATTGCACGTTTAACCGTCTATGTCGGAGGTGGAAGCCTCTTGGCGGCCCCTTTGTAAGGCGGGCCCCGGGGCTGCATAAATCCAGGCCTGACTTAAAATAGCATCGTCGATACTTATTAGCGTTTAGAGAGGAATCAATCTAAATCGTTACATTTCCTTCAAAGATACGCTTCTATATATGTACACGAACAGCGTACATTTTAACGAATTAGCTCGGCACACGGCTGAAAATAAGTTGACTAATCCTTTATTGTTTTGCATATGAATACATTAATGACAAACGTGCCCCCCCCCCCCCCCCCCATTGCCGAATACAAGAATGTCAATTCTCCGCCTAGGTTAGTAATTCAGTTAGGCTCGTACTTCATTATAAAACTCACGTATATCTGGATCAAGCTACACACGAATAATAGTGTAAACAAATCAAGAGCTCGCTGCGAGAGAAGTCGGTTGTTGTGTTATTCGTTACATCTGAAACAATAGACAAACTCACTTCATAGCGGTAACCGGCACGAATCAATGAGTTCAGTTTCCTCTTTTCGGTGTACGGTAAAACATATATATTCACGTGTCGGCTGAAGGTTAGTAAAAGTTCATCGAGCTTGCGCGAACGGCAAGCGATACATTTTTGCTTCTCCGTCATTTTAAAAGGGCTTTTATGGAAGATGAAAACTGTGAATTATCTACTTTTAGGCCGTTGCATGTTGTAATTTTGCCACCTTCCGTGAACCAAGCGAGCCAAATTCAAATGACACATCTAACCGATGACGTAACTATTAAGTTTTAAAGAACTCCCGATGGCGCGAAAAATGGCTAAGAATTAGTTCAGGGGGAGGGGGGGGGATTTGATATTTTCGATTTTTCATCGGTTCCTTTTAGGGGGTTGTATTACAAAAAGAGATGGAAAATTTTTACTGATATTTTGTGGCGATTCGTATCAGCGCGAAAGTTCTTATTGAACAAGATCGGTGTAATTGATTTACGAAAAACGTTAAACCGGCTCACAGCACTCGTGAGATGATAAAATTGACAATATTTTAAATGGCGATATCGACAGTGATACATATTTTTCGTGTAATATTTTAATTATTATCGCCATTGATTACGTATTTCGATATTACAGATTTGAAGGATGAACCCTGTTTGAAGTCGTATAAGCTGCTGGTTTGTTTCGCGCAAGAGGTACGTCTTTACGATTTATTTTTTTCGGAATTGATAGAATTTATGACGCGCGTAATTAAAAAAATGTCCATGTCAGCCGCCTAGCACAAAGACGATTCGTTTATTAATGGTGTAACACTAAAGAATTAATTTTAATTTGCAGAACGATGCGATATTATCAGGGAAGAATCTTACGCTTTCGTATTCTACAAATACTACTGGAACTGCACCGATTAGCACGAGCACAGTTAAATCTTAAACGTATTTTGCTAAATTCGACCATTTCACCTACTCGACGATCATCGTGTAAATCGTTATTTTTTTACTCGTACACACCTAAAAATACTGTTCAATTAACTCGCCGCTACTTTTTTTCATTTTTATTTCAATATCATTACTGTTATTATAACTTTTCTTCTTTTTTCGGTTTTTTTTTTTTTTTTTCGGTTTTTTTTTCTTCTATCATCGATACTCGCATAAAGTAATTATTGCAATTACGTAATATATAAGCGGAACGTATTCGATTTATACAACACTGCTGTGTAATCATAATATTGGAATATGCGCAAAAACAGTTTTTATGAATTAAAATAAAAAAATTGTTTTTTTCTTTAACACGTTTTTTTTTCTTTTCTTTTTGACGCAACACGCCAGCAAACCGTGTCAGAAAAAGAAGCCTTACGGTGGAACTTTGTTATCCACAATTAACAATTATGTCGAAAACTATTCTTCTTTTTTTTTTTTTTTTTTCGTTTTTTCGGGGACTTGCTCATCGAGGACTCAATGTTACACAGTTCGAGAAATCATTAGATTTTAATACGATTACAAACCGGGGCGAGGAACGAGATGGTCGTAGGGATTGTAGAAGATATAGGGAGTGAAAGAATGAAGGAAGCGGTACGGAGGGTAGGAAAAGAGAGCTTAAGAGCTGAAAGTGAGCAGAACATTCGAAAAAAATATGAGATTGGCATCGCGAATTAAACTGAAACCATCCGAGTGGAAAAAACAAAAATGGCGATAGGAAATAAGAGAAAAACAAAAAAGAGAGGTTGGAAGTGAATTATGATTAAAGCGAAGACGACAGATGGTAGAAATGAAAGAACGACGGAGATGTGGGAAGTCATGATGGTCGAAACAGCGGGCAGGGCTGAATCAACAGACAAAAAGACAGGATTTGAAAAAAGAACTACTAATTTTTCAACTAGGGAACTTCATTACCAGGAATCGATTAAACGGGATAAAAGAATAAATTTTCGGAACAACATGCGGAGCAGGAAAATATAAGAGGCGCAGAAAGGAGTGTAAGATCGACAGCAAACTGAAAAACAGAACGCCTAGGAGAAAGAAATGAATATCTAATAAACACATGATAATCCTTTCAGACAACTGCACTATTAGAAAGGAGAGGATAATGTGGGTAGGAAGTTGATAAAATGCGACAACGGAAAGAGGGTAGTAGAGATAAGAATGCAGACGGATAATGGAGACAATAATAAAATTGCGGAGTGAGGGAGGTAAAAGGAACCGAGGGAGACCAGGTCGAATAGTCAAATAAAAGTTAGGAAAAGAGGAAGCATTTCGACTAAAGTTTGAGATGAAAAGTTTCACGCAGCAACTGCTGAAGATATTCGGCGCATAAGGATGTAAATTTACTTTCTTCCGTTTGATGGGCGGTCAATTTTTTTGTCTTTTAAAAATGTCGTCGAAGTGTACGGTATGCAAAAATTACGTCGCTCTCCCACTATCGAAGTTTCTAGTGCAAAGAATTTTAAATTTCTTTCTGCGATGCAATATCTAACTAGATCAACCGTGAAATTTTTGTAAACTTATTTCTTTAATGAACTTTTTCCTAAAATGAATATTAACGACCGGGCAATAGCGTTAATTTGAATAGAAATGACTTAGCAAAAGAACTAGATACGTATCGGAGCATTTCACGTCTGCTTAAATTTTGAGTAATAGGAAGTGATGGAAAACAGGATAAATCATTTTCCCGGGGTCAACACATTCCGACGGTTTTGAATTTATCATTTGAGCAAATTAGTAATAACAAGGATCGACAACAATTATACGTAATGTATGAACGTGTATACATACCGTTTTTATGTTACAAAATTTGCAGCTCCTTGCCGAACTATTAAAACTTTACATAAATTTTGAAACTTTTTGAGTAATACTTTGGCTATGTGAACCTATAATATTTTCCTAGTGCGTATAGTTTTTTGAAGAGAAAACTCAAATTTGTGTTAATTAAAAAAGTTAATATCCGGTAAACATATTCGGAAGGAGCAGCATTTTTAGAAATTGTTCTTTTAATTTTATGCGGACATTTGCATCTCTTTCCTCGTACATTCCTTAAATCTTGTCTCCGTGTACGAGCCGTTAATATTGGAATTGACCTTTTAATTTAGTTTGTATTCAACATGTATTGTACATAAATTGCGATTAGATGCAGTTTTTTATTTGATACGATATTTTTTTTAAAATCCAGTGCGAATCTGTTTGTTTTGAAAATTGTCAACTTTCACTAACGTAACAATTTCGCGTTAGGTCAAACACTGTGCTACTCGTATTATAAAAACCAAGTAATAAAACAAACTGAAACATCTAAAATGCAAAAAATAAAGCCAAATACCGCAATACAGAAAAAATAGAAGAAAAATATACGTAAATTAAAGAGCAAAATTTAATAAATTAAATATAAACACCTCTTTGTCTAATTAGGAAAGAGTCATTAAACATCTTTGACAACATTCGTAAAATGTAAAATTACAAAATGATGACGATATTATTTATATCCATTTAGATCGTTAAAAAAATGCTGATCAATAAGGATAATCTGAAGAATTTCAGAAATACGATAAAACCGTTTTTCATAATATTTTTCTTCATTAAAAAGAATGCAAGAAATTAAAACATGTTTGTGGCTTTTTTAAAGATTCAAATCAATTTTAAACGAAAAATGAATCAACTCATTTGCGCGGTTCTGCTTTTTACATTTTAAGTTATAAATCGCATCGCTTCCAGTTATCTTCGAGTATCGATGTTACTTTTATTCGAAAATATGTAGCAGTAATGCTGACTTGTTAAACTCTTCAGTTAGACCTACGACGGTATATGTGTCAAATAGTAGGAGGAAAATAACGGGCAATTTATTTTTATTAGCAAGTTAACGATATGACCCCCCCCGTTAATGAAGCTGAAAACATGGTGTAAAAACATAGGTAATAGTAAGGTGAATAAAATTTTTGAATTTTAGGAAAAGAAAATTTATTTATACGAATAAGTAAATCAGCGCGCTGTTAAAATTCGATTACAAAATTGATTAAAACGGATAAACTTACAAAAAGAAAAAAGAAAAATAAATGGTCAGTTGCTTTCAGTTTGGATGACTTAATTTTTTATATCGAAAGATGAAATAATTTATAGATTAATAAATAGTAGGTACACGGAACGCATGTAGCGGGTAACTCGAATCGGTTTAAATCAAAAAGGAACTTGCAGTAATCATTTGAGTTGATCTTCTATCAAGTTATGAAGCTGAACCACTAAACTTCTTGCTAAAGCTAAAACAGACTTAATATCGTGTCTTTCAGCCATATCTAAATTTGAACAAATAAACAAATGAAGTAACAACAAACAAAAATTTTACTATTAGTACGTTTTCAAAGGATATTTTATATTTTTACTTATCGCGCGCAGGTATTTAACGTCTATTGTCGTAATATTTTTTGTAAATTATTTACAGTAACCGATATAAGGATGGGCGAGCAGATCCAGAAGAACGAGGCAACGTTTAAGGGCGGTAAATTTGAGAAATAACTGATAAATTGTATAGATAATATCATAAAAAGTTGATTGTAATTCTTTCTCTTTTTTTTTTGTTAAATTACAACTAGTCCTTACGAACTATCCAGCAATTTTGACATAAGAGTATCGACGTGAAGAGGCTATCCATCCGGTAACAGAAGCCTCAAAAGAATGTATGTACAATGACGGTTAAATAATATCATATAATAAAGCTTATTCAAGCCTTCCTGTGTTGCGTGAATTATCTAAAATAGTAACTGCTTCCGTATTTGGATGCTTGTGTAATCTGTCTCTCCACTGCGGAGAGCATATCGTCTGATTTCCGCCATTACAGTAGGAACATTTAGATCTTTATGCAGGTTGTCATTTCTTTAGAAACCAAGGTGCATTTGTTATTAGACGAAGTATTTTGACACTTTTATATTATTTTGATGTGAGTACTTTATGCACAACCCGATAACTGAACGCTATAGCTCCAAGCAGGTTTTTTTATTAATGATTTGAAGATTAGTGATTTATTATCCGTCGTTAATGCTAAATTTTTTCCGATAAGTCAATACACGAAGGTTATTAGGCGATTAATTTTTTTCTTCTTAGCGATGATGTGTTGTTTCTACCAAAGTCTCTGATCTAACCGCATGCCTAAGTATTTGACCTTATGCAATACTGGTGTATCTTTGTTTGCGGTTTATTGCAACGGGAGTTCCGATTATTTTTCTATTTGTGAACGTTACATGAGCTGATTTGTTTTCATTCCTATACTTATTTTTCACTTTTTTTTTTTGTCCAATTATGTATTTGATCTAGGAAATTCTGCAAGTTGCTAGTAGCAACGTTTTCAGAAATATCTGAGGCTAATACTTCGATATCATCTGCAAAAGTAGCGGTTAGTCTGTTGTTTGTAGCATGCCAGCTGTATAGGGCATGACACGGTGTGCCATTTTGTTTCAAAGCAGCGGATTTTTTTTTTTTTTTTTTTTTTCAGTATAATTCGAAAAATATACACAAACTTTTATCTAATTCAACTATTCGCTAGTCGATACATGTATAAGATGTAAACAGCTTATCGTTGAAATCTCTAAATGAAACAAAATTATTTGAGATATCATGTTGTTGAACTGAAAATTTATGAAGATAAAAAAAACGGAAACTGCAGCAAGAGCTGACAAGGCAACTTGTTGAACTATATTATACAATTTTGGTATTTATGCTGTTTCGTAATATGATGCATTAAATATTAATTCGATTGTGCAGAAGAAAGATTTTGCATTACCGCTCATCAGCGCGGTAGGCTAGTGATTATGGTGTTTGGCTACCAAAACCGGCGGTCCCATGGGTCTTCGAGAGTTTTCCGGATTCAGGTTGCCTTCAGACACATATCTAATGTGAAATTGAATATTGGTTATATGTACTAGAGAAATTTGGGAAGTAAAGGCGGATCTCGAGTAGAAAGGAACTGGTCGGTTCCCTTACTCGTATCGGTGCCGTTGGACTTGGTAAATTGTGAACCTTAAAACTTTACACTCCCCAACGCTCTGTGTCACATGGAACTTACTTCACTTTATTTGATATTCATCTATTGAAAAACGACGGCAAAAAGTTATTTTCTTCGAAGAGATTTCTAACAAAATGATTTACGAGGCGGAAATTCTAGTTTTTGTAAGGTCGATTTCGAAGATTTACCTCAGTGTGTAGAATCAAATGGCGGAAAAAATTTTTTTTTTTTTTTTCTAATATGAACTCAAAACTAAAATAAAAAGTAGAATTTTTCTGTATTCCGTTGAGACTGTAAGATACATTTTCATAGCTAGAGATATAACCGGATCATTAAGCGCAGTTGTTATTTCGAAAATTCCCCCCGCGCGAGTACATAAATTAAATAATGTTAAAAAGAATTAATTGTTTAGTGGAAAAATTCGAAAATAAAAACTGATTTATGCTCTATCGATACATTTTACGAACCGTATTATGTGTTCTTTTAACAATTTTTTTGCGTGTAAATAAAATTCAGCATTAGGCGGTTCTTTGAACTCTACACTATCATGAATATAGCTTGTGCCGAAAGGATTTTTTCGAAGTTGAAAATAATTAAATTGTGTTCACTTTCGAGCATCGGTTTAAAAATGCTTTGCGAATTTTATTTGCACCATCAGTCGATATAGGAAAATGAATGTAAAACAAAATGTGGCTAATTTTGCCAGAATAAAAAGGGTGGACAAAAAAAAAAAAAGGCTTTGCATAGGAAATATTTTTATGAAGTTTCACAGTTAATACATTTCACCTCTGTATAAACGTGGATTAATGTAATATCTTTTTGTTATTAATGAACGTGTAATAATTTTAAAATCGGAGAAGCTTTGCTTATCTTTAATCAACGTGTAATTAGAGTCGATGTACAATCCTTATTTTTTAATTCATTTCTATATATTCGAATTACTAAATTTAATGATCTTTTCATTAAAATACCCGAAAAATCTTTATGCAAACATAGAATCTCAGTTGGTAAAGTTCTTTTTTCCTTCATAAGATAATATACGTTTTATAAACTGCGTGTACTTTATCACAGCCGAAACATATATTATGTTAGTGTCGTTAAACTATTATCACACGGATTTAAAGAATTGGAATTCAGACGGTAAGTCGGCGGAATCCGTGATAAGTTCAATATGAAATAAATTAACAAAAGAAAAAAAAAAGTGAGAATACAAAATAAATCACATAGGGAGAGTATTTCATAATTCGGTGGTTTCTACATTGACGAGTGAAAAAAAAAAAAATCTGACTGGTTCATTAGGAGAAGTGTAAATTCTGGTAAAATCTAAATATATATATATATATATATATATTAAAATTCAACGATTCTTATTTACGTTATATAGATTGCAACAAAAATTATCTCATTAAATAAGTAATTATTTGAAATTTCGAAATTTATGTTTTATTAATAAAATGTTTAATTGGCATCTAAGATTTTTATAACAGCGGCATAAAAAATGGCAGCCTATTATTGTTTTCCAAACAGTGAATATGATTATTTTAAATTTATTTTTACGCGCAGCCTTTCATATTAGAAGAAAACTCACGACAATATTTAAATTCTCTTGTTTTTTTTAACAACTAAGCATTGTTTTGAATTCATTTTTACGCTGTCCCGCTTCTTGTTGTCCCTATATAATGTATGGAAAAGTAGGCTTTACATTCACGAAAGCTAAGACATTTAAAATCTGTTTCTATAAAGACAAAATTTCATATACAATTTAGAAAAGAGATGATGACCAATAAAGGGATGTCAAATATCTCTATAATAAATAAATAAATGAACGGAAAATGAAAACATTAATATTTCATGATAAAATACAGGAATTTACGGCTTGCATAACCATCTGGGATTATTACGTCAGTGACTATAAATTTTATTAACTCGTACGTCTGCATATTATTACGATTTCGATCGAATACAGAATTGTACGCAAGGTGTAGATTGTTAAGATTCTGTTGAGCCTTTTAACATAGCTATGATTGATTTTAGGCTGCGGGGTTCATTCCGAAAATTTCCGTTAGTCACCATTTTCGTGTTTCCGGGGAATGATGGTCATTTACAGTGTTACTACATTCTTTTTTAAATTCATGTTTATCACATTCTTCTTTGAACTCGATTCAACTCTCGATGTATTCTTCTTCATCGTAGTCGAACTAAAGGGCGTATTCGCGATAAACTCTTTCAACTTTTGATATATTTTCGTTCTTCTATTTCACGCGTTAATTGGGAAAAGAAAGTAAACATTGTACGAGAACCGTTTACTTACAAAAAAATCATTCGACTATGATTAAAAGGCAATTCGAACTATATAGAGTTATTAGTACAAATCAAACTTCTTTATCATACAGAGACGGGCAATTTAAAATTGAACATTTTTTCTCTGCCACATGAAAAATCATAGAATGAAAGATGCGCTTTTAAGCTTAGCATAATAATTACTGATTGCTAGGCAAATCGTAAATAAGCATTGGTATCGGGAATTTGCCTGTGTGAAATTATTAACACAAAAATGGGCACGCAAAATTTAGAATGACTCCTAAAAAAAATGCGTATCCCTATTTCTAATAATCGTACGCAATAATTTGATTAGCGATGTGGACGAAAATCAGTATTCAAACAACTCATTAAGCAATAATGTGACGACGGCTTCTTGCAGCTATTCTCCAGAAAACACCGACACCCGAAAATGTTACCAACGTAATGTCAGTTTTACATCCGTTTTTGAAAGAACCGTTTCATCGATACGTACAACGATTAGAAAATGATTTCGATCTTACGATAACAATTAAAAAAAAATACTAATCGATAGTATACAGGTCTGAAATTATATACATACATCATCGAATTTAGCTGCACCTAAGCACACAGAGTTTTAGAATATGATAGTTGAAATACTTGAAAAACACACCTGCTGCGTTTATGGCCAAATCCATCGGTAAAGAGACATTACGTAATAGGATGAAAAAGAGACATACGAAAACATTGCGACAAACGTGGCAGATTTAAAGTAATATACTGCGAATTTCAATGTGATAAATGTAAAAAGTCCTATCTCTGATGTATTTTTATTATCGCAATTCATTCAAGATATCCCCGAGATGACAATGTCAAAAGACATTACTACATGCAGGTAAATTAGAGTTTCAAACAAACGACAAACGTTGACTCAACATTAGCAATGTGGAAGCTTCACAGATTGATAGTTGTAAAGAAATCGTAAATCAAAATCCATCAAGTTCATCTATTGAAAATGTAAATAAAATTCAACATCAGGTGAATTGCTAACAAAATTAATTTGAACTGCGATTGACAAATTAGTAATACAATCAACAGTTCTGAAAACGATCATAAATAGGCAGTATTTGTTTACACTGCCCTCTTGTGACAATCATTTCGTTCGGATTGTCAGATTGACATAAATAAATTACCACGTAAATCCTGCAAAAAGAATGGCTACTTTTCCAGAGTGCGCGCGCTTCATCTCTTCTTAGAAATCGAAGGCATAATTTTAATTCAGATAATTCAAATAAATTCAATCGAGGATATTTATCAGACAGTGTCGGAGGTCAGTGTGATGATTCTATTCGGAATAAATACAAAACATTAGACGTACATAATTACGATACTGATTTCGCATATGGAGAAATTCCATGTATCGGCCCTTCTAGATGGAAAGAAACGAATATTCGAAGTTGATTCTGGCTCGGTTATTCTTTACTAAGTCGCGATCTATTTGAAAAACTAAACTTGCTTCGTGTCTTATTCAAACAGCTAACGTTCGTTTACAATTGTGTATACAACTAATCTATATTCCGCTCGGTGTATTTAATGTTGCTTATCAAAAAACAAATAAATCACCGATAAATTATTCATTATTAACGCAATCACCCTTCACTGTTGGAACGTACATATGGAATAAACCTGCAAAAATTTAGATGCAGAACGAATTAAAAGGACCAAGTAAAGTAACGTTGATTTTTATTCAATTGAAACAGTTATCAAGGAAATAAAATCGAAATGTCGAAAGTTATTTCAACAATGCTTTTGAAAGATATCGAGCGGGGTGAGGGGGGTATTATATGTTTTTCGTAAATTACACCTAAAAGCAGAAGCATCATATCCATTGAAGTCGGGAATATTTAGTTTTCACTTGTCAATAAAGCGCACTTGGAGAAACTTGAGCAAGATGGTATTGTTACAACAGTAGTAAAAACATCAGAATGACGATCACACCTTTAGTACTTCTTCGAGGAAAACCAGATGGAAGTATTCACCGACGTTTAGATTATAAGATGAAAGTAAATAAACCAGGATTTTCACCCGTTACTCAATTCCATGTACAGTAGTCCCGGAAATTCAAAATATTTTCATGTTCTCGATATATGTCGCAGCTGATGAAGAAAGTGTTTATGCCCGGATACTCGTGGTGTAGCTTAAGATTTAATCGTTTAGTATACGAGAACTGTACCAAGTGACTTCCATTGAATTTTAAATTTAAAAAATTGAGAAATCCGGAAGGAGCTACACCGTACTTTGATGATATCGTTGTCGTCCAGGGACTAGGCTTAGGTAATTCCGGTCACAGTTATATGCTCGCAAATATGTATATCCACATTCGGACATATCTGCGACGATATGATTTCATATATCTCAACTCCGAAAGACGTCACGCAACGAACAAATGTTGTGTCATTCCGGGACACAATCGAATTTACCCGTGGTGGAATAATTTAATATATCTCAACTCCAAAAAACATTAGCTGCACGCATGCACATCGTGTTCAAGGACGTTCTGTTACTTTGCGTGTTTAGAGTGCTACGCGGAGTTGTAATTGAATATGCAGCAAAGATTGTGATTATGCACCAGGTATGAGATACGTAACTTCGGCGGAGTTTCAGTTCCGAAACGGATATATGTATATCGGCAATCGGAAAGGACACGTATATGTGTACCAAAAACTACTTCAGCGGAGCTCCGCCAAAGCAGTTTTGATGCATTACCTAAGAAGGACAAATGAGAGGTGCCGAAATTTACTATACGCATAGATCGGCTTTAGTTATATGGCCTGCATCTTAACGAACGTAAATGATCATTTTTTAAAACAACACAGATTAATTACTTCGGTTACGGAATTCAATGTAGCAACAAAATCACTGAAAAATGTCGAAGCTATACTTCAACCACCTCGTCCAGCTCAAGTACGGAAGTTTTTTGTTATATTTTTACTGAGAAAATTTATTTGGGATATTGCTGAATAAAACCAAATATGTAAAAAATGATTTATTATGTATGAAAAAGCAAGTGTGAACAATAAATTTCAACTAAAATAACCGATTATAAATAACAATGTTTTCTCAATTGGTTTTAAAATTATTAATTCTAATTGTAGCATTAAAGAACATTTTGTAAAAACATTCTAACGGGTTCATTATCTTTTTATGGGCGTAGCTAGAAGGGGACAAGTGCCCACCCTAGAAAACTCGATGCCTCCTCTAGAAGTATCGTTTAAATGTCACATGGAGAAAAATTTGAAAAGTGTAAAAGTACAATGTACTTCGAAATTGATACCGTGATTATCGCAATTGATAGTTCCCGTTTACGCTGACAAAAAATACTAATTGCAGCTAATATTTTTTTCAGCTCGCGAGTATTTTACATCTTTTGTGTATTTACAATGAAAGCATATCAATTTTTTCATAGAATAACACGCAAAGGCCAAAATCAGATTTTAAAAGATCATTCTTTTTTTATTGTTATTTTATGAAATTTCATTTTTTCGTCAAAAATAAATTTCGTAATTTTGAAATTTAAAAATATAGACTAACTGAACCATTTCAAAATGTTTTGGCAGAAACTATTGACGTAACTGTAAACAAAACGAATAAAAAGAATTTTATTTCCTATTAAATTGCTGCATTCTTAAACAGACTGTATTAAGTTCTGTGTGTGGGGGGGGGGGGCAATTTTAGAGCTCTGGATGGGGCATTGCCCCTCCAAAAACCCCACTAGATTTATCCCTGAGTTGCATCTGTGTTACACTCATTGACTAAAGCTAAAATGAACTGTAGTAATTTCGATCGTGTAGCTTCGGCAATTTATTGGGTTATAAAAAAATTTCATATGTACTTATGTTGCTCCACTGGGAGGAATCAAATTGAAATTTGACCGTATCCGCGAGGATTATTGTGCCGATCTTTTCGAAGATTTATATTTTTTTAAGAGTAATCGGTGCTAAATCGAAGTGGCCGGAGGTACGAATTTCGAAAAATCCACCAACGACTAGTTTAACTATTGAACATTTAAACGGTATAGAGGATAATTTTACATTTAGACGAATATCATCTGGGGAACTGATTATGTTAACATGGGAAAAAGTAAATGCGACAATTCGGAGAGAAGAAGAAATTGGACTTGCAAGAATCGATAGCTTGTATCGGTTGCTGATGGATATATCGAGTGTAGTTCGAATGGAAGATATGTCAGACTTCAACTAATAATGGGTTTGTTTATTCGCCCACGCTCGAAGATCTGCCTGATCTTCATCTGATCACTGAGCGTGTTTAATGTCTCCTAGACTGCCGTTTTTGCAAATTCGAGAACTCGGTTACTTTACTAATATTAAGAATTTGGAAGAATGAAAAAATTGCCGGTTCGTGTAAATGAAACAAAATGAGTAACTTATTCTACACCTTCAGTTAGATGATTTAATTAACGAACACCGCAGTTGAGAAGCATGATTTATAAAGGCGCTATATTTTTGCCGCGAAGTATGATTAAAAACTGATTAAAATATTCTGTTGATAATCCATTTTACGAGATGTGTTAACGTGTGACTCTGTTGTTAACGAGTTTGAAAACTTTCCGCGCTGTAGAAGAGTTTGCGAACCGAAACCAAGTGCACGGAAAAAACCTGTTTCGAATGAGTCGAAGATCGGCATTAAGGGTGCTATGGTATCACAAAAAAAGATGAAAATGCGTGAAACGATAGCCATAATCTCACGATGGTGGCTCCTAGGCAAAATACGAAACCTAAAATTATCGTTTCCATCTGCCTATTACGCATAACCGCGTTCATTTACATATGACTCTATTCATGATATAGTCAATGGTAAGTTGTGTCGACACGACTGCAGAGGAGTTGACTAGATAAAAAAAAAATATTGTACATTGTTGCTGAGAGAATAATAATAGCCCGTTGGGTTTTGGTATATGTTTCACAATAGTGGAGAGTTCATCGAGAACGTTTTACCGCGTTTATTAACACATTTGACGAAGCGGTCATGCATTTTTTTTTTTTTTTTCTTTCTTTTGCGGCTTCTGGTCATATCGATATCGTAATTTCGTGATTCCTAATTATGTATGCATTCTTATTGTACGAAAATGTATGGGTAGCATACACAGTAATTACATATAAGCAACACGAATACATGCCTGAACACACTGTCACAGGTACTGATTGTAATCGGTGTTTTAGCGTGACATAAAAGTGCAGGTGTGTGTGTGTGTGTGTGTGTGTGCGTTTAGCTACCAGATGTATGACCGTTTGCGCTCTTTACGGAGACTATTAAAAAATATTATTTATGTTTCTTATAATTGTTTCCTTTTCATCGTCAGAAATCGAACTCGGGACACACTTAGATGATAGAGTGTCAGTTCGCTCAGCCATTACGATGACTCCGATTTAATGAAATAAAAAGAGAAATAAAAAGAGAAAAAGAATATTATAAACGTTTACGTACCGTTAAAAAATTTAATAATTTCAGTAAACTCCATCTGATTACCGATAATGATATCGCGGTATGTTTCGACTAAAGCTAGCGCTAAAAACAGGAAGAAATGTGACGAAGATATGTATTTAGCTGACCAGATTGTTTCCCATACAACGAAAACATCGTCGTACAATAGTTCTGCAATGAAAGTAAATACGAAAAAATCAATTGTAAATAAGATAGAAAATAAAAACTTGTATTAATTAAATAATTTATACATAAATTATTATTAGTGTTTCAGAAATTTACTTCCGGAAGGGAGCGTTAAAGAGAGTGATCAATAAAAATAAAACTAGTAAAAATAACATAGAGAAAATAAATCTCCATTTTTTCACAATCAATTTGTTTCATATCTCGTGAAAAAATTCATTTCACCGTTAGTTGTTTTATAGTCATCTGAATAATTTATATTTATTCTAAAATTTAAGTTTTTCCATTAAAATTTGTCGATTGTTGAAACATCCGTTCCTTTTGCTTTTTTCAAAACAGTACCCCCAGTTAAAAATAGGACTGCAAAATGCGCGGTAAGGCAATGTTTTATTTAATACAAGAATTGCCTATTTGTTTTTCTATGCAAAATATGTATAGCAACACGTACCGGACCCGGCCAATTTACGAAGCCTGGTTAATTGAATTTTCGTACAGTTAAAACGTGATGGAGCGATAAAATAATTACTGGAATATCCCCCCTCCCCCCCTTTCACCTTGCGTTATCGTTCGTAAAATATTAATTTAAATTAATCGATATACCTCGTTTAAAGTCAAGTAAAAACCAACGGTAACAAAAGAAGAAATGTGTGTAATCGCGATTTTTATTCATTAAATCGAACAATTCCGGATCCAAAATTTGAATAAGAGATCTGGAACAACATGACAATTAACTATAAAAACTGTTATTTCGATTTTTTTTTTTTAAATTGATAAAAAACATCATTATCGATTCCGATCTGTATCATTTCGCGTGTACCTCATATTTGCAAAGTGGACATCCATCGCTTCGCCACTGTGCGGAAAATTTGCACACAATCTATCCATTAACCGACAGAAACAAGCATAAGTAATCGATTCATCATCCAGAATAACCAATAGCGGAGCCACTAAATCGCACATACCTTGCATATAACCGATGTTTAAATGTTCCCATATGTATCTAAATTGATTGAAAATAGTTTTTTTTCTACTTTAATACATCGCCATTTCATATTGTCAGTTCGACGTTAAACCGTCGAGATCATCATTTAAATACTTACGTGCACATAATGTTTCTGAGTTTTTCCAAGTTCTCCAGCGTAAAATACCAATAATTTCGATCACATCGCTGAACATCTTTATCAATTCGATGCACGTTTAAGCCAAATGTTTCTAATGTTTCTTGCTAGCATAAACAACAAAAAAAAATCATTTTTTACGCCTCTTAGTTTGTCGAACACGCGAATATTTGCAGATTTTCTAATAATAAACCTCCCGTGTTATTGTTTCATTTTTTCTATAAAATATTTGTCATACTCAAAACTGTAAATACCGAAAAAAACATCTCTATCTGACCGAAAGTGATTTTGCAGAAATATTGTAATATTTTATAGCGTGAAGAAAAGTAGGAAAAATCGTGCTTCTTGAATGCGAAACAGTTTTTGTCTATTAAAATTCGAGACGCGCAATATTTTACCAAAATAAAATTCGTCATTACTTAAAGCGGTATTTGTACTTCTTAAAAAACCCGTAAAAGACGCTAATATGATTTAAAATAATTTAATGCAAATAAAAAAGTGATACAGAAGGCAAATATGTTAATACTACATATTTTATTTCATTATTTTTGTACTACATATATATGTACATATTAAATAACTTTAATTGAGAGGAGACAAAAAATCATCTATAACAGTCATTATTTGTTGGACGGTAATCGATTTTCTTTATCACTATCGTATGAATATACATATAAATTACCGGTGGATACTCAAACATAATTTTTAAATTTCCGGGTTTTTTTCTGTGGTCCAAATCCTCCCAGTTTTCCCGGTCTAAATCCTCCCGCCGATTTCCTGATTACTAGAATTGTACAAAAAGAAGAATGGATTTTTTTTTTGTTACTACTGATAATATTTGACGCGCTGCAGCATATTTCATATGAATAAAACAGAATTTGAGGTAATTTACTTTGAGTAAAGCACATTAAAAATGGATTTATTTTTCTCGCTTCAAATGATTTTTTCTTATTAAAAATATCGCGTTTTTGGCTATTTTTACTTTTTTCCCGGTTTTACTACAAAATTTCCGGTTAATTCTTTCCGGTTTCCTGGTTCAGTGGCCATCCTGTATATATACACATATACACATACACATATATATATATATATATATATAGCTCAATTCTTCGGATGCCGCAATGCAGACACTCGTGAACCTTCAAATGACTGCCTTTTTTTCTATAACACTTGTAGAAGAGTAAATTTCAATTGACTATGTCGTTTTTAAAGAAAAGAAATGAAGAACATTTTATAAGGTAAATGCTTCTGTTGAAAATTGAAACGAAAAAATACATATATTTATACATTATAATTTCGTAAAAATTAACTGAAAGGTAAAAAATAATTTTTTCGTTATAAAACGGAAATACACCTTAATGAGTGAATATAATTTTACTTTCACCGAAACATACCATTTCAATAAGTAAGTAAAGTAAGTCCCATATGACAGGACGTCGACGATTGTGAAGTTTTAAGGTTCACAATGTGTACTAAGTCTAACGGTACCGTTCTTTTGTTTCTGATCTTGACCACGTGCTGTTTGAATGCTCCAGTCTTTCCTTCGAACGTAATAATATCTGTACGTTTAATTATTAAAGCTGAATTTTCCTACTCCATATAATGTTTCCTATATCCTTAGCTTTGCCCCGTCTTCAAAGGTGGTTCCTATTCTTGTCTCTTTTCTTTCATCGATTTCTGACCGGATTAAAATTTAATCTCTAATATAGTCCAATTGTCCTGGGCAGCTGTCCTTGGTTGCCCCCCCCCCCCCCGAGCACCAATGAGAGCGGGCGGGGGGCAGTTCCTTTCTAACTTGGGATCCGCGTTTATTTCCCAGATGTCTTTGATATGGCCAATATTCAATTTTAGATTCGGTATGTACTTAGGAGCGACTTGATCTGGAACGAAATAACTCTCAAGAACCCATGGGGTACATCCGATTTGCTAAGCAAGCACCGTAACCACTAGGCTATCGCGCTGCACTACCTCAATAGTAATGGAAAAAAAAATGCTGATTACGATAAAATGCATGGTTTAAATAAAGGCGTGGGCGCATATATTTTATATCGAAATTATGCACATTTTGCATAATGGACATTTATTAATTATAAAATACGGAATATTTTTTTTATATATATCCTTAAACAAAACGCATTCATTCGAACCATGCACTTTATTGCAATTAGAAAAATTCTTTATCTATTGCTGATAAAGTACTGTTTGATAAAAGTAAAATTGTATATCGATAAAAAAAGATTTTTTCTGATCACGATTACCAAGAATACATTCCAATGAATATACTATATATATATATTCTTTGGAATGTATTCTTGGTAATTGTGATCGGAAGAAATCTTTTTATATCGCTATTGAAGTATTGTTTTGATAAAAGTAAAATGATATACATTCGTTAGAACGTATTTTCGGTAATTTTTTTTTCTCACTTCAAAAGCGTTTATCTTAAATTTTTTTTTATTTACATTGTTTTCTATTCTTTAATGATGGTTTAAAAATTGTTACGCAACAAATTAAATTATTCGGTGCATTAAGTTTTTGAGCGCTTTATAAGAGCTTACACATTTATCTATGTCAGTATCTCAAATATATAATATATTAATTTCGAACCATACTGATCTCATACGTTGGATTTCCATTAATACATCATTATTGCGCATGGTTTCTTTTTAGTTTTTTTTCAATTTAATTCTTCGATCAATCAGTCGATCGGGTGATCCGACTGAGTGTCATATGTACCTGTCCTTTTTCAAAAATAGGTACATTCCCAAGATTAACAACTGCCCGTGATAAATCCCATTGCGATATTCTCACGAAATTTCTCAATACATCGCGATGTTCGATCGTAACATTAATTTCGTCTCCATGCTTAATTTTTCAGAGAATCCATCAGTTTTATTAATATCGACCAGAGTTGTTATACTTTCAAGATGTACGTTTTCTGTATTTCTTGTAGCATCAATGAGTTAGTCCTTTGACTTTATACGTTTCAGTATTAATTAATCTGAAATGGGACTCGTTCATTGTGGTCTTTGATTTTTTTTATTCGTCGGCTAGATATGTAAAACTTTATCAATGGCAAATGGACCTTACGCACGATCGCTTAAATTTTTGCGGAAATATGGAAAGCTGTTCCGACTTTATTTCACCGATTCTTAAAGGGCTCAGGATGAATATAGAGTGTCACTTTGTTGTCGCATGTTTCTTGTTTGAATTCTGTAAGGCTGAAAAATTGCTGCTGCGATGCAGGAGCCATTTGTTTCAGGCAGTTGGAGTACTTAATATTCCCGAACTGGTGCTAATCGTATTAAGCTGCCAAAAACAGTAGCAAAATAAATGCCTTCGAAAAATTCTTCCTCATTTTTCAGTGTCGCTTTAGTTGTCAATTTATTTGGGACAGCATCTCGTGAAGAACCACATATATTTCATGCATAAAGAAGAATTCAACATCATTAATCCAACGGGCAATTTCAACGTACTAGGTAAACTTGATCCTCCCACTAACCTTGCAGCAACTCCAGGCGAATAGAAATCTTTACTAATTTCTATAAACCGTTACAATTTCATACATTTGGTATTCTTGTAAAAGTAAGCGCTAGTAATATAATGAAAATTGCGATTACATGATAAGACCAGAAGATTCCATTGTAAAGAGATAATGAAAAAACGATCGGTCTGCTTATAAAGATTTTCGTGAAGATGAAATTAATTAACGGTTTTAAAATAGGTATTGAAATATATTCCCTCATTTAATAAAGTCAAATTGTATAAGTCAGAAATATTATTTATTTCATTACTGAGGAATTCACTGCTGAAACCAAGGGCGTCTAAGTCAGGGGAGGGAAAGATGAGTTGCCAGCCGCCAGGGGGAAGGGCAAAATGATAGAAAGAGGATATGAGTTACAGGAAAAATAAAATATGTATAATTTGTAAAGGGGCTTAATATTTTATTAAACAAGAATAAAATCCTAATTAAAACACATAATTTTCGTGGGTTTCTGGCAAATTGTTCTACTAGTTTATTATTATAAAAGTCTTTCAAATTGTCCATGATTACGCGCCTATGAATACGAGTACTCATCATGGCCAGTTGATTAAAAAGTTTTAAGGATCCAGGGGTGGCAGCTGCCCCCTGTCCCCCGCTGGCGACGTCCATGGCTGAAACTATCGCTTCGTTCGTGGCAGGGAAATTGTTGTGCGTATTTTGATTAATAAAACTACTTTTCAATTATTTCTGACTTTCCGATTTTCTGTATGTGTATACGGTATTATACACATCGTAATACTGTATCATTTTTTTTTTTTTTGGTGTGTCTATTGTACAGGGGTAAAATTTTAATATTATTTTATCAGTTTTAAAATAAGTATAGATTAAAATTTTTGCATAGTGCTGTGTTGTCACCGGAAATACTACGGTAAATTTCAAAGCTGTGTAGCTTTGTTAAAAGTGGATAAAAATGTGACACTGAAGAACAATCGAATAAAAGCATTTAATATAATAATAAGAAAAAAAATATATATTTCAAAACATTACAAATTTTATAACAATTTTTATAACGTTTTTTTTTTTTTTTTTATGTGGAATGCATGGCGTTGTCGGTAATACATATACGTAACATTTAATACGTAATAATGGATCTCCTGGTCTGAATTTAAAAACTTACTCGGGAGAGAGAGATCTTTTTTTTTTTAATCGATTTAAATTTTTTATTAAATTTATCTTTTCGTTATATTTATACAATGGTTTAAGAACTTTTTAAAATCAATTAAAAATGTTTATGTATCATTTGGTAACGATGATGAGATAGCTCTTATTTCGAATTTATAGACAAAATATTTCGTTATATAAAATTCGTAATACATTACAGTTGTATTTTATTATGGACAGTCGAATATATTGTATAAAGTAACAGTCGTCGATTCTTACTCGATTTCGAGTATGAGATTATCCCCTAAATTCAGAGGAGAATTAGGGGATAGAATAGCCGCGCGCAATAGATAAGCACGTAAGCAAGAGCGCAACCTGGCTTCCGTGCTGCCGACAACGTGAGAAAGGTATCAATAGAGTAGGATAATCATGACGACTGGCCTTTACTCACGTTGATGCGATTGTTCGCCGGCTGAATATTTCTATACGACGCTAGCGCACTGTAACAGTACATACATATATATATATATGTTTTCGAAAGGAATTTGTCACTTAAATTCTTCACCTAAATGTGAATGCTTCTATAGAAAAGAATTTTTTTTTTTTTTTTGAGAGATTTAAATTAAGAAAGACTTCAAAAAACTTTTATTATTTCCAATAGTATCATTAGGAATTAATTAGAATCACACATTTTATACAGCTTTTTTTTTTTAAATTATTTTATTACAGCTAATGTGAAAATTGAAAAGTAAGAAGCGGTTTTATATTTTTGTTCATTACATTACACTAGTACATATAGTGATGGGTAAGTTGATTATTTCGTCGAATACGGATCCGGAACTGAATTGCAGGTTAACTGCATTCCGGATATATGTATATATAATCGGATTCGTATGGATCATTTGTTGTTTACATAGTACGCGTAACATGACACTTGTTTGCACTGGCTGTCGACGCACGGTTACCAGCGTGTTAAGTTAAATCATGTACGTGTTAGAAAGAGAGAAGCAAATTACAAAATAGCTAATGTAGGAGTGTAATCATAGAAAAAGTTGTGTCTACAGAAAAAACGATAAATTTTCTTTCTAATTATCCTGATGTTATCATTTTCCACTTTTCCACCTGATATCTGGCACATTTCTGCTCTCAGATATGCTCATTCTACGTATGAAACGTAGAAAAGAACAGACGGTGGTCTGTTCGAGGTCTATATTTTAGCTTCTATAGCGGAATGAACCGGAGGATCTGTATAACATCCATCGATTCAGTATTTTCTGAGTCCGAGTGTACGTGTCAACAGTAGTCGAAGGTATCCTTCCGGACATCATTGCTACGTAATAAACTGATCGTAACAGAATAAGACGAACCTAAGATGAAAATTTACCATTAAATAGCAGGTATAATTGTTTACCAACCGAATAAATGCCGCCTTGCGAACTGGCCGGAGATGCGCAATTTGAATGTTGATTATCCTGACAATAGTCATCATTTACAGTTAAAGTATCTGTTATTTCTTGCTCGATTTCCTTAGTCGACTTCATTTTTGAGCATGAATCTATAAAGAATATTACCTAGTCCATTAAGACGAATAAATAATTTTGTAAAATAAATAATTTGCCAACCGGAACTTAATTCCTTTTTGCCTAATTCGAAAAATTAACTTCTAAATAGAATACGTTTTCTACGTAGTTGCGTTGTTTAATTAGATGTTAATCTCTTGATCCGCTTCCTTCTGAAGATTAGTTTTCCCGTATTAGTTCCTCGTTGAAATGACACCAATTACATCGTTTTTATTTACGTTCTTAGTTAAATGTGGAGTACGTACACACATTCTTTGAGTGTGAAAAAATGAATTCTTCGAGGATATTTTTAATATTTTCATTGGTGTATGCTTTCTAATCCTGAAATTAATGAAAATTACACGCGCTGATAGAAAATAAGAAATCAGTTAAGTTTAAGTATCCTTCGTGATAGTAATGAAGGCATTTGGAAACTCGTACTTGACCGACGACTCGTTCGATTAATAATACGCGGAAGTGTTTATCACTAAATGATGGGCCTTTCAATTGCACTTTAAGTATAGTTGAATAGTAATTGAAATATTTAACAAAAAATAAAAATGTTGTAGTTTTATTTTAACGTTAAAATACTGCGAATTTTAATATATAAAAGGAGTGTGTCTGTTCGAGTTAATGTCGAAAACTACCGCGCGGACTTTGATTATCATCATCATCCCGGTTCCAGTCAGTTCTGCCGATATGACCTGTGAGTACCCTCTACTGTTTTCGGTCTTGAGCTGTGTTGACGTTACCTTACCAGATTGCCTATCAGTTCAGCGAGTGGGTACTCTACTACCCCTTTCTCTTGTACCGGGTGCTTTGCTGAGCAGTAATGCTTTCTCCGGGTTTTCTTCTGTGCGTTTTACGATCTGCTCAAAAAAAAAATTGATGGATCCGTCTTCCGCATGTTCGTCCACTTCAGCCCAAACTTGTTCTTCTTTCCATCCACGCTATATGCGCACCATTCGTCGCCAAATCCACATTTCAAACGCGTCAATGCGGCGTTTATCCACTGCCTTGACGCGCATACAAGAAAATTGAGAGAATCAGTGTTTTTAATAGTTTCTTCCGTAAGTTTACAGACAACAGTTTTTGTTACAGGTTAAAATTTTCAAAATTTTCAGCCGCGTCATCGTAGCCTTACCTAAAACAATTCTTCTTTTTATTTCACGGGGAAAAACAAAATATCAACAGTAATCGGCGATCCTAGATAGACAAAGAATTGTACTTTCTCAAAATCTACCAGGAGGTTGGTGTCGTTAAAGACGAACTTACGGTCTATCGTCAAAATTTTGATTTTATCTACATTGACTAACAGATACGATTATGTAATTGTGCAGCGATTTTTTTAAGAAAGGTTTCGGTTCATAAATCATCACGTTACGATAAGGTTTTTTTGGTGTTTTTGTATGTACAGAAAAAAAGTGATACTTCGAGTATTGTTTACGATGTAATTATTAAGACGATAATTAAACGAATGATTAACATTTTTAGATCGTTTTTGTAATGTCGCCGATTAAGTTGGATCATCGATGAATAATGTTTACCAACAACCGGGTAATTATTATAATTTAACATTTTGCACATTCTCCCTAACATTTGCTTTATATGTATCAATAATAATTTAGATGATTACGTTGTTTACGATTGCTTTCTACATCTCATTCAGCTGATTGCATTTAGAGTGTTAATTGGACAATATGGACTATAATTTAGCATTTAATAGACTATAAATAAGCTTATTATCAGTGAGACGTATAATTAAACGAGCATAAACAAATTATATCGATTATACAGAGAATTATTGATTTGTATGATTGTAAACCATTTGTTAACGCGCTTAATTGAAAATAAAATATCGCAAACCTAATGTATAATTATATATTTTATCTCCTGCCTCTTCAGGGAATTCATTTTGATGAGCCTAATTACTGTTTTTCTCCTTATCGAGTAAAGAGGATGTCTCAAATTTTTTTAAAAATTCTTCTGTTATATTACATATATAAATTTATAGAATATTTTTTTGTAAAAAATTATCGCACATGATTATGGAAGCACTAAACACGTTTGTTATTTTATAACTATAAATTAATGTACTTCTATTTTATAAGTTCCTCTTTTTATACGTTCACATTTTTTATATATATATATATATATTAAATAGAGACTAAATGTCATTTTATACGTATTAATCCTCATTATTTTTACGTCTTAGCTTGAAATTCTGAACATTTTTGATAACACTGTAAATCTGTTGCAGTTGTACAGAATGATATGACGCTGTTCTGCATTCGTTTTGTATATCATGACTAAAAATTTAAGTTTCCAAAAAAGGTAGAGCAGTCTATGAAATTTTTTCCTCTTCAAAGAGAAACACATTGTTAAATACAGAAACCTGTTTCACGGTTTCGCTTTTCATGTTAAAAATTCGTGCCCTAGCGAAATTAGTAGCGAGATTGAGAGAATTTCATTACAAAGAGTAAAATTTTATTTTCGGAGTAAAACATAAAACATAAAACATAAACGAATTCGGTTAGTTATTATTGAAAAATAAAATTATTTTGCAGAAACGAATTGGGGCTGAACATCTGTAATAGTCAATGAAAAGTCTGTGGTGACTGAAGTACTGAAGTACAGAATGTAACTTTGAGTTTGAAAATGTTCAATATGATCTCTTGAAATGAACCAAACAATAACTTCTTAAATGCGCCCCCCCCCCCCAATAAAACAACACCGAATACAGGAAAGAAAAAAAATACATTCGAAAAAATTGTGCGTCCATTTCGAAATAGAAAATCTGGTGCTGGTAGTTATAAGTAATCGCGTGAAACCGCGGAAAATAGGTAATTTAAGATAAATTTCTAGTTCACAATTACCAAAAAACGGATGACCATGAAAAGGGAGTAGCGTAATTTTTATGAAATATACGAAATGTTTTTTTTTTCCTTTTTTTCATTAGCAGCGTATGAAATGCAAGGTTTAGCAAAATTCGAAATTTAATTTATACATAAGTAAAACTCTATCATCCAAAAGATATATTACCAAGAGACTAACTATTATAATTTAAGTACATCGCTTAAAATAGTGAAATCTTTATCTTTTAATTGTTCTAAAAAACGAAAGCTGGAACAAGAAATGAACGAGTACTTGCAACCGTGCCCGGTATTTCTATTTTAATTGATTACGAAAATGTCGCGGCAGGCACACAATGAACTGTGAACAGTGGTTTAAAATACACATGCGTATCAAGGCTACAATTAATGATAAACGAGCAACCCTGCTTGTACACCTGTCTATATGATAAACGGTATCCGTACGATCTGCATGATTTCTTTGAGTTAAGTTTGACTGTGTGTAGTTCCAAAGTTACAGATACTCGTATTTTCTGAGTTGCGAAAAAAAAAATCAGGTTACCATCGCCAGTATGTAGACTACTACCGAAAATAGCCAATCGTTTTAGTTCAAGCGCGATGGCTTTAATTTCGAGTCGGGAAACGATAGATGTAATACATTTGTTGACAGTATCTTCATTCTTTATATTTATACACTACGAATTACATTTCATACTTCTCATACATATATATCTTAAATCTTTACTGTCCATTCTCTTCAATTTTCTTAAAACTTTGCATACTTGTAGAACAACAAAAAATTGATATTTAGAGAATGAAAACACCCCTAAATATAACCTTAAAAAACATACTTTTGCAAATATCTCATTTTTTTCTCACTTCTTTTTTTTCGTGAGCAAGAAAATATATATTTTTTCATGTATATGTATATGTATATATATATTTTTTTTAACTTCTTAGGCTCGTCCACTAAGCACCATCACCCAGAAACAAATAGAAAGGAAAGACGTCGAATATATTTTAATTCGGTTAGAAATATTTGATAAAAAGGAACAAATAGCAGGAATAATTAGTGGGGACGGAAAAGACAAGATACAAGAAGCACAATAGAGAGTACCAAGCCGCAACAAATAGGAATACATAGCAGAACGTTCCACAGAAAGAGTTTCCTCGACGGGACACTTCGATTCATATGTTCGCGTTTTAAATTTTTATAATTTGTTCGTAATATTTATTTGCTTCATATTCGTGTTGGAATTTCTACTTTTTTCAGTTGAAGATGGGCTTTGCCTGAAAACGTTTTTGTAGATAAATATATTTCTATTCATCAGTTTACTATTTTGAGGGTATACGTATTATTCGTAGCTTATTTGTTTATAGAGGTAGTTTATATCGTAAGAAGCAAAAAAAAAAAAAAAAATCCGATTTCATTTTCCTATTTTGTTTGTAGAAATAATCTTTTTATTAATTTTCAGAAGTCCCCGCGAATTTACATATATATTGAGACGGATTCGGCAGTTGTAGCATTTTTATTACGTTTTATACGCTTTCAGATACCGCTGTCCGAGGTAGAAATTATTATTTCGATTTTAAATCATTTATATTTCGGGTTTTTTCTCGGGCAGCAGAAACGACGGTGAATTGCGATCGGAGACGCTATTTCGACCGAGAAGCGTGGTTATCCCGAACGTAACCGTTCTGTCGACTGTGTTGCGGGAGCGAACTGGTTTCGCGGGAAGCGCGGTCGAAAAACGCGGAGATGTAGCGTTTACCGTCGTAGCGTATAAGTATGGAGCGTATAGCTACGAGAGTCGCAAGAGAACTTATAAAGTCCCGGAAAGACAGGGTAGTGGCCGCTTTAAGATACATAATATAAGAAATGTTCTAGAACAAATTCGGCGGTGTTTATATTATTAATTGATAAGGTACCGGGTAATTTCAGCGATTCGACTACGTCATTCGGTAAAAGCCCATCTTGTACCGAAATCTTCGTTCGTGCATCTTGCACTATAATTCGATATATTATTAATTCGTTGTTTAGTCGATTGTAGTCGTACTTTTAATTTGTCGCGAGTCACGCCGTCGCGTGCATCGGTTCTATTCTAGTCGTCGCGGTCAAACTTTTTTCTAGTTGCACGTGGTGCAAATTCGTTTAAATTTGTTAGTCACATATAAATATAAAATATTGATTAGAAGATGAGATATCTGCAAAAATTGGTTTTTGAGGGTTACATTTAGAGGTAGTTTTTATCAAGGTTTTTACACTCCAACTAAAAAAAAAAAAAATGCATATCTAATACTTTTTAATTCCCTAAAAGTATGCGAAGTTTCAAGAGGGAGTAACAGTTCTCTTTCCCCTGTAAGCATTATCGGTGATCTTGCGGTTCACCATACACTACTATTACTAGTATGTTGCATTAAGAGCCGTGTACTCTTGTCATGCCTGTCTAGTATATGTTCGTTGCACACATAGAGCGAGTAGTGTTCAAAGAAATTCTGCAAGCAAGATTACATTGAGTTTCAAACTGATTGCGAATGTTTGATTATTAGTCGTTATACAAGAGCAGTCTTACTTAGTATGAATATTTATTCATCGATATCCACATGCATACTACAGCACGGTGCTATGCAAGTTTAGCATACTGGCGATTCTACGGCAATACTACATTAATAACATTTCTCGATCAAAATTAATTTTTTCCCCATTCGTAAATGAAAATCTTTGCTGCATTCGAGTTCATAAATAAATTTCAGAACATATTTACAATTTAAAGTTTTTGCAGTAAGAGAAAAATTTCTCTCGGCGGGGTTGTAGATAAAAACGAATAAACTATATATTATCGTTGACTTTTACATTGTATCGTCATTTAAGCTCACGAAAAAAGTAAATATCTAATATGTAATAATAAAAAAAAGAAAAAAATCGCCAACGAATTTTCTCAAAATTTCATTCTTTAAAATAACAGTTTTATTTACAAAGTTTTTAGAACTCGTGTGTCAACCTGAATGTTTAATTAAATCACTTTAAAAAGAAAAAAGAAAAAGAAATGTTTAATTTAAAATAAATAGTTCACTTTTTAACACGGTGTTTTACACCGATATTGGATTTCAAAAAAATACGAACTTATCGTTTTATTAACAAATAATTAGCTATTTCGAAAAAGCAAAAAGAAACATTTTGCTGCTTCCACAGCTTCTTTATTTTTTTGGATGAAATTTTATTTGTATTCAGTTTATATTATAATGAATACAGATTTGTTTGGTTTTTTTTCTTCTTTTCATCAATAAGAATAATTTTACTTTGGTTTCAAAGCATTTGAAAACCCAGGTTCATTAGATCGAAAAAGCGAATATTTATAAGAAGTAGCGCAATGTTGATCATACTGCGGTCGGGCCTTTTTAAGTTTAAGTATATAAGAAAAAGAGGTTTCTTAGGAATGTTGATGATTAAATAAAGAGAACAAAAAGTCGCTGCTTAAGTTATTACTTTTTCTTTATTAAGGATAATTTCTGATCTGTTTCTTTATTTTTAAGATCAATTTCAAATCGATTTACATTACAAAATTAACATGGAAATAGCCTTCTTACATTCTTTTTCATGAAAAGGAAAAAAAACTTCAAAGACCGACTCACGAGCCACAAATTTGACATACATGTCTTAACGGTACCGAATGTTTCCGATTTTATCGCTGCATATTAAATCTAAAAATGTTGATGTTTAATTTAAAGAATTTAATGTTACCGTTTTTTGTTTTTTTTTCTGCTCGGTTTAATAAATGCACGTACTTTCACGTTTATTTTGACGAAATTAGTTATCAACGTTACAACTGAAATCTTAAAACTTTATACCATTTTAATTTTCACGTTAATCTATTATTGTAATTCAGGCTGATTTTTCACATAGGTGGTTTTATGGTAATTTAAATTTAATTACTTTATACTAAAAGGTAAATGTACATTATACTTTTATCCTTTTTTTTTTGATTTTTTTTTCTTTTTTGTGTCGCCTATTACAATAATAATAAAAAAAACAAAAAAAAAAACGAAACAATACACACATAGAAAACTTACTTCTATCTTCATTACTGATTTCTGATTGATTTCCACTGTCTTGCGACTGATTTGTCGTTATAACTATAGGACTAATAGGTTTGGTCGCTTCGCATTCTGAAATCCCCCCCAAAAAGATTAATAAACAATGGCCAAGACGTAGAATTCTCGATTTCATTATCCGTAAAATTATTATTCCAGAAGAAAAATTTTAAATCATTTGACGACGGTAATTAAAAAATAGGGGCTAGTTCTTACTTAAATATTCGTCATCAGTCTGTTGCTTTTCTTCATGCGCATCTTCCATCGTGACATCTTCGTTGATATCTGGTTCTTGACCAACACCTTCATCTGGAGAATCATATCTCTAACATCGAAATAAAAAAAACAAAACAAAAACAATAAATATTCCTTTTCAGCACCCGCAAGTGAAATGTTTTTTTACGCTATTAATTTTGCGTATCGATTATATTCACGGAACTCTTTAAAAAAATATATAAATCGACAAAAAATGTAACTGGTCTAAATGTTGTAAATGGTAAAAAAACAGGAACTACTAAATTCCAAAGGGTTTACCATGAACAGCTGCGTACTAATAATGACGACGATAAAGATGTATATATATTTTTTAAATTTTTCGAATAGTTTACGTTTACATTTCACTTCTATTGTGAAGCGATCAGGTAGAGGGTCAGTGTTTTAAGGAAATTTTAAAAAGGGAAAATTAAAATGATTAAAATGTGAATTTATTTACGAATGATGCGAAGCATTCGTATAAGTTTTATTATAAGGATTTTATAATTTGGCATGTGGTTCGTTGGTGAAAAATGTGGTTAATTTAAGAAAAAGAAAAAGTTGCAGAAACAGGAAAATATAGACGTCATAAAGTTACCTGTTAAAATTTTGAAGCACGCAATAAAAATACTATGATCGATTTAAAAATATTTAATCTTCGGACCCTTTAACGAAAACAACTTTTAAAAAGGTCTTGTGGACTATATTATAAATAAATTACACATACATAATTGTGTTAGAATACCAAAAAAAAAAAAAAAAAAATATCAAAAAATAAAAAAAATTAAATTCCACACAAGGGTTTTGCGGTAATCTCAAGTATAATTTCAAAATAAATATTGTAGGAAGCCCACATTTACGTTTCTAAGTAATTAGTCCCGATAAGAGAAAAAACAGTTTTTTCGGTTTAGTAAAATTAATAAAAAATTAATTTTAAATAACTCACAGCTTTCGGGATATAATTAATTAATAATTTATTAGAAAAAAGTTTTATTATTATTATTACTAAGATCTAAGAAGAACTTATAATATTGGAAAGATGCTGCCGGATAGTACGTTTTTGTCGCCATTAAAAAATTACCAAAAATTACAATATTGGTCTTCTAATAGCCTCTAACATATCTCCCCTGTTTATCCACCGATCTTATTTAGGTTATCGCTTCCTCATCAAACATCTCCCTGTTTCTTTCTCCAGACTCAATCTCTCCTACTTCTCTATCCTTAATACCTGACGGTTCTCTCTAAGTAAGACACCTGTTCTTTCTCTTATTTCGCACTGCCTTGCCAAATTCCCAAAACCTGTCTTCCTATAATTATTAGACAAAAATTCCTCCATACCATCAATCCTTCCTTTCCTTCTCATTCACTGATATTTACTGACGGTTCCAAAAGTAGAAGATCTATTGGCGCCGCTTTTACTTCCTGGTTAACTAACTACTCGGAGTCATTTAGGCTACCCAACTTCTGCTCGGTACATACTGCTGAATTATTTTTGTCCGTTCTCCGAGCTATGGCGTGCATATCCTCCACTCGTCATTTTAACAAATATCTGATTGTTGCTGATTCCATAAGTGCATTCCAGGCTGTCTCTGCGCCCTTCCTTTCCTACTCCCATGATTTCACTGTTTATCGTATTCGCTCTCTTATTTACAATCTCTTTTCTACGCACTCCGTCACTGTTGAGCTCTTGTGGGTCCCCAGCTACGTCGGAATTAATTGAAGGGAATGAGATGGCGGACTCATTAGCATGTTTTTCAACGCATGCAACACATTTCGTTACAAAGAACCTGTAAATAACATGCTGGCTCTATTCAAGGAATATCATTTAAAGCTTCGTTCGGACATCTATGTGGCGTCATTTTTAAATCGTAGCCCGCATTACCTGGCAGTTCAGCCTGATCTTCCAAGCTTCCCATGGTTCTATGACTTTCCGTTTCTCAGTCGCTCCTCAATTTCGGCCATATGTCGTCTGCGCTTCGGTCACACTTTGCTTTCATTTTTTCGGTATCGGTTTTCTCTTGCTCCAAGTCCGCACTGCCCGCTGCATCCTCCTGATTCTTCTTTTATAGGTGACCCCAACCATATTTTGTTTGAGTGCTCTTCTCTATTTAACGAACGGAATATTTTGTATGCACACCTGTTGGGAACGTGGCTTTCTACTCCTTATTGCGCTTCCTACGTGTCAACCTCTTCTTCTGCACAAGTTATCCCAGTTCATTCTTCCTTTATTAAATCCATATCCAATCAAATTCTAATTCCTCCAACTAACCTACAGCTTGTGTCTGGAGTTGTTAAATCAACTGTCAGATACGGAGATCTACTCAAACTGAAAGGCTATTACATTTAAATCGCACGATTGAAAATACTTGTACGCAAACTGGCAAATTCTTTAGCACAGAAATTAGAAAGGAATTATCTAAATTTATGAAACAGATGAGCCATTTTCCCTGGATGAATTATTAATTGGGATTAAGTCGATTAAGTTGAGAAAGGCAGTTGGCAAGGGTGGTATTTTTCGCGAATTCGTAAAACACTACGGTCCAAAGGTCAGAAGCAGGCTATTATGTTTACTTAACTCTATCTTGAAATCTGGCAAACTGCCGAAACTCTTCAAAAAATCATTACTTGTTGCAATGCTGAAGCCAGATTTATTAAAAGCTGATAGTTACACAGACCGATTTCTCTACTGAATAGTTGCTATGAACTCTTTGAAAGGATATTAAGGCACATTTATCAAGTGGATCAAGCAGGCTTCAGACCTGAACGCAGCTGCATAGAACAAGTAGCCTCCCTAGCAACGTTCATAGAAAACGATTTTCAAAAATGTCTTAAATCAGCTACAGTCTTTATTGACCTGTAATCAGCTTATGGCACGGTGCGACGATATGGCATATTAAAGAAATTTATCCAAATTTTCCCTTATAGAACATTGTATACGTTACTTAACGAAATGCTATCTAATCAAATATTTTCCGTACGACTCAAAGTAAATCATGCCGACTTAACGACGGACCTTCACAGGGCTCTGTATTATCACCGCTTTTATTTAACTCATATATACATAATCTGCCGAATACTACCGCGAATAAGTTTATCTGCGTTGACAATATTGCGCTGGTAGTTCAAAGCAAGGATATTCCATGCCTCGAGAAAATGTCGGAAACCAATCTTACAAACCCCCAACAATATTTTCAGCAATGGCGTCTCCAAATGAATCGAAATAAAACCGTTACTGTATCCTTCCACTGCACGACACAACTCATAATAGAAACACCAAAGTACGAGCCGAAGCCCAAATATCTTGGTGTTATTTTGGATAGGCAGCTGACATTTCGTAAGCATTTAGAAAATAAAACAGCAAAGGTCAAAACCAGAAATGTAATATCATACAAAAACTTACTGCTATATCATGGGCTTTTTTTGCAGCCATACTGAGAACAGCAGCGCTAGCCTTGGTTTACTCTGCAGCGGAGTATGCAGTGCCTGTGTGGCTAAATTGCTGTCACACGAAAAAACTTGATCCACAGCTAAACTCAACGATGACGCTAATTACTGGCACGGTGACATCAACTCCTACCCCCTGGCTGTTTGTATTAAGGAACATTGCGTTTTCTGACATCCGTAGGAAAAGAGCTGCTATGAAAGAATGGTTAAAGTATAAAAATAACCAAAGTCTCCTCATAAATAATTATCCGTTTCAGACAAAACGATCGAGTCGAGGAAACCGGCATTTGTTACAGCAGAAAACCTAGTAACCCAAGAATTCGTGGACAAACAGGGAAAATAGTGGAACATGTCAAACCCTGACCATCGGAAATTGATCGTTTATCCTGATATCATAGTAAAAGGTTTCAAACTTCCTTGCAAAGACTGGATACAATTAAATTGTACCCGGACAGAAAAAGGGCGATGCAATGAACTGTTGACGCGGTGGAAATTGAAAAATGGCACTGCTTGTGACTGTGGCAACCCACAACAATTCACCGAACATATCATTCACAAATGTCCAATCAGAGCTTTTAACGGGTCTTTTTAAGATATATATGAAAAGTTTCCGACGCAGCCTGACGTGGTTGCGTGGTATAGATATAGTTTTGTAATGCCACATCCGAAATCCATTCGAAAGAAGAACCTTTCATTAATGTTTGCTTTATCAGAACAGAACAGAACGTATATTTAGCTAAGTACAGTAATACAGTATATATAAACATAAAATGTGTACCAGCTCGAAAGAGACTTAACCGCATTGCATTAGTGATAAAAAAAAGTAAAACACTTACATATTGTTAACGAAAATATAAATACTATACATTTCTCTCGGTCCGAATATATGTACATATATCCTTTTTATTTTGTGTTCGGAGAAAGAAAAAATTGTGATTTCATACTCGCCTTACAAATAAACAACCAGGCCTACACCAAATGATTTTACTCATATTATTCTATCTGTTTTCTTTCCTTTTTTTTTTAATATTAACTCTAGAGGGTTATTTCATATTTTATATGTTTCGTCGTGCGTTAATTATTTAATTTATTATTTGAAAATTTTTTTATTTACGAAGTGAAAATGTAAAGCAATACCGATTTCCTAATAATATGTATTAAGAAACTGCGAAATAGCTTAAGTATTATTATTTTTAGTTATTAAATTAATAATATTAATTGTCACCTACCGAATCGGCCAAGTTCATAATTTCCGTTTCCATATTCAAGCCGTTTTTTCTTGCACAATCAGAAACCTTGTATTCGGTGACAGCTTCTTCTAAATTATTACAGAAAATAATATTTTTATTTTCCGGTCAAACATGCGGTCCTCCACGATCATTGGTAAGAATTTTATAGAATTAGTATGTATATTAAAACTTTTAAAGTAACACAGTTAACGAATTTTACTGATACCATATTCTAAATCCAGAAAAGAAAAACGAGCAATTCATCAACGGAAATAACTTCACAGTTTGTGTTTTATTTAAATGTGCGTAAATTAAAAAGAATTTCTTAGAACTTCATTATTCTAAAAAAAATCACCACTAAAGTTGAACATTTGTTGAGAAATTGTATCATCGTATTTAAGTGTACAATCACTTTTTTACTTACTGGACCCGAGTTTTATTAATAACTAGGAATATGAGAATACATATAAATAAAGATAATGAAAATTATGGAAATAGCAATCATTAAGTAAACATAAATGAATTTTCTAGTTATTTATTCATGTTTATTTAATGCCTGTTATTTCGTTTATGGTTTTTATTATTTTTATTAAATAATTAACAAATAAGAATAGGTAGTGCTTATGGCAATTGTTACATGCAACGCGAGTGTACACACGCAAAGACCACGTTCGAAACTGATTGTAGCTGCTTGTTATCGCGCTACAAGTGTATTCCCGTGTCTATCTGCTGTTACTAACTAGCGCGCATATGATGGTATACGTGATGGTTTGCCATTGCTTTCCACGTGAAATAGCGAGTATTTTATTTAATTTTTCATAATAATTTCTGTCGTCGCTCGGGATCGAATCCGAGACTTCTGTAACGGAAGTCAAGCGTTTTGGCTATCGCAACGACTTATATATATATATATATATATATATATATATATTAATGGCTACGCCATTTTTACGCTAGGGCTCATCAGGAAAAGTGTCCTGCCACGAAAAAAGTGTCACAATTTTATGTAACAAAAATGTAACGAAAAAATTTTACCTAACGGCGTAGCCAATGAAAAAGTTTACTCTTCTGTAAGAATTATAGAAAAACTAGATCTGGGGATGAAGAGGGCCTGTCTCTTTCCGAGTCGCGAGGGGCCGAGTTTTATTTATATATATATATATATATATATATATATATATATATTACACGCGATAAAACATTTAAATAAGCGGGTTCTATTATCGGAAATAATTAATTATTTTTATAATTTACCGGGTAATTTTGGAAGGGAAGTCAGAGAAAAAAGTTCGAACGAAATCAAGCTGCAAACGGATGTTGAGGTCTTTTTATTCGTAAATATGTAAAAAAATTTAGGAATTATCGAAAATTCTAAATTGTTCACAAATTAAAAGTCCGAACGAAATCAAGTTGTAAATTATTTCAGCGAATTTCGAATCAATGTATTTGTTAGATTTAGTTAGGGTCTCATGTTCCTTTGCAAATCCCGAAAATCGTACGATAGATGGAGTCTAGTATGTTTTCAATATTAAATAATAGGTAATAAAATTCAATATAAAAGAACCGACAAAGTTAAAGCTGTCACTTCTAACCCTCCTCTGCTACTATTGGATCAATTTATTTTTTAATAAAACTGCGAAAGAACTCTTACAAATACTTTCGCCCTTCTTATTTTTTCAATTTTAATAAAATTTGTATAAAACTAAAAATTAACATAGAAAAAATTATTCGTTCAACAAATACCAATTTTGGTGAATATATCTTTCGCAAGATCGGTAAACAACTGAAGTAATGTTTTAAAAAGTATGGAAACAAATTGGGTAATATAAAATGTCGCTAGACTTCCGTAATAAATGTTACACAGAATGTACCGTATAACATTTAAAAACTTCTTTACATTCGATTTGAACTGAAATCCCGTAAAATCTCATTTAAAAACGGGAAATCATCTTTCTTACTCGCAACAAAAATCGACAAAAAGAATTAATACATTTACCGCACTTCTTTATTTTCCAAATTTAATTTATTTTTTTTAAACTCTTCCCTTTAAAGTATTTCCGTTTCATCTCTTTATTTGGCTTTACTCATCTTTTTCCCGTCACTGTGGAAACTCATTTTTGAAATACTAATTTACTAACGTCTGTTGTTATTTTATTTTCCTGTTTCACTTTGTTCATATTTCTGGTAACCGTAATTGAGTATACATTGCAGATATAGTCAATTTTTTCAAATAGAAATCGGTTTTCATGAAACAATTCAGATCGCTTTAAACGGTCGTTCTTTTTCTGTAAACTTTGTGAATCTTTTTGTAAATATTTGGATTTAGTTTTTCCTCGACTGAGATACAATAGTTTTACCAATATTCAAGGTTTATTTATTTTTTTTTAAATTATTCAATTTTCATTTTTATGATTTGCTTACAGTGATATAAAAATGAGACTGGACGATGAAAAATTCATATGAAATCGAATAAAGATAACTTCAAACATTATTTTAAGCAGTAAAAAAAAAGAGGTACAATTACCGTTTGAAAAAGAATTGAAAACTTCGCCATTATTCGGTTCCCCAACTTTCTTTCTGCGTTTGAATTCATTTTCGTTAGTTATTGGTACCTGATCAGTCACACTATCTTCAAACACCTGGATCAAATTTCGTAAAGGTAATGAATGAAACATACTTTTAGGAAAAACACATTTAAAACATTATTACATAGATTCAATGTACATATATTTTGTTAGGGCCAAAAGTTGTCAACAACGATTGTTGTTAAACTGGAAAACGGAATGTTCTATATTACTCTTGTCAAAATAATCGAATAACGTAAATATTCCATAAATTTTGAAAATTAAAATTTAACGTGGCCTGATAAACTACAATATACGCGTCTGTTGTTTATTTGTATCCATGATACTCCTTAGCATACCTATTTAAATTACAGTAGACTCTTCAAATTCGCAAAGTGCAAAATTTTAAATTTACAATTTTAGATTCTAACGAAAAATAGCGCATAAATAATTAAAATTTTCAATCTAAATGGTATATTTAATTGACTATTTAAGAATTTTCGTAATAGCGGCATAAAAAAATGCCAGTTTATTATTTTCTAAACAATAAATATGCTTTTTTAAATTTATTTCAATAAATATTTCTGATTAATTAATTCTCATTATAAGAAAACTCAGTGTAATTCAATATCGTCCGGCGCTTTTTTAAAAATTAATTTTAAGTCTTTACAAATTGATTAAAAACAAAATTATTTTTTTCGCTGCTGCGACTCTTTTCTTTATATAACTTTTAAATAAAAAAGTTCTAAAATTCACGAAAAAATTATTTTGGAAGGTATTCTTCGAGAATGTGTTAATGGTTTACTAGTATATTTTTTCCTCTCACTCTCTCTCTCTCTTTTTTTCGATTTACGATCTTCAGAATTATTAATTTTTAAAATTTTTATCGGCATAATTTTAATGCTAACTGCTACCTATATTATTGTTTATATTTTTCTTAACCTCGTTATTACTAGCATTTTTCCTAATTAAAATATTTTAACCTGTTGATTAAGTTTATACAAAGAAAATTGGTATTATTGATCTTTAAAAGTTTGCGTAAAAATTCCACGTTCTTTTTGACATCAGGTTTCTGATGATCAGCTAACATGAACTAACTACCAGCGTATTATAATTTCAAATGATTTCTTTATTTAATCTTTTTTTTCATATTGTTTCGCAGACCATATTCAACAGATCTCTACTGTTCTTCGCACTCGTATATATTTATGCTAGTTATATTTTGAGATAAAACCTGTCCCCTCAGCTACCTGAAAAATCAATCTTTGTACGGATTAATAGAATAATTCATGAACAGTCGATCATTCCTCAACATCAATTCGGATTTAGATTTAGGCACCCTACTAAACAGCAATTACATCGAGTAGTAAACCAAGGCGCAGAAATTTAGTGGTTTATAGCAAAATACACTCGTTAATTTTACATAGTAATGGTGCTTTCACACGTTTCAATATTTTCAACAGGATTCTGTCTGTGATAGATATTACCATCCCAAATTGCTGAATTGGACATATAGTAACATGGCAAATTTATTTGGACTTGTACGAAAGTGATCACTATCTACTTTTAATTAAGTTAATTTTAAAAGTTGTACCTTTTCAAAATGCACCGACCCGGAATCTGAAGAAAGCAAACTACAGTTTTAATATACACAGCCTTTTTGTAAGTTGCCTCGGAATATGCACAGTTTAGTATAAATCATTTCAGATGATACAATAATATTTTCCAAAATTTATACTAAGATTTTTGCATCTATATTTCACATCTATTAAACCATTATGTCTTAATCTTCTTTCAAACTTCATGGACGTTTTATATTTATTTGTTGTTGGCTAACTGAAATGGTCTTTGTAAGATACTGAAAGATGCATTTTTTTTCCTTCATATACTGTTATGTCTCCAGGAATTCATGTAAATACTATTCTGTTATTTTCTTTTAATCTAGTGCAGATCTTCACGGTGTTCCAAAAAATACGAGTATTATCCCGTTTTCCGATTCGTTGATAACGCATCAGACTACACATCATTCAGATGCTTTTTCAAAATTTTTTAATTCTATTAGGGTGACCAGCAAAACACTTGTTTTTTGTATTAAAAATAGTGCTCATCATACTAGTAGATTTTGTAACCAAAAAAAAACAACATTTAAAAAGATGAACACGATGAAAGAAGATATTGTTCGTAAAAAAAAAAAAAAAAAGTGGGAACGATGAACCTATCTGAAACGTAGCAATCTTCAATTGTCCATCGAGTTAGTAGACTTGATCGGTAGTCTCTACGTCTCTACATTAATAAGAGTCATAAAAGTTGCAGATCTAATGCAATTTGTTATCAGTGGCTTATTCTTATACCAAAGATAAGGCTGAAATTCAAGCCGTCATATAGACAAACATAAAGATTAACCTGTATTAGTTAAATCGTGTGCACTATTTAATTTCAGCATCCGACAGCTTACAAATAGCACCAATTTAGTTAGGCAAAAGTGTATGGAATTATTTAATTCGCGAAATACTGGCATATTTAAATTGGCTGGGAGTAGTGCGAACTTTTTTCAAAAATTTAAAACTACCCAGGTCAAGAAAGTATCGGGAATTGTTAAATAAAACGAACAATTTTTAATTTTCATCCAAATTTATTTTGTCACCTTCAAAATAACATCCATTCGAAGCGATGCACATATGCCAACGCTTTTTCCACTCGGCAAAGCACTTCTGATAGGCGGTTTCCGGGATGGCCTTTAGCTCTCGCGTCGCATTCGTCTTGATGTCATCAATCGATTCGAAGCGCATTCCCCGTAGCGGAAATTTGAGTTTTGAGAATAGGAAGAAGTCGCAGGGTGCTAAATCTGGTGAATACGGCGGTTGTTCGATGATATTTACCGAGTGTTTGGCCAAAAACTCATTCACAATTATGGCTTTGTGAGACGGCGCATTATCGTGATGGAGAATCCAAGAATTGTCGACCCACAAATCGTTACGTTTACGACGGATAGCCTCTCTCAAACGTCTCAAAACACTTAAGTAAAACTCTTTGGTGACTGTCTGTCCGGCTGGCACATATTCATAGTGTACCACGCCTCGAATATCGAAGAAAACAATCAACATGATCTTCACTTTCGATCGGCTTTGGCGAGGTTTTTTCGGCTTTGGCGCGCCAATTGGCCGCTATTCGGACGATTGCTGGTTCGTAAGCGTGTCGTACTCGTACACCCATGTCTCGTCACCAGTAATTATCTTTTCCAAGAAGGTAGGATCCAAATTGGCTCGATCCAGCATGTCTGCAGCTACCTGTTCTCGGTACTTTTTTTGAAAGAAATTCAGGTCTTTCGGAACAAGCCGAGCCGCAACGCGTTGCATACCCAATTTTTCGTGCACAATCGTACGTACGCTCTCGTGTGACATGCCCAATCCATGAGCCATCTCTCTCAAGCTCACATGACAATTTTCAGCAACGATTTCCTTGATTTTATCGACGTTATCATCGGTCACACTCGTTGAAGGCCGTCCAGAGCGAGGCATGTCTTCGACCGTCTCCCGACCATCCTTGAACGCTCTGTACCACTCGTAAACCCGCGTTTTTGATAAAGCAGATTCACCAAAAGCCTTCTGTAACATTTTCAGTGTATCGGCACAAGAAATTTCGTTCGAAACACAGAATTTAACACAAGTACGTTGTTCAATATTTTCACTCATTGTAAAACTTCGACAAAACACTTCAAGGTCGACTGATTTTAACAGCTGCTGTAAACACACTGGTTGACAGATCGCGCTAAAAATAGGCATCATAATACAAAACAGTTGTACCAACCTGGAAAAAAAAATTATCTGCCTAGCTATTACCCGGGAGATTTAAATTGACAATTCCCGATACTTTCTTGACAGGGTGTATATATGTATATTTTTTTCTTACTGCTATGTAAACGAGATTACGTTATTAATCTGCCATTATGAGAGTTGTCGGTGAATTTTAATTTTGATGATCAACAGCGAATTATTAATCGCAAATTTTTTTTGTTCGCGTTTAAATTCTCGGTTATGATATTTACTCCCTACCGAATACACTTCCGTGTTCTATTTATTGCGTGTGTGATTATGCTAAACAGTTACAAAAACATCGATGTATTTTGGAACATTGGTTATTGCGTATAACTTGGTTGCACCTTAAATTTAAATATCTCACGTGATTGCAATTTTTTTTCACTGAAGAAAAGCTGAGGTTAGAAGTTTTTCTTGTTTTCCTTCCATCCATGCTCCTCTACATCTATCGGATTTCTAGACGAATTTATCACTCTATAGCTTGATCCAGCGAAACTAATAGAAGGAGAAATTCATTTTTGAAAATTCGATGAATTACAGGCAAACTATTAAAATTAAAACTACACCGGATTCTATTATACCGCTTGAATACTTTGAAGATTAGATTCAATCATATACAGATGGGGTAAAAGATATAACAACAGAGAAAAGTGACTGAAATTTTGTTATCAATTCTGCGAAATGAAATATTTTTAGACGTACGAAAAACTCGTAGGTGACTTCTTATTATATGTAACACTGTATGAAACTATATATACAAATATATAAATATATATATATATATATATTTTTTTTTTTTTTTTGAGTAAAATTAAAGGGATATATGTAAAAGACGGTGTACATTTTTTTTCTTTTTTTTTGATCTCTCCCATTTAACAAAATTAAAATACATTACAGGAATAATTTTCATTTTTTGGAAAAATTTTGATAAAACTAATGACATCATTCGTAAATTAGAGCTTACACACATTTATCGCCTTTCATTTCGCGTGCTACTTACATCGTTGCTGAAATCGGTCTGAAGACCGGGGGTTAAAGGTGCAGTTTCTCCTCCAGAAGTACTCTCGCTAGATAATTTTGCAATATTCGCGGCCATAATTTCCTTGTCCTTTTGTCGTACGATAGCTTCCACAGCCAGCCACTCTGTCATCGTAGTCTCGTAACTCTGTTTCATATTACGATCCAATTCTTCTCTTTCGGCTGCTGTACTGCTAAATTTGTAATAGCCTAATAGGAACGGCCATACCTAGCAGAAAAAAAGTGGTAAAGAATTAAATCTATTCTCCGATAACGTTCGGTTATTTTTAATTTCAAAAGAAAATCTAATAAATGAAAGACTCTGTGTAGTATTTTCATGATCATCGCCAGCAAAACTAACGCGGTTGCGGATAATGAAAGACAGATGATGAATACAGAAGGAAATAATGTTCAAAAAGGATAATATTGTTCTTTAGGAAGTGGAAAAGTAAAGATCACGATACAGAAGTTAAAAACGATCGGCAAAAGTTACATCAATCAAAACTGGTAGATAATATAAAAATAACGAGAACAGACCGGGAAGATGAATGAAAAACTACCCGATGGTTGTAATAAGACTAGAAAGCATACACGGAGTAGTTGAAACAAAGAGAGAAAATTACACAGATTTAGTGTTTGCTACCAATGTTTTCTCTTTAAGAACTTCGAGGTATCGAAAACAATAAATGAGTGTTTTGTTGAAAAGAAGGTCAAATAGATGAAAGATAATGTGAAATTTGTGTAGAATGAAAATTAACGTGAGTGAAATAAAAGTTACGAAGATGAGCAAGCGGGGAATGGGAAATTAAAGTAAGTGAACAGGGTATGGAGGATGTGAAGAAATTTAAATAGAGATCAAAACGAGGAAATGAAATAATGGAGCTTAGTCAAAAATACATCGTTTGTAAAAGAATTTTTGTTGTTGTTTTTTTTTTTTTTTATATATCTTTCTTTTACATATTTGATTCCGAATTTTTAAAAAAATACCTCTTTCCGGATTTCATGCTCTACGCCACCGTAATAGGCGCGTCGATATACTTCTTCCTCAAAGCAAACAGTTCCATCATCGAGCCGGAATGATTCCCAAACTTTCTTAGTAAGTCCTTCCTCCGCATCCTGACCATCAATTATTTTTACATTAACTAAACCGGACAGATGATTGCGTACAGTTTTAATATGTCTACAGTAGGCCAACCATCCGTAAAATGCTCTAGATATAACTTGATGTTTTACTGTGCCAAACGAATAATTCACGTTTTCGCTAAAAATAAAATTTTTAAATCCGGTAAGAACAAATTTGATATTTTTATTCTTATTTCTAAATATGTAAATATATATATATATATATATATATATATATATATATATATATATATATATTACAAAAATAACGCGTGAAATAAAAAAAAAAAAATTAATAGAAACATTCCGCACATCAAATGTATTATTATTATTATTATTATGGCGAATCTTTGATAAATCAAACAAATGAGCCGCCTAAAAAAAAAAAAATAAAAATAGAACAAAGTTGTTCAAGGTTTATCAAATTTTTAGAAATAAGCAGAAAAAATGGAATATTTAATCCTCGTGGGGAAATTAGAAAAATATAAAGACTATAAACATGAAAAACTCATCATAGACAGTTTTATGCACAAGTTAGGCGATCAAAAATGAACTTATTATATTCTGCGTACGGTTCAGTTTCTTAATTTAATTAAAGAGCGTAAATTGAAAATTCTAGTATCGTTGTAGGTAGTCCAATGGCTCTACACACATATCTTTTTGTTTACCTTTGTCACGTAGGTGGGATATTACAAAAAGTTACGTGAAAAATAACGTAAAAGAAACAAACCGAACCAAGTAGTGATCCGTTGAATCTGAAGCTATACACGTAATCTTACTTTTTTTCTTTATTGTGTTCGGCTTGTTCGCAGCGGGCGATTTCAAAAAGAAGGAAAAACGCAGAACAAAAGGAAAAGGAAGTCGCTAGGGAAATTATTGAGAGAAAAAGGAGATGACCAGAAGTAGTGAGAGGAAATTGCAAAGGAGTTGAAAGAGGTCGATATTGGAGCTAGCAGTAAACATAAGGGAGAAATAGGAGAAAAGTGCGATAGGAAAGCTCTCATGCCTTGTCAGCGGTTTTAGTTGTTTACCATAGACCATATACCTAAGACCACTAGTGACGAGTAATGCATAAACTGTCAAAGAGCTTAAAGGCGAAAAGCATTATCCTGAAACAAAGTCAATAGCAGGCAGTTTCCAACTCAGATTTTCTCTTGCACTTGGTCACTTACATTTAAGGTTGCTAACGTAGAAATTTGGAAGAATAATAATATTCCTTCAAACTCAATTGGCCTGCTGCACGGCCTAGCCAAAACAATGAAAAAATTAACAAAAAAAACAAATCAATAACTGAAGAAGTAAGAGAAAACGAAAAACAAGTTTCGAAATTGTACGGAGTGTCTGTAAAGAGTGAATGCGCGCAAAAATCAAAAAATACGGAACTGCATTGTTTTTTTTTTCCGGAAAAAAATTTTTTTCCAATCGACGGCGATGTGATGGTTATTATAGGCAGTCAGTTTTCAAAAACTATTCTCAAAAATGTATACATTGTACGGAGAGTTGTTCTCTTTAATACGAGCAAAAACTGCTAAGATTTAGAAAGTTAAGTTACCAGTTTAACTATTAGGTACTCAGAGGATTTAAGTAGAAACGAATTTTTCACTCAGGATGAATCAGTGATTTTCCGAAACTTAGTACTCTTGGTCTGCTTAATGTCATTAAGAGCAATGATCAAACTGTTCCTCCATGTTCGTGTTACTTCAAGAATTTATTCTACTCTTACAACATTAATTTGATCAAGGAGCACGTGTCAAGAAAGGACACTGAATTTTGTAAAATGTCTTAAATAGGAAATAAATTATCCATTTCAATAAATTATTAAGATGTAAATTTTATTTCCCGAGAAAAAAAAACGAAAAGGTAAAAAAGGTCTTTAAAAATTTCTGCTTTTTTATTATTGTTTACATCCGCATAATATATCGGGTAGTTATCCTTTGTTCTATTTTTACCCCAATAGATTTTAGGGTTTGATTTTTCGATTCCTATATATAGTTCTTCTTTATTTTGCAATAATTTTTTCGGGTTTTTTAAATTGCTTCTATTATTAAAATCATTTTGTAATTTTATATTTTTATTATATATCGACATAGAAAACACACATATATAATATATACTGGGTGGGCCATCTATCGGTTTAAATTTGAACCACCGGTTATTTCGAATCTAATAATACTTATGTCATTCTATTCTATCACAGAATTCAGTATATTATCTCCTCTGAACGCACCCATTACGAGTGACTGTTTGGCGTGGCTTGTGGAGCGGAGGCATCATTGGCCCATATTTCTTTGAAAATGAGGACGGCGCAACCATTACGGTCAATGGAGACACCTATCGTCGCACCATGGATTCTATTGTGGCCGCTCTTGATGGTATTGATGTGAACAATATTTGGTTTCAACAGGATGGTGCAACTTGCCACACATCTCATGACACAATCGATTTATTGCGTCAAACGTTTGATGACCGTTTAATTAGCCGAAATGGTGATGTTAATTGGCCGCCAAGAATTTGACACCGTTGCACTATTTCCTGTGGGGCGCCGTTAAGGACAACTGTTATGCCGACAAACCAGAGACAATTGAGCATTTGAAGGCCAACATTCGTAATGCCATTGCCGAGATACGACCCCATAAACTCGAAAAAGTGCTCGAAAATTGGTCCGATCGAATGGGGGGTACTGTGAAGCCAGCCGCGGCAGCCATATGAATGAAATAATATTCCATTTCTAACCGGAACTACAATTGTACTTCACAACGAGAAAAAAATAAATTTGGCAAAATTTCAAACCGTTTTTGTTTGTTAATCGCATTTTTAAATTTAAACTTTTAAATGGTCCACATTATATATATATATATATATATTACACACACACACACACACACACACACACACACACACACACACACACACACACACACACACACACACACACGCACATATATATATATGTAACTTTAAATTATTTTGAAATAAACAGTTTATTTTAGTAAATTAAATTAAACATTGAAATCAATTTTCGACAATAGAAAAAACGAATGACAGATTTCTTCAGTTACCCGGATGGAGCTCTTCTTAGTCTTCTTCTATTAAAAATCACTGGTAAAGCTCGCTCTGATTCTACACTCATGGATTTTGACGATGAACTGGAATTGGTGGAAGATGATGAAAGCTGCGCGCGATGTAATTTGTTCCATGCGTCCGGTTCCAGCAAGCCTTGCTCTCGTACTAAACAATTCAATATTAATTAGGTCTGTTTCACATATCAGCGATAATAGTTACGTGCAAAAAGAGGGAAAAAAACATAGTTTCTGCATTATTGTTAAACTTGTTTTGAGTAAACTTGGATACTTACGAAATTCCTTATGATTTAATTTATTGATAATCTGAAAAACATAGTCGACCGAATCGTCTTCTTCGTCCGTATTGCCGGCCTTAGTACAGCCTTTTCTTCGTAATTTTGGAAAAACTTTACCTAAAAACGAAATTATGTATCAACAGTCGAAACAATGTCACGGCGAAATGAAAATATTCATATAATTTTCGTTATAATCGTGACTATTACTCGATTTCTCTACCACACTTTCATATTCTCCTATTTCTATGCTTTCTGCTTCTTCGTATTATTGTGTTTGCTTTTTTCTGCATTTGCCCTCGTTGCGATATTGGCCAGAGTCCCAGAAAACTGTATTGTGATAGGCGAACAGTATTATATGTATTTCTTTCGTCATGCTTGAAAACACCGAGAGAGAAGTAAAGAACAGCAATTAAATAGGACTGAATTTATTGTAATTTAATAGGATACGATGGGCGGTAATAAGCGCACGGAATACAGGAGTGGAGACGCGCCCTGTAATAGACAAGGGATTTTTGCACAATCAATGCGCAGCCGGAAAAATGCTACCCATTTTTTTCTGCTAGTTCGGTAATTCGTTTTCCACGATTCACTGCTTTATCGAACTACACTTATCAGTTTGTGTAAACTTTTTGCCACAATTTCTTCCACTCTTCTTCGAAAGCTACTGCGTACGCTTGATAAGATCCGATATGCAGATATTTCGGGGTAGAAAAAGACAAAATGATGTTTCTTATACGGTCATCAAGTTATTTTCAGTCATGCCACGACTCATGTTTTAGCGACAGGAAAACAAATTTCAGATTCTCAAGATTTGAATTCTGTCGACCACGTCCGGAAGAATTTGTTTTCCTTTCATGATATCTGTGCACATTATAGAAACGGTAATGTCATCAGCGAGGAGGAAGCATTTGGCTGGGCGGTGAATTTTGAATATCATTGTCGAATTGAACGGCGTTGCATGAAGAACTGAGCTCTGTGGAACGTTGTTCATTAGTTTACGAGTTTTTCAATAAGGGGGCTTTCTTTATTCCTATTTTGAAGTAAAGATTGGCTGAAAAGTTACGACTGAAAATGAAAAGACGACTGCTGAAGCCAAACGCTCGAAAAATATACAAAATATGAATACCGAGACTAAAGCGGGTCAAAAAAAAAAAAAAAAAATACTAGTAGATTGCGATATTTTTTAGGAAAAAAAATTGATCCGAAATAAATTGTCCGAGATGAAAGCCACATTCTTGTACATTGATTAAGTTTCTGTTCCTCGCAGCTTCCATATTATTAGTCTTGCATTTATAGTTCTCTTTTTAGGATGATTTTAATAAACGGCAGCCGTTTAAAAATATTGGAATTTTTCGGCTTAAGTATAGGTGTATGATCGTAGCTTATTTCCATGTTCGAGGAACACCTTCTGAGATTCAGATTTTATTAAGGATTTTCAATAACTGTGTAAAAGGCGAATATGAAACACATCGGAATCGTTTGCTGCCAGTTTGGTGTTTCTCACTGATGTTATTGATGTACGTAAATTTGTCGTTGTAGGATTCCTCCTGATATAAATTTAAGAAATCTAAAGAAAAGGCGAATTTATCTGCTCGACTGCGAAGTTGCGTTCGAATTGGTGTCTGATCAGCCAGAAAAATAAAAACCGAATGCGTTTGTAATTAATGTTTCATCGATAACGATATTATTTTGAACCGAAATAGAAGATGGAATGAAATTTTTTGAATAACATTATTTTTTTCTAGATAATTTTCGTAAGTGTACTTGAAAAGTTAATCCCGCTTTACTGGTTAAAAAATATATCTGGCTTGCTCATGTTTTTTTCATATTTTTGGGTGATTTAGTTCCGTGTCAATTTTTAAAGTTCATAAATAACTCTTTCACCATTCTTTATTTACGAAATTATAATTTCTTATAATAGTTTCTGAGGATGTGGAAAGATCGTATTGGCAAAAACGATGATTTTAATAAATCTGGAAAAAAAGGAAAACAAAAAACCTATCAATAGTGTACTTTTAAAAATATTTTTATTTGTTTTTTTTACGGCTTCGTCAAAATAGACAATGGCCTAAGAAGAGGGAAAAGGATAAGAGGTGGAATGAGATATTTACACGATCGATGCGCCAAGGAGAGAACAAACGATGCACAACAATAAGGAGTTGGAAGACCAACTAATAGAAGCGATACAGGTGCACTCGAATAAAATGTGATCAGCGTCACCTAATTTATCAAAATTATTATTTTTTTTTCTTTTGATTTAACTGGACATTCTTAATAGATATTAATTAAAAAAAGAACGAGAGATACTATAACCTTTCACCGAAAAAATTATACATAAAATCGGCACTGTGTTTGCCGTGTTGTGTAGTACAGTTTAGAATTGTGTTGCCGAGCCCTTTTTTTATTTACTTTTTTGCTATGTACTGGTGTTATTGTTTTCCGTTATGGTTTAGTAACGATGTCGTTTTTTCTTACATGTGTAACATCCCCTTACATTTCCGTTCGATTTGAGACCGTTAATTGATCGTACTGAATCCAGATTAAGACATCAGAAGAAGTTTAGAACTTTCAGATAACTTTTATCTTTATCGGAATTTTTAATTTGCTTTATATAAATTTTCTGTTTATTGGTTTTTAACTTTTTCTAAATAACATGCACACATATTCCAAATTAACGTGACATAAGGAAATTTAAACAATTTATAAGTTCTTAGTTCGTTCCAAATTTCATAAAATATTTTCAATTCGACCTATCTCTAGATATTTAAAGTTTCTTTTTAACTTAAATTGCAGTTATTTCGATTTAAGTCGGTTATATTTTAATTTCACTACGAGCAAAAATATATTCGTATTTTTCTTGGAGATTTTTAGCCTTTAATTTTTAGTAATAAATTACAATTTTTCAGCCACCAGTCAACGAAGTAATCTGAAAATAATTAACTTTTTATTACCCGGGCAATGTTTCATCGTGATGGTAAGTTATCCGTGCCCTTTATTAAGGTTTGCCGGTAGATACCCCGATGCGGTACAATGTCTGCATATTTTCCGACCGTGTTCGGTTACTTTCATTTTTTCCCCCAATAAGCGTTACTTAAAGTGAAAATTAAAGTGTCTGAATTCTACATTTTGGATAAACTTAGTTTACGGTTACACGCACTGTATAATTTAATTTAGGACATCGTTTTTTAATAAATGAAAAACACATCAGTTGACTGCATTTTGTCCGGCAGTAATACAATATATATTTTTTCCTTTTTCTCTACTATCCAACATCGATAGGAATCGTGACTGAGAAAACTATCTTGAGCAGCTTTTGAATATGCCGCTAAAAACGAATACTGTTTCTTTACGATAACATTTATTGCGAATCCAGTTTAATTTTTTCCCTGATTTAATTAATCGGTCAATCTTCGAAAAAAATGATTTATTTGGCGGTTTCGATAAATCTTTCGAAAAATTAATCACAGTATAATCAGATTCTGATCCGTTCTTAACATATTTCTTTCAATATTGCATAGTTTATATACTGCGGTATACTGTTGGTACTTCTAGAACAAAATTCGTATTTTCGAGTGTGTAAATATTAGCAAAATCTTCTTTAGATATTACATTTAGTGGAACCGAAATTTTTTTCCCTTTTGTAAATCGTTCAAAGCAATTTTTATACCTACTTCAGTGTCGTGTCATCTTGAAATGTGTCAATAATAATAATATTGCTATTTAGTATAACTTCTATGCAGCTTCTATAAATGTTCTGTTTTGCGTTTTATACATATTCATGTTTTTTTCATTCAGTGATCGACGATGAATTCTGTAGATATGTATATCAAGAACTAAAGAAGTTTGGTGGTAAGTAAACTATGATTTTTGAAAAAATCATATTTACAGTTTGAGAAGAAAAAAAAAAACAAAACAAACAACGGCGTTTAAAAATAATCGGAAAGGCAATGAGATAATTTTTATAGATTTCAGTTAGACTATAAAAATTGTTTTTTTTTTTTTTTTTTGGTAAATTAAAAACTAGTTCATAAACGGTGAATAATTTAAAACGAACACTGAAAGTGTGCGCAGAAGTTGCTGCCAAAAAGATTAAACAAAATCTCTCTCTTTTTCCGGATGAAACTAGCCATTCATCTCAATAAAACATGCACAAAAATGCTCTTCGCCATTGCAGATAAGCAAGATTAGTTTATAATATTTTTTATTTTATTAAGTGAATCGCCGTCTGCTTCCCTTCATAAATACAATTTTTCGAAATAAATTGAATAATTTTAAACGTCGTACAAGAGACGTTAAAAATGTTTTTCTCTCCTTTCAGTACAAAAATAAATCTAACGTACGAGAAAGCCATAAAGATTCAAAAAGAGAAAAAAAAACGATCTGGAAAACTTCTTAAATGCTAAAAGTAAAATGCAAATGAAAAATGTGGAATTTAAAAAATTTTCTTATTATCCGTACTGTTAATATGTAACGATTGAATGTATTTTACTAATGGTGGCATAAATCGAAAGATTTTTATGATTTATTTAAATTAGAAATGGAGACTGGCCGATTTCTTAATCCGCGGTTAATGCACGAAGAAGTTAATTTTTTGATCAGGCAACATGCTTAAAAATAAAAAATACTGAAACTGCGAGTTAAAATATAAGTTATGTTAATATTAATAAACCTTTTCCTCTTTGCGACCAAAGTGGTGGATCAAGTTGACCATGAGGAAGAAGTCCATTTTCCAGACATGATAAAAATGCCAACAAATGACCGCCCTTAGGGAAATGTATCGGTGGACCTTGAACTCCATCTTGCGCTACCAGAATAATCGTACCACCGTTATCGTCTCCTTTTATAACAAATTGTATAGCAAAAAAAAAATTAATTGAATAATACGATTAGATGAAATAAAAATTCACGAATAAACTTAACATCAATACATATCATAAAAGTTAGAAAATTAATAAAATACCGGAAAATATATATTTTAATTATGTATACATTTTGAAAATAAGCATTTTTTTTAAACAATTAAAGAAAACAAAAATATAAGTAAACTATTTATAATTTTAACATGGATATGTCGCAGTCTAAAATTTTATCCGTCACAAAGAAATGTCATAAAATATCAAAATCAATTTAATTTTGTCTGCTAAGGAAAACTGTGAGGAATGGTGGCCAAGAAATGTCCTAAAATTTCATAATGATTTTCAATTTTCTGTATATAATGAAAGTTTCATGTAGCTCTTAATGAAAGTCTCGAATTGTAACATTAAGTGCGGTACAGTTGAAAATTGCTACGCAGACCATAAAGGAACCAGCATTTTTTCAATATAAACCAGCAAATAATAATAGCGCGATTTGTTATTTAACAAAAATGCATCGAATAACTTATTTTCACAAAATTCCTTCGGCATAGAATTATTACAATTTCTTTGAAAAAACTAGAATTTAGAAATTAATAATGATCTGGACATTTCAACTACACGCAACAGTACTTGTATCCATGCCATTTTCAGTCGCCGCCACGTTGATCCCTTTTAAACACGTACCTATGAATCTTACTTCAGTCATCATTGCCCTTTACTTAGCATTAGAAATGTGAATAGAAAAGAAACTGAACATAATGTTGTATATTTCGTTACTTTGTACGCATATATTCACGATGAAGCAGATAAAAAACGCATATCCATATTTCTACGAATATGTACATACAGTGAAGGTACTTTAAATTTCTTTTTTTAGAATACGATGGTTCCTGTTGAGTACAGAAAAAAAATTATAAACAACGATGATGCTACAAATAATTAATGGTTTAATTGAAAGGAAAGAGATTCTCATTTTCGAAATTACACATCTCTTCGTTTCTGATCTTTTTTAACTAGACTATCTTTTAAAAGGCAATTATCTGAAATTATTGTTACAATGTAACATTACAGACTACTGTAATACACACAAAAAAGACTTACGCTGAATTTGGTGCAAATATTAAAGTGAAAACACGGATTTTAATTCAGATTAATACACTATTATAGAAGGAATAAAGTTTGCAGATGTTAATATTTTTTCGTCTATAGCTTAAAATTTTAATGTTAATTTTTTGACACAACTTTGAATTATTTTTAATGTATCTTGTTTCAAATAATTAATTAAACTTTGAAAACACTTGAATACACTCTCTACAATAAATAAAATAAAAAATGAAAACAACATATTTACCCTGCTGATGACAATGAACGTAAACGATATCATTAAAATTCATGTTCAACGCATAATCCCAATACTTGCTGCAATAAAGTTAATGAATTTAGTGATACATTAATGGTAATTAGTAACTAATAGAAGGAGGTATCACAGTCGTGATGGCCTTTCTTTTCAGTTTACAGTAAACAAATAAAAAATACAGCCTGTCTTTTGTCTGTATTTATTTATTTATTTATTTTTTTAAAATTATATTCGTGTAATGTGCACGTATAGTTTGAGTATTAGTATATTTTGTTTGAAATTTTCTTTTTGTATGAAGATTATAATAATTATGGTTTATTAATGTCGCTAAAAATTAACTTTGCAAGAATTTTATGTTTTAAAATAGATTTATCGGTATATTCCCTCAAACTATTACTCCTCATGATGACATAATGCGTGATAAATCATTATTTTTTTTCATTAGAGTTTATGTATTTTTTAAATTTATATAATAGCGCTATATTTTTCCATAATTTATTATCATTATGTATTTTATCTTTTCAGCTGAAATTAATTTCAATAACTACATTTATGAATTTATAGCACTGCACAATTTCAGTATCAGAATCTGACATTCATTTGATACCTGTCCATCGGCGGTGATTTTGGGAGCGAAGTTAAGGAAGTCAGACTTGCCTAAAATTTCTTCGAACCTAAACTAACTTAAACAAGAAAAAATAAAATTTATTTTTCTCTTAAAAATGCTCTAATTGCTACCACTTTTTTTCCATGCTCCAACCTATTTAAAAAATTGTGAAATTTTTTACAGCGATGTATTGATAAATATAGCGGCTTGAATGATCGTTTTATTGATTTAGAATTTAAAAGATTGCTTTTCGTTCCTTCTATTAAGATTATCATTACTTATTTTTGTTATCTTCAGCCAGGTGTTAAATTTTTCAAATTTGTTTAAAGTTTTTATTGTGAATATTGTTCGATAACTTTTTTCTGATGTTTTTATTGTCAGTTCTGTGGAAGTTTGTTTTTCATTTTAATCAGAAAACCGTAATAAATAATTGTGAAAATTTTCCAGATTCTTTTGAAAATTGCTAACCTCCCTACATTCCTATTGCAAACTTCCAAGCAAAAAACAATAAATAAATTAAGTGAATACAAAGAACACAGATGGAATCCGGTATTAAAGACGTCAAATTATTAAAATAAAAAGCATCACCTCGCACGTCCTAAATCATTTATCATTAGGTATATTAACTTGTGACCAAAAGTGCTTAAAATTTTTCGAAAACATAAATGAAACAAGATCGGGAAATTTAAATTTAATACTGTTTAAATGAACGCTGACCAAAAGTTGTTCGATGATCATTGGATCGTAAACTAGAAAATCAGTGATCGCCAAGTATTAATACATTTGTAACATGGAAATCAATTAAAAATGTATAAAATAGGAAACAATTTACGGTAGACATCGGTTTAAAAAATTTTATTTTTATATTTATACACTTTTCATCAGGACCGTATCTAGACCAAAATTTCGGGAGGGGTTACGAAAATACTTTTATAAATATAAATATATATATATATATATATATATATATAGATGTGTGTGTGTGTATTATCATGAAATATATTTATTTATAAATAGTACATTAAAGCCTTTAGTCAATTATTGTATATGTAATATTTGAATACTACAATAAAAATAAATAAAAAATAGTCGTTTCCATAGAATTCATAAAAATATTAATTTTCTTTTCTTTTGTCAAAAATTGAAAAGAAATAAATTTAATCTGAATTTCGGTCCATTTACTTCGAGCAGTTATTATTTTTCCGACATTTTGGGGGGAGGTGGATCGAACCATGAAAACCCCCTCATATACGGCTGTTTACCATCATCAGAAATAAACTCAATTCTGATGATCGTAAGTGTAAGCTTTCTGAAACGTTAAATATAAAAATTTTAATTTTTAAACGTGGTGTCTAACCCAAATTGTTTTCCTAATCATATCCACTATGAAAGCTTCGAATGTTTAATAATGTAATAAATAGTTTACTAAGAAATAAAAAAGTATATGGTTATATAATTAAAAGTAGAAAAATCTAAGTAGGTCAAATATCAATAAGAAATTGTTTCTCACGTCGCATATTAATTAGCTGCTGTAACGATAAGCTAAATTTACTTCCATATTGAAGAAATTATTAAAAGTAATACAGCGATGATTTCTGATGAAAGAGGGACAAAAGGAAAATGTTAACTAAACTGCCTATTTAATAATTTCTGTACGGATATTTATGCAAGTTGAATATGAATAAGTGCACTTAAATTATGCAATTTTCGTGACAATGGACTTGTTTTATTTACATACTACAAAGGAAAGTTAATTATTTTTCGAAGATTTTAAAAAGCGGACAAGAAAAAGTTTGAGACGATAGAAAAAGCTAATTTCATCTTTATTTTCTACGTATAAAATCTTAAATTTTTTATTATTACTCTTTTTTATTTCAATTTCATTTTATAAAAAAAAAGTATTTTTGAATTTAAAATAACGAGTTATACATAACTTTTCCGATGTTCAAATTACCTTTTACTCTGATTTTCTTCTGTATATCCGTTCATTAATTCATTTGGAGTCCACTTAATAATTAACGAAGTAGGAGTTTGATGAAGTGATAGGTATCCTGGAATCAGTTCTTCAACGCCTTTCTATAAAACAATGATTTTTTTTTTGATTTTTCTTCCATTTCTATTTTCTTTCTTTTTTTTTTTTTTTGTTGATTTTGAAAAATAAATCGTTTTAAATAAGTAAATCTTACCGGTATAACTTGAACGTTGTTTTTACCGTAAAGCAACGTCGCCCTATTATTCTGGTGTAAAGATTCGACGTAGTTCTTAGTACAAACAGGGCTTTGGCGGACATTTTCTTCGCTATTAACGCAATGAAGAGTTCGACGAAACTTTTATAAATAACCATAAGAAAATTAAATCAAATTAGTATAAAAGTAAAAGTTTGAAATTTTTAATATATAAAAAAGGTAATTTTAACGACAAAAAGGAAGTTTTACAATTACTAATAAGTATGTGTACATTCTAAGGTAAATTACGCTTCAAAATAAACGTGTAATAAGATATGTAAAGAAATATTACATTGAGCGGCGTTTTTCTGCATGATGGTGGAGTAATATGACCACTGGATATTTTATGTCTTAAAACCAGTTCATCTGCGGGAGGATCATTCCAGTAATGATCCAAGCCTTTAGTTTTTGAATAGTCTAAAGCGCATGGACCGACTAAATTAAAAAAATTATAAAAATATAAATTAGCTGTATTTGTTTTAGCGCAGTGTTACTTTAATTAAGTTCAATATTTATTCGGTTTTATCAAGTAAGTATCTTCGGTGAAAGAATAATAAAACAGTCTGTGCCTAATAGTAAATTTATTTTTACTGTATTCCTTCAGTGGTGCATATTTCTTTTTAAAACAAGTGCTTTTAAAAATTTAACAAAGACTATTACTAATGATTTTTTGTATTCTTTTCTAACAGAGTAATAATCTAAAACGATAGTAATAATAACAATAAGGAAATTAAAGATACTAACCTAGAAGGGAACTTAATATAGAGCCATAATCAGGATCAGCTACAAGAGCATCTTTTTCGTAATACTTACTGAAAGCAGAGAACGTAAATTTATCATATTTATTGCAAATATTATAAAAATGATCGTATAAAAATTGACAAAATTGCCAACGTATTCATTAATTAAGAATTAAATTTATTAATATTACTGAGGTATTTTAGCTAAATCGTTACTTTCATTAGTAAATAGTACAAATTATACGATAAAGGATTATTTTTATCATCACAAGTGACACTTACATGCCTTATTGAATCCATGGTGGACTCTTCATAATATAAATGGACTAAAGTGGAGTTTTTTTTTTTTAACTATATTTATTTATTGTCGCTCGACAATGGAGCCATTTGCGACGAATATATTACATCTTAACAGTTAACTTATCTAGATACTATTATACATATTTACATGTTTTAGGTATGTTAGTACATTTTCACAATTTGATCTGTCGTTGTAAAGGAGTTCTGGTATAGGTTTCCCTACCATCTCGCAGGTTGCTCGCTGTGTTTCCCACTTTTTGCATGTGAAGAGGTGGTCTACCGAGAAAGTCTCTGCGCAAACTTCACAAATGAGCGTCGGCTCCTTGTCGAGGATATACTTGTGGCTAAATGAGTAGTGCCCTATTCTTAGTCTCGAAATAGCTGTTTCGTCTTATCTTTTTGGCCAATAGTTGGTTTCCCAGTCGGCAATTTTGTTTTTGATGCGGCGTAGCTTGTTTTTGATTGGAGAGATTCGATTCCACTCTTTTTGCCAAATTGAGCGAGTCACCTTTTTGATATGTCTGGTTAAGGAGGAGTCCACCTTTATGCGTCGGTTTAAGTCTGCTATGGTTTCTTGAAAGGTTTTGTGCCATGCTGGTAGGTCTCTTATGTCCTTTACGATGTCTGGTGTGTCAAAGTTGATGCTTTTAATTGTATTTAGGCATCGTATTCCCAATGGCTTCGGAGTTGTTTATTTGTAACGCTTTTTATTTGTTTGTATTATTTGTTCTTTAAAAATTTTAAAATTTTGAGCCTTTATAATTCCGTGTAAATTAAAACCGTCCGCAAAGGTAAAAATTAAATATTAATTTTTATACAGTAAACGCGAACCGAATATCAATGCCAACTAAAGACATTATAATCAGTGAAAGCTACAAAATGAGGTTAATATTTGCAAATGTTATAAGATAATAATAATAAAAAAAAAAAAAGAATTATTTAACAGACACAAATTGTATCCAATATCTATTCCACACATCCGTGTATAGTGAAAATAAATTTTTATCTTCACTACGTACATACTTGGCTAGATACTGGATGCAACTTTTGTTTCTTAAATAAATGCCTATTACTCTTTTTGTTCTCTTTATTATTCATTTTATCATTGTAAATATTGAACACATTTTTAACTTTCATTCACTGCGATTTCTTTAGTTGGCGCTAATGTACATTTAATATTTGCTATTTTATATTCAATAAGTTTTATTTAAATTCAAAATATCCGGATAAAGTATGAAAAAAACTATATAACATCTTTAAAAATTACATCAATTTTATTGAAACCAATTAAAAAGAAATTACTTCAAAAAATCTAAGTATTGAATCCCAATAAGATGGCTCAGACACGAAAAAAATATCAAATAAAATTCGACAAATAAGGAATAGCTTGGCTTATAAACTTCAAATTCAGCGAATAAGTCATAATTAAAATGCTCTTTGAAACTATGAATAACTTTAAGGATAACCTATTTTACCTTAGCTCCACAAATCTGTCAAAAAATCATCAAAAGTACATGAAATTTAAAACATCCTAAAAAATCACTTAAAACTTTGCCACACAAATAACCCATCAATAGTAAAAATTCAAAAACAGATAACAGAAACCAAATTTTTTCTCATAATATTACTGCCAGTTAAAAAAAAAAAAGAGATCAGCATAACATATTTTCATGCGATCCATAATATGAAAATAATTTACTGTTTCCTCTGTCGCCAAAGAAAAATTTAAAATATTAAAGTTTCTCACTTTTTATTTTTTTATTTATTTTTAATAATGAAATAAATACAAATAACTCTCAAAATATATAGTGTAAGCAATAAATCAAATCACAAAAAAAAATACAAATTGATTGAAAATTTACTTCGAGCATTGACCGCTAAGCGTCACTATAAAAACTCGTACATATATCTCATGGACTCTCAAATAACAATAGTCTTCTATAATTCTTATAAAAAAGTCGTTTCCAATTGACTATTTTTTAAATTACGGAGTGTGTAGTAGTTTATACTAATTGTCGCCTGTTGATGACGCTTTACACAACAATTCAATCAATAATAGTTTTTATACGACGAAGCACTTCCGCTATATGGCCTGAAAATGATATAGTCATTATAATACACGCATGCGGTGATCTGCAAATTTAAAAAAAACATTTTTATCGAAGAAATCACTGAATAATATTGATACTGAAAAATGACAACGACGATTAAATCGGTCAGTCATAAAGATTGGTCGAATTGGTTAACGTGTAGACTAGGGAAAAAATAGCGTAAAAAAATATTTAATAAAAATGCACTAAAAAGTAAGAAGGATAACAAATGATAAATTTTATAGTAAAATATACCTTGAAAGAGGGATATTATGATTATTTTTAATTCAAATTATAACAATAATTAGAATCGAATGAGTATATATTATTATACACCTCCCTTTTCTATAGGTGAACTATCAGAACCATTAACTTAATGCGGTTTTTAATTATTGTTACAATTTGAATTTGGCATCGATTCTAATTAAAGTATTAATATTGTTTAAGAATAATTACAGTACCCTTCCTTTAAGTCATATTTTATTGTTTAATATATATGTATGTGTCTTTTACCGAGGAATTATTTTTTACTTTTTAGGGATTTATAAATCTTGTACTTTTTTTTTTTTGAAACTGTTGATTATTTTACAATTTTTCGCGTAAATATAGTTTTTAGTGATAATACGGGTAGATTATATCCTAAAATTCTGCTATTTTCCGTTGGTTATGAACTTGAAAATCGCGCTTTTCAAGTGTTAAATTTATTACTTTTATTTTTGAATTTACACATTTCAATAATACCTTTAAGTTACTAAGGTTCATCGTCCCTTTAATCTTGAAATTTTGCTGGTTCGTATTATTATCCCTATGTATCTTAATGAAAATTTTTTGGTCAATTTTTGTCCGACTTATATTAAGCAATGAAGGTGTATATCAGTAGGGGGATTTTTTTTTTTAACGTTTCTCAGTATTCATTGATACTCGTTGGACTCATGGGGGCCACCACTGCGCCGTACACTTTCAATGAAAATAAATCATTAAAATTGGTCCACATGAACAAAACCTCATAGGTTTGTAAATATGAAAAAAAAACATACAAACTTTTTTTTTTTTTTTGAAGTCGGTAAAAAAAAGTAAACAACGAGCAAAGAATTTCAGTTAGCAGTCGTGATAATCAAGTTTACCAATTCCTCTTCAACCGCATACTTCAATTCCTAAACTTGAATGCCATTCATTTGTGCTCCTTTAATAATGCTTTAAAAAAATCTGAATTTTTCTTTTCGTTTTCGTTCGATACTCGGGGTCTATTTCGAAATCATCTAATCGAAACAGATCAGTAATTGGAAATCAAAGCATGTTCCAACGGTCCCTTGGTTTAAGGAAGTTAACAACTTCGAGAAAGACTCTATATAGTAACGATAACTAGGTTGAAAACAGGACATAACAAAATCCTCGTCCACAAAATTAATATTGTTAATGATGAAGCATGCAGTGGTTGTGGAATGAAGGGTACAATAGACCATTTTATTTGGCAGTACGATCAAGGGGTATAAACTTAGAACGGAAATCTTATCGGGAGCTGCATACTTTTCCAATGACAGTAACTCAGATAGCGGCAGATCCGATGTAAAATCTGGCTTTACTAATATATAAATTTATAAAGCACCGAAAAATAGAAATACATAAATTAAAAGTAGAGAAAGGTTTTCTATAAAATACCCCTCTAAAGGGTTAAGTAAAAGAAAAAACTGAATAAATGGTAAAAGCTGAGCCAAAAAAAAAAAGAAAATAATAATTTTCGTTACTTTTGTATTTGTTTATTTTTTTTTAACTTTTTATTCTAAAACTTGAATGTTTTTGCTTTTTCTATCGTTGTTTTACTTTGAATTCTGTACTAATCGGTGTCTGGAATATAGTCTTTCAAACTGTAAAATTTGTAAAACAGCTGATGGGCTCGTCCAGTTTTCGTTTTGCGTGTTTATTCGCGTTCGAAGTGTTTGTGTGGTAGTTCAAAACCAGCGACGAAACTGCAACGGTTGTTCGTCCGTTAAATACCTAAGCGTTAATCGCTGTGTTTGTCACCGCGCATCGATAATTCTTGAAGCTGACAGCTTGAAATAATTAATTCGGAAGTACCGCCGGGCTGTTTACCGCGTGCTGCTTGTACTCGTTGGCGTACAGAAGTTACGTTCGTTAATCATTTATTGAACACTACGTTAAATAAGCGCGCATGAGGTTTGTTTGTTTACCTTTTTTCTTTTTCTTTATTGTTACTAATGAACATAATCGATATATATATATATATATATATATATTAGTTTCTTTATTGGAGTGAATTATAAACTGACGGTCGATTTTGTATAACATTTTCTCGAGTTAATCGCCATAGGAATTAGCAATGCTCGCATACCGCAGTCCTTGTAGGAGAAGTGTAATGTGTGTCCTTATATAATAATAATATTCGAACGGAGCGTAACGCAACAATATAATAATCAGAAAATGACCTAGTCACGTTGAAATGTAATTTTATTACAACAAAAGATTAGCCAAAAATTTAGATAATTTCAATTTTGAAATTTACAATTTTTGTGGGTTGTTTCACGCTGAATTAGCTAGTGTGTATTATATTTCTGACGTAATGATGTCATCGAATCTCGCGCAAAACAATAATAAATTTCTCCATCAGCTAGAAAATTACAAGTATTAAGAAATAATGCGGGGAGCCGTTGCCCCCTCTACTCGAAAGTTTACAAAAAGAAAAGTAATCGAACGGTGAAAAATAAGATTGTTCCGATTTCGTAATAAAATCCGCACAATTTTGTTGAAGACAATTCATGCTTTTTTATAATTTTCTTTTATATAATACAAAGATACAAGTGGTGATTTTTGGTAAAAGTGAAGTTATTCGCAGCTAATTTCGAACTATAATACACTATTAATGTATTTTTATTAAAAAATTCAACCTTGAAAATTCTTTTAAAAAATAAATCCTGTGAATTCTTTCTATTTACCGTTATGAGGATTTATAGAGGAATTTGAATTTATGTAATACGCGCTGCTTTCCGTTACAAATGAAGTTTGCGAATTTATTTTAAATGCTCTTTATCTCAAAAGGGAATTTAAGCGCATTTAGGCTTCTTTGATATAGTAATTCATTTGGCCGCCGAGCCCAAAAAAAAAAAAAAAAAAAAAAAAAAAATTCATTTGGCCACAAATGCTACTAATTAACTTTCGAAATTAAGATGGAACTTTTAAGTTGTTTCGTTTAGTGCTGTTACGGAATTACATTTATAAAGATATGAGAATACATAATGACAAGAAAATAGAATTGAATACGAGTTAAGGGAAAACTATTTGTACAAACTGTGGTTAGCTAAAATAAAGATAGAGGAACAAACTGACAAATACATTATAACTCAGTTGTAGAATAAAATGCCTAAAGAAATAAGAGAGAAGGAAAAAGTTGGGGTGAAAAAAAGAAAGTAAAGGAATGGTTGCAGAAAGAGGGAAATATAGGATTAATAATAAGCATTAGATAAGAGAAAATGATTCGGAAAACAGTGACTATCAAAAGTGAAAACAAAGGGGAAGGAAAAGGGACAAAATAAAATTTAAATAAACAATATTTTTATTTGTTTATATTTTTTATCCCCCACCCCCGCCCCACCCCCTAGGGAATGTCAGCAACGGATCTTCGCCCAGTAACGACGCGAGGGAAAATAATCAGTTATATGTAGATTCGGTCAGCTATTGATAAGATAAAAGAACTGAGGATAGGAACAACGAAGATCGACGGCAACGATACGATATACGAAGCGCAGTAGGGATTAGGGAGTTTGAGTGATAACAAATCGGAGTACAAAGAAGTGCGTTCGTTCATAAGAGATGGGCATTCAAAGAAGATATGGTCAGGATCGCAGACGGCTTCGTCGTCAGGATGAAGAAGGCAACTAGGGGATACAGCGAGTTAAAAACGAAAACGTGAGGAAGGAAGAAGAGTATGATTGAGACGTAAACGGGTAATAGGGACCATAACGGAGCGGCGAAGTGAAGGAAAATCTTAAAACTAAGGCCGGGTAGGAAGATTAGGTTAGATAGAAAAATAAAAAGAAGGTTGATTAGAAAAGGAAGAAATGTAAAAATCTGACTAAAATCTAACATGAAACTTTTTACAGATTAGTTATATACAAGTTAGAAATAAATAAAAAATGGGATAAGTTGTAAAAAATATTTTCGAGGCGATAAGCAGACAAGCGTTTAATTTGACGGGACAGTGTGTAAATGATGACAAATATATATATATATATATATATTTTAAAACAAAAAAGAGAGAGATAATTTCTTATTCTCATTACATTTTATTTTTATCTTATCTTTCGCTAATTTCAGCTTATTGAATAAATTAAGAAACAATCACGTAGTTATTAATTAATTAAAGTAAAATTAGTATTATAAATTAAAAAGCAAATAATACCTGCTGTGTTGTACTAAATGGTCGATAATTTTTGCGAGGACTTTTTCGAATAATGCCAGTCGAATCCATAGGTATTTAGGTACGGAAGTATTGACGGAACATGTGGAAGAACTCTTTTTACTTAACGATGATTTACTAATACTAATACTACTGGACAAAGTACCGCTGTTCGCTCTCGTTATAATACTTTCGGAGCTGGAAGACGATCTTCTGTAATTACAAAAAAATCAAAACAAAAAAATCAAAACAAAAAAAAACGCATTTAAAAAAATTTGATATAAATAAAGAATTTAACTTTCCCGTTATATTCCGCTAAAATTAGGCTAAAGTTTTTTAACGAAAACTAAAAATCAAAAAAAAACAAAAAAAACAACAACAAAACAAAATACGGAATAAATAATAATTACATAGCTACCCACGATAAAGTATTTGAAAATTACATAATTATCTCGTTTAAACTTTTTTTTTTTTTTTATTTTCGATAAACTAGAATATGAAACAGAGTAATATTTTTCTTATTTTGAGTTTTCCGTTTGTAAGTGTTGTGTACCTGGATATTTAATAGGCTATTTTATTGCAGTACACTTAATTTGTATAAAAGAATTAATACTAATTGCTTTTTCGAAATTTGTCAAATAATACGAATTATTAGAAATAAAATCGTATTTAAATCTAAAAGAAAACAAATAATGCCGAATGCAAGAAGATATATTCTTGGCTTTTAAACGATTTTATTTGGCAACGTTATTTGATCTGTTAAAAAAACCTTATCGTACGGAATTTAGTCAAAATAAAGGTTAAGATAAATGGCGAGGAATTAAAATTTCGTTGATTTTTTCTTTTTGGTGATATAAAATAATAATAATATTATTTTATATACTTTCTTTGGTTTTAATCCAACAACTACAGAAATTATAAAAACGTTAAATAGAGAGACGATTAGAAATAGAGGTTATGAAAGATTGCGGTACTAGTATTATAGCTGGAGATGGGAAGGAAAGGATAAAGGAAGAATTATAAGGAGCAGGAAGACCTAGTGCTACGATTTTGGGAACACAAAGCAGAGCGTTCAGAATCAAGAGTGGGACATTCAAAAAAGATGTGGTGTCCATCACATATGGGAGTAGAAATAGAACTGTGAAGGGGACAATCGGAAGAAAAAACGAAAACGAAAAGAGGGTAGAAGAGAGTAGAACAGAGTGATTAAAACGCAGCCTGATTAAGGAAACGATCGCGGAGCGCTGATAAGAAGAGGATTGAATTCACGGCTGAAAATAGGGAACTGGTTGTATTTGAGGATAATAAGAGGCGGGATTAAAAAATAAAGAAGGATAAATGTCCGACCATAGTCGGGAATAATTGGCTGAAGAAAGAAGGAGGATGTCCGAGGCAGGAAAATTGCAGAGTAAAGGACTATCGCGAGCAGCCGAACGGGCTAAAAAATCCGCTAACTCGTTTCCCTCAATTCCAGAATGACTGAAGGTCAACAGTAATCGAGCAGGATGAGAGTAGGTTGGAGATGAGAGAACGAATTGAGAGAATAATAGAGTTGGAGGAATGAGAAGAAGGAGAAGAAATAGCTTGAAGAACACTTTTAGAATTAGAGGCAATGAGACATTTACTGATCCCTCTTATGGGTGGAATAAACGAGATTGCGAGGAAAATGGAGATAGACTTCGCTGTGAAGATAGAACAGAAGGACGGGGGGCTTGAAGGATTCAGAGTGATGCAGTGAGAGGGAGGTAAACGCGCTGCCCACCCCATTCTCATTTTTAAAACCGTCAGTGAAGAATATTAGAGGAGGAATTCGGTTTTGATTGTAGAATGTGCGATAGAGCTGGTCTGGAAAGGGAGAGAGAAGAGATTAATAGTTTGTCAAATGCTGGTAAAGTCATGGGAAAAGTAAGGAAGCTGGGAATAAGAAAAGACATGAGGTGAAAAATTGGAGACTCGAGCTGCTACCAAAGAAATTATCGGGACTTTATAAGTAGCAAACTCCATTGGTTTTTAATACGAAGATAGGAAGAGATAAGATTAGACGAGGATACAGAAAGATGTTCAATTAGAAAATTGTAACCAGGCTACGATCTGCGAATAAAAGGTGGTTGTATCGCAGGTTCAGAAAAGGTAGCAGGAATAGGAGAGTATTTTAACGCTCCAATGCGCAGCCAAAGGCAACAATACTGAACTCGGTCCAGTTTGGCAAGAAGAGACTTAGCGTAATTTCCATGGATGAAGGTGCAGTAATCAATCCTGGAACTAATTATAGCTTTATGAAGGATTAGGAGAATAGAAGGGTCACCCCGCCATTTGGATGAAAACAGAGCTTTCAGGAGATTGAGTCTTGTAAGGAAAGAATTGTAGAGATAGTCAACGTGTTCATGGAAAGTGAGTCGGCTGTTTAGAATAACACCAAGAAAGCAGAAGGAGCTGACGAGCGGAATCGGAATGTTAGATGAAATAATGCTTACCAAAGCTTGATTTTAGGGGTGGAGGGAAAACACCATAGAGGAAGATTTTGAAGGAGAGAGAGATACTAAGGATAGATAAAGAGTTATTGATCTTTTCATTGGCGGTGATATCATCTGAAAAAAAGAGAGAGGAGGAAATCACAGGAAGAGAAGTAATATTAAGAAGATAGATATTGAGAAGTGTTGGCTTGAGACAAGATCTCCGAGGGAGTCCGCGGTAGATGCATCTGGAAATGTCATGGGAGTGAGTAGAGAGGAAGAGGGATCTATTTTGGAACAGGTTTACAATAAGAAAGATAAAAGTAGATGGAATATTAAGCTCAAGAAGCTTGGCGCATAGAGTAGGAAGGTGGACATTATCAAACGCAGAAGAGACATCAACAAACGTAGAAACGGTGAATTTTCTTTCTAGGAAAGCTTTGTAGACGTCTGATAGAAAAAGACTGATGCAGTCGACCGGACCTAACCGCGGGCGAAAACTAAACATATTAGAAGGAATCAGATCATTGTGTTCCAGCCATCGGACGAGTCCATTGTTCATCATACCTTCGAAGTGTTTATGAAAACAGGAAGCCAAAGAAATAGGCCGAAGCGTGGATTGATTTCTTTTAAGAATAGGGATGATAATAAAGTCATTCCAGAATATAGGTATGGATCCGGAGAGTAAGAAGGAGTTAAAGATATTCAGAAGAGAATGCAATGGAAGAGTGGAGAGATTTTTAAGTATAAGGAACGATACACCATCTAAACCCGGTGAGGAGTTGGAGGATTTATTAAGGATAGATAGTAGCTCATCATAACGGAAAGGAAGAGATAAGAAGTGCGACTTTAGGTTGGGTGGAAGGATGGGAAGCGAGCTTTTCGCAAGAGAAGGAGCTTAGGTGGGCGCAATAGAATCTAGAAAGGAAAAAAAGTTGTTGCAGTGGGGAAGAGGAATGGACAGGGCACTTAGAATGGGGAAATTTTGAACGCCCTAGCCATTTTCTAAATCTGAGAAAAGGGCGTATCTTTAGAAAAAGCGGAACCGAATTGTTTCCATGAATTGCTCTTAGTATTCCAGAGTGAGGAGACCGAAGGGACTTTTCGGTGATGATTTTTGGGAACTAGTGGAGCGGATGAAGAAAGGGCCGCATGAAGGGATTGTATAAACAAACTGTATTGGGTTATAGAATCAGAATTCGACAGGATAAGAGGGAGAGAAGAGTCCATCAATGAACGAAATTTGGTCCAATCAGTTCTAGAAAGAATCCAGCTGGGGAATGAAGAGGCCTGGATTGGATAGGAGGGGAGAAAGGAATAGGAGAATGGGAGTATGGTCACTAGCAAAAGTACCATCCAGTGTTCTCCAGGAATATTTGGGAACCGTATCGGGAGAAGTAAAGGAGAGGTCCACCGAACTTGAGGAGAAAGCGTTTATGAAGTACGTGGGAGAATGGTCGTTGAGGAGGGAAAGTTTATGATTCAAGATAAAGTTTTCCAGCACTGAGCCATTGGAGTTATGATCAGTGCAGTCTCAAAGGGGAGAATGAGCGTTCTAGTCTCCACCAATGACATATGGTTTTAATAGAGTTGTAAGCAATGAGGAAAGCAGTAGATTAAGAAGGCTAGAAGTGGGAGGGATGTAGACACAAGCGATATGGATAGGCTTTGGGAACAAATTTAGAAGGGAAATATGGATCGTATTGGGTGAGTTAGGATAGGAAGGTGGAAGAAAAGGAATAATATGCGATTGGTATGATAAGTCGCTCCTGAGTAGGATGGCAGTTCCACCATACCCATCCACACGATCAGCTCGAACTATATTGAAACCTCTGAAGTGATCGAGGAGGATGATTTCAGCCACGTTTCGGACAGTAAAGCAACATGAATGTTATAGAGATCAAGTAGATCATCTAAAGCAGTGGTTCTTAACCGGTGGTCCACGGACCACTAGTGGTCCCGGGAAGCACTCAAAGTGGTCCGCGAAGCCATCCTAAAAATATTAAAGCTATAAAAGTAGTTAACTTCATTAAAAAGAGTGCACTTATTCAAACAATTGTGCTCTGATATGAATTCTGAACACGAAACTCGGCTTTTCCATACGGAAGTGCGTCAGCTTTCCAACGGAAATATGCTGCCGGGGTAGTACGAACTGAAAGAGGAAGTACAAATATTATTAACTAACAAGGAGAACAAAGAGTTGCTGGATCAGTTCTGTGGGTCCAAAATTCAAATGTGTTTTGCTTATTTGGTTGATTTTTTCGCGAAACTAAATAAACTGAACCTTAAACTGCAAGGGTCATGAAATTTGAAGTTGCAAGACGCAAGCAATAAATTTGCATATGAAGATAAAATTAGTGAATTTATCACTAAAATCGAGCTATGGATCGACAAGGTTGGAAGAAAAAATTTTTCTGCGTTTGATACGCTGAATCGAATTATTGACAGGCAGCGTGCTGAGATTAAAGGAGGAATACAGAAGAACATGATACTTCATTTGAAAAAAATTTAAAAAGTGAATTCAGTCGCTATTTTCCTGACTACTGTGAGGACGAAGGTGTTCGGAAAGTGATCAGCGTTTCTGAGGTGCCCGATAAAATTCAAGAAGAAGTGATTGAAATGAAACACAATAGTTACTTGAAAGATATATTCGTGACAGGAATTAATTGTGAAAATTTTTGGACCGAAAAGGTAATTTCTTTCCCAAAACTTCAAGAAATTTGCTGTACGTTGCCGAACTTTGTTATCATCGATATATCTATGCGAGCAGGGGTTCTCGGCGCTTTTGATAATTAAAAGCAAGCACCGAAATCGGTTGTATGCCAGTGCCGACATGTGTTTGGCTTTACATTGAATTAAGGATTCAGAAGTTAGTAAAAAGTATGCGGTCACAGAAATCGCATTAAAATAATATATTTACCTCTATTCTGTAAAATTTTCGTAAAAAAAAATTAAAATACTGTCGGCTTTGAACAATTTTATGCGTATCTTATTTATAGATCGATAGAACAACCCTTTATTTATTTACATTTACGGTTTATAGCCTCCAAACAGTTGGTGGTCCATGGCAGACAAAAATTTTGTCAAATGGTCCCTCATAACTTAAAGGTTAAGAACCACTGATCTAAAGCTTGTTTGTTAGCTTGTAGGGCTATGACAAGTCCACTGTATAATGTATAAGGAGGGGAGCTGCGACATAGTAACATAATTATAGAAGAGAAAGGAAACACGAGAACAGTAAAGTAGGATACAATGAGCGGAGTAAAATGCCTTAGAAGAAGGGCCGTGTGGCCGCACTTCCAAGGTGGAGGAGAGGATGGTGAAGATTGGTAAACATGGAGGGGAGGAGGCCTACTCAAAATATGATACGGCCTCTTTTGAAAATACCTCTTTGCTGATGGAAGAATCAGTTTAATTCTGAAGAATGCTTGCACGAACTTGGATTTATGCAAGTTTATAGGCATCTTACGAAGTGTATCCATGTATGTAGGTTGCAACTTTGCATTTGACCTCGTGTGGCAAGAGACAGAAAAACGACTGAGATGGAGAAAAGATGAAAATTGGACAATAGATGAAGAGTTAGTTGAACTGAACAATATTAGATAGGAAAGATGAATGGTTGTCCCCGAATGAGGGGGAGGGAGCTATGTTATAAGATGAAAGGAGTTGAATGATGGCAGTGGATAAATTACGAATATTAGAAGAAGTGGCAATGTGGTGGACAGGAGCACTACTTTGTACAAGAGGGAGAGGACTTTTAGGTGGAGACGAGTTACGGGAAGACCTGGAGACTATCACATTCAGAGAAGAGATGCTGGGAAGAACAATGGGAACAGATCGAGTGAGAACTCCGGCAATGTCGTGCAATATGTCGAAAAAGAAAATATTTCACACATTGTGTGGGAGAGCGAATACTTGGAGAGACCGGGAAGCAAAGTTTGAAAATGGAAATATATTCGTGAAGGAAAGATTTGTGGAATTTTAACTCGACACTTTTGGCGGAGACTTTGAAACCTTCGAAAGAACGAAAAATACGTCGGATGGAGGTAACATGGATTGAAGATTCAAGCCCTTTTTTGATATCCTACCACTGCGACATATTCACCAGATACACTCTTATCTGAGAAATAACGTATTTCTGTTTAATTAAATACGCCTTTTTCAAAATTGTCGTTGTTTTTTTCAACATAAAATGCTACTGCTTTTAAAACAAGTCATTTTGTAATATTAAAAGAAATTCAGCGCATTGAATGTTTTTATTATGCTTTTTCAAATTCTACATGTCGACATTAACATTGCTACAATATCATACATAACGGTTTGTTCTTTCTATTTTATGTTGCAAATATTTACCAATAAATTTAGTTATTTTCTGGTAAGCATACGATTAAAAAAAGAATAATAATAATCTCTGATATAAGAATAATATTTATAATGAAGAAAATGCCCACGGTTTTTGTATACATCTCGCGTACCGTGCGTATAAAGATTAGTGTACCGGTTCCCTTTTAGTTTTTGCTTTAGATTAACGTTCGGATTTCAAATGTTATACTTTATTACTTTTGTAGCCGCACTGACTTGCAGGGTCGTAATGGTAAAGAGCATAAAATTTTTTTCTAATTTTCAAATCTTCCAAAATATTTTCCAAAAAAAGTAATAAACAAAAACAAAAAAATTACGGCACATAAAATTAATAACAAGAAAAATTTGTACATTCATTTTATGTTTTAACCTTCATAAAACTTCTTTACAACTTGACGGTTGTAACTGTCTTTTATATTCGTATTTTGTTACATTCTTAAATTTTTAAGGCAAACATAAATGCAGGTTTCGTAAAAAGCATCGAATGGGTTCAAACACCGTACAAATAGCAGAATAAAAATGTTCTCCATTATTATTTTCTCTTCTTAACGATATATTTATTCAGAGTAAGTGTCGAAAACTTTTTAATAACTTACCTATTAGGATCATTATTTTCAATCTCGATTACTTGCTTAGAAATCAAATTTGCTGGTTCAAAATTTTTTGCTACTTTGTGAAGTAAAGCGGTCGTGGAACTGGTCTTAAATAGTCCTAGCGCTCTTCTCTTTATTCCCTGCGATAAACACGCTTCAACAGCAGCTAAACAACATTGAAAGTTATACAGATTTATCGTTTTTACTATAACGTTTCAAATGAACACGTCTAAATAAATCGATCGTATTTAATTGAAAGCTCAAATCTTTAACATCTAATTAGTTTTTCAGCATCTGTCTGAATGAATAGGGATCACCGATGTATGCGATATATATTAAACAGAAAAATACTGATTTTCGCGCTAAATGAAAATAATCAAAGATTTTATGATAGAAAAAAACTTTAGCACAAAATAATAATAAAAACTTCTATAATTATGTCAGAAAGAATTTTGTTTAAAGAATTAAACGTCATATATCGTATCAATTACAACGTAATTCTTAGGCTACCCCCATTAGAAAAAATGTTCCAATTTTATGAAACTAAAAATGTCCCAATTTTATGTAAAGTTAGTTAAATTTTATAGGATCATATGGATCGATTTAGAATTACGTTGTAAATTTTTATCATTTTATACAAGTATAGAAGAGAAAGAGACAGAAATGTAAGCAGGATGGGTAAAGGGGCACAGCTCCGTGCGAGGTCAAAATGGCTGAGATATATATATATACATATCACCTCATTTTCTAATCTCCTTTCACTGTGTATAAGTTTTCATCTTAGGTTTCGGTCGGATATGTACCTTTCTGTCTGTTCAACCTAATATTCCTGCCAATCCATGGTTCAATTTGTTTCCTTCACTTCGTCGCTATTATTCGTCTGATCTTTAGCCATTCTCCATTGCCTTCTTCCCGTTTTCGTTCTTTGTTGGTTTCCTCTGCATATTGTCGTCTCCAATTAAATGAAAAGCGTGTTTGCAATGCTGATAATGTGTTCTTTGAATGTTTGTCTCTTTCTGTTGAGCGTACTACTTTATATTTCAATTTGCTGCCATTTGGCATTCCTACTCTGTATTGGCGCCTCCTATATCATGTCTCGTCCTCCTCCACACATTGCTCCTATTGTCTGTTTCTTCAGTCCCTGGTTGACGAGTCCCCCCTCAAAAAAAACTTATTACTCCCACTTAGCTACCTTTGACAATTATCGAAAGAGAATGTAAAGTGACCGCGTAGAATTCGTATAACCAAAGAAAAAAAAAAAAAGTTTAAAATTTGCAGTGATATGTATACCGGCTGCGTAAAGGGTAATGTAAAACCGCCCTGCATTATAGACGCATTTACAATTGAATTAAGCTTGCGTTTTTTTCCATTATTTTATTACGTTTGTCAGAGGATTACTTGTTAACAAGAAAAGCGCGAGAAAGAATGAAAAATAAATTGCAGAGAGCAGTTACTAAACGAAAATGGAGTACAAAGAGATGGGCATTAGAGACGGTATAAATATTCTTTAGAAAAATATAATCACGGCCGAGGTAGGTTAAGCTAACGGAAATCTTTTATGTCCTTGTTAACCATTTAAACTTTGCGATAGAACGTAGTTATATAAGATCACGTGCCCTATAATCAACCACTATAGTAAATATTTACAATAAATTCGAGGTGGGTTACGCATATTGCATTATAGAATTTTCTGATGTAATTTTTATTAATTTCCCACACGACATAAAAATGTAAAATAGAGTTAAGTGATCCAGCAGTCTTCATAAAAAGACATTATCCGCAGCCACGTGTCAAGTAATTTTTTTATCTATTCCAGTAAAATATGATAGTGAATTCACAGATATTTAAAAATTATATCAAAATCATCACGAAAGTGAATTATACCGGCTAAATATAATAAGTAGGAACATTGAAAACGTCAAGACGAGGAGGTGTACGGAAGTTGGTATTTTATCATTATCGATCTTGTATAAATCTACTTATACAGGCTCTCCATATACCACTATACTGTAAATGCGGAGACACACTCGCGGGAACAGTAACATCTAGCATATTTCCGAAAAATAATGCGAATTATATAAGTCGAAAAAAGCATACCACATAAAGATGTAACGCTGCTGCTGTCTTCGTGAACAAATCTTCTGGTAACTGCTTCTTCCATTATTTGCTTTACCTAAAAAAAAGAAAAAAAAAAAATCATTTACTTACTATAGAATGGAAAATTAGTATTGCCTTTTTTGTAACTAAAAATTAAGTAATCATTTCCGGAATATTCAAAATTTTTCATAGCGCAGCCTTGTACTTTTTTTTTTTTTTTTTTTTTTTTTTTGTGAAAATATTCGACGTACAAAAACGTGTTAACCAGTGAATAGTATTTTGACTGCCCTTGGTTTTGCAATATGTAATTTAAAATTTCGAAACAATTAGTTATTACTGACTCAACTTTTAAACCATTTGCTGCATTCCGTTTTATACTTAAAGGTATTTTACCGTAAAAGCAGGATTCTTTCTACAGAAAAATAAACATTTATCACTGTTTTCGTAGTAGATTTTAAAAATATAATTCCTTTTTCTCGTTACCATCATCTTTTGAAATGTTCGTAAAATAATTTTAGTAGAATGTCAAAGTTTTACAAACGATAGAGAGAGAAACAAAAATTTTGGACTAACCATATGTTTTCCTGTCTTAATGGCAGGAACCAGAAGTTACTCCTATACAATAGAGACCCATTAATACTGTTCAGCTATCATCCAATTTCTCTCAAATCAGTCCTCTTTGTAAAGTTCTGGAACAAATTAGCAACTGACCTTCACTGAATTTTGAACTAAAGAACTGTTTCAGCGGCAGAAAATGCCTTTTTTCGATTAGGCAGATTAATGGAGGATCAACTTCTTTCCTTTCAACACACACATAATTTAAAACTGGTTCTCTAGAAGAAATCACAGTTTCTTGCTCTTTTCTTCAATTTGTAAAATGCCTTTGACCCAGTTCCTCGACTTTTAATTCCGATAACTACGAAAATAATATGGTTTTACTAATTCCGCGCTATCAACGAATCAGAGGCCAGTAATTTAGATGAGTCCTTTCAACGTACAATAAGTTACACATTCCATAAGTGGATTTACTTCTATTGTGTTGAAAGGATGTTTTTTCATATTCGCATATGTTTTCATGGAAAAAATTAGACGAGATTGCTGAAAAAGGAAGCTAACAAAATCAGAGAGAGGTGAAGAGAGTACTCACATGTTTTGAACGTTTGAGATAAATTAAATATGTAAACGTTCGGTGTGCCTACCTGAAAACAAATGTATTACTTTTTGAGGTTCTTTAGAACTTCAAGAGTGTCTGCTATAAAATTTACAAATTAGAACCTGTATGGAGTTTTACCGCTCCCTGTTTAAAGCAATGTAAAAGCTAACTGAGGCGCAGTTAGAATTCTTAACAGACCACAATTACATGCTTATGTTATTTGAGACTGAAATACAATGCGTAAAACATTATTGTAAGGCTAAAAATACTTACACGAATAGTCGTAGTAATAGTACTGCTAGCAATGACAATAGTAGTACTAATAGTGAAGAGAATATTTTTATTGCATATTTAGATGCAAATTACCTATGTGGTTGGACATACGTGAGCCACTTCCGGTGAGCGGTTTCAAATGGCTCAGTCAGAAAAAGATATTAGAATTTTAGATATTGCGAGTGTGACTGATGATAGTTCCATTGGTTGTGTCTTGAGGTTGATTTGGAGTATCATTCAAATCTACATTTGGCACAGAATTATTTAGCTCTACACCTTGAGGCTAAAACAATTAGAAAATGTATGAAATTAATTAATACATTAGAAAATAAATGTAATTACATCTTGCACTATAGTTACACAAGCCATTATACTAGGCCTGAAACTGTTGCGGGTTCAAGTCATTTCTTTTAATCAATTGGCGTGGTTGAAACCTTATACTGACGTTAACACTGTACAGCGGAACATACTATTAATGAATTCAAGAAGAATTGAAAATTGAGGAATAATTGTGTTTCGGATAAAATAATGGAGGATGTTAGGCATAGAATTAATATGGAGCTTACTCTAGGTAAACTAAAATTCATTAGGCTGCTTAAAAAAAATAATTTTAAAAATAGAACGATATTTAGTAGACATAAGCAAATTAAAAATGTTTGATTTTCATTCTAACTTAATGTGTAAAATTAATTTTTAACATTGCGACATTGATTCACTTATTTACGAGTTGAAAATTGTTGATTTTTATAAATATGTTAAAAATAATGCACAATAGTTTGATATAAATGATTTTATCCGAAGAGTCCAGGCTACTCTGTGGGGAATAAAAAGAAGCCTGAGGTATTTAGGAACGAGTTGAATGAAACTCCAATTAGCAAGTTTGTTGGGTTAAGTTCAAAATGTAGATAATTGAGAAATTAAATGAACTTAGTTTTAAGAATAATCATACTTGTGTGACCAGTGCGTGTAGTAAATTAAGTAATAATTATAAGGTATATAATAATATAATGAGCAGACATTGTACATTATAGAGCACACTAAAGTAGTGTTGTATGGCAAAGATGATGAACGAATTATACGTACTAATAATATAGAACCATAGCATATGGAAATTCTATGTATTATGAATTTCATGAAATGTTTGATGTTTTAGATGAATTAAGAGGACTTATTTCGGATAAGAATATGTGAACTGCATGATTATGTAGAAGTACGATTTAGTGTCGATGCAGTGATATACACATTATTATGTAATGAAGTTTTGTCAACAATTGTGTTTATTTCTTTAACTTAATAAATTTGGTAGTTTACGGCGTTAAATACCTCTTTCTGAAATTCGTTTGGTGTGGTAGCCCTGTATGAGTTGATAATTTGATGTGGATATAGTGTTTCTATAGTGGAAAGTGTGTAAACGCATATACGCGTAAGCGCATTATTAGGTGAATTATGATGCTGTATAACAGAACTACATAAATTAGCGGATAGGTTGTCTCGACTGACTATACATCAGTTGAATAAGACGCAGAAAAGGTTAGTATTGTGCCTGTTTTTGTTAGACGAATGTGAACACCGCAAACATTTAGGTCAGTTAATGACGCAACAAAAACCAATCCTAAAAGATTACATACATAAATGAAAGGTGTTAGTATGGATTAGGAAAAATATTAAAAATTGGTTAGTTACAAAACCAAAATACATTTGTACATGCCTATGTACACATAAACACACACACACACATCGCATAATAAACAACATTGTAGGGTAAAAAAAGAATAAAATTGAATAGTTAAAGCCTACTTCTAATTTCGTGCTGGTGTAGTGCTGATGGAATATTTGGATAGGAGGAAATAGTACGAGTATAAGAGGTTTGTTAATAGGTAGATGCGTAGATGCAGTTCTTTTACACCGAGTATGCACACACTGTATGGAAAGCGTATGCGAATTATTGTAGATGAGGTGTGTATTCTTCTCATACTTCAGTTGGTATTCTAAGGTTTTATTGTAGTGGTGTCCGTATAGAAAGCACTTGAAGGTATAAGAAAATTTGAGAGTTAACCTATGACATTTTTGGTTCATAGCCCTGACGATATATGTATACACACCAAGAAGCAAAGGGACTGTAATTAGTGTAGAACATGACGGTGTGTTATTGGGTTTGTTGTAAACGGATTTTGGTCATTTGACTGAATATTAGCTCTTGGTTAGTTAAACAAAGGGAGTGTGGTCACGCGACTAAATACTGGTTTCTGATTGATTAGCTTAGTCAATGACTAAACACTGGCACCAGGTTGGTGGTTAGTGTCTTTGGATTAGTAAAGCCATACTACTTATGAATAGAGTATTAGACTCCATTCAACGTTTTTTCTTAAGAATTTTTTACATACATATAGATTTTTCATTCGCCTCAGTTGTACTTCATTCGCTATTTGTCTAATACTACCGGATACCGCGATAAAACCGTCAGTTTGATGAGAGTTCCTTTTGCAGACGATTGTACTCTCTTCATTATGTGTGCAAATTATAAACTAAATACATCAGCATTCTAATCGACAGTTGACCATTACATCTGTTGACAGCTTTTACTAACAAAGACTACGAACCGTTTTTGTTGTATCCGAGGCTGCACCTACCTCCTCAATCTCCACATAAATAATCAGCCACTACAATTACATAAATCAGTGAAATACAAGTAGTTCGATTCGTTTTTAAGTAATGAACCTACGCGGCCTTATTTCGCGTGAGGTTTGGCTAATGAATATCATTTTTATGACGATTAAACTCGATCAATCACGCAGCCCTATTACCATCAATCGGAGCTTTCCTAACATCATCAATAAATAGCATTTTTTGTCATTCAGTATATAAAAATTATATTGTCCTTTAACTGCAACACCTAATCACAAATTTTCAATTTCCTTTAGCCGTGCAAATCAGTTTCTTTCCATGATATAAATCCAAAAGATACCTATGACTTAAATACACAGTTGTACTAGCACATTATTGTTTTGCATTAACAGCGGCTCTTCTTTGGATTCTTTCCAGCTACGATTTTAATTTACTTCCTACAGGTTTCTTAAAAAACTCAGCTTAAATAACGGTCTCCTTTTATCCTTCCACGGGAAATATTTTTGCACCTTATAATGATCACAAAATACTCTTTACAGATGAATACAAATGCCATGAATTTGTCACGTAACATTATTTTATGGCATTTCACAGAGATAATATAAACAAGAAGATAAAACTGATTTGAAACGATCTGCTGGCTATTCGAAAATTTTTAATATCGATAAGAAAAAAGACAAATGAATGAACCAAAGCTATGTAAACATTTATTAAAGAAAATTTTCTTGCGGGTCCTATATGACTCTTATGAAAGAACTAATACAATGTATATGGGTGGGCGAAAAAAAAACACTCGTCAATAATATCAGTTGTAAGAAACGTTCGTAATTTTCTCTAAATGATAGATGTTAACGAAAACTGAGTATACTGGGTAGATGTGATATTCGCCAATGAAATCAAATACGTTTCCATGTGGGCACAGACGAATAATACGAGTAACATAGCGAAAGACAACGAAGAATTTGAGTTTCGATTTTTTTTTTTTTTTTTTTTAATGGGTTTGTCAAAATGGACATTGACTCAAGAACAGTGGACTAGCCGTGAAAAAAAATCAATTTCAAATTGCATAACAATAAGAAAAAGGAACAACGTAATAAAAGAAATAAGAAGATATCGAGAATAGAGAAAATCGGATGATACTTCAGAAAGAGGAAACTTACTAAAACGACCAAAAGAAAATAAAACAGTCGCAAAGTCAATGAAAAACTACTTCACTATACGTACGGACCCGTATACTATTTTAATAAAAACAGTACTATCACGATCGGAATTAACATCGAGGTGAAACAAAATAAATCATAGTGGATCAAGAGCTAAAAGTAGTTTATAAAACTATCAAAAGCGGTTAACTTTAATCGTTATATTAATTACATTTTAAATAAACACATTTTGGTTAATTTATTAATTGATGGCATTTTTTTTTTTTTTTTTTCTTGTTTGGGGTTTTTCCCTGGGCTTGTCAGCAACGGAGACGGCCTTAAAAGTTGTAATTCTTGCCAATTTGCTGATGTTATTCCGTTAAATACATTTAAAGTTAAAAGTTATAAGAGGTGCAAAAAAAAGGTTGCAGCAATGCAGCAGAATTTGTTCGTAATAGTCTATGTAATAAATTTATGTCTAAAATTTATTTTGCATTTTCTATTATCAATAAGAAATTAATTATTCAGCTGAAACTTGTGCCGCGTTGAATCCTCGCAGAACTTGAGGAAGTTAGACCGATTTTCATTATTAAGGAGAAGGGAATGCATTTTTTCATTATTGAATTTGGTATGTAACGCAGTGAAGCCGGGAACTCAAAGACGAAATTATTCAAGCCATCTACTTAGCCACCAGAGCAACAGGTGCATCATGGAGACTAATTGTAAAGCGAAACCTATATAAATAGGTTGTAAATTTACCATTATCAGAGAGCATCTCCGAATTGTCGAAGTCAATGTCCCTAGTTTTCTCATTTTCAGTCTATTCGTGATATTAGCAAAGAATTGGCACAAGTTTTCCTCCCAGTAGATTCTACGACTCACCTCTTCTGCCATTCTACTGTTAATACTCGCGAAAATTGTTTTTTGAAAAATTCGATTGGGATATTATTATCTGATGACCGCATTATCCTACTGTCCAATAACTTTAGGATTGATCGCACACTTCGAGAATTCGATATTCACTTGTAATTGCTCTACCAGTGATAAACAAATCCGATGGGAATATCCCACCAGGTTCTATAAAGGGATGAAATACCCAGAAGAAATTTTCTCTGTAGTTTATTAAGATTCCTCAGAAAAATGGGTGGTAAAGTAGTCCTGTAACCACAAAGGTATTAGCCACTTTCATATATGATATAAGCCGCTCTACGTATCGAAGGCTCCAAGTGCTGTAATCGACTGATCTTTCTGAAGAGAATATCTCGTTTTGAATGAATATACTCTATATGAGACACGTACGTAAACTTCTCATAGGATACCGAGATATTTTAACAATGTTGCATATTGAATAACATTACCTGAGATAATTTTAAGATTTTTAATTATATAGCTCTTTTATTATAGAATATCTACATTTAGAAGGAGAAAAAGTAAGTTTTAATGTTCCATTTTTTCTCTCCAGAAACTCTATAATTAGCTTAATTTGATCAAACTCGCAATACTTTGTGACGTTAAAAACAAGACACAGGTCATCAACATACGATATTAGTTTACATTAAAAAGTCTGAAAAAATTCTCTATGTCGTAGTACACTATAGTATATAAAGCAAGTTATATAAAGTTGGTTTCAGCGCGGAACCTTGAGAAATATCACAGCATGTCCTATTTTATCTGACCGAATTATTGATATTGAGGTATGCGCAATCCTGTCTAACAGGTCTTACTTATATGTTAACCATCTAAGAATTAAATTTATTCTTCCCCCCTCCCCCCTTTGGGCATGTCAACAAAGGATCTTCGCTCAGAAACGAAAGGAAGGAGAAGGATCAGTTAAATGCAGATTCGGTCAGCTATTGATAAGATAAAGGAACTGAGGATAGGAATAACTGAGATCGACGGAAACGATAAGAGATACGAGGCACAATAAGGAGTAGGGAGTTTGAGAGACAGCAGATTGGAATACAAAGAGGTGCGTTCATTCACGAGGGAAGGACATTCAAAGAGGATATGGTCAGGATCACAGACGGCTTCGTCGTCAGGGTGAAGAGGGCAATAAGGGGAAAGAGCGAGATGAAAACGAAAACGTGAGGAAGGAAGAAGAGTATGATTCAGACGTAAACGGATAATAGGGACAATAACGGAGCGGCGAAGCGAAGGAAAATCGTAAAACCAAGGCCGCATGGAAAGATTAGGTTGGATGGAAAAATTTAAGAGGAAGGTTGATTAGAAAAGGAAGAAACGTAAAAATCGGATCAATATCTAACATGAAACTTTTTGCACCATGGGAGTAAATTAGAAACGGGAATTTTAGAGAAAAAAAAGCGGGAGGATACAGCAATCTGAGCCAAGGAATCTGCCATTTCGTTACCCTCTATCCCCATATGACTGGGGACCCAGAGCATTTCAATGCGGATAGCGCGAAGTGAGAAGAGAGTGTAAATGAGAGAGCGAATACGGAGGATGAAAAGGTCAGAGGAGTGAGGGGGAAAATGAGAGGAAATAGCTTTAAGAGCACACATGGAGTCGGAGATAATTAAAAATTTAGAAGAAGAACGATGTGAGGAAATATGGATTATGGAGCGTAAAATGGCCATTAACTCGGCCGTAAAGATAGTACAAAAGGAAGGGAGACGAAAAGATTCAGAGAAATTAATGCTCGGAATGATGAAAGAAGCTCGAACTCCCTTAGGCCCCTTCGAACCATCCGTAAAAATAGCAATATGGGAAGGAAAACGGGATTCGATATAACTATGGAATTCCTGTATAACTGTTGGATAGGAAAGGGATTTGGAGGAAAATGGAAAGTAGAATACATTGGGAGGATTGGAGAGATCTGCAAAATTGAAAGAAAAGTAAGGGAGATTGTTATAAGAAATTATGCAGGAAAAAAAGGAATTTAGCCGCAAAGCAATGCGGGCTAGAATAGGAATTTTCTTGGGAGTAAAACGCCAGTTTTGCAGAATAGAAAGATATGAAGGAATAAGTTTGGAGGATGATAACGGTAAGCGTTTACACAAGAAACGATAACCTAAATAGGATCTGCGAATGAAAAGGGGACGCGAGTTAGACTCAGCGAGAACTGGTGGTACTTAAGAAGATCTAAGAACACCAAGGCAAAGACGAATACAAAAATTTTGAATTATATCCAGCTTGGAAAGAAGTGATTTTGAGGCAGAGCCATAGATAAAGGAACAGTAGTCGAATTTGGAACGGATAATCGAATTGTACAAGGAAATAAGGAGAAAAGGATTGCCTCCCCATTTTGTTGGGGAAAGAGCTTTCAGTAGGTTTAGTCTTTTAAGGGCAGAAGAGGAAAGGAAATTAATATGTTCATAAAAGGACAGACGACTGTTGAGGAATACACCGAGATAGCAGAAGCATTCCCTACGAGGGATAAGATTGAAGTTTAAGAATACAGAGACTAAAGCGGGATTAAAAGGACGAAGAGAAAAGACAATACAAGAGGATTTTAAAGGGGAAATAGAAAGGTTCAAAGAGGAAAGAGATTGTTCCAAAGTAGCTAGAGACGAATTAACACTTTCGTTAGCATCTACGATATCACGGGATGAGGAAAAGAGAAGAATGTCATCGGCAAAAAATAAGGAAGAGGAGTTCATAGAAAGAGAAGCAACAGAAATAGTATAAATATTAAAAAGAGTAGGACTAAGGCAGGATCCTTGTGGAAGACCACGTGAAACAACTCTTGTAACCTCGAACGAAGAAGAAGACAGGAGAATAGTACGATTTAACATCAAGTTAACAATGAGGGAACAGAAATGCGTCGGGATGTTAATTGCTATCATTCTATCTCGAAGAGTAGGGAGATGGACATTATCAAAAGCACTGGAAACATCGATAAAAGTAGCTAAAGTGTACTGTTTATCGATGAAATTGATTCTTTTTAATTATTTGAACTAATTTATAAACAGCACGTTCAACAGATCATCTTGAACGAAAAACAAATTGGTTAGCACGCAGTAAGAAGCGACACTAATTATTTCTAATAGAAACAGACGGTAAGGGTTTTCTCAAAGACCTTATTAATATAGTTGAGTAATGGTATAGGGCGGTAGACAGTAATGTCTACAGGTACTTTTCCAAGTTTAGGAAGCGGTATTACATCTATAGCATTCCTGTTCAAAGGGAAAATTTGCAGACTTCTTCAATCATTAAAAGGTATGGAGAAAATTTCTGTACATTGTAAATTAAGTTACTCGACTATTTATTGTTAATTTTATCACTAATTGACGTTTTACTATTTTTAAGCGTCTTAATTATCTCATTTATAATTGTACAACTAACAGCTAGGGTGTACGTCTCAAAAGTAGGGACAGGAATAGACATGTCATGTTTGTTAGGCAGAAAATATTCTAAGAAAGCATTATCTTTTTCAAAATCATTACTGATCGCTCGCCTTCATATTCTATATTAGGAGTATTATCTCTGAGTCTTTTATTTTTAATAATTATTTTATATGGTTTGCCATAGAAAACGCTGAAGCAATAAATTCCTTCTATTATTATAGTTTTGCCCTGAACATTTTACGCTTTTCTAAACATTTACTGTTTTAATGCATTATTAATATAAATTAGCTTCACAAAATCTTCGCATTTAATCTTTTGTTTTACGTGTTAGGTTAATCCTGTTTTTAATCAGATCAAGCCTTTTGGTCCGCCAGTTACACTTGGGTGCTAATTTTACTGTCTGGCATTAAAGCACTACTGACATGCGTACTTAACTAGTAAAGTAAAGTAAGTCCTATACCCTTAATAGGGCGTCGGGATTGTGAAGTTAAGGTTCACAATGTACTAAGCCCAACGGCACTAGTGAAAGTAGGGGAGCCAGTAGATTTCTCTGGTACCCAATTATTTTAGACTGGGTAAACTTGGGAGCGACTTGAATCCGGGATGAGACTAGTTTCGAAACCGTGACTTTTGATTTAGTAGCCAAGCGCCTTAACCACTAGGCTAACACGCAAATCGTTACCGTCTGTTTCTATCAGAAATAAATAGTGTCGCTTCTTACTGCATGCTAACCAATTTGTTTTTCGTTCAAGATGATCTGCTAAATGTGCTGTTTATAAATTAGTTCAAATAATTAAAAAGAATAAATTTAATTCTTAAACGGTTAACATGTTAGTAAGACCTGTTAGACATGATTGCACATCTCAATATCAATAATTGTGCCAGATAAAATAGGACATGCTGTGATATTCCTCAAGGTTCCGCGTTGGAACCAAATTTATGTAACTTGCTATATATACCAAAGTGTACTACGACATAGAGAATTTTTTCAGACTTTTTAATGTGAAGTAAGTACTTAACTGATTAACGCATTTATCCAGAGTACGTGTGCAAGTTAAATTCTTGATGTTTTCTTGCAATATTGTAATACAATACCTGCCCAACGTCTTTCTAAATCTAAAGATATCTAATTTATTAAAAACGGTGCACGAGATCTTTTCAAAATTATAAGATACCGAAAGTGAAATATTTTTTTGAAAGGCTTAGTCAAAATGTTTTAGCTAAAAAATAATCATTTGAGTAACACTTTCAGATATCAACAAATAATCAGTAATGTGCTCTATCCATTATAATTGATAAATGTAGATGATTTATTATTTTTAATGACTAAATTATTATTTTGTATCAAATCTTGTAATATGAGTGATTTGAAATTATGTTTAATTCGGGGCTCCTCTTCTAATTAAATATTAATGATCGCCTATTAGTATTACAGAAAGTTTTGAATACATTTAAATAATACGATCAAGATTGTTTATTGACGTGTTTCTTACATGGTGATAGATAATAAGATGTTAGTGTACAGTTACCTATATCAATAGCCAGATGTTTAGTTATCAATAATTTATGAAAAACACAGTTCCTAATAATAATAGCAGTTCTGTTACTTATAGATGTTTTTTTTTTTTTTTTTTTTTTTTTTTTTATGGGTACACTAACGAAGAGCAACAGTCCAATCAACCAAGGAATTTTAAGTAATAGCTCAAAAGGAGCATAACATATTAGATTTTAATCTGATGCGTGATTGAATGAATGAAAGAAGCTAGAATAGGAACAACTGACAAGGAAGGAAATGGGAGAACATAATAGTCATTGTATGGAGTAGGAAGACCAAGATCCAAAAGCTGAGAATAGAAGAGAGAACGTTCTAAAAAACATGAGGAACATTCGAAGAGGATGTGATTGATATCACACAGAAAAGAGGAATCTTCTGGGTGAAGAGGGCATCGCGAAGAAGGGACGAGGGAAAAAAGAAAAAGTGACGAAGGGAGAAAGGTATGACTGAAACGAAGACGACATATGGCTGTGATCAGGGGACGACAAAGAGAAGGAAACGCCTGCAAGATAATTTCAGAGTCAGCTATTAAAAGAAATTTATAGGAGAGGATAGAAGAGAAAGAGACAAAAAGAATTGCACGAAGTATGGCAGCAGATTCAGCAGTAAATATAGAGCAGCAGGAAGGAAGTTTAAAGGATTCAGAGTAGTTGTGAGAAGAAAAAACAAAGGCGGCACCAACCCCATCATCCCTTAGATGCTCTATAAATGGAATTTTGTCGTCGCAATTAGTTGCTCGAGCACTCGACTTCAGGTAACAGAAGTCTTGAGCTCGATCACAGGCGACGACAGAAATTTCAGAATAAATAATTAAATTAACCGCTAATAATAATCACATGGAAGGCACTGGCAAACCACCACGTATACCACCATACGCGCGCTTATTGATGTGTAGTAGGCAGACACAAATAGGACTGATTTTGTGTATCGATAAATCAGACATTCACAATATCAATTGCAAGTGTAGTCTTTTGCCCGTATACTCACAGTGTATACATTAATTGCCTAGTACACTATACCTATATCTGTACAAGTAGAACGTACGAATAGGTAGTCGTCGATGCTTAGAAATTGAGTATGACACTATGACGATGAAATGGAATTTATGGAGATATCATCACCAACTAAATACGGTTTCTGACAAAATAAAAACAATCTCATCATTAAAATAAAATTCCCTTAAGAAAATGAATGCGTTGCACGACAGTTACCGATATGAAAACTTAAGAGGAACCGAAGTTTCTATTACATTTTAAGTTCTCATAGGACTTCATATAAATATATATATATATATATATATATGTATATATAGGACAATTTTTATTACTTGTAATATGATTAATTTCTGCAACATATTTACTTAGTAAACTTTTATCAGCTAACTTATCATCTAAATTAATTTTACTGCAAGATGTTTTAATTAAATGCTTTACATCTTGACAGGTCTATATAAAACTTACGATACGTATCAGATGATTTACAATGCTTTTTCGCGTGTCCGAATTTATGACATTTAGTGCATATACGCGAATTTTTGGCGTCAATAAACTACAATTAATTTTAAGCTTACCAACAGCGGAAGGTATCTTATACTGTTAAGGATGAAGTTGAACGTAAGTTTTGCTAACGTGATCTGTGGAAATCTTATTTACTGCGATAGGATCCTATTCAGTAACATCCTTAATGTACGCTTTGGGATCTCCTTTAGATATATTTCTGGTTCTGAATATTAGAAATTGTCGAATTTAACAATTTCTCTTCACTGACTTTACACTCTGCAATATGCTTCTTGATTTCCTTTTGAAGGCTATTTTCTTCAGCAGGGAAATTAATTACTGCAGTGTTATCAAATTTTTATAAAACACAACGTTAATTTCGTTTTTACGTAACGAAACCATTTCTTTTAGTTTCCCGTCGACCATTTCTATATCATCGCATATGATAATTAATTTCTTTTTAGGAACAGTTATTTTATTAGCCGTTATATCACAATAAGATATTTTTGTGGTGGATTTTGTTTGTTAACACGGGTTATGTAGTATATTTTAAACTATGAACTACCCTCATGACTCTTTTTCATTCAGTATTGTATTAATATTATTACAGTTATTTAAATTCCCTGCGAATGCAGAGGCGATTACTAGGGAATATAAAAATAACGTTTTAGAAGCAGCTAGCTAAAATAGATACGTGTAAAGGTAAAGTTATAAGTTGCTTTTAGCTTAAGCCACGTATAACTTTTAACCTCGTTCATGATAGAATATTGTTTCCCTTTAATTTCTGCAATACTCTTGTAATCTGCGATCCAAATTTTAATTTTAATATTATAGGATTTTTTAGCTTTAACAAATTAGTCTGTGTATTTGGGTGAGATCGTTTTTGGGAACTAGTGATTAAAAGGCTTTACTATATTACCAGCGTTATTTTGAAGTGATTCACCATTTTTATTACATGTAGCGAAAACAAAATGAATAACGTGTACTTACCTCTTTTTTTACATTTTTCATCAGAGTTTCTTTGTACTTTTTTTCTAAAACAAAAAAGAATATTGAAAAAATTAATTTTTAATTTATACAAAATACAATAATAATAATAATAATAATAATAATAATAATAATAATAATAATAATAACGAATAATAGAAACTAAATAATGTTAAAACAATCTTTGATAGGAAAATAATAATGGACATATCCTTCCTGAAATCAGCCAATTTGCTCTCCAGTATTCATATAAATACTTAAACGGTATCGATAATTCGATATACAGCTGTAATAGTTACATTAAAAACAATAACGGTCAACCATGCTCTTCATCCACGAAGTGATGTTGATCGTTTATATATAACAAGGAAGTAAGGAGGACACAATCTACTACAAATACAACAAACAATCGAAGAAGAAGAGAGATCATTGGCAGAATACTTAAGAAAAAACTCTGAATAAAATCTGAACGAGGCATATAGAAAAATAGAAATTTAAAGTTTAAAGAAACTAAACGGGAGTATAAAACGGAAGTTATAAAGGTCAGAAAAGAAATATGGCAAAATAAAGTTCTGTATGGTCAATTTATCAAAAAGGCACAATGTAAAGCTAATACGGATGACACATGTCAGTGACGGAAGAATGGAACCTTGAAAAAGGAAACAGAAGGACTCATAATGGCAGCATAGGAACAGGTCCTTCACACAAATGTCATAAAAGCAAAGGTCGATAAAATTCAAGATGAAAGTAGGTACCGATTGTGTACAAAATCAGAAGAAACAATAAAAGATATAATATGTTGTTGTTGCAAAAAGATTGCACAGACTGAGTATTTACAAAGAAATAATAGAGTGGTCACAATGATCTATTGGAACCCATATAAAAGATACGGCTTGCCATCAAGTAATAAATGGAAGAAGCATAAATAACGACCAGAATAAAATATTGTAGGATCTGCGGATTTACACTGACGAACATCTAGAATATAACACGCTGAACATCACTGTAGTCGAGAAAAATCGAGTATATTTGATAGATATAGTATAACAAATCCTGGAGATAGTAGTATACGAGATAAAGAAGAAGAAAATCTACTACGATATGAGAATCTACAAATAGAACTTACAAGGTTATGGAAAAAGAAAGTAACTATTTTTTCAATAGTAATTGGTGCTCTTGGAGCAATTCTACCGGACTGAGAAAACAATTGAACATAGTGAACAGACAGTGGTATTATGGAGAAACACTGATCCAAAAAAGAGACCAAGGATTCCTAAGTTGAAAGGAGGATACAATACGGAAACATACATAAACAGGATTAACTGCTATATTAAACAAAAAGTATCGCAGATAGATAGTTTGGAAGAATTGCGCGCCTACACTGTTGTAATGGGCAACAAATTTTCGAAGAGTCAGGGGCGAGGAACAGAAAACCGAGTACGCCAGCGCGAAAGATTAGAATAGAGAAAAGAATTCTGGAAACACGATCAAATTTAAACAAAGCGACGCAGATGCAAAGAGGCAATGTAAAATCCGGAAAAGTAAAAAAGTAAATAGAATCATTGAGAATACAATATAAAGAACAGGATATAGTACGCCTCATTGACGCATTAAAACAAAAATTAGCCATGTATTCAGGCAAACTCGATAGATAACGGATGATTTTTTAAGAGTTAAGTTTTTCAGGTTGGCAGCACTGGTAGGTATTGGCGTCCAAACGTCATCTGTCAAAGTGAAAAGTTTTCAGTATACTCTGCCATTTCATCGTGGAAAGACTTATAAATAAGCAACGATTGCGATATGATTGAAATTTATTATCAAAAACCAGTGCTCTGTGAAAAATGTGCATCGTTTGTTACGACCATACTATGATTCACCAGGTCGATACAAACGATGCACATTTTTCACAGAGCACTGGTTTTTGATAATAAATTTCAATCATATAGAGAAAGATATGCCAATTTTAAAAATAATTAATCACAGTAAAATGTTAAACATAGCAAAAGAATACTAAAGAAATAAATTCCGAAATATAACATTAAACGTACAATAAACAGTTAGAAATACATTATTTAATATTAAATTTTTTTATTTTTATTTTTAAATAATTTGCAGGTCCCAAAGGCAATTGCCCGTCTGTGTGTTTTTTTTTTTTTTTTTGTTTGGTCTGGTCTTTCCTTTTAACTTTTCAGCTAGTTTATATGTTAAACGTGTCGTCATATAGTATTGAAGTCTTAAAGTTCAATATTGCATTTCTTAAGGGCTATTGATAAAGTTGTTTACATGCTTAATGGATATTTGTAAGAATGGATACTGTATTTATCGGTAGCCTGTGATATTCCTGAGTTAATTTATTTATAAGTTCTTCTCGTTGTTTTTTGGAATCGAGTATAATAGGAGATTATCAATATTTTCCTCGTAGTCTTTATTACAGTATTATCCGATGATTCGATGATGTTCAGTTTCTTTAATCGGTCTGCTGTTCCGGTATGTCCCCTGTTCTAAGCCGTATGATTTGTTTTATCTAATTGCTAGGTAGGTTCTCCTTGACTTGAAGGTACCACCATGGGGGTTCCTCATATGTTGGTCTCTGGATTCCCAACATAATTATATTGTTTATTCATAAATATACATCTTAAAGCTAATACATTATATCCGTCTTATACATATATATATATATATATATATATGTATTACATAATTACACTTAACTCCTATTTTCACTAAACTACGTCTATTTTTAGACTAATACATTTATACCCACCACACATTCTTAAACACCATTTACACGTAAGCCAAAATAAATACAGTTAAAAGAAGTAGTCACCATTCATTAGAACCTAAGAGCCAAAAAGCCTTTTTTTTTTTTTACATAATTTCTAACTATTTACTTTTCCCATTAGTTACCCGTTTTATCACTGTTCCTTTCCTTCGTCTACTTATTTCTCATTATTTGCAGCAAGCTTTCAACCAAATTTTTATTTTGTCTTTCCATATATTGCATCCGTTTCTAATTTCCTTTGGTAAGTTACCCAATATTGGACTCAAAACTGCCTCTTAAACATTGTCAATTTTATTGTTAATCCCTTGAAATTAGCTCTAATATAATTTCAATTCAATTTATTTATTTGTATATATATATATATATATATATATATATATATATATATGTATGTATGTATGTATGTATGTATATATATATATCGACTAATTATTAAATAATACCCATACATCTTGAATAATAAACAAAATCAATTAAAAAAAAAATATTATAAACAGTTCAGTGGCTAGACTAGAAAACATTTAATATACACCTATATGAACTGTTCTAGTCTAGTCAGTGAATTGTTTATATTATTTCATTAATGTGAAAACGTATGTATAAATAACGATTTTAAAAAGTAAATTCAGTCCATGCATATGTCTAAATAAAAAGACGAAATCGGTCGTACTGCTGTATTATTTCACGTTTTACCTTTTTTTTGTATATTATATTAATTTGTGATTTTGTGTTTTATACAATTCTGGTTAATGTTATACGTTGCAAACTTTTATTCACGTTTAATATAACGGAATGTTACATTATGTAGTGCCCCATGGACACAGTGATTTGTTTTACTTTGCCATTACTAATAAAAAAATACAACGATTAACAATTTGGAATGTATTTTTTAAATTCGAAAATTCGACGCGTACGTAAAATAGTAACTTCACTTTTATAAAATGTGATAATAATTTATAAGAATCGAGATTTCTGAACGTCTTCAAGAGATTGAAGAAAAAAAAGGGAAACAAGGAAATTAAGTGAAATGAGAACTTAAGCAAAAGTATTTTCTGTAACACTAAAATCAAATGTCCTATAGAAATAACGCTTGAAGTATAATTACAAGATTTACTCCGAAGTGTATGAAAAAATTAGCGGCTAAATGCGCTCGCTTTTTTCCTCTCCAAAAAATTATAAAAATTAATTTATCCTCGCGCGAATCATTAGGAAATTTTAAAAACATCTAAGAAATTCGCATTTAGATCGCAATTTTACGGGAAAACTACTGCTGAAAATATACTGGCGATAAAAGTGGGGATCACCGTTGAGAGGTCTTCATGGCAACGGTAAAAAGTTTTTACTCAAGCTACTTTTCACTAAGTGAAAGTTTTCTGTTTCGGGACTACGAAAATGTTCACTGCTTATTTGGCGCACTTTCGAACTCGGGGTAAAGCCGACAAAGGCTGGAAAAAAGTTTCGCCTTCAGAATAATACTAAAAAATTTTAATTATTTCTCAAATTTACGCTGTAATTAAAATTTTTAAACAAAATTACAGTCGATCCGATAACCTCTTAAATCGGAGAAAATGAAACGAATTTACCCGTTATCGAATTTTTCCTATTTAATTGAGTAATATTTAAATTGCCTCCGGTTCTCTATTATTCGACTAGTCTTTAATCGAAGTTTCATTCAACCAAAAATACAAATAGGGCGAATGTTGCCGCGGAGATAGAATGGATTAGATGGCCGAATAAACGAAACATCGCGGCGTCTATAACGCGCGCCTTGTTATCCTGCATTATTCAAGCAGCATTTTGATCTAGTAATTCGCTTACATATTACACATTAAACAGCGTTCGAAATACGTTTTATTTCGCGTTTAAATAACAGAAACAGAAAATCGTGCATGTTGTTTGTTTCGTTCTCGTTCGTTCGGTCGCTTTTATTATCGGTAAATTTGTTGATTGCAATTAGGAATAAATTAATTTTCTTCTAATGACACCTGCTTTCCGCTTTTTGATCAGCTTTAAACAAATTACTTCCTATGTATCTGAATATATGCATGTACGCATCGAGTAACGCGATGAAACTAATGAAAAATGTAACGTGACGGGGGTACTTCTCGAAACACGTCAGAACCCATTACATTACCATTAATTTCCGCGTTGAAGGTCAATCTCGGACTGAAATCCATATTGATCAAACACTGTAAACACCTTGCCACAATAGAAGAAGCGAATAAATTCAAAATACCTATATCAATGGCGGATCCACGGGGAGGGGGGATAGGGTATACATTCGTCCTCCAAAGAACCAAAAGTTCGACGAAAAAATCTGTTACAACAAAGAAACTTAATTTACACTAGAAAAGTTTTGTGTAAATATTAAACCTATGGATTTAATTATAATTAATATTTAATACTGTTTTCTAGTAAAACTATTAATTGTATGTAGGTGAATACATCCTGTTTGTTAAAATGGTATAATAAAACAAACTTTAACAAACAAACAATATAGAACAATAAATTAGATAAATACCTTAATTAGAAACGTTTTCGGGCATAACCCATCATCAGCTAACACTAACTTAAAGGAAACTTAAAACATACTGAAGTGAATTATTCCTCTTTACATCTACTATATATACACATGTATTCCCTATATTCACTTCGGTATGTTTTAAGTTTCCTTTAAGTTAGTGTTAGCTGATGATGGGTTATGCCCGAAAACGTTTCTAATTAAGGTATTTATCTAATTTATTGTTCTATATTGTTTGTTTGTTAAAGTTTGTTTTATTATAAAACTATTAATGTTACGTTTCTATTCTGTTTTAAACGCAACTGTCGTTGATACTTTTTTATTTATTTTTAATGTGTTTATTTTTCAATTTTAATTAAAAATAGTTCAATGAGAAATATATATATATATATATAAATATTTTACTTGCTCACGGACAAAAAAAAAATTCGGATCGGATTACTAATAAAAATAAAGTCTAATAAAAATACTATATCGTTCTATTCTTCCTAGTACTAATTTACTATTCAAATTCTAAACTACCATTTTAGCTACAATTTCATAATTTCGTTTTTGTTTCACCGAAAAATAAAACAAAATTTAAATTAAAAATTGTAATAATTATGTATTTTTAAAACACGTTTTTAAATTTCTAAAGAAGTCACTTTTTGATTTTCTTTATGAAACAAGGGGTGTATTTCTTCTCGAATTTATTTGCTTACCATATAAGATATTAAGTAATTATATAATATCCTATAACCAACATGTCTCTCAGAATCCGCTCCTGCCTATATAGCCACCTTTTGTCGATTCTTGAAAAGACTAATTGTAGATTACGTTTATGTTTACGCAGGTTATATTTGTAGTGTGTCAGCAAGACAGCCGTCTCTGAAATGCTAGTTGAAAACTTCCTTGATTAATTCGTGGCTTTTATGTAGATTATACATTTTAAGAATGCGAACCGTTATTTTAGTCAGGGGCATACGAAATATTTTGCGCGCTTCAGTTATTCCAGTACATCGATATTTACACTGATGAAGCAACGATTTTGAATTAATTATAATTTATGAGAGCGGGAACATCGGCAAAAGAGGACCAAACTGAGCACGCAGTTGCAGGGCGAACCGTAGTGCTTCGCGGGAAATCGGTTTGTTATTAACACCGAAATAAAATTTTAGATTGATCAGCGGATATGCTAAGAATATTAACTGGTTAGTTGTTACATCGATGTGTGTTGTTGGTTAATTATATGGTAAAATGTAGCGGCCGAATATAACTGAATTATGACCGTTTACCGGTAAAAAGTATCGTTAGCGCTTTGGAGGGATTAATGTTAATTTTCCATTTTTAAAAAACAATTAAGAGTGTCTATATTGCCGCGACGGTCGCATTATCCTACTGTACACTACATCAGATCTAAAGAAAACTTTACAATATTGAGCAGCATCATCTCATTTTTCCTCGAGTATAGCAGATATTCACAGCGTGAGAATAGCAGCATATCGTATTGGAGGCGATCAAGACATATGTAGACTATACACACATGTGTAGACCGACGAAGCAAAATCCATCGCAGCTGGCGGCAGAGCATCAGCAGCCTGTTTCAATCAAATCGAGAACTTGGCACGTGCGGTACGATTAAATGATGGTCGGATGGTTGTTCATCCCTAGATGCAGAATTATACGGAATCACGTGCTGTCGTCTATGCAGCGTGTCAATTTAAATAGACACCATTACCGGCTAATGCTCATCACAGATTCACTGGCCTCTTTGCATTTAATATGCGGTCGAAATAGTAAAAGCCCAGCAATTGCAGAAATCTAGGGTGATTTATATAAGCTGCACAGAACGAGCATGCGAACAGTCTTTTTCCTACGGATTTCGAGTCATGTCGGAATACGTATGAGCGACGAAGTTGACTTCGCAGCACGCTTTGCAATATAGTCACCGAAACCAGAAAATCTGACTCCCTCTCCGACACTAACCCATACATATTTTGTAAGCATGTGCAAAAACAAGAGTGAACGTCTAAGTATATGGCACGAGGCACTTTTCTAAGAAGCATTAACCTAACCACCGACCTCTCGCGTCTTCCTCATGGCATGCAGCAGGAAAGAATATTCAATTCTCAATCGTCTGCGGACGGGACATACTGCTGCGTCACATAATTATGTATCAACAGTCTCCCAGAAACAAGCTGCTCTTTTCTAGGTTGCCAAACGAATCAACTGTGACACGTTTGATTTATAATTGCACGAAACTCGTACAGCATCGGAAAGCGCATAATATGGAGGTCCCCGAGCACGAGATTCTCTACAACGGTCCTGGCGCTATAGTCAAAATTCTGATGTTTGCCAAAAAAACCAGGTTATATTTGTAAGCGTACAATTCGCACAATTCTCTATGTTCTGTAATAGCCCGGTCAGTTAAAGGCAAAACATAGGAGATGTAATAAAAAAAAAAAAAAAAATCATTTACTTACCGAGTCTTGCTTTGTAAGGGAGAAAAATCTTTGAGAAGCAATGAAGAAAGAACTATACTAGACATGCGTACACATAAATGTATGATCTTATATTCGCATAAATTACACTTGTACTGATACATTTCCAATCATCCATATTCGACACTAAGTACGCATTTGAAATGTAATGATGATAATGGTAATAAAAGAAATAATGGTTTATGAAATAGAATCGCTTTGACCTGATCTAGTGATACTATGTGAAAACAATTACGTTATAACTTGGGTTTTATTTTTTAGAATAGAAGACAAAAGTTGTACTTCGTAGATTTCTTTCAGAATTAAAAGGTTAACACTTCTGCCTCAATTATTTGAGAAATTTTTGCAGTACGTCTAAAAGGATAAGATGATTTTTCGCTGATTCACCCCAAGGTTGTGCATCCAAAAATAGGCTGGTCTAACGCTAAATACAACTTGCATAAATGTATAAACGAAAAATGTTTGTTAACAGAAGATAAAATATATAATTCGTTGAAACTATTCGCCTCATCCAAAATATTTCACTTTGCACTGGTATTTAATGTTCGTTAATCACATTGAACCTGAAACTTTTTTCCGGCAGGTTTTGTGTCTGGTACGTGTCTATAAACAACAAATTTTGTTTCATTTTGATTCGAGACAAATTTACTACTATGAAACCAATTTTGGTCATTTTTCCACATTATGTCGAATTAAACTCTGTAAAGTAGTAGAATAACGAGAATTCATCATAATATCTAGCAGGATTTGGTTAAGAGTTTGTTGCATTCATCCATAGATTTATTTTGATCACCAATATCATTTGTGTACTGAAACTTCTTAGATCCAATTTTAGCTGTGTAATTTTTGTACATAGTCGTTAAAAAAAAAAAAAAAAAAAAAAAAAATACATTTCCGTAAAATGTTTAGATGCATGTGTCACCATGAAAACGCGTTTTATTCCCGGAACGAATTCCAACTCTTTGTGCCCCCCCCCCCTTGGGCTCGTCAACCAAATACCTTAACCCAGAAACAAATAGAAAGAAAAGAAGCAACTACCTAAAAGGTTAAAATGCTACGCGATCAGAAATGGAAAGCACAAAGGAATGTAACAGAGGAATAACAGCAGAAGTTGGGAAGGAAAGGACAAAAGAAGCACTAAAAGGAGCAGGAAGGCCCAGCGCCGGGAGTTGAGAGTATAGGTGAGAGCATTCGGTAGAAAGAGCACAGCATTCAAACAGGACGTGATTGGAATCGCAAATATTAGAGGAGGATCTGAAACACGTAGAGGACAAAAGGTAGAAGGAGAAAGAGAAAATAGAAACGGGAAGAAGGGAGGAGGGAGTGACCAAGTCTTAGTCTAATTAAGGGAACAATAGTAGAACGACGAGAAGAAAGAAAAGCTTGAAACTAAGGCTGAGAATTTGGAAGCGGCTGTAGAAGGAGGTAATGGGAAGAACGGTTGGAGAAGAGAGAAGGGTAGATGTCTATCCATAGTCTGGAATGGTTTTCTGAAGAAAGAAAAAGGATGTTTGAGGTAGGAACATTTTGGAGGGGATGACCATTAAGGAAAGTTGAGCGGGCTGGTGAAGCCGATTAACTAACTCGCACTAGTACAAACTAAAAAGCGCACATCGTAATAGGTATGAAGTGCACAGTAGATGTATCGAACGAGAAAAAGTTTAAAATCATCGGTTCCAACGCATGCTGAAGAATATATTACGTCCACAAACAGAACAGAATACACAATGTGATGCGCATGCATCCTACAACGGTGAACCGATATCGGTTATTCCGACTTCTTTATTAACAACAAAATTGCCGTTCGAAGTAGATATAGATTATTTCTGCAGCGTTAAGCATTACTAAATCGATCTATCTTTTATATTTGTCTGTATTAAGAGAATAGGAACAAGCTAAGGCCGAAAAACTTCTGCAAGAGCATGTGAATAGTATGTCTATTTGGACGCATGATAAACATCTAACTATTAATATGAAAAAATCGAAGGCCTCGTATATAAGAACGCCCGGTAGATATAGAAAACATATAAACCATCTATTACAATGCATAACAATAATTGTTTACATAACTGCTTGACTTCTACTTCGAACTGTGGGTGTACACAACTGGAAACGACGGAAAAGGTTAAATATTTCGGACTAATCATCGATAGAATCTTGGGACAAGCGTGTTATAAATTTATCTAATAAAATTAGGCGAATGCTACCGGCAATTTATAAATTGTCTCTTTCAATACCATACGGTAGTTTGCGTGTATATTTTAACGCTGTAGTATTGTCAGGAATCATGTATTTTGGGGGGAAGAAAAAAAAAAACGATAATCAAAAATATCATTAGTTAGCAAAAGAAACGTTTAAATGCAATAATGCCGGATAAAGATCGGGTTAATAGTAATATTAGCAGGTGAAGAGAGAGAAACGAAATGTCTCTAAGGATATGCTACTTTTATCACCCGTTGCTTACAAGTATATCAATAGCTATGATGACAAGAAGCAGGACAACGGGGAATAATAGGGATGAAATAGTTTCAATTAAGCTCTACTAGAACGAATCCCAGAAGATATAATGCAAAAAGAGATAGGAACGTGGAGAGTATTAATTAAGCAATGGTTGGCTCATAACCTTTAAGGAGTGACATTAAGTTAGATAAATTGGGAACTGGCTGTGGCGGAGAATCGACCATTCGTATTCGTCGAACATGTAGAATGGAATCGGTTGTATGATGATAAGTAGTTCTTTTCTGATTTTTTCTTACTGTCTATAATTATGAAAACTAATTAGCATAATGAAATATTGTAACATATTTTTTGAATAAACGATGAGAAGCGTGTTGGGCAGCCACAGACGGGGGTAGTATGCCTTGTGGAAACTGCAGCTTATTTTTTAATAAAAAAAAAAAAAAAAAAGTAAGTAGACAGTCGCATTTTATTTGAGTGAAATTCGAATCCTATTGAAAATATCGAAAATTATCATCATTTATACTGGATTAATTTCTACAGTAGGCGGGCGCCCAAATAATACAAAAAAAAAAAAACAACAAGCAATAGACATGAGAATTTTTTGACCGATGACGGGTCGTAAAAAACAAAAAATTAAAACCTTATCGGCCGATTTCAAGGAGGAGGGAAAAAGATGAAGACGAGATACAAAATTTTCTAAAAAAATTACACAGACAAATGTTGATATCGGAAGAGCAGATGAAAATGACGTCCGCAAACAAAAAAATGCAGGAAGGAAAAACTGACAAGTTGGAGGAAATAAGCATTGAAAAGCGTAGGGACAAGAGAACAATGTAAAGTTCTTTTCCTCTGCATCGAAATCTCTTTTAGCATCGCTGGACACATTATTCACTGTGCGGCGCTTCAACTCATTACTGCCACTTTCCGAACATCTCCCATCACAAATCTGCGCTGCGAAGCATCTAAATGGCATCTATACGTCGTGAGTATCTTCCTTTAAATTTATTCTTGAAAACCATATCTAATATGCCCCAGCGGCAGAAATTGCGTCAGAATCGCAACAAAAATTATTCATACATAGTTTTCGCCTATTTCTCCGAACCGAGCGGGTGATAAATTTCGCATCTTGCTTAACGATCTAGCAATTCGAATTACACTAAATATGAAAACACCCAATAATTCACCGCAGCTTTTCCGGGGTTCAGTATAAGTAGCTAATAAATGAGCGTTCTGGCGACTCTCGCTAATCCGAACCCCAGTTTGTGTCCAGGTGCTCAAAAGTTACCCCAGACCGCTAATCCGAACTCAAAAGTCACCCCAATTTGTGCCCAGGCGGTCAAAATTCGTCCGAGTTTCCCCCCGATTTTCCTGGCCAGTTCCGATAATCCGAACACTAAAACTGTGACCTGAGGTCGAAAAATACCCCATTTACTTTATCAGGGGACGCAAACTAACCCCAATTAGTGTCCAGGTGCTCAAATTTAACCCCAAAGTTCCCAAGGTTCTTCTGTCCCGTTCCCGGTAGTCCTGGTAATCCGAACATGGAGTAATCACACCCCCAACTCTTAAAATATTACGCTCCGGTAATCCGAACACCCCTTAGTCCCGGAGAAGGACCTCAACCTCAATTCTTGCGATATCGTTATAAAGTAACCTATATTTTAATATTTACTTGTATAATAATTAAATTATAGCCCAATTTCCCGTCAAGGGATCTAAAGTACGTCTAAGTATAACCTCCAAACAGTAAAACCCACTAATCCGAATACCCGCCTAGAGAAAGCGGCTTCAACCCAAGTTCCCCTAGACTGTTACAGACCAATAATCTGAACGTTGAATGATTGAAAACATATATTTTAATATTTACTTGTATATATTTAAATTATAACCGCAATTCACCCACCGAGCTTCTCACACGGTTCTCCTAATCCAAACATCATCCCCCCAGGAAGGACCTCCGGCATATTATAATATATAATTTACATGTTTTCCGCATCTGTCTTATTTATTTAATTATTATTTTTCATATAATAACCCAATCCCTGCTCTGTTGTCTAAACCCATCCGGTTATCCAATTACAAATTAACTAATCATTTATTTCTATCATCCAAAACTAGCCCAAGTCCTCACTGTCCCTTCCACCCTCTTTCTCCGATCGATTATAATGTACATTATTTATTTTTCTTATCATCCCGATCATGCTACTTACTATGGAAGCCTAACATCCAATCCTGCGCATGACGCTGCCGTCGTTTTCATATCTAATATATTGCATTCTATTTACTTTTACTATGACCATCAAATCCCCAATCAACGCCTCTGCCCCCCCCACCCCCCGACGTTTCCTGTTGAGCGGTAATTTTTTTTTTCCGTGTCCGCCGCCAAAGCACACAATCGGTTCCCTCGCACGCTTACACCGCCGCAATAGCATGTACCAAAGCGCGCCATCCATCCCCATGCATGCATACGTCGCTGTGATAGCCGACAAAAATGCGCACCGACCGTTCCCGCGCACACTTTAGCCGCTAGTGCCACTACTGATCGTAATAATTTTTCATGTCTAAGTATTATAGAATTAGTCTAAGTATATTTTTTTACGTTTGCGATCATTTTTTCCGACTTTTCGTAATTCTTGAATTTTTTTCTCCAGTTCTAAAAATAAATCCATCCATGCCATGGCCACAATGAATGCCCACCACATGTTCCCCCAGCACACATCTGCTGTTGCTAGTTTCCTTACTAGACCATAATAATTTTTATTCCAAATGCAAGTATTATAGAATTAGTTTAAGTAGATTTTTTTTCTTTTTCACACTTACGATGATTACTTTACCATCCAGAAGTATTTTTTACATTTTCCACGATTCTAAAAATTAACTCGCAGAACCATCCGTCTGCTGTGAAAGTGCACCATACATTCCCACATAGATTCTGCATTCTACGTTACCCTATTATGAGTTTTTTCACAGTCCGAAAAATTCCTTCATCCTTCCCCGCCCCTCCAAGCCAAATTTAATAATCTTTCATAATATATTTTCCAGAGCCCACCAAACCATCAATCCCCGAAGAAACATAGATGCTCTCTCCAACACCCATTCTACCATCAGTTATTGCATATTATTGTCAGATTATTTTTCCAAAAGCCTTTCTTTGAAAATTTTCCCCGTTCGTACGCATTTTTTATTTGCACGACATCCGTTTCCATGCACACACGTTTCCCTACCAATTATAATATGTTTTATTTATTTTTCAACTTCTCTCAGACTTTCATACACGCCCCACTGACCTACGCGCGGAGAGTTTCCTTATTGATCATTTATACTTTTTTCGGTATTAGTCGCGGGAACGAATCACATCAGTCCTGCACACACACCACGCGTAGTCATATATTTAATTTTTAATTACCGATCTTTAATTGTTTTTTACTGGTATTATTTTTTCCTACACAATCACTCCATCATACATACTTTACATTGTATAAATATATTTAACCTTTCAACAGAGAAAATCTCAGGGTTACTAAATAATTTTTATAGGCATTGTAATTATTTTTAATATTAATCATATCGCTATAAATATAATTGTTTTTAATAAGTCACCCGCATGCTCGGCCGCTTCGCGATATTGTTGTTGCAAACGCTAATCTTTCTTTTCTAGCAATCGGTTAACTCTACAGGTATACATCTCGTCTTTACACAAGCCTTTGTCCGCACAATACCCGCTATTTATAGTTAATCGGCAGAAGAATATTTTTTAGATTCGTACCCGCCTGTACGCACACGTTTAACATCATTGTCGTTGGTCACTCGACATTTTCAAGAAAATCAATCGCTGCGCCGCAGTCTAAGATGTTCCCCGTCCCGCCTCTCCGTTCGTTCGTAACATTATTGTGGTGTCCTTTTACAACAGGATAATTTACGACATCTATACACCTTTTTTTTAGGTATCATGCTGAAAACGGGCCATCTATCCCTCTGAAACCAGTTCTTAGACAATGTTTCACAGTGCACCTTTTTTTTTTTTTTTATTTTTATCATGGTGAAAGCCTTCAATCTCTCCCGTTGAAAACCTGTTTTAGGTTTAATATTTATTCAAAACTTTTATAGTATGAATTAAGTTTCTCTGTTGTAACAGATTATTTCATCTAGGCTTTGGTCTTTTTTGGGGGAGCGGGATGTACCCTATCCCCCCCCCCCCCCCGTGGATCCACCACTGCTCATAACAGTGGTAATAAAAATTATAAGTAATCGCGAACATATATTTAGGAACAAACAGCAACGTCAAACTAATAAACTAATATGTCAAATTAAAGAAAGAAATAAAACTAGGTGGCCTATTCTCTCTCTATGAAAATCTATTTAGAAAAAACTATGGAGCTCCTCCGGCTACGTGAATATCTAATAGGAATGTATTACAATCAGGGGGGCTCGCTAGAAAAAGCGTAAATAATATTAAATAGGTAAAATCGAGCAGGATGAAATTATCGGGAAATAACGAAATTTATAGAAAGACACGCCTACTAATAGTACAAAAATATCAACCAAAACATTGGAAATGAAGCGGTCGAAACGGTAAAATAATTCGGTCATTCATTAGCGCCGTTTGCAAAGACGGCCTGGATATAAAGGCAATTAAAAGCCGTATCGGAATGACTAAACAAGCTTTAACTTACAGACTATATTGAAAGACACGAAGAAAGTTAAAATGAATGTAAAAGTGAAAATTACCTCACGTCGCTTCTGAATAGGCAGCAGAGACGTGGGTCTAACGCGCGGAAAATCTTAAACCGGAAAACGCATTGAAATATTGCGGACGTTAAGAAGAATGTCACGAATTCCACGTGAATAGCGAATAAAAATTTACTTCAAAGCGGTGGTGCGATGAAGGAATACGATCATAGTCGAGCAATACAAAAGCGGAAAATGAAATACTTGGTCCATAAAATAGGAGAAAAAGTATTTTCCACGCTTGCTGTCCAAGGAGAGGTCAAAGTAAAAAACCATGTCTCTGTTATTCGTCTGCGCTCTTAAACCATACTTTATTATCTTCCTCCCGTTTTCGTTTTTCGTTGGTTGCCTCTTCATATTGTCCTCTCCACTCGAACGAAGAGTATGTTTGCGATGCGGACCATGTGTTCTTTGAGTGTTCATCTCTTTCTGCTGAGTGCTCTGCTTTCTATACTATTTTATTGATACTCGGTCTTCCATGTTGCGCCTCTTATGTTCTATCTCTTCCCTCTCCACAGATTGTTCCTTTTATTTGTTCCTTTCTTCTAACAACATTTGATATCGTATCAAGATATAAGTGATTCCTTTCTATTCTAATTGTTTCTGGGTAAAGGTCCCCGGTTGACAAGTCCGATTTTAGTCGGTTAAATTACAACTGGCAGTGAAGGTGTGTTACGCCTGTCATCAAAAACTGAACGAACATAACGCTGTGTCTCGTTACCAATTGCCAGTGTAACAGACTCCCCTACAACAAATGTGTATCACTTCCTAGATGGTCTTTCTACTAATCGAACGTTGCTTGCAAAAAAAAAAAAAAAAAAAAAAATGATTTAAAACATAACGCCAAAGATAATATGCGATTTTCACGACAATTAAAATGTGCTCCGTGCAATGGTCGATAGATGTTTAAATATTTTATTTTCTGCCGCTAATAAAGGCAAATAATACCAACGTTGCGAAGGACAGAATTCGAATTATTTCCGCAAAAATGGGACAAAAAATTTAATCCGAGTAATGATTTCGAAATTACATTAAAACTGGAATTTGAACGCGCGTTAAATTTTTCAAAAAGAAAAAAAAAATCTTTTAGGGAGGCCTGAAAAGTTTTTTTTTTGAGAGTACTAACGATTCGTAGTAAGTAAAGGCCGAATTTTAAATAAGGCCATTAAAAATCTGACCAGAAAACGTTACACTATACGTCAACAAAAGTTATAAGCAGAAAACGAAAATCTCGAGTTTGCGGTTTATATAACGCGTTAAAGACGTGAGGCTGATGACGTTACAACGACTGATTGATAATCTCTCAAAAACCTCGCACGAACTGAATATAAACAATAAATAAACCGAGCAGCCTAGAAAAGCCAAGCGAATAGAAATATGTTATAACGGATGAAGAGGCTGAACGCTAATAAAATTAGACGAGAAGAGAGAACGAAAGAATGCCATGACTGCGACAGTGAGGAATTGCTAGAGCGGAATACATATAAAGTAAATCGATAAAGCCTAAAAAAAGTAATTCAGAGTTGTGGTCCTTTTTCGCTCCCGCAGTATCAACCGCTCATCACTTTTTCTTAACATATAACCCGCTGAGTGAAAAATGTACTCTATTCATCTCGTGTGTACACACCATTTATTTCATTCGCCGTTTACCATCTCTATTCCCTTTTCTAGTGCCCATGTGTTCCTTTAACGCAAAACACGCTACACTCAAATCGGATGTAATTAACTTTCGATGTTGTTGCAACCGCTTCCACCGCACTGCATATAGTCTCATAGTGCTGAATTATCCGATAAATAGCGAACCAAATTAGAAAAAAAGATCGAAAATTTCTGACAACGTCCCAAACGTAGCGGATGTGGAAATGAACAAAATGTTGAAATTCAAATTACGGATATTAATTACGGTGCACGGTATTGAAGTAATTGGCTCCTTAATTAGATCTTTAGAGAATGCAGTTGAGAATCGGAAACTGAGATCAACTTCTTATTATTGAAGAACAAATGTTTAGAAAACGGAACGTAAAATATTAATTGTACGGGAAAAATTTTATTTATCACAAAAAAAGTGTTGATGTAGATGATAGTTTACAGATTACGGGTTGGAAAGTTAGAGTAGGACACTATCATACACACTCGCACATTTAGCTAAAATAGGAAAATGCGCGTTTCAGGCTCGGTTTCTTTAGCAGTGCTGTAAATGTGACACAACCAAAGGATGAAGTTTTTAAAAGGAATTAAAAAGAAAAAATCTTTTACACTCTTCCGATTTCAGTCAAATACTAAATTACATTTTTCGTGAATGGGGTCAAGACATTTATAGGATTTTGTAAATAATACTAATATAAAAATACGGATTTAAAACTGATTCTTGCTAGTCAAAGGGCCGGATTAAGAAAACATCTACTTTTATATTTTCAAACAGAATATAGATATTATATAAAATTACGATCATTTCAGGTTTTCTACTTTGGAGATCAAAACTTTTACTTTTCTAAAAATGTTAAAAAATTATTACTTCTCAAAGGCAAAATTGCTGGTTTTTGAGCATTAGGTTTTATAGAATGTTGAGGATACGGGGTTAAATTACCACGGAACCAATCATCGCAGAATTTTTTAATGAAATTTCATTATACGATGAATATTCTTCTATATATTGCAAATTCAATGTATACGGTATGCGTTATATTCAAAAGGAAAAAAAAAATAAATGTTCAAGCGAAATGAAATACATATTAACAACCGGAACGATTTTTGCGGTTCGCTATTATTAAATTTAAATGAAATGTGCACTTTTTTGATAGTATTCTTCCACGGCACAGGTGTAAAAACTAGATTGCACGAACGCTGATTCTGGTTAAATGACCCGACAGCTAATTCGATGATGGCCGTTTCGTGGGAAATTATGAAATTCCTCAGTGATGGGTCGCGACACTGGCAAAGTACCGAAATAAAATACGAGTATGATGTTTTGCGCGAACTGAAAAAGACTCGAGTATATCAGCCCGGCTATAACAAATAGAGTAGCAGAACGATACACTTGTGTGTACGTATATAAACTTTGTCCTCGCATCGGGTGTGTTTACACTGACCGTACGTAGGAATTTTTTTCTGCCGCAAAGACATACACCCGATAAAAATTCAATAAACCGGTGTACAATAATATAGCAGTGAAATTTATTTACGTTTAATTTCACATCTATTTCATTCCCGTTCTGTCCGTATTGATCTATTGTGGATTCCTAGTCATTGTGGAATTTCGGGCAACGAGTTAGTCGACACCCGTTGTGGCACGTTCGGCTGCTTTAAACGGTCGCTTTATTAAGCCAGCTCAAAGTCTTCTTACTCTTTCCTCTCGTTGCCACCATGACTGTTGGTCTGATCTCTAACCTTCTTCTTTTTCCAATACTGCTTCCTTTTACTTATCCATATAACCCACTCCTCCTCTTTTTCCGTGGTTTCTTGATTTCCCCAACATGAGGTGGTCAACTATTTCATCCATAATTAGACTTCGGTTAAACCACAGCTTGCTTCCTGCTTCGCTCTTTCGTTTCTCCATTACACTCAGTCTCCTCTTTGTCCATTTGATCCGTCAGAAGCAAACTTCGTTTGTGATGCGAACCACATTTTACTTGAATGTCCTTCCATTTCTTCAGAACGCGCGATACTGTATTCCGGTCTTTTGCGTCTTATCCTACGCCTTACAGCGTTCACGGCATCCTTTCTTTTCCGTCTCCCTTGGTTATTCCTTTGTTAGCTTCTTTCGTATGTTCCATTTGTAATATTTTTCCTTTATAATTATTAATACTATCATACCGTTGGATTGAGTAACGTCCTTAGCTGACATGCTCAAAAAAAAAAAAAAAAGAAATACAAATGCGTCATTTGATAACACACCGCTAGACGAGCGAGATAGATTTACTCGAGATATTAGCTGTGTAAGATAATACCAAAACTTGTCTAAATATAAAACAAAAGTAATTTTTTAAAAAATTAGCACAGCAGGTTTATTCGCAGTATATTCAACAGAGTGAATTCAGCATAAATTTAAAATTTTTTTTTGCCTGTAGAGCTTATCTTCCGACTGAACCAGTCGGAATTCTTAGGAACAGCGAATCGGCAGCGCCGTAGTTAAATGTAATAAACGGCTTTAAACCGCCTAAATTAAACCAAATTTAATCACCCGATCCGGAAATATTAAATTAGTTAAAAAAAAAAACTTTAAAGAATCAAGTGTGACCACCCCCAGTGTGAACTGTGTTTCGGAAAAATGTAGCATACATCTATGAATTTTTCATTTAACCTGTTTGATATATTTATAATAATATAATACGCATCTGGTATATTATCTTGAATTTATGCCGTTTATTATTATATAAACCATATTTTATACGAACAATAAATTACGTTATTAAATCCACGCGTGGTATTTAGTTTTCTTAATTAAAAGTTAGCTAAATTTCAAAACTGAGAATGGAGCGTGATTTTAGCAAAAATTATCAAAGGCAAAAATCTACTAGCAGGAAATTTAAAATATAGAGTCGTTAACGAGACAATTTATCTCCGCGCTGCAGGCAAAATGTAGACGAGGACGCGTTCTTATCTTTCTCATGCGTTCGCGATGCTTGTGTTTACAGTCGAATAAGTCAAATGAACAAGCGGCGACGGATTTTGGTGCTTCGGACCCCCCCCCCCAAATGGTAAAAGAGTCGCATTTAATAAATCTATCCTTAACGTTTATATTCTGGTGGCCTGCCAAGCAAGGAGACCGCCGAGACAGCCGCCCGCTCAGATGAAAAACTGATGCAGCGACGCCCCCTTAAACAAATATACTATATCACGGTATATACAGCGAGTATTTAATAAAAATCGAAGGCAGTTAAACGAATGGTTAAATGTGAATAGAAGATCGTTTGAATAATTAAAATTCGATTTTTCGCAACCATATTGAATATTATTATACCACTGTTGTAAGGGTAAAATGTTAAAACAATGGAGTTGGACACATTAGAGGTACTGCGATTTCAATTTTTTTTTTAAATCTGCAATTCTAAACAATTCAAATTGAATATTGCTTAAACTATTTTTATCATTTGATCTTTATCTTAAATAGTTTTTTTTTGTCTTTTTTTCATTTTTTTGTAACATAAACACAAAAAGCCACACGTGTATTTCGATAATGGATTGTGCCTCCTGCGTTGATGTTCTTTTTCAAAATCATCTCGGCGACGATTGTTTATTGTAAACATTTATATTCCCACGGTTACAGAAAAGACGAGTAATTTGGATTTTTCGCTCAGATTTTTTCCCTGTCGGGGTGAGATTTTTTTTTCTCTTCTCATTGTCAGTATTTGTCATTCGGTTAAGCGTCATCAGTGAGTTGCTAAACCCAAAAATATTATAAAATAACGATACTAGAAGTGGAATCAATCTTCAACGAAATTACTTACTCGAGGAAATTGATAAGTAGGCTGTTATCGTAACGTATAATAAAAAGGATACAAGAGAAAAAAGTATACCGAAGTTAACTGGAAGCATTTTAATTGCAGTTGAAAAACAATTTAACGTGATAAGAACCATACAATGAAAATGAAGAAATCAATATCAATATAGAACGTACGTCATTATTAGACGAGGTGAAAAAACTAACGCCAGATAGTGAATCACAAAAAAGTACCGTGGAACGGCCAAAACGTAGCACACAAATATGGGACTTACTATATGTAAAATGTAGTGAAAACCGTAAAACCGAAAACTGTCTAAAACCAATAACATCTAAAGTGAGATGCGCAAAACTGTGGTGAATGTCATACTGCGAACTGGAAAGGATGCTCTGCTTACATAAAAACGGTTGACAAGGCATACCACAAGAAAACCACGGCAGTTCAAAGGATTCAGCAGAAGTCCGCGCGACTGAAGTGACAAAGGATGTTACATATGCGCAAGCAACCGCTGCCTCCATTTCAGCGCATACTAAGTCAAATAAAAAAGATAATTTTGATTTATCGTGTGTATTAGATTCATTAAATCAGACGTTAATAAAAATCACTGCTATTGAGGATAATAACACGGAATGCAAATGAGCTAATGCAGCGCAAAAATGAACTCGAATATCTTCTGTTCGAGTGGAAAATAGATAACAGCCCTAGTTTCTGAGACGCATTTTACACCACAGTCGTATACTAAAATTACAGGATATAGTATTTACAATAGTGAACATCGTGAGTTATAAAGTCCAAGGAGGATCAGCAGTAATAGATAAAGATTTAATAAAGCATTTTGTGATCGAAGAATATCAACAATAATATATTCAAGGTAACAAGCATTCGAATTAACGATGGCAATAATGATCTTTCTGTTTCAACAATATATTGTCCACGTAGATTTAGGGTAGGTGAAGACAAATTTACCGACTATTTACTTTCACTGGGTGACGGACTGATAGTCGGAGGTGACTATAATTCCAAACATACATACCGGGGGGGGGGGGGGGGGGTCGAGATTAATTACTCCAAAAGGTCGAGCTCAATTAAAATCGATGCAAGAAGTTGGTGCAGATGTTGTCTCATCAAGAAAGCCAACATACTGTCCAACCGATGCAAAGAAGACTCCAGATTTACTTGACTTTTTAATAGTAAAAGGAATATCCTTCAACTACGTGCAAGTTGAAGAGTTCGCAGATCCGACATCGGATCATACTCCAGTGTAACATTAAGTTCGTTCGTTATAATGAAACGAAAAAAGTTGACCCTTACAAATAAAAACACTAACTGGATAGAATTTAGAGGCATGTTAAATGGATCGGTAAAATTGCCAGCAAGACTAAAGTCAACCTCAGACATAGAATCTGCGGTCGAAAAATTTACCAATTACATTTTCATGCTGCTAAATGGTAACACCTCGTATAGTGCCAGTCGAATGTCGACGACCGATATATCCCATGGGAATTAGAGATTTAGTTCAACAGAAAAGGAAAACGAGCGAATTACAGAACAGGACATCTGGCAGTTAAGTCGAAATGGAATCGCATTATCTGTGAAAAAATTAAAGAGGTTAAAAACGAAACCTTCCATTTATACTTTAAGTAGCCTTTCTGATTTTCACGATTCTGACTATTCTCTATGAAAGGCTACAAGAAAAATGAAGAGGCCGCAAAGGTACAGTTTTCACCTATTCAGAAGGCAGATGGTACTTGGGCACGCAGCGAAGTGGATAAAGCAGAAGCGTTCGCCAATCATCTTGAACTGATTTTTCAACCAAACGATGCGCCATATTCGAACTTAAATATTAAACACTTTTCCGGATGTAGCTAACGAAATCGATAAAAATCTTAATAACAAAAAAAAACACTTGCATATGACGAGATCAGTCCTTAAATAATTAGGTAACTACCAAGAAATGCTATTATTTTTCTTACACATATATCAATGCAATTTTACGCGTAATCAGCGTTCTTAGGCAGGGGAAAAGAGCACAAGTAATAATATAAAGCTCGGAAAACCATCAGGTCTACACCTTTATCGTATCGACCTGTATCTCTTTTTTCTACTATGTCTAAACTGTTTGAAAAACTTGTATTAAAACGGCTTAGGCCGATAACTTAAACGAAAAAGCTGATTCCAGATCATCAGTTTAGATACGGTAGCAAACACAGTCCCACTGATCAGGTGCATCGTGTGTATTAGATGTGTGATACATAAAGGTCTCGAAGAAAAAAAATATTGCAGCGGAGCATTCCTCGATGTAACCCAAGCTTTTAGTAAAGTTTGGCATGGCGGTTTATTCATTTAATTACGCGAACAGCTTCCCTATTCCGGTGGTATCTTATTTTGAAATCATACTTGACCGACCGGAGTTCAGAATTAATTATGAGGAAGAGATATCTGACTGGAGAAATGTATCAGTAAGAATATCCCACACAAGGCAGTGGTTTGTGGCCTATCTTTAATCTCCTTTTTTACACGGTGTCGATATTGCAACGGAAAATCACACAGTTATTACTATGTTTGCTGATGACATAGCAATTCTGGCTACAAGTAAGACCCAGTAGAATATGCTGTTAAACTCTTACACAATTAATGATAAACGAATTAAATGCTTGGATGAAACGTAATTGTCAATAGCGAAAAGACGGTGTAATTCTTCCAATTTACGGAGACTGAGAAAATATTGCAATGGCGTTGAAACAACAGTTGATCCCACAAAAAGGATTCAGTCAAGTACTTTAGGCATGCACACCTTATTCGCGTTTAAATTGGTCGCGTCTCGTTCGGCAAAAATGTTGGAGAATAAAGACAAAAATGAGAAGTGTCTGTTGGCTGTTAGGAAGAAACTCGGCGTTATCCATTGAAAATAAACGACTTTTGTACATAGCTATATCGTTAAACCTAAATACATAGATATTTATGGAATGCAATTGTCGGATTGTACTAGTAGTTCAAACATAGATTGCATACAAAGACGTTACCAATATTGCACTTCGCACGATCACTGCTGCACATCGATTCGAACGTAACGACATACATCGAGATAATATAAAAATAATGAAATTATCAGGTTCACCTACAAAAACACAAAAAAAAACCGGGGAAGCATACCAGTGTCGAAGTCATACAATTCCTTGAATTGTATTAGACGGCATAAACGTCGGAAACCGTATGACCTGGCAAAATAATGTATAAAGTTGCTCCCACTTCGCTGGAAATGTAACTCTCCTCACGTGCAATCAACTTAGTTATCGCTATTGTTAAAGACTGGATAGTCGTCACAATATTAAAAAAATAAAAAAAATAAATTCAAAAAGTTTTGTGAAAAAAGTTTTTTTTAAATTTTGCTTGCTTTGCGATCAGGAAATTTGCTTTTTTTTTTTTTTTTCTTCGTTGGAAGGTCATGTTGGCCGTGGAGACGATCGGAATACAAAGTAGACAGAATCCATTATAATTATCATATTCTAAATATGCTTACGTAATCTTACGAATTCAAATCAAAAGAAATTTTCGAATTATCAAAAAATATACCAGAACTAGATAGCCTGATAAGTCCCCCATTCTTTTTGCAAAACTGTATGGTTAAAAATTAATTTATAAATCGTATAAAAAATAGAGAAAATCTTATATTTCCGCTGGTAAATGAATGTGCGTTGTTATTGAAAAAATTATATAATTTGATTGAGAATTCCTATTACTTGTGTAGTGCGGATTATGAGCAAGTAATTCAAAGTATATAAACAAATTAATATTGTTAAAGATTACCGAAGAGTTAATTCCCCTCCTAGGTGGTATCTTGAATTAAAGGTAACGCAACGGGATATATAATATGTACTATATTATTGAAGTAAATAAAATAAAACAAACATTAACAACACAATAATATAATTTAAAAAATATAAAGACGCCGACTAGTTTCGGATACTACAATCCATTTTTATGGTGTATATAACAATTCTTTTTTTTTTTTTTTTGAAAAATATGTATTTGTTATTTTTTACATACAAATCTTTCGTCAAGCTAAAATGCTTGTCGACGAATTATCCAACGAACACACTTCACCATCATAAATTAAACGTATACATAATCGTGTAATATTTACTAATCTTAATCTATCTTTTTACTTATCAATACTTAATAATCTATTTCTATCTTTTATATTCGATGTTATTTTGTTGTTTTTTTTGCAGTTTCTTTGTTGCGCCTTGTCATTTTATTTTATGTTTATTACTTTTTTTTATATTTTCTTCTTCCTGAAGCCATTCCTTTATTTTCCTTTTCCTTTCCCCTATTTTTTCCTTCTCTATTATTTCCTTGGGATATTTTATTCAACATCTGAGTTACAATATATTTGTCCGTTTATTCCCCCCTCTTTGTTCTTGCCAACGGCAGTTGGTACGAAAGTTTTTCTCTCAACTCGTATTCTGTTTTCATTCTTTCCTTCAATTCAATTTTTTCCCCCGCTAATATGTACTCCCATATCTTCAGTAATAAGTACATTCCTCTTATGCTCATTACATCTTATTTTTTAATTATTTCACTTTCAGTCTATCCTTTTAAGGATTTGCTATTAATTTCAACAAGCATTTAATTTGCAGTTTATTCATTTTCGTCGAGTATACATTCTCGCCATTCCCCATTTCTGAATTCTATATCTAATCCTCGATTCTATCAGCGCATAATAAACTATTTTTAATGTTTCATTTGTTGCATATAAAGCTGGTAAAACTGCTCTTATTTTCTTTGCAATGTATTCCATATGTATGTCCCATCTTAAGTGTTGGCCCATCATTACTCACCAAAAATGTTTATTCTGAGTTACTATGTCTAACTTCTGACAGTTTTTCATTTCACATTCATTTCTTCCTCCCTAATCGAGTATGCAAATTCATTTGAGTATATTATTATATTTGGACAATGCAAATCGGAGCTGTCTCTTTTTTTCCGCAGTACCTTTAGTCTTTTTTACATTTATTCTTACGACTTTTATCGTGTGCCCATTTACTTATTGTTTTTAGATCTTTTTGCATCCTTATTTCTGCCTCTTTAACATCTTTATGTGAATGTAGGTGAATACATCCTGTTTGTTAAAATGGTATAATAAAATAAACTTTAATAACAAACAATATAGAACAATAAATTAGATAAATACCTATTTAGAAACGTTTTCGGGCATAACCCATCATCAGCTAACACTAACTTAAAGGAAACTTAAAACATAATGTTTTAAGTTTCCTTTAAGTTAGTGTTAGCTGATGATGGGTTATGCCCGAAAACGTTTCTAAATAGGTATTTATCTAATTTATTGTTCTATATTGTTTGTTATTAAAGTTTATTTTATTATATCTTCATGTGACCTAACTATTATCATCCGCGAACGAGACTACCTCACTGTAACTTAATTCCCATTATACAGAGACCATTTGTATATACAATAAACAGTATTGGCGCTAAGATGCTGTCCTGAAATTAAAACTTTTTATACACACCATGAAGATGGATTGTAGTATACGAAACTGGTCCGTGTTTTTATATTTTTTATGTTTCTACATTCTTTAAATTATATCATTGTGTTGTTAGTGTTTGTTCTATTTTATTTACTTCAATGAACTGTGTAACACAATTACAATCATATTAATATGCTGTACCACTAATCGCATTTCAGTTAGTTCGGACTCTGTAAGGTACAGCGCATTAAACGTGCGACGAGTGATTTTTTCATTCTTCATTAATTACGGAAGTAGATTAATCCTAAAAAATTCGCAAATACAGAAAAAACCCCAACAAAAACAGTATTTCTTTTTACCAGTTCGTTCCTTGATACAAATTAAATCGTTAAAGTGCATAACAATTTCGTCACAAACAGTAACCGTCGATATCACCTGTTTAATTATACACTTCAGGTATTGCGTAGACTACTTTTTGTTTGTATATCTGGTTGTGCTCTACCTCACCGCTGGAAATCACATGCTTTCAATTCGATCTTTAATTTCGTAAACGTTTATTATTAAACTCTTGCCTGTGATTTAGTAAACAGATGAAATCAAATTGCTCGCTGATTGCTCGTTGTTTGCTGCAAATTAGTTCGAAATACGACTAATAGTGCATAGTTTGTAAAATGTAAGCGTTTTAAAATGCGATTTCCATGTAAGCGGTATCATAATTTAGGAGCACTCTATGATGGAAAAAATAACAGCACTTTTAATTTTATAGAACATTGTACATTAAATGTCGTATTATTTAAGTTTACAAAAGTCAGTTAACGTTTTTCTGTAAGTAATTTTAAAAAAAAAAAATTTTTTCCATTTTTTTTTGTTACGTTTATTTATTTTTTTACCTGCACTTTTTTCTTCTGCTTCAGATACAAGATCGTGAAAAATGTAAATATCATTATCCGAAGAGCGCTTAAAGTGTCTCATTTACCATTGTAATAGAGATACATACACATATGTGTTTTATTAAAAATCTTTTGAAAAATTACTTCCCTTATTTGAACAATAACGGATAGTTTTTATTAAATGTTTTTAATGAAAATTTTCTGAAATTTTAATGCGGTTAAAACATCGAAATCAATTTAAAAATCTTACACGACATTTTTGTATAAATATTTTAAGAAGTTTCCATAATTTGAAGATTTTTCAGTGTGGCTTCATTCAATTGCGATCGGATCTTGTACACGCTAAATTCCATTTCTCGTACGTGAAATAATAAATTTCACTCTACTACTCGGCCGTAAATGAATGTTTCACAGTACATCTATTTAACGTACTAGTTGTCAGCGATGTTTCGATTACAATCTAATAATATCCAAAGTGTTATAAAACACTTTCTTTTTTTCTCCCCCACCACCCCCCCCCCCTATCTGTTAATCATAAATTAGGTATTTTATAGGAAGCAGGGTATTTTATTTTTAAACTAAAGTTAAAAAAAAATTTCATTTTATCGCATATATATTTTAATGGGTACGTATGTATGTTAATAATTTGTAAACTACAAGAACAGGTAATTAAATAGCAGATGTTTCTGTTTATACAGCTGATAAAAAACTTCCAGCCCACTCCGTACATATTTAAATTTCTTTTCCTCCCTATATGTTTCCGTTGAATATACTATACATAATTCACTTCAAGTTGCAACGAATGTTTAAAAATTTTAATTTATAAACTTAGTTAATAATAAATATGCTAATGATTTTGTCAAAAAAAAAAAAAAAAAGAAAAGACAAACAGAAAATAAAGATTTGAAATAAATTTTAAATATTTAATAAGAAAACATAAAAAACAGTGCGCGTATAGCAATTATAATTTTTAATTTTGAAAATGAAATAAAAGTTTTAACACGTTCTACTATACTTCATGTCAGAAAGTATGAAGGTATTAATATCGTGTTCTGCAACACAATTCCATTGATTTAATGGATCACGCTTTAGTATACATTTGCAATACAGCATTCGTATGGCGCCAATATTTCGAAGTTGAATATATAAAATTTGAAAATTAAATAATGAAAAAAAAGGTCCTTCTGGCTTTGATCCAATCTCGAGTCAAGTTTTTATCCGAATAAAGCGATATTATTTACCGTGAGCATTTTCACTGCTGCAGTTCGTCTGCAATACTCCTTCCCTTATCTAAGAAATTTGCACAGATAGTATCGATACTGAAACCGGGTAAAGCTCCGAATGAGGTTCTGTTCTACAGACACGCGTGTTTCATTGGTACCTGTCCTCATGAAAGTTCTCGAAAAAATAATTTTAAAGCGAATAAATCCAATTATATCGTCCGAAAATATTACCGCGGGACGTAAGTTTAGTTAGGCGAAAAACATTCGACGTTGAACAGGTACATCGAATCATTTATGAAACCTTCGCAAAGTATGCACGGATGCACGGTTCTCGGATATAAAGCAAACCTTTTAAGCATCCTCGAAATTTTGTACAAACTTGAAAAAATATTATCTCGTCCCTTAATACATTTTCCTGAAATAATAGAACCCGGGGGACATGCCAGGTTAAATTACAAAAATGATACTACTTCGGTATCCTAGCCTGCATTTAACTAAGTATACCATTTTCTCTTTAATAAACAGTGATTTTGCTCAATGCGGCATGCAACTTCGGAGGATAAATTTAAAATAAAAACGAACCATTTGATTAAACTTAGATCACTACTCTTTTTGTACAGTAATGTTTCTAAATTAGCTTTTTCCAAAAAAAAAAAAAAAAAATTTAATTTTTCTAAGAAATCAACATAGTGCCTACCTATCTTTTCTTAGCTATTGTATTTTCAATTAAGCACCCCCCCCCTATCACCTTTTTAAATGTTGTTAACTCTCACATTTATTTCTTTTTACAATCGTTGCCTCTATCTTTAAAAATTGTCATTCTTTATTCCACATATTCGTCCGTAAATTATTTCGCTCCTTTCGTATTCTACTGTAATAAAATCCCCCATTTCGTTCTTAATAAATTCATTATCCTTCTAACCTCTCTTCATCCCTCATTTAAATATCTCTCAGACTTTAATGTTAAATTCAAATTCTTTACTCGATACATCGCTCTATTTACGCGCTCTTCTATAAATTTCGTCCCTTAATAGTATCAAAAAATTCCGGTTCATTTTCGATTCTAGAAGTGTTCTACAGTCGAATTACTTCTTTTTTCTTTTAACAGCAGTCTCTATTTTTTATTCGAATTAACGTCTTCAAAACTATTTAGTTCACGTTTCATTTAAATCAATTGTCTGCGGATTATTGTAGTCATGTCGGTATCGTGACTATCAGACTAATTTGTTGATACGGTTTGCCGCTCCGGTAAGCCTTTTACGATTTTCTTCTTTCAAAACTTTTTTTCCAGAAAATTTAATTTTACGTTGCAGCGCGCCGACCCATTTATATTTTCTAATCCTCAATTCTTCTTTTATCTACTTGCTCAGCTGAACTTGGCTACTCTGTTTCGGTGCTACTCCAACATTTCGTAGTTCTGTTCTCTCTTCTATCTACCGTCTTCGTTTTGATCATAATTTGCTTCTAACGATTATGTTTTTTGTTTCGCTTTAACTTTGTCATTGCTTTGTCCTTTTCACTATGCAAAAAGTTCGTGTCTTCGTAATCATTCTTCGAACATTCTTTAATTTTGGGCGATTTCACTTCTGTTTTCAGCTTTTTAACTTCAGTTTCCTTACTCTTCGTAATGTCTCATTTATTCTTTAACTTCTTTTTCCGTCTACATCCTACTTGTAATTTCTTTATTCGATCTTTCTCTATTATTACTCCATTAGCGAGCTTTAAAAAAAAATCAAAAACAACAAACTATTATACCTTTAGAAGTATTTTAAGTAGTTCTAAAGACGAGAGATATAGTTGTATGACGTCTCTTCAGGTTTCATACATAGTAGTTACGTTGCATGTCTTCAAATAGAAATAGAGCCTTTAGGAAAGCTAAAAATTTCTCGAGACGTTAATTTTAACTTGTAATTGATTTAATAATAACTTATCACGTACAGACAAAAAATTAATTTGAATATCGTCTCTCATAAAAGACAAAGACCGTCATTATTCGAAATCTATATCACACATTGTTTGTCAAACACCCAATTTGCAAAGAAGCAATATATACTTTTTGTCGGTAAAAGAGGAAGATGAAAATGCAGATAGACTGTAATGGCATAGTACAGCAACCTAAAATAGATGAAATACAAATGAAGCCGACGCTGTAAACAATTTTCAAGAAGAACACATTAAAAGCGATTCCTCCTACACACTCGTAAAAGGTAATAATAAAATTAATAAAAGGGACGATTTATTATCAAATGAAAGTATTAAATTTATGTTAAAAACCACCAAAGCCAGCTTTACGATGCACCCTAGCGATTCGGATATCGTAAGATAATAATCAAGCTCCTATATGAAAAAAACAATAGTATTTCCACTGTATTTATCAATTACCCCTGAGGAGGAAAGCCGTTTCGACCAGTTCTATGCAACTTACATCCTTCCACTGAAACGTAATGGAGAAAATGGGTTTTAGCGTTAAAAGCATCATAATAAATGTACTAAAGCCAAAAGCCAAGTTAGAATTACCCGTGCATTTTGTAGAGCTAATCGGAATTGACGAGATTTTTTTAACGATTGGAGGAGAGTATGTACTGTTCATAAAAGTAAAAGTACAGGAACTTAAATCGAAAAATGATCCACTGCACAGGGCACAGTTAAAATTATTTCAACTTAACATTTAAGTGTGGAAATAAACGAAACAGTAAAAGTTGCAATAAGGAGGTAGATAGGAAACCTATCTGCGATCCATGCAAAACGGAACAGCCAGCTAACTATGGAGGTTATTCAGAATATAACAGAAGCATATAAATCGCTAACCTAACGGTACATTAAAGATATAACTCAACCTTTAACGAGTGTACATTTCCCCTTTTATCTGGGGGAAAAAAAAACACAAGCACAAAATATTCTCTCTTTGGTTTAGTAAAAGCGAGCATTTTCTAAATATAAATTCAGCGGATCAATATAGATCAGATTATTGGCGATGGAACAGCTTACAACACAAATTACTGGCGCTTCAGATAAAATGTTAAATGATTTTGCAATCACTTATAAATCCGCTATTTTGCTAAATAAACTTCTAGATAAATTAGTAAAACGAATTCAACGGTGTAATAATTACGCGTTAGAATTGTAGCGGAATTGCACAAAGGAAGTCGGAACTAGAATTATTTTTATATTCACATAGAGTTGATATTGTTCTGCCAAGTAAAAATTCAACCTCCTCACTCAGCCATAATATAACATCGGGGTTTTCTAGTTATAGCACTTCCCACCCAAATGGTAAAGTCCGCGGCGGAATGGCAAGACTAATAAAACCAAAGTCATTTTAAAATTTGTTCTGAAGCTTACGCTTATCAGCTTGTAGCTTTGAATATTAGAATGTTAAAATTTGATTTTGTAATTGATGCAATGTGTGTCATGAAAATATTATATTACCTAAAAAAGGTTAATAACTGGTTAGTCAGGACCTAATGTGATCATTGGAATTCAGTGCCAAACACGCAAGTTGGAGTTGTAGCAGAGAAGCAATTCTGGAAGAGTTAAACGGTTTAATTAGTAAATATAATTTTTAGGTGACTGCACCGAGTGAACCCGCATATTGGTCTCGATGCATGCTAATTGATTACCGAATGCGCTCATTTGATAGTTTCGTCACAATAAAATTTAAAGCATTTAAACCCCCTACGTGTAAAATGATACCGAATCAAAGCTCTGATCACGCAGCCCGGTGATAACCTGCTCTCATTTTTGAAATTTCCCGGTAAGAGTGTCTAATACAGATTGGGGTAAATTCACTAAAGAACTACTACGGGATAAAATAAGGAATTATAGAAACGCTAGATATGCTTAATTTTTCTTTCAATTAAATACAGAAGGTGTGTATCCATTTGGAGGACTACTGAATCTTTTTTAGAACAGTATTCCAAGCAACGTCCAATAAAAAAAAACAAACAAATAATGGACTAAAACGGACAAAGTTGAAACTTCTGCGTAAAATTTTTCACAGTTATTCTCACGGTATCACATTGCCACCTACAAAATCGATAATAACGCATACAGGTTGGTCACTTAAAATTAATTTACCGACAAAACATATATCACCTAAAGAAACTCGAGCTAAGATTAAATACTCAGAAGTTAAAAACGCTACCTAATCGTTCTACCCGGTTTTGGTACAGGATCGTGTTCAAGCTATTATAAAAACATTACATATTATTCCGAATCATCAATTCGGATTCCGCGTAAAACACATCACAATTTTTCCATAACGGAGAAAGGACAGTACCGGGCAGTACTCCGTCTTTTTGCATACTGTGAACAACATTTGCCCACACGTTTAGCATCAAAGATTGCTGTTCAAATTTAAAAAAAAAAACAAAAAAACATTACCAGATGACCGGTACACAGTATTTCGTTCACACTTAGCAAACAGAAGTTTCACAGTAAAGGTAATAATCAACTAAATGAAAATTCTAATCCGGATGTAATGACGACTTCCTGGAAATCCGTAAAAAAGAAAACTAAAAAAAAGGTAGCGAAAGGATTGGCTAAACGATAGATGATTAAGTTAAGCTTTCTCGGAAGAGCGATTTACAACTAAATATGCATCGCAAATCGTATAAAATAAATTAGGGTTTATTTTTTAAAAACCCAGCTAGAGTGCTCTCCTGCCGATGGGAAGAAGAGTAACGCGAGGAAAGATAATAGTAGACAAAGCATCACCAATGATGGTCGCGCCCATGACCGATGTATAAAAAATAAAAAAAATTGTTCAATATTGTTTGCCTCCTACTTTTACATTTGATTATAATTTCGGTTTCGTATTATTATTTAATCGAATTAATACATAATTTTGAAACGTCCGAACACCCGAAAGGAGTAGAAAGTGGAGTAGTGCGGTAAACATTTTATTAACAATCATTTCATGAACTAGTGCAGCAATAAATGATTTTACGAATCGGAAAGAGGTCGTCAGTTTCCTTTCGAAATTTAGAACGCGAGCTGGAGATAAATTAGTCGATAATTTACAATCGACGGTACCGCGTATTATAATTATTTAAGGGTATGAATTTTTATATTTCATCACCTTTCAAAGTAGCAGCCCCTCATCAGGTTTTAGTGTGGAATAACGCGACGTGTAAAAATAATTCGACGTAAATACATTGAATATTTGGAAGCGTGTGAAATGTGGTTGCACCGGAGACCCCATGAAAATATCGTGGATGCATTAGTTGACAAACGATGAAAAATTGCGCAGAACGAAAGCCGAGAGGGGAAAAATATTTGACATAATTAAGAAAAAGAAGTCAAGATAATCAGAGAGGCAAGAAATACGAATTATTGCGAATTATTATAGAAGGGAAAATCAACGGAAAAAGGAGCTCGGGGAAGAAGAAGTACATCGTGGTCCAAGAATATAAACACCGGAAAAACAACAATAAAAAGCCTAATTGAAGCAGCGGACAACCAGGAAATTTGGCCAGTTAGTGATCGTCCACGCGCACATGTCTGCGTATGACATCGGAAAAGGAAGAAGAAGAAGAAGAAAAAACGAAATACCGTCTTTGTTACGCAGTGGACAAAATAAGCGATTACAGTAATTAAAACACATATGCGAATATATATATATATATAGTTTATACCATCCTAGTATGGCGTAAATAAAAATACCATTTCATAGTAAATTTTAAAAGGATAAAAAAGCAAAAGTTGTAACTCATAAACTTCGTGGTTCTCGCCGTAGTTATTTATGAATTTCCGTTTTAGGAAAATTTTTGAAAAAGAAAAAATCGATCAGTTTTTGGTAATTGTCGGAAAAAAAACAAAAAAAAAACTACTTATAAAAATCCAGTTGTAAAAATTTCTTTACTATCATCGTGAACGATAGTACAAAAATGCGATAACAGCCTACAATTACATAATTTGAAGCTGACATATTTCGAAGTAAAAATACCCCGTCATTCAAACATTACCAGCAGTGGAAAATTACCCAATAAGGCACTGTAGTAAAATGATTTAATTCCAATAAAATGAAACTGAAATAATGATTGTAGTACGCAAATTCAGATTTGACCGGTTCAAATCAGATCGTTGAAGAAAAAAAAAGAAAAAAAAAAGCCTTTTGAGACATATAGATCCTATTATTAAATCATTAGGTAAAAAATATCTGAACTGTCCGATTACGCCGCAAATTTTAGAATATCAGTAACGACTTTGATACGAATTTCATCAAACAATTCTATCTTTTAAATTACAAAATCGAAATTTAAAAAAAAAAAAGAAAGAGGTCGGTGCGGAATAAATTTAATAATAAAAAAACAAGAATCATTATAATAAATGTCGTTTGTTACCAGCACCCGGATTAAAAGCTCTTATGAAGTCCGACAAGAAAACGGGAAATCGATCGAATGCAAGAATATACAAACAGTTGGATAGCATTATCACTGAGATTTATGAAGAAAAAAAAAAAAATGAGTTGATAACGACAAAAAAAAAGGGGGTGGCCGTAGACAGACGAAAAATTTTTATCAAGAGGTTCCTACGACATTAAGCAGGGTTAAAACATGGCTTATCGTCGGGTCAAAAAAGAAAAAGAATAACAAAGTTTCCAAGATATGTACGTGGCGCGGGTGTGACATGGTTAGAACGAAAACTCTTTGAAAAAAAAAAAAGAGAGACGACAGTACAACAGAGCTGTCGTCAGACCTACCTGCGCACAGGGTGGACTTTTAACGGGATTTTCATTTCCGAATTACCATAATAAAAAGAAATATTTCAAAATCATTTATTATACTCCGAACCTCAGAGGCATCGGAATTTTAAAAAAAAAATAAAAACAACTCGCACGATCAATATTTCAAACCGTTACTGTAAGAGAAGTAGCTTAAAAGTTGATTTTCTATTACGAATTACGAATAATATACATACCAGCTGGTACGTCCATCACGAAAAAAAAATCGAGCCGCCAAAACTGGAGCACTATCTCTCTAGTTCAAACTGAAAGCTGTTATAAAACCGTGCATTACCACCGGATGTATCTAGAGAACGATTTAGTACTTATTTGTATATATATATACATGTAAATATATCGGTGGTTTCCCGGATAAAAATTCAGCAGAAAAACGTTATCAAAAACGAATAACCACTCCACTGTTCGAGATTAAATTCAAAACAAAAAAAAAACACGGACGTACACACACACACACGCAAAAAGAGAAAAAACGGAAAACAGCGACCGTTTGAGTACACTAAAACACAACGCTCTGAACCATCATAAGCGCACATAAGTTTCTAATAAACGTTGGAAGGGTTGCGCGAGTTGACACCCGCGTGATAACGACACCACAAAATAGTCAAGCACCTGCGCGCGCCGATGGCTTCGTGATACGATTCGATCCGTCCGGCGGCGGTCCCCCATAAAATACTAATAATAAACAAAACACTAATGCAATTATCGCCTCTCTCATCTGTCGAAGTTTGTTAAAAGTTTAAAGAGATTTTCTTACACGCTTTCATTCGGAAGAGCAGGGGGCGCGCTTCATAAAAGTGACACGTCGGCTGACATTTTTAAGGCTTAAAGCTTCCCTGTCAAAGACCAAAAAAAAGCCACCGTCATGCCATACACCGGTTCGAAATATTCCGACCTATTCGGAAAATTCGCACGTAGAAATTTATCAACAACTTTTCCCTACAATAAAGTGAGAGTTCAGTGTCGGTAAACAAAACTCCTAGAACAGATGGTAACGCCGAATGCAAACGTATCGATGCGTTTTGTTCGCTTGTATCGCAAATCAGGCTAGTGGGAAAATTCGAAATGATTACGCGCGCGTGTTTTCGATAACTACCTAACGCGTAGCGTGATAATAAAATCGATTAGTGGCAGTAGTTAAAGAAGAAAATTAAAGCTAAGCCGCGATTCGGTAAGCATCAGGTGGTGTACAGCTAGATAGGCGTAAACGCTTCGGCCCGTGACCGTTCGACGCGGATTAAAAGGATTCGGCGCCATTTTAGTTCGGAGAATATAATGTAAACAAAATACTTCATTACGAAAACAAGGAAATAAAATGACGCTCGAATAAAACGGCATATTTCATCCGATTTTTATAAACCAGTATACACAATTCGACGGGAATAACTACGCGGTAAAATTAGTATCCCTGAGGCTGAAAGATATTTTATATAATAATGCTCGAATTTTAGCCGATGGAACGATTTTCGCAAAAAAAAAAAAAATAATCGGCAAACAGCCGACCAGTTTGTCAAGGTTTAAGAGTAATTAAGGAGATTACACGTGCTTCAGCAGCTAAAATATCACTTTGCTCTAAATAAATATTGAGTAAGGTAGCGCGGTAGCCTCTATAGTAGTTCCGCTTGGCTACTAGACCAGAGGTCTCATAGGTCGTTGAGGCTTGTCCCTTTTCGGATCCATCGTTTCAATCGTATAATCCGGAATATTGGTCGTAGCAGAGAAATCTGCGAAAGAAATTTCAAAAATGTCGGTTTTTTTTTTTGCAAATTGTAACTTTTGGTTACTTTTTTTTTCATACTTTTTAAAAATAATTCAAAGAAAGGCCCGCTTATTTCAGAAATGTTCGTCGAAGTTGAACGTAAATTATCATAAACAAAATACCATTTTACCGGAGCCGAATAAATATATGTATATCGGACCTTTGAAATAATTATTTACAATATACAACTTCATTTCATATCCTTTCTTCCATCGGTCATTTCCTTTCTACACTTATAATTCGTTAAACATTATTATTTCTATTCCTCATAATGCAGCATATGTTTTTTCATTTTTATCCTAATCGGTTGTTTCCGCTCTTTCATTGTTTCAATTACAGGTCGCCTACGAATTTATATAAATAATGGACCGCGTTATTTTTTGTCGGTTACTAGCAAGTCCAAAATAAAAAATTAAAATCAGTTATAGCACATGGCAGAGATAAAAGAGGATTACAGAGGAATTGCGATTATACGGAGCACCTATTTAATATTCGGGAAATATCTATAATAAAGTAACAACGTATATATTTTGAAAACCTGTCTACTCTTTTTTGTCGTAAAAATTCGCAGGGAGCTTTTAACTTTCATACAATTATCACAAAAAAAAAAAAAAAAACAAAAACGGAAAAAACCGGAAAAAACAGGATTCTAGAGTAAAAACGAAACTCGCAAACAAAGGAAACTGTTATTGTCTCTCAAATTTTCTCACATCACGAGCGGGAGAAAAAAAGGTAATCCTTTAGGCTAGATGTGAAAACTTGTACTTCCTGAAATTTAGCGTAAAAAAGAATGACGCGGCATGACTAGAGCGCTACTTTGAAGTTGATCATTAACGGCTTGTATTACCTAACTAGCCCCCTTAGAATAATGACTACAAAATCGAGTAGTAGCCATCAATCGATCTACCACTGAACTTTACTATACCTTTGCCGGGATTTACAGGATTCCCTCCGTACAATGATACCGTTCAAAGTTTCGGCACGATTCTAGGTTCACCCTTGAACCACTAGTGACTCATCAGCGTTGTATATACAAAAGTTCTTCGGCCAGCGAAACTAATAATTGACGCTATCCTCGGGTACCAAAAAAAAAAGAAAGAAAAATAGAAAATTCTGAGCCAACTACCATGGGGTGTAGTTAGTTAGGTACAGTGGTGTTTCGTTCGGGTAGACGCACATTATAATCTTCCCAAAATATCACTTGCGTTGAGCATAGTTAACGCCAAAAAAAGAAAAAAAAAAGAAAACTTTTACCCGAACAGACAGTGAAAACCGGTTATACAAATCGGCTATAAAATCGGTTACTGTGACCAAATTGTTGGCACGCAAATAGATAATTATCATTTATAGCTGCCGAAGGACAGAGAATTTAGGTTTTTGCAGATAAATTTAACAACAACAAAAAAAAAAAATTACGAAAAAATTAAAATTTGTACGAAATTTAAATAACGAGACTGTATATAAAAACGTGGTTTATTATAAATATTATTGAACAAATGTTTTTTCACCTTCAATATACACCCTTTCTTGGTCTACCCACCGAGTCATATGTTTTTTCCGTTGTTTAGAGCAGTGCTGATTTTTTTTTTTTTTTTTTTTTTGTGCACGCTTTTTCTTCTATTTGACTTCTTTCATCGATTAAAAACAAATATCTCCCAACACCGACTTCACCTTAGGGAAGAGAAAAAAATCGTACACGGTGTGTGTACTGGAATCTCGTGTTTCTCCAAAAATTCCTTCACTGATAAGGCGTTGTGCGACGGTGCATTATCCTGGTAAAGGATCCAAGATTTGTTCCGCTAAAGGGACGGTCGCTTCTTACGAACATGTACTCTCCAGGTCGCTAGCACGGTTAAATAATAATGTTGATTAACCGTCTGTCCATTAGGGACCCATTCCGTATGCACAATTTACCGTTAATGTCAAAGAAAACGATAAGCGTAGACTTGAATTTTGACATTCTGGCTTTTTTGATTATCGGAGATGCCGGTGTTTTCCAATGCATAGATTCGCGCTTATTTCCGGCGTCGTTTTGGAAAATCTATGTCTCAGCACACGTAATAATAACCCATTTCATCATATTTTACTTTTTTCACAATTGCACTTACACGCATAAAGAAAAAACTTCGTATTTTTGCTTTAAAGTTTATTAAGAATTACGTGCAGCTATGATTATAAATAACTATTTGTTTAATCAGTTTAAAAAGTTATTCTATGAAATAGTTTACGAAACTTTCAAAACCGAGTAGCTTTTCCGTAATATTAGGTATTAACAAATATCAAAGTAATTTAAAAAACTTTAAATTTTATCAGAAAAGCATATTAAAATTATAAAGGACTGTGTTACATGTCGGTAATTATATAAATAATTTTAATATATCTGTCTGATAAAAGTTTTTTTCAAATTCGAATCACCGGGAAAAGTCATAGACGATTAAGCGTCAAAGTGTTTTATTACTTGATATCGGATACAACGACCACATTATTCACTCTCTTCAAAGTCGATATAACCGATTTCCGTTGCATACACACACACACACACACACACGAACACACATATATGTATATATTAATTACAACCTAATCTTAGGCTACCCCCCATTCAAAAAAATGTCCCAGAAAAATATCCCAATTTTATGTAACGTTTGTTATATTTTATAGGATTTTTGTTATTGTTATTTAAAAAATGTCACAATTTTATGTAATGAAATATGTAACGAAAAATATAACGAAAAAATGTCTTAATTTTATATAATGAAAGTTAAATGTTAGAATTGGATTTTTGTGGTTATGTTATTTTTTTTTTTGTGTTGATGCCAGCAAGAATTACGTGGTAAATTTTGATCATTTTATACATAGTATAGAAGAGAAAGAGACAGAAATGAAAGCAAGAGGATACACACATATTATATATGTGTGCGTGTATGTATATGATAATTAAAGAAATGGTTGCGTAAACTATCTGAGAAAATTAAATTTTCCCTTATTTCATACCTGAATGAAATAACACTCGTGACACTAATTATTTATTTTTTAAATATTCTCTTCCCTTTTTACTGAACACGTTCTTCTCTACTCCGATTAGTTTGAACTTGCTTCCCCAACCTCCTATTGTGCTCCTACATCCTGTATCATTCTTTTCTTGTTTGTCCATAAATCCATTTATTCCTTCGTATTATCTAAAATCTAAATAAATTGAAATCCATTCACTTTTTTTCCGCCCACATAGCAATTCAGTTCCCAAATTCGTTTCCGAAGGTGTTGCACCTTTCGCTGAACACGGTTATTACGGCAGATTTACAATGACGGCTTTGTTTGTAAGCGATGCGGTAATCGCTCTTCATCATCTGCAGAAGATCTTATAAATTTCGTACTCTACGCGGTTCGTGTAAGCTTACGCATTTATAAGCGGACGTTTTATTTATTATTGTAAATACAGTTTTTTTTTTTGTGAAATTTCATAATGTATATTTACAATTTGACTTGAAAACGACCGAACTTGATAATTTATTTGTAATTCATTATAAGTATTTTTCTGCCGTAAAACGCACTATATTGTAAATGTAATAACCGCGAATGTTAACGGTCAATTTAAATTTTTTATATCTATAATTCTTTGGAAAATTTATTTTCATGTTACTGTTTAATTTTATTATTTCTCGTGCAAGTTTTTTCCGAAATGTTATAGTTCGTGCAAGTACGGCAAGTTTCTGGTGAATGAAACAATTTGTTCTGTCTAGAGCGTATAATAAAACCGGTTGTGTAAATATAACAAAGCTTCTCCTTCATTTTCGCTGACATACATCCGACTGAAACAATTATAACCTATGAATTATCATTCGAGTAATTCGGTTAATTTATGGCGCTTCTTTAGATTTATAATTTTTCAAAAGATGTACTTTAGGACATTAATATTAATTTGAAACAGCCATTTTAAGGGCTCTAATTTGTGCATATCTTTAAACTAATTTTGTTTTAATCAATTCAATATTTAAAATTATATATTTCCCGTTCGATTTTGCGAAAAACTATCCTATTTCGATTGAATTAATACACTTAAAACGCGTATCTTAAAAAAAGACAAAAATTTCTTCATCATCCGAGTCTTGTAATCTTGAAATGAACATCTCCGTACGTAATTTTCCCGTTGTGTTACTTACAGTCAAAAAACCTCCACACGCCAATAAGTTGACCTGCTTTTTTTTTCCCTTCCTTTTTTTACCCACAATATAATAAATGAAAATTTTAATTAATTTTAAAAGAAACTTTTTTTTTTTTTTATTTATAAATGTCTAAACATTGATACCTCTAGCTGTTTCGATCACGTTGACACAGTCTTATGCCAATGTGCGCCGATTTCACAAAGCTCGGTAATCCGTGTAAAATCTCCTTTGTCACTGACGTACATTAAACTTGTCACAGAAAGAGAAAGAAAGGACAGAATAACAATTTCAATGGGAACACGGTTCAATATTTAATTTCGTCAGAAGGTTAATGCGAATGAACCGAATATCAAAAATAAACGGAAAAATAATTTCACATTCAGCTTTTGAAAGTTCATATGTTCGTTAGAATTTAAAATACGAAATATTATTGTAAACTTAAAGTTTGACTTAATTTTAAAAATATCCTATACTCTACAACAATCTTTTTTAAATTAAATCACGTGCGCTCTTTACGAATAAATATATTGGCTGCGTCGTTGAAGTGTCGGGGGAAAGAATAAATAATAAAAAAAAGTTCCTACATTGTTGACGCTATTCGAAAGATGATGGAAACAACAACCTAATAACAATTCTGCGGATGTTTACAACGGAAATTGGACGCATTCGTACCGGATGGGAAGGGTTAAGTTGGACTTGATTGTCACTTTATAACGAGAATTCAATGTGAAATACAAAATCTACCGACGACTCTGATAAGCCGTTATACGAACCATTACTAGGCGAAGCTATTTGTAAACGTTTACAATGTGCGTTAAACAGTAGTTTGAGTATTAGTATGTGGACCTCGAAACGCGCTGACCTTGAAACTATTCTAGACGCCCGATTTTCCCTTCTTACACCCTCGTTTTATCGTACGCTCAAAAACGTTCTACGTCAACGTCAACATTAGAAGCAGTGCTGTTGGTTAACTTTTGTTCTCTGCCTACCACGGGGCAGAAAATTATTTAACGAAAACGCTCTGCGTTAAAAGGTGAAGAATTTGTGAAAAAAAATTTTAATTACCTGAACTTCTTAAGTGTGCTCGTAGGCGATTGCGTAATATCGGTTAGCAGAAATATATTTTACATTTATTTACCAAAACAGAAATCTTACATTACTTCGACACTATATTCACCGAACTAAAAAGAAACTTTTCCAAACGCATTTTACGATTTACTATATTTTGTCAGTAAAAATTTCATCGTAATCGAATATGTCTTTGGTATTAAACTGATAAAGCTGACTTTTTATAATATTAGTATAAAATTGTATCATACAAAATACGAACCTTGAATATCCGACTGTTTCTCCTCGCGATACTATCTTACTATTGTATCGGTGATTAAAGTGATATATATATATATATATGTATATATATAGCTTTCGGTCAGATGAGTCAATTTCCTCCGTTAATGAGTTCACGAATATTCTTTACCAGCGCATTTAATTGTTCCTCTAAAAAGCAGCAACTCTTCATCAAGATGTATTAAAAATAATTTAAAATTAGCTTTTTGGCTTTTTTTTTTTATATGCAAGGTTTTTTGAAGTATTCTTCACTACTAACGTTAAATGTTTTTTTAATATTTAAGAATTTTCGACACATCTTAAATCTATAGAGTCAAGTATCCTCCGATTCTTTACATTCCCTGCAGAGAATGCTATTGCCTGTGTGTAAATTTCTTTTCGCGTAGGTTGCGGAATTACCGTGACCAGCTATGTATCGTGTTCAAAAAATGGTTGTATCTCAAAGTTGTATTTTTTAGACTAGTTTCAGTAGTCGGAATTAACCTCTGAGTACGTTTATTTGCGGGTGTCTTGCTAGAATCTGATGGCTTTCTCTTTTTTTTTACTTCTTTAATTATTCCAGTTACTTATCGTGAGTTTCTTAATTTGATTAACTTCTTTCATCTGCAGATCTATAGGAATTACGCCGAAAATCAAGTAGATTGTACGATTCTGTACGCTGATATATAACATCTATTAGTATTGGTTTCTGTAGTGATTTTAATTTTTTGATATTTACTTTTTTCAATTTTTCAGAATAAAGACCGGTATTTTGTAATTGATCAGAAAAGAGCATTATCTATATATATGGCGTTATTCGTTTTTTTTTTTTTTTTTTTTTTTTTGTACTATAACCACATTACGATGGTAAACGTAGTTTAACGATTTCCCCCCCCGTTTAATGGTACACTGTACAGCAAGAAGATGGGGTATGGGTATATCGCCAACATTTATACGGAGGAGATTGAAAAAAGTATTATTAAAAAACAGGAACATAAATTATGATTCCATTATACAGACGATACATTTGTTGTCGGCTAGTACGGTAAATCAAAAATATCTCGAATTTCATAGCAACATCGAACAGTAGAAAAAGAAAAAAATTGAGGTTTATCCTTTTTTAAATGTTTTTTCTGGGCGGGGGGGGGGGTAAAAGAATGTTAATGGGGAAATGAGAACATCAGTTTTCTGCCAACTAAGTGTTACATTTATAAATATCTCTCAGTAAAGAATTTCATCTCTTTCAGAATTATCAATAAGTTATATTACACCGAGCTTTCAAAATCCACCGGCAGGGTTCCAGGGAATGAGCGACTGGACCTGGTCACTCGGTCGCCCATGATGTGCTCAATGCCACTGTTCGCTTATGGTCCATTGCCCCTAAGGAATTTCTAATCGGACGCAGTTTCCGCATAGTGGGAAATTATGGGACTGGCTCAAATAAAGCCCATGATGGCCCCCAGATGGAACGGAGTGCAGAGTATTCTTGGCAGTCAACCACCTGAGGCCGGGACATGAAATCTTTCTCAAGACTTCCTTCACAGATAAGCTCTAAAGCCAAGTACCTGTCTCGATTTTGTTCTGCCGATGAGTATCCATCAATCTGATCGCATCACTGGCAGACATCCTTTCAAATACTCTTGCCGCTGTGCTAATGACTTCCGTTCAGCCTGTCGGGCTGAGCAGTTTGATTAAAACTTGGGGCCCATGTAACGCGATAGCCTAGGTAGTTATAGGCAGTGCGCGGAATAACCCCCTTCGTCCGAAAAAAATAAATAAAAAATAATTATAAAAAAAAAATTTGCCCGAATCGAAAGTTCGACGTTTCTAGAACATCCTTAAAGAACATGAAAAAAGTGTATCACAGGATAAAATACAAAAATGGAATTTGATTATACAAAAAATGTTATGTTAAATAATGTATACAATGAAAATGAAGCATGTTGCGTTCCTAAATTTTAAAATCAAGAAGAATTTGTGAACCACATTACGCTCTAAATTATTATTCACAAAGTCCCAGAAGAAATTGGATACATTTTGGGTGAAAAATAAAATTAGACCAGTTTTTGGATTAACAAGGAAACTTATAATTTTTTTAAGAAATCATAAAGATGTAGTTTTGGCTGTGTCAGACAAACCGGAAGACTGATTCGGGTGCATATACATGTCAGATTGTCGACCTAAGCGCAGTGAAAAATCTGTGGCTTCCGTATGCGGTTAAGTTTAATGAAACCGAAGTGGTGTCCAAGATCGACGGTTCGGTAAAATGTTTATTAGGAAAGATTGAAATAGAAAAAAACTTTGACTAAATTTGTAGCCTGTTATTAGTCAAAAAAAAAAAAAAAAACAAAACAAATAATAGGGTGTATCTTCCATAATCTGACCAGCTGGTTGATAACAATGTTTTTCGAAATGTTAACAAATATAAACTATGACGTGGTTTTAACTAAAATTTTTATCGATACACCTTTTACACAATATTACTTCTAAATGTTAGTAGTTTTTTTAAGCACACTATCACTGCCTAAAAATATCTTTGATTTAAATGGACGAGCACTTTTTAGTAAATAAAATTAATTTTGTATAATCCGAATTTATATTAATTTTTTATTTATTTAAATATTTCTCGATTTTTTGATCATCTGCCAGCAAATCTTTTCGAAATGATATCCATCTGAATAGCGTTACTATCTGCACACTGTGGAAATAAATTTGGAAAACCCGTTCATATATAACAAAAAACAAAATAGGTCTGAAAATATACTTCGGACCATGACTGATCTATCCGAAGAACTTAAATCGTTAACTTCGGCATAAGAAGTATTTTTTTTCCATCTTAGACAACATTATTAATAATTCTGATAAAGCGAAAACTGAAATTTATTAGTTTATACAATAATTTACCATGTCGTCTGGTATCGAAAGCCTCTCCAAAAGTAATGTTTACTAATGTCTTAAAATATTACAATTATTGATAATGTAATCAACAAATCTGTAATTATAGTGGATAGATTAGGCGTAAACCGAAATTAGCGAGAAATCAGAAAAAATCTATTCCGGAACATATTAGGGCTACCTGCGGCTTTCTTCTTAATTTACTATAAACAGAAAAGTAAGAATCATTATTGGATTAAACGTGGAAATAATTAAAAGTTTTTTACACATTTCAGGGAACTAACCAAGATTTTTTTCCTTCCTTCCGGCGCGTCAACTATGGACATTAACTGAATGCAAGTGAAATTTTAGTATATTTTCAATATGTAACTACTGGATTCGAACCAGGTTCTACGCGAAAAAAACACCACTGACTAACCAAATCTTCCAAGGTAGTTCTGGCTTCAGTTTAGTTTAGTTTTTTTTAACCCCCCTTTGGGCATGTCAACCAAGGATCTTCGCCCAGAAACGAAACGAGGGAGAAGGATCAATTAAATGTATATTTGGTCAGCTATTGATAAAATAAAAGAACTGAGGATAGGAACAACGGAGATCGACGGAAACGATAAGATATACGAGGCACAATAAGGAATAGGGAGTTTGAGTGATAGCAGATTGGAGTACAAAGAAGTGCGTTCGTTCACGAGGGATGGACATTCAAAGAAGATATGGTCGGGATCGCAGATGGTTTCGTCGTCAGGATGGAGAGGATAATTAAGCGAAAGTGCGAGACGAAAACGAAAACGTAAGGAACGAAGGAGAGTATGATTCAGACGTAAACGGATAATAGGGACAATAACGGAGCGGCGAAGCGAAGGAAAATCGTAAAACCAAGGCCGCGTGGGAAGATTAGGTTAGATAGAAAAATAAAAAGAAGGTTGATTAGAAAAGGAAGAAACTTAAAAATCTGACCAAAATCTAACATGAAACTTTTTATACAATGGGAGTAAATTAGAAACAGGAATTTTAGAGTGTAGAGTTAATGATTACACCAAAGTAGATAATACCACTATAGGAAGACGTTTTCAATCATTACCGCAGCAATTCAGTCGCGGTTAGCAGAATTTTTTGATATAATAAACCTGTTATTCGATCAACCTACTACCACTCTATTTGAATTTGATTTATAATTGCGCAGTATGGACAAATCCGATTTTTTTATAGCCGAAAATTTCTATTAGTTCAAGAAAAACACTTGTTACTTAATGCTAAGTTAAAGATAATTTACAAAAATATTTACATTTTCTTTTATAACGCTACAGTCTGCCGTATTAAACTGTTGCGGCGGGTATCACGCCATACTGCAGCGTGGTTTGCGGCTATATTATTTTGTGTACTCTGTTTATTTTTAGAAGATTGATGAATGAATTTATGGCTGGTTGGGTTTTATATGGTGGGAGCGTCCGTGTTGATGTAAATGCTGCACATTCTAGCAATATGTGCTGAACGATTGGGATGAAAAGACCCAGACAAAAAGAGCACTGCGTTGGAGAAGCTGAGCCATTTAGAAAATGGTTATGCGAGATTGCGGTCTGACCTGTCCGCAGGCAACTGATCACTCTGAAGCGTCTCTGCAGGGACAATTCACTAATTCGTTGAGAGCCACCATGACTCGATCGTCGACTTTACTTGGGACAAAAAAGTCTAACACACGCGGTCCATTGCTCTCTTTCCATTCTTGTTTGCTTTTTACTAGAAAGAATTGCGCCATAGATGAGGGGGGAGGTGAATATCTGTTTTAAGGAGCTCGCAGAGCTAACTGTGTCATCATATGCGTCTCTTTATTCCCTGATACCCCCGCATGACTGGGAACCCACATAAACGTCACCTGGCCATCTGTCTTTCATATTTCGATGATACCATGGAGAGGATTTGGGTAGTTATTATATTTTTTGTTTGTTGAGGGAGCGATATAGCTTCTAGTGTTGCCGGAGAGTGTAATTAATTATTAATGCCTTTTTGTTGTTAGGCTGGCGGAAACGAGATATTGTAAAGCACCCCGATAAATTGCACATGTTACATGCTAGAATGGTTCGGTGAGCTCCCAGGATCGAATGAAGGGCAGAATTATGGATTGTATCTAAGGAGTTGATTAAGGAATAACATGCTTGGGAGTAGGCTGGACACCCCTCCTATATGATTTTAGATACGATAACAGATTTATATACTGAGAGATGGAGCTTGGGATGGATATTATGTTTTTGGGACTTGATAGATATTTAATGGTGACGAAGGATTTTAAATACTTTTTCTTTAAATCTGATATATGTGAACAGCAGAATATCTTGCAACTGAGCACAATAGTCGCAGGAACTTAACAGCGGATCGGAAAGGTATATTATTATCTAGCGTGAGAGAAATACTAGATAAGACGCCTCGCGTCTTCTGTGGAATTCAGTATATATTGTTTTGGAAACGGATAAAACTAGACCACTCTTATTTGACCGGGATTGTAATTTATTTATTGTTTTTTGGAGAATAAATCAAAAATTACTCACAATTGTTACTTTATTCCTTCTTTCGTTTTCAGAGTCGGAACTACACGAATCGATAAGAAAAATTGCTTCTTATAGAAAGGAAAACTTTTTCGAACACATCGTACGACTACCGAAAAGCCTTTGGAAATAATTACAATTAAAGGAAAGCTTGGAAATTCAAGGAAGAAGAGAAGACCTCTAATGAGGTCAGTCCATATAAAAATTGTATATGCGAAAATTAACTTTTACACGAGGCTATGCACACAGCTATGGGTTAAGGACACAGGAGAGAATATTGATAAAATCGTGATATGGTCCCATATTATCACTAACCACTTCAGTGTAAAAACCGGCGGATTCTGATAACGTTGAAGGACTTCGGTAATGATAGCCTTATTCATTTTTTGAAAATATATTGTGTAGATACCGATAAGTGTAGAATAGAGATTCACCGGCTTATCAGCCGAAAACACAATTGCTAACGTTAATCGATGAAGAAATAACTGCAGGGATTTTTTCGAATACTTTGCTAATGATGCAGAAAGAACAGTTCTTTGTTCCATTTATTGTTTTGATATAACACAATTTTTACCCAAATATGTAAGTTTAATAATTTTATTACGATATTTTTAATATTTTCGTTAAAAATGGTTTTTTAATTTTAGCATAGGCAATGAAGTATTTCAATAGGAATAAGTTAAATTAACAAAAGGTATGAACTCAGTAAACATATTTTCACAACTACATAGATTTATATGAAATTCAAGTTACCGATTTCACGGAACTCATAGAAATATTAGCAAAACTAAATATAAATTCACCTATAACTGGTTGAAAAGCAAGTCCGACACTACTGAACTTTTTAAATTCATGAAAAATTAAGGTCATGGTTTAAAAATGTTAACAAACTCATTACGCGCTTTAGCCTTTAATTGAAATATATGTGGAAAATTATTTCAGTAAGGGAGGATGCTGGGGTTCTTTGCAGCTCTGAAATTTAATTTTTGTCGAGTTTTTACATTGTCTACTAAGATAAGGAACAATTTAAACATCCAAAAAGCATGGACCGCAGTTGGTTCAAAAATATTTAAATGTGGTATTTATAGCATGTTTTTCGACTTGTGTTTTCCCCTTAGGGGGGGTAACGAAAAGTCTGTTTTTAATTTTAAAATATTCGTAATTTTAATTTGTGGAACAAACAGAATATTGAAAGCGTTTCCAGAATCATTTTTATAAAATTATTTCGAACGAATAGCTGTTATTTTGAAAGATCATTTCATTTCATTTTCTTTAAGGGGTTATACAGTTAGGATTTTCAAAAAACGATTTTTCTGATTCGACAAATAACACGTAGAAAGTAGGTAGGGCTGGGGTGCCTCATCAGTAGCTGCTTTTAACCTGTTTGGGTCCCTTTACTGTATTCATAATGAGTAAATGGGAATGTAATGGGCCTGTTTTATACCTGCAAGCTAAATTTAGCTATTTCTCATTCCTAAGTGGTGAATATATAATATAGTTTGTTTAAACAGTTAAGCAAAGTCGTGCGTTCGTTTATATTTTCTGTTCTAATTTTTTATGAAAATGAAGAGTAGTAGAGAAACGAAAGCATCTTCCTATTACTGAAAAGTGGCTGCCCGCTAATCACTCAAAAATTGAAAATTACAAGTATGAAAAGTACGTGCCCTCAGATGGTGAAACGATATATCATTCTGATTTTCATGGTGATGTTGAGTTCCGAATGCGACATACTTCGTGAATTAAATTTTGATGATCTAATTGAAACTTTCGCTATTAAAAAATCTCGATGCGTGCCTCTCGTTTAGAATTAATTATTAAGGACCGATTTTGTTAATTTACTGAATAAATAAAATAAAAAATGTGTACTTTAATTATTAGGGTGGGTGGGTGGGGGGGGTGAAGGAGGCCTTCAGCAATTATTTGGCCCCGGGGTATTTTTTTCCTTAATCTGGCTCCGGTTGCTGAGCAATGGGTATTCCTGTACTGTTGTCTGCAGAAAAAGCAAGCAGTTGCCTTGAGGTGTACTGGATGTTGAGATATATGGATTTTCGTTTGTAATGATGAAGATGTGTAGCAAGCAGAAAGATGTAGTTAGAATAGGAGATGTCAGCATGATGGTAAACTTTTACTCGAAAAGCCAAGAGAAAACGAGAGTGTGGTCATTTGATTGAGTATTGTCTCTTGATTAAATAAGTAAAAAGGGGCGTTGTCATGTGACTAAATGTTTGCTCTTGATTGCCTATTCTCCTAGAACACAGGTTTCCTATTTGCCGTCTAAGTAGGGAACAAAGCATTTTTCATTATTAAACAAAAAATTAATATCAAAAATAGTTTACACTCAAAAAGTTGGTATTTATCCCCCGAATTAATAATGAAATATAATTTTGAACTGGAGATTACAAGAGAACATTTTCTTTACTATATATCAAAAAGCTCTCAGCTCATAGAAAACCAACGTTGTCTCTTTAAATTTTGTAATAAAAGTACTTAAGCTAGAAAGTGAGCGCTTTCGATTTTATTCATTCAAAAGAAAAAAAACGAATAAATTTATCGAGGGTAATTTATATGGTGTTTGAAGAGTTCTAAAAATTTTATAATACATATTATTATTGTGAATTAACAACTTCGACATATAGTGCTGACAGTATTACATTTAGCATTATATTAAAATTATAATTAACATTAAAAATTCCAATTAATTTTAAATAACCTGATCTTATAATAATGGCAATATCTTAACTTGACTTTGTTTAATTCGAGTAGATTATCTATTGTCACTTTAACGGTCATAAAAAAGAAAAAAAAAATTACCGTTCGCGTATTTATTAAATTTGGTTGCTATACATTATAAACAGTTACCAAGAAAATAATTCAAAATATTTACACTTTTTGTAAACTTTGATAATTAAGTAAAATACCGCTTCGCCCGTCAAAAGCACTTCGATAATTAACGATGAGCGCGAAACATTGTTTCTTTAGGTTTTAACGTGGATTATAAAGGCCGATTTGCATAACTTTGTAGATAAAAACATGAAACGCGAAATCCGTAACAGAGTTGAAAACCTTTTAAAAAGCTTATCACTATTTAAAACTGTTTTCACAAGTAAATTATAGTCTCTATTTTAAGAAGGCTCAATTTTGTTGACATTGTTGAATTCCGGTTCAACTACAAATTAATTCGATACTGAACAATTCTCTACATAAGTAGTCCGCCACTTTCATTTATTATCGTTGGCATCGTTCTTTGAATTATTGTTTTTGCTGCACTAAATGTGGCAAGTTATTGAATTATAAAAATGCAGAAGTAAAAAACGGAAGTGCAACGAATTACCTTAAATTTTATAAAGATGCGTTTTTTTTTTTATGTACACATTAAAAGAATGTAGACTAAAAATATTATTATGTCTTATTTCCCTGGCTTTATGTTTTAAGAAATTATTTGAAGATATGTTTAATAAGCAGCTTGTTCGGTGGTTGGAGCTAATAATCTATTTCCTATTCCCAAAATGTTCGGCTACCGTCTAGGTTTAGGGCCCGCTGATTTTGTTGGTCTTTTCGTTTCCCATATATATTAAATAAACAGTACACCCCAACAGTACGCTTGGCTCGAGTTGCTGCTTCCTCTCGTTCCTTCTTTAAAAAGATTCCATCCTTCAACTTGGAATTCCCTATGTACTAAATTTCATCTTAAACTTTGGTCAGATATTTACCCTTCCTCCTTCCGTAACGATCAATCTTTTTATCTGTCTGTACAGCCTAGTCTTCTTTTTAACCCTTGGTTCTTTGAGTTTCCTTCACTTCCCCATTCCGTTGTCATTTCTATGATTCGCTTGCGTTTTGGCCATTCTGCTCTTTCTTCCTCTCGTTTTCGCTTTTCCCTTGTTTCTTCTCCAGATTGTCCTTTTCACCCTAATGAGGCGGCGAATTGTGACGCCAATCACATCTTTTTTGAATGTCCATCTCTTTCTGTTGAACGCGGTATCCTATATTCTTGTTTGCTGAAACTCAAGCTCTCCGCTCCTTATTGTGCATCTTATATTCTGTCCTTCTTTTCATCATCCATTATCTCATCCGTTAGTTCCTTTATATTGTCCATATCTGACCGAATCAAAATTCAACTGACGACTCTTTTCTTTTTTGTTGTTCCTCGGTGTAGGTCCTTGGCTGACGTGCTCAAAGGGAGGATCTAAAAAAAAAAAAAAAAAAAAAAACAGTACACCATTGTTAACTCTATTGATGATTTCTGCGCCTTTGATAATATTCATCTTCATACTCTTCGAGATAGTATGTCAGCTTGCAACATTCCTATGCAATTCATTTCTTTTACTATCAGGTTTGCCAGCGCGTGCTCGCTTGTTACGAGGCTGAAGGCAATGGTTTTTTAACTCGAATCTTCACTATGGACGAGACATGGGTAGACTACTACACGCCCGAGAGCAAGATCGCGTCTATGGAGTGGTGGAAGAAGGATGAGCGCGCGCCAGTGAAAGCAAAGACTACGAGGTCTGCGGGGAAGGTGATGTGTACGGTGTTCTTCAACAGGCGGGGAGTGCTATACATCGACTTCCTTCGTACCCAGCGAACTATCAACGCCGCTTATTACACTAACCTCCTGAAAATGCACGTGAAGCCGGCATATCGCTCGAAAAGAAGGAGACATTCTGTCGCGAACTGCGATTCTTCTTCAAGACAACGCCTGCCCCCATACCGCGCGGCTGACGCTTGACACCATGGCCGAACTTGGCTGGGAACCACTTAAACATCCCTTCAAACCAGATTTATCACCCTGTGATTTTCACGTGTTTGGACCATGAACAAATTCGCATTCATATTTAAACCATCCTAGTAATTTAAAATTCCTGTTTCCGTAAAATCTTTCCGAATATTTGCAATCCTTGTTGAGTCTAAAATGTCTGTTCTTTTCATTTGCGGATCCTATTTAGGCTATTGATTCCCTTCTAAACGTCTATCGTTTAAGTCCCCTAGACTAATTTTTTTTCTTACCTCTCCGTTTTGTAAAATTAGCGCTTTAATCCGAAAAAAATCCCTATCCTAACTCATATTTCTTTGTGTCCAAGTCTTTCTCGTCTTATACAATTCCGACTAGTAAGCTCAACTTTTCCTTCAACTGTGCCGATAATGTTTTTCCTTTTTTCTTTTTGCAAAAAATTTCTAGTTATGCAAGAATTTCACTGTACCATTAAATCCCTATTTCCCTAGTCACCAAACCATTATAACATGCGGTTCGAGGGGACCTGGTGGAGTTGAAGCATCATTCATTTTTCGGACATCAAATACTTTGAATACTTTTTTCTTCCTCCCGCACTATTTTTGTGGCTGGACTTAGGATAATCTTACGTTCCATCACCAATATCTTTTGTCATCGCTCCTTGTACAAAAGATATAGTTAAATAATTTATTCGAGTTTTTTTTTTTTTTTGGGTGATGCGGGACATAGTACGGATTATTTTGGACCAACCTATGTGTATATATATATACTAGGGGATTGGTCTCTCAGACCGCTTCGTGGCCCGTTCCTTCGGTCTTCAAATTGTATTACTTTCTAAATTTTCATGAAGACTGCAGCGTTACATATACTAATTTTTTCTTTAAAAAGAAGTATACCGATACGTCAATTAAAAAAGTGAAATTTAGATTAAAATATTTAAAAAACTGAAACCGCTAGCAGAGCAATATGCATGAGGAATATTAATACATTTAATTCTTTTTGAAGACCTTAGTATGCAGGTTAAAAAAAAAACTAATACCATAAGAGAAGTTTTGAAAAATTTTTTTCTTAAAACTTGATTTTCATTTTTCAAAATCTGGGCTCTTTGATTTTAAAATTTTCGGAATCTTGTATTTTTCTTATATTAATTGGTTGATATGCATCGTTTTAAAAAAAGAGTGACCCTTCAGATGCTACGGAAAAGGCTGTGGATTTTTTTTTTAGTTTCCAGTCTTAACACTTTAAGCACGTATTTTCTCAAATTTTGGTTTTTAAATATTAAAATTTTTCCCGTATTCTGTAGACCCCTTAGTATGTAGGTTAAAAAGAAAATCAATACTACAACTCATATATAGAACTGGTTGTGAAATTTTTTAAAAACTTTTTGATTAAAACATGATTTTCACATTTTTTAAAGTTTGGACCCTTTGATTTTAAAATTTTAAGGGTCTCGTATTTTTCCTAAATTCTAGCAATTGAAATACATCATTTAAAAAAAAAGACGGACCCTCCGGCTACCATGGAAGGGCTGTGGACTTCTGTTTCCAGTCTTACCGTTCTAAGAGGGTATTTTCCTAAATTTTCAAAATTTTTCCAAGTTTATATTTTTCCCGTATTCTAGAGACCTTACTATGTAGGTTAAAACGAAAATCAATACCGCAACTCATATAGAACTGGCTGCGGAATTTTTTAGAATTTTTTGCTTTAAACTTGATTTTCACATTTTTTAAAATTTGAGGTTTTATAATTCTTTTATCTCACGAAGAAAATATGTCGATTAAAAAAAAAAAAAATGAATTCCCTAGTTACTATAGAATGAACTGTACGATTTTTTTTTCTTGCAACGTTATAAGATATATATATATATATATATAGGTATGTATATATATATGTATGTATACTAGTATCAGTGATAAATTCTCCAGTACTTCTAATCATGCAGCGAAGTACCAAAGAAAAGTGAAAAAGAAAGAAACTTGTAGTACATCTTTAGCAAAAGAGATCAATTTGATAGATATAGTTTTTAGCTTGGTAGTAGAAATTTGAGAAGCCGTTATTTGAGCGCGTAAAGAAAAATACTTAATGTGTCAGACACCGTCGCTCCGTCAGTATCAAGTAAAGTTGAATTCTGATTTGATGATTTACTCGCTTTCCTGTTGTATTCGCTAGATGCTGTAAATAATTTTTCAACATTAGTTAGTCACTAAAAGCGCATTGAGAAGTGTACACCCACAACAGGTAAGCGGTCCATCAGATTAGGCGTTTAACTCACCCAGCACTTCTCTACTTTAGCAGAGCGAGTGTTGTACACCCCCCCCCCCCCTAATTCGAACAGTAGCATTATACGGCCAAGCTCAATCTGTCATACTTAACGATAATAATTACACCATGACACGATCGATCACTATTACAGCACCATTAGGTGACGATAAATAACAGAATAGTATAAGTTTTAACAGTTGTTCTACTGAGCTGCGTAGCACAGTAACAAATAACGAAATATTATTACAACGACACACGACTGGCTTTGAGATTTACACAGCCGTCGGTAATTTGTCTACCTACAAAAAAATTACCTCGATTTTCAGCGTCTTATTTTTCTATTTCTTCTCTGATTGTACTGTATTGTTGTTCCTAGTATAATTTTATGCGGAACAATTTAAAATTTCGAAAAATTTCGATTTCTGGTTAGATGTTTTTTCTTTTAGTAAATTTTATATAAAAAAAATTATGATTTATTATTTAAAATAATACTTTTAATTTTCCTTATCTAAATTTAGATATCAGTTTTCTTATACAAATTTTATTTTCTTTTTTTCTTAATTTATTTTTGTTAATGTAGGAGTATGCTCGATTGTGTATGTCAAGTTAATTCTGTTTCAATATTTTTCTGTCTTAGAAAAGTACCAGAGAAAAAAGCAAGATTTGTTACTGATAAAATATATTCATTTACCACAGCTTATTGCTACGAAACATGTTTTTTATATCTTTTTAAGATGTATTTTTGATTCCCTATATTAATTATAAATAAAAATATCAAGCTAACAGTGGTACATTATACTAATTCAACCTGGATAAGTCAACATATTCATTTAACATTCTAAAACGTCACAAAAGAAAAGAATTGATGTATAGTAGCTGTATTTTTATACCATAATAAAATATAACAAGCTTCAATTGTCGCAATTTGTTTATTACGTGCATAAATGTATTTAATAAATTACACACTTCAATAATACGTCATCGTCGGTTCGTTTTAAATAATCTGAAAATGTTAAAACTCCGGGTATATTCAGTTACACTGCACAAAGCATAAAATACCCTGAATATTTACATATCGCGGAGAAATTCAAGCGATTTATTATTATTATTATTATTACTAATAAAAAAATCTCTTGTAAAGAATAAATCTCAATTTCAGTTTCAAATTGAAGGCACAATATTAGCGCAGTACAATCGTTTCTGCGAACAAGTTTTAATGCAGTATTTTGTAAACATTCTCAACTGATTATAAAATATATTCATAAAGGTTAAATTTTCATGCTTCCTTTCGAAAAACAGTAATTACTGAGAATATCACTATGCAAAATATAAATAAAGATCAAAATGAAGACAAAGAAAAAATTTAATTAAGAAAAAGTTAATAAAAATGATTAAAACAGTCTTAAATAGGAAACAAACGACACCCGAAAAACTTTTCGATTTCGAGGATGACCTAATAATATAACGAAATAGAAAATATTTTTTTCTCTTAAATTATGACTCAGTGTTAAAAAGAATAAAACATTTTTGAAACATTTACATTGTATTAAAGATTACGAAGCACCAATTCTATTAGATATGCGAATCTTTAAATATTTTGAATTTCAATATTTTATTAAATATTTTTCCAATTACCGGTAATATTTGAATAATTCTACTCGCATGCTTACTTTATTATTTTCTAACGATAAATGTACTTGCACAGTTTTAGATAACAGACGGTTGGTCTCGTCATACGGTAATGTTATGCGCTAAAAATTAATCATATAGTGCACACTTCTTGAAACAAAATATTCTGTAACAAACCGTTATAATAATCGTCTCTTACAAAAAAAATATTTCAACGAAATTGTAAACTACTTTGTCTACAAAACAGATAACTATCACATATTGATTGTAGAACCGATTAGTGAAGGACAAATATATATTTAAAAACTGCGGATTGGAAGTTTCATAGAAGTTAAAAATTCGTCTTGTTTTATTTTTCTATTTCGACCGTAAACAACTGTTAATATTATACATAGTTTTTCTAAATGTTCAACAATATGGTCCATTTTTTCTAAATATTTTAATCATACTGACGGAATTGATATATGGTAATTTGTAAAGCAATATTTAAACGCCAGGAAACCGGAATTCCATCATTAGAACTACAGAAAAACTTACAATTTTTTCCTCATTAAATTCAAAACTAATAAATCGATTTGATTAACAACGAAACTGTACTTTAAAAACTGTCTTAACGGCAACTTGATCAGAAAAGTTGAATAAGCAAAAAAACTGAGAAATAAAGAGCAGAAAATTTCGGTGAACATTTATTTAAAATTTATAGGCTAAACCAGACCTGGCCAACCTAAATGGTTTCACGAGCCACTTTGATGATGCATAACATTACAGCGGGCCATACTTTAAATAAACACATGCTTTTAAAACATGTAATATAAATATAAAATGAATAAAACGATACTGTCACACACTATGGTTCAATATAATTAATTCTCGAGTCTTAATTAATGAGATATTTGTTTATCCTTTTTTTCACTTAATTTTTGTAAATCTATATTTATGTTTGACGTTGCACATTTCAACTAGTTTTCTAAATCGGTGTCAGTTAATAGAGCAAGTAAAGAAGAACTCTTTGTAAATTTCATTTTCGAAAAAAATGTTTTACAAATATATATGGATCTAAAAGCACTTACAACTCGTTGTGTAAAATATCTTGAGTTGGAATATCTCTCAGATGTTTACTATAACAATTGTAAAAATGAATTTTTGGTGTGATGCAAAAATTTGTTTATTTCATTGTTGCACTGCAACTCAATTAACTCCATTTGCAGATTTTCAGGAACACTGTTCACATCGACATAAAATAGGCATGAAAATATTCCGAACATTTTATCGTACTTTTCTAATTCTGAGAAACGACTAGCAAATCCAGTTTTATAAGTTTCTTTATTTCATTAGCATATTTCCAGAAATTCTTAGCTTTTTGTGAAATTACTTAACAGTGGAAAGTGTTGAGCATTATGATTTGTAAGCTAGTACTGAAATAATTTATTTTTAAAAGCTTTGATGAAATTATAAATATCGATTATTAAATTTCAGCTAAAATGTCATCAGTGTGACAACATATAGTTTGGCGTGAAAGACTGTAGCTTTGAAATAATTTGATTTTATCAGGCAAAACAATGTTTTAACTGCTTCCAAACAGTCCTTCATCAGTTCATCATTAGAAAATGGTTTCATTTTTTTCGCAATCAACAAGGCAACAGACTAACTTGCTTTGACAATGGTAGATGGTTGTTGGAATGATGAAGCTAACATCATCTGCTACACATTGGGTTTCAAATATAGAACTGCAGTTCACAGCCGTATTTGCGCATTACAATAATGCCATGTGAAAATTTTCATTTATTTCCTATTTTTTATATACATACAACTGGAAACAGAAGTTTCAATAGAACTGTACATCGTTCGGCGGGCCGCGTGTTGGCCAAGTTTGGACTAAACAAAATCATAACTAACCTTTTTACGCAGATTTATTGGAAACGGAAGTGGCATTCAAATGAAAAATACCAACAAAACGTGTAATAAAAAAATAATTTTAATGTAAAACGACTCAGCTGACATTAAAAAAAGCACATTGAAAAAATAAAATAATTATTAAAATTGTTAGAAAACTACTATTTTTCAACTTAATAGTCACCCGCGTCTACAATACAGTACCAAAAATGGGTTATTGCTCAAAACACAGAAGAAACCTGAGTATCCCCAATTTTGAGATCGAATAAAGAAACAAATAACTCATCTTCCGATAGACCAACCTCCATTAACCTTTTCCGTGAACTATTCAAACCGTTCAAAAAGTAACATTTCAGATCATATGGTTACATCTCTACTAATAAAAAAAAAAACTAGTTCCTGTTTATAAATTCGGCTCTCAAATTAAAAAAATTTAAGAATTTATCAAAAACACATAAAAATTATTCATCGAATATTAATTACAGTCCAAAAACATCAGTAAAGCAATGTAATTTTCTTTCGAAACAAGCACACGACTTAGATTAACTCGACAATCTACTAAGCAAATTAAAATATATTTTACATAATGATATTTTTAAGTATTTCAATTTCATTAGATAAGATCTAGGCAGAATATATCCAGAAGATGACAATTTAAGAGTAAAATGAAAAACAAAACTAAATCAGAAGATAATTAAACAAACAGTATTTATATTACATAATTCCTGTTCACCAATAAGATTTATATCCATCCTCTTCCATTTAAATTAGCCCAAGAATCGGCGATAAATATGAAGATCTTATATAGCTTACGGAAGGAACGCACCTTCTATGTACAAACTTATTAAACACGATTACGTGCATTTATAAAAATACATCCCTCCTCACCGACACCCAATAGCCAAAGAAATTATTTGCGCTCTTTGTAGTACAAATATTCGTGTCTCGTTCGTACAGATTCCATCACACGTTAGAATTGGAATCCGTTTGTGGCTACTGCGGCAAAAGAAGGCTCATTGTTCTCTCCGGCACCAAACATTTAAATATCGCTAATGGATCTTAAAGCTCATATAGTACCAAAATCACTGCAAACATAGCAAAAATAGTGGACCAGCATCCCAAACACGAACAAGCTGTGTTCAATTCGAGATACTATTCAATCATGGAAAATTTCATTATCTACCAATCGAAGGAATAAAATTGGTGTCACAAGACTCTGCCTAGGTTACTCCAAAATCACCGATAGTCACCTCCTGTCCAGACAACCTACCCCACTATGTTCTAATTGCAATTCTCCTGTTACAATCTAACATATACTCTCGTTAGCTGTTCTACCTATGAGCGAAAATTCTGCAGTCGTCCAACCTTTTCCAAATCTTATCTGATCAATACGGTCAAATTGAACCCCTCCTACGTTTCCTCAAGATCACTAACCTATTCCAATCCATCTAACTCCTATTCAAAGGAGGAGGAAGAGAAAGAAATTTGTCTTTATGTACCTCAGATAATAGTCTTTTTAAATTCATATAGAAAATTGTATTTAATTGATTATGCCGTTTTTTAATTTACAATTTTCGTAACAAGTTCAAATTGTCATCATTTCACTTCCGTTACATACAACTTTACATCTAATCGACACAAAATTTTTAATATATCATCTTCGATGTAAAAATTGCATAGTCATTACTAGAGTCATATACACACACACGCGTGCGTACGCGCGAATTTTAAATTTTTTATACTTTTTTTTCTTTTAGCATATACTGATATTTTTACTGAGAAGACACGCATTTTACGTACTATTTCTCATTATTATTAATTCTAATGCTTCGTTAAACGTCTGGTAGTTAACACAATGAAGAATACTATTTCGTAACAATAGAGACATAGCGATGATTTATGAGAAAGTGATAGTACTCCCGTACCATGTAATAGTCTAAATGAAACGAGTAGTAAAATATAACACATTATCTGTTTTAATAAAAATAAATAAGTGAAATAGAAAATATCATTGAACATAAAGTAATATATGAAGGAGAAGGGAATATTTTTAGAAATTTTTTGTAAGAAAACTGTTTACATTAATATATTATTAATCTCCACTGTCTACTTCAAACTAAAATCGATTTGATCTCCTTACATGCAATGAATTGCTTCAGTCAGCTTAATTTTTAAAATAGGTATAAACTATAGTAGAATAATCTAAACGATCAGCCGTGTAAGTTTAAGGAAAAACACACGGGCGATATTGTGTCAAAAGTAGAAAGATGTTTTTTAGTGTATTAAATTGTTTTAAATGTATCTTAAAAGCTGGACAAAGGATAAACTTATGCAGCATACTTTAATGCCTGTTTATCGAACATTATCGTGTGATTGTATAACAAATTATAGATAATATGGCGAAGAAGGGGAAAAACATATTTTAATGAGTAATATGTAAAAAAAAATTATGTTCCTAAAATTATCAAGTTTATAAATTACAATCATGAAACACAAAATGTTTTACAATCACGGTTAGTTCCTACCCTCATTGTGAATTCTAAATATTTTATTAATCAAAAGATAACTAAAAACAATCATAGTTTAACGATTTAAATTACGAAATATAATCCTAATTGATTTCTTACTCCACAAATAAAAAAAGTAAAAACCAAGTTTTTACAATTTTACTTAAACTAATTTAATAATATTTCAGAAAAATTATTATTAAAGGGTATAGTAATTTGGACTAAGAAACTGACATAGAGTTATACCAATAAGAGAAAAAAAAACAAAACAAAAAAAACAAAAAAAACGAAAAAAACTTGCAGTAATATGGTGGCAAAAGATAGTCATATAAACGCGCATTACGCTTCATATAAATGTTAAGCGAAAAAACAGCGAACTTTTTCTGATTAAAAAATCGTTCACGGTGTGCTCTGGTTGCTTTAAAAAAAAAATTGTGTCAATTATTTGTCACAAAGTATAGTATAATTTCTATAATTTTGAAACGCCTAATGATAAGTTTCAAAGATCGAATTTAATATAAGAGAAACAATCACCGACTCTTTAAACAAATCAAATATTGCCTTTTTTACTTCAAAAATAATGTTTATAACTAAAAAAAGAGTAACAATTTCAGTGTGAAAATTGAATTTATCTTTAGGAAAACGTGGGGAGGGGGGATATAGCACAGTGTTAAACGCATTGTTTTGTAAAATATAACACTCGTATTCAATATCCGACTTCGAAAAGTTGAAATCCTTTTATTCTTATTTTAAACTGAAAGAGTGTTTTTACTCTATTTTGAAAAAGAGGATGAAATTTTAATTGTACATAACCGTTTTTATAAATTATATAATCTTTAGTATAAAGAATATCATAACGATTGCCAAATACGAAATTTTGAGTTTGGCAGAGTACCATGATTAATTATTTTAAAAAGACTTCGGAACATTTACAGGTTTAATGATTAAGAATGTTAAATTTCTTAAGATCGACTTTTAAAATACTAACGTATTTATCAGATTATCATTTATAACCCATAATGAACTCATAAATTGTATGAGAGAAGAGTTGCACACACAAATCGTCAAGAACGTTTAGATGTTTCTGTAAAACATACTACACGTTGCTGAATTGTTACAAACATTTTTTAGCTATTTTAAAATTTGAAAGAAACGAAATGTCCTGAACTATTTAATACACCAGAGCGTATTACAGTACAATAATTAAAAGTCTCTAATCTTTATAAATCAAAACATCTAAGATGGAGGTATTTTTATAATTTCCGGAGATTGTTGATTAATATTATAGACATTCCATTTCCGGCTCGATTTATTCTGCGGTTTCCTTCCCACGCTAAGTATATGCCTTTATTCGTGATCCTCATATTGCAATTGATTCGAGGACTTCGCTATATACATGTGAACTAAAGTTTAAATCAATATCGTATTCGTTCGACAAAAAGTCGACGTGGAATCCGTTGCCCATACCAAAACTGGGTTCCGTGAAATTAATATGTAAGTTCGCCATGAAAGAATTTAAGTTCGCTGAACCCAAACTTGCGGAATAAAGATTCGGTAATAGGTAATTTAAATAGTCATAACGTAATCTGGAACTACGACGAACTGCTGGAAAACAGGGATGATAGATAATGGAAAGGTTCTCCTCATCCATGACTCCAAATCACTAGGTCTTTTCAAAGCGAGTATTGCAAAGTAAGGTGCCATTCAGAACTCATCTTTGTGTTTTCAGAAACAGGTAACTTGTGTAAACAAGATATTTTGTAATCGATACCAAAACAACATAACACCGCTCTATGAAGTTAAGTATGAGCGCAGCTGTAAAACCAATCATAAAACCTTTCCGATGACGTTTCAACGTCAACAAAGCTAACTGAAGTGCTTTTGCAACGAGCTTGAAACAAGAAATACAAGATTGGAATCGATGCCAAAAAAATACAATCGATTTCATTAAAAATTGAGAAGCAGCATACCCCGAGAGAATATCGTATGCAGTATGTTCCCGGTTTAATCGGAGAAACAGCGCAACAACTACGTAAAGATGAGGAATTATACAAACAAGATCCATTTAGTACAAGTACGATCAGGATGGATAATACCGTAGTTTACATGACTGAAACAGGGAGAACAAAAGGCTGGGACAGTTTAAAAATGCATGCGTCAAATAACAGCAATCACTATTGGCGACTAATGCGAAGATACTAAAAACAGGAATAAGTAAATATTATTGCAGATGAAACTGCAGAATAGATGAACAAAGGTACGCGCATTAAGAAACAACGAATACGCCGAGACCAAGCAAGCGAAACTAACAATTTTAAAACTATTTTTATAATGGAAATAAAAAATTCTATAGAAAATAAAACAAAAAGAAACCCGGGCTGGACAATATATATATATATATACAGAACAGATCAAACATTTTCGGTTTAAAACAGTAGCGTGAATAAAGAGGAGCTCTATTCAAGTGTATCATTAATTCCGAGAAGGCCATGCGAATGAAACAAATCGTACGTATTGGCAATATTGCGGGAGAAAGCTAAATGACTCTAAAGCTACATATCGATTTCCCTGCTAAGTTAAATTTACAAACTGGGCAAAAGGATAATAGAATTATAGACGCAGTCGAAGGAAAGTTAATATAGCAGCAGACGGACTTCCGTAAAAGAAACACGCTGTGCATCCATAGATTTGCATACAATCATGTAAGATGTTTATGAAATAACAGAAGACTTGCGAGTTAGAAAAACTGCTGCAGAATATGCTCGAAGGAAAGTGATTTTTTGCATCCCTTTAGGAGAAGAATAGCAAAACGTTAGAATTAAGAATTTACAGAAAAATAGTTTTAAGGAGAGTAACGAAACCAAATAATTGCAGGAATATTGAAAACGAAAAATGTAGGGTGAACCAGGCACGAAAAGATCTGGATCAAGTTTTTAATCGACATTTTTCTTTTCCATGCACATTATCACCTTACCAATTCGAACTGAATATTTTTTTTCACCAGTCTTTTTAATAACAGTTATTTTTATACTTTTATAAATAAATTTTTTTACCGGACGAATTTCTATCACTGAAATTCAAGCAACACGACTTTTCGGCAATATTCGTGATGTACCCGAATTTAAGTTTTTAATGTTTTACTTTGTATTTTTAGTTTGACGTTTTTCGCTTTCATCATGAAGTTGACACTAAACTTATACCTTCATTCCCTGCAAGAAAATTATCCGTTTGATAAATAACATAATTACAGACCGATATTTTAGAATATTCGTAGCAAATAAAAGCAGCAGATGGCGCAGAGTTAACCATAGCCTTCCTCAAGGATCGATACTAGCACCTTTGCTGTTCAATATATATGTTAGTGACATCCCCAAAACTACTTGTAAGAAGTTTTAGTATGCAGACAATTTAACTTTTACGATACAAGGAAAGAACTTACACATGTGTGAGGCCACGATGGGAAATGATCTTAAGGTGCTAGAAAAATAGTTTTACCAATGGAACCTGTAACCTAACCCGATGAAAACTGAAGTGGCTCTCTTCCATCTTAATAATCGCTCAACTAATATGGGAGCGTCCGTTGTTTTTAAAGGTGTTCGGCTCAAAAACTATAAATTTCCTAAATATCTCGGTGTCACACTGGATCGTTCGCTTACCTACAACAGCCATTTGGAAAACTTATCTAAGAAACTAAAAACCCAGTTAGCTCATGCTGGAGTGCAAACATAAGGGTACTGCGGACTCTCACAGTAGCATTAGTGTTCTGAGCTGCCGAATATTGCTCCCCTGTGCGGTGCAGTAGCGCTCGTAATAAAAAAGTTGATGTAGTTCTAAATGAAGCTTATCGTTTCTCCAAATAAACAAAAAAAAAAAACGCACTAACTAGGGGCTGCAAAAAATTTAACCAGAACCAAAGTCTCACGATATCAGTGGAAATAAATACTGCGCCTACTCAGCGTTTAACATCAAGAAAATCTCCCCGGACTTGCAGCACGAACACAGAGACCCCCCCTCCAAACTAGAGAAATAGAAAATAGCGTTGGAGCTGGACAAGAACAACATAAGAAATTCCTAGTTAATTTCACGGAAGAACTCTCGGGAATGGACTTACCAAGAACGGAATGGAAGATGTTAAATAGGATAAGGACGGGACATGCTAGACGCGGCTATATGATGTACAAGTGGGGCTTTAGGGAATCGCCTAGCTGCTGTTGCGGAAACCCTCGTCAAACAATGCAGCATATTGTCGAAGAATGTCTAGTCTTTTCTTCGGGTCAGTTGTGTTTAAAAAATATATATGACGTAAAAAATGACGCCTTAGATTGGCTGGAATGATTACAAATTAACTTATAATGATATACATTATTTTTATTTTAATGTTAATTTTAATTTTATCCCACTCTCTATGTTTGACGATTATACGAAGAAGAAGAGGACTAAACTTACACGATTTTCACCTTTCTGCTTAATTTTCCGTATAATTTTAATTGAACAATTGTAATTTGCAATTTTAAAATGAATTATCCATCGAAAAACCTTCTTTTTGATCGATGTCAGAAATCCTCCATTTGGCCACTTCTCAAAAATGGCTTTAATTTAAATTACAGTAGGAAAACAAAAAAAAAAACAACTTAAAATGTAATTTCTTAAAAATGATACACATTTTAAAGGTGGTCATTGATAAAAGAAGAAAAAAAACAGTTTAACTGAAATCCCGGTATTTATTACAAACACCATCAACAAAATTAATTCGAGAGAAATTGCTGTCATAGCATGACGGTTCTTTAAAGAATTGATGTTCAATTTGTTGACTACTTTTTAAGGATAGTATAATCAAAATAATTTTCAACAGTTTAACTTATTTTAGAATCACGTAATTGTGCCATTAGTCTAATGGTCATAAAAGACCAGTTTGTTTTAAGGTTTTTACGTGTGTGCAGCAAATAATAAATCTGTTTAAATTTTTTAGCCTGGCAGTGATACAATTTTGTTTTTACCCTCTTTATCAACTTAATTGTCCTTAAAATATGAACACTTACCGACTACTACATACTTTCTGTTTTAACTTTAAACCTATCTTTATTCTTTTTGAAATACTGTTTGTGTCCCGGAAGTGCTATACACATGTTATAAAAAAGTTTTTTGAATTCTGAAATTTTTAAAAATAAATTCTTAATTAGTACATATTTTGATTGAAATTTCAGCTAATTTTATATAAAAAAATATATATTCACCGAATAAAACAATTTACCATTTAAACTAAAATTTAACGAAAAAATTAAATTTTAAATTTAAAGAAAAAAATTATTGGCATTTGTAAAATTTAGGAATAACGTCGATTACTACCTTCTAATTTGCTGATTTTTATTGTAAACGCAAATAAAAAGCAGATTATTAAAATTAAAAAGGGCTTTTCGATTTGAATATATTGTAGACCTTTTTAGAGCGGATATAAAAATAAACGTCAAATTAATTAAATACACCCTTCTCTTTATTTGATTCCAAACCGACTAATTTTAAATCTCCAAAATGATCAATTTTTCTCCTCTACCTTTTACGTTTACTACAAATCGATACTTTTTGATTACTGGATTCAAGACAGAATCGCTACAGAAAAATTAAACTGAATTCTAAAATACGACAGAGCGCAAGTTCAATTCGAATTGGATTTCTTTGCAATTTATATTAACTTTTAAAAACTATGACTCTTATTCATAGCCTTTTAGGCAAGAAGTATTCTCCCGTTATCGTCGTTTTTGCAGTAAAAATTTATTCATTTCGTCTATATCACCAAAGTAATTCAATTCCACCTCAGCTTAATGTTTTTTTTTCCTTTTAATTTTTTCCATAACATTCCTATAATATTTACAATTGTACTTAATTATTTTTGCCATCTTTACACCAAATCTCAAATTCTTCCTAGTTTTCCACGCAAATATTTGTTGATCAACCTAGGAGGTCGTCAGAATTTTTATAACTTTACCAAAAACATACACACAAAAAAAAAAAAAACATGAACATATATATTAGCTTGTTCTCTTCAGAATAACTTAACTTTTCATTAGCTAGACACCCAAAATAATTGTGTATCATCATACCCCATAATTTTTATACATTGCAATGGAGAATGCTCTGCTAATCACCATCCGTTTGTTTTCTTCAATTTACTGCAAGTCCATTACTTCTCCTGTTCAATCTGGAACAAACAAAATAGTGTTATCAACATATTTTATGTTGTGATTTTTGGCTCCGTTAACTAATATAATCTCTGATTTTTCGAATCGAGAACACGCTGAAAAGTCCCTTTGAAATGTAATGCGCGTTAACAAATTCTCTTCGTAATTTTTATTTTTCCCTAAGTACTTAGTGCCATCACATAAGGCAGACATCGAAAGCTGCTTCCAAGACAATTTTCTCATTCAGTTATCCCATCTACCAAGTATTCTACTCCTCGGAAACTTGTTCGTACTGTTTAAAATAATAAAAACGTTAAAGCCACGTTTCCGGAATAACATACCCTCAAAAATATAAGTCAGATTTTAATTTCTTTCGTTTTTTGTTCAACATATTACATATATTTCTTAAAAAAAGGAAATACCTATTATGGTACTTAGTTAACATTACTGATTTAAGACTATTACAAAATACAGTATACTTTGTTACGACAAAAGGAAATTGCAACAGTTTCATCAAAGTCTTTAGTTTTTGTATTATATATATATTCGTGCAGTGTTAAATTTCTTTACTGCCATAACTAGTATATATCAGCAGCGTCTTAACCGGTAAGATCAATGATTATTTTCAATTGATCTTAATTAAATTGAATTTAAGTAGAAATAATATTCAACAAAGGTTAAAAAAAGAAAATTATATGAAACTAAAATCAGATACAGGCTGTTAGTCAAGAGTCTTATTCAATTTTTAAAAATGATATGATGTCGATAACGCGACCAAAGAACGCGGGAAAAGAATATTCCAGTATTGCCAGACATCTGGAGATGGAACGTTTACATAATTTTGCCACATTGTTTTTTAGAATAATTCGACTAACTTTTTTTTTTTTTCTATTCTTTTCAGTGTGAAACAACTGTACCCATTAAATAACAATGAGGGATATATAATATATATATATATATATATATATATATATATGTGTGTGTGTGTGCACATGCTGGGACGGGGGGTGATAAAAACAATTATCGGAAGTAAAAGCAATTAATACGGAATATAAATTACATTTAACAACTCTGCAGGCTATATAAAAGAATAGAAAATCAATTCGGGATACCTGTTGAACACCGTACCGTGGACAAACAACAGTGCCTAATAGAAAGGGCGAAGAAAATGTAACGTGCTTACTATGCAATCTTAAACCGTTTAATTTTTAGAATACTACAAAACTTTTTACAATCGGCCCTACTAATGCGCTTATTTAAGACAGATAATGACCCGAACAGCCTGCTTGTAAATTCCTAATCGAGTACATAGACAGAACCAAACGAAGCCGATAAAAATATCTCAAAAAAGTTAAATATAATTTTTTGTTATATATAAAAAGAATTATATTAAAAGATTGAGCAATATAAAAATTACTTTTAATACATTGAAGTAACAAAAATTCTTTTTCTTCCTCTGGCGTTGTTAATGTAAACATCGTACAATACGACGATAGCGCTCGGTTCGTAAGCGAACAATTCGTTAGAAACAACACGACAGTTCTAACGTTGAAACAAATACAACGGAAATTGTTACATAAGCCGATTCATCATCCGTTTTTGTTTCGTTATTTTCGACGGAATTGCTGCCAAGATGCGAACTTATCGTACGCAGAGGTTAACATCTGATTCAAATGGGAAGTGGCTCGATTTAGTTCACTGTGTTCGATAGCGATTTTGTCTTCAAACGGTTTTAGTTTTACAGCGTGAAACTTTTTTAACGCTTCGTGGGTATGTTCGGCTTTTTCTTCAAGACTCGGCGTAGTAGGAGGAAAACACGTCCAAAAACGTCTCAACAGATCGCCAAGCGCCAAGTACATATTCTGCAGTTCCTCTTCCACATCCGTCGGTACCGGTAAAGACAGCGGTTTATCGTTGGCCTCCGAAAGGTTCTTCATGAAAGCACTGCCCGGAGTTAATTCGCCCAAAGCGTTTACCGCCGCTGCGGGATGTATCGGATAGGTACTGTTCTTTTTCCTAGCCCAGCTCTGGACTTCATTTATAATTTTCTCTTTCAACGAAGTTTCTTTATTCAGTTTTAAGCCGGTGGCGGATTTTTGATCATTGATTGAATATTGAACCACGTTTCCTAATTTTTTTTCGAACGTATCATCAATCGCTTTACCGGAAGATTCATCCGAATTATTACTGTGTAACAACAGCAGTTCGTCCATAATCAACGATTTTTTGCTACTGTCGACAATAATACTGGCATTTCCGTTGGGAATCGAATTTTGTTCGTCATCCGGATCGGTAACCGATTTCGAGTTGCTGTTATTAAAATTCGCCGATCGTTCCGAGCCAGCGTTTTTACTCGCTTTCAACACCATCATAGAATGCTGATTAAATCGCTTTATAATGTTCAGGTTTGCGGCATTATCGGACGCGGAGAGTTCTTCGTTCAAAATATTTTTTTCCTCGATGTCATGAACTTTGTTTAAATTTACAAATGAATTACGTTTATCAATGGATTTGATCTCTTTCTTAAATTCTTGTTCATCGTATTTGGCGCACTCAGAGAACAGATCTTTCACGCCACCGCCCCCGCTGGACGTAATGCGATCTTTGTGGAAATAATGTGACTCAAAAAACTTTTTCCAGAACTCGGATTCTGACAGTTTGTGCGGGACATATTCTAAATGTTTCTTCTTAACGGCCGGATAAGTTTTAAAGATGAACTGAATCGTCTCGTACGTTAAGTTGTACTTGATTGCGTTACATTCGTCTATTTGCGGTTTAATGTTGACCAAAAAATCGGCCGGCACGCCGACACCTTGCTGATTATTATTGACTGACGATGATGATGTAGTGACATATTGGGACGCATGTTCGGTCCAGAATTCTTCCGGTGTGATTACTTGCGTTATCACCAAATCACGATACAACTGTAACAGCGTCGGATTTTCCGACAAAATTCGGTTTTTTTCTTCTAGTTCTTTATTAATCTTCTTTTGAAATTTCGGCAAGATCTCCAGCAAATATTGTTTTACTTTATCTCGATCACGGACAGCTTCCGCTCTATCCGATTTAGTGAACTGAAACGTCGACGTACTTCCATCGTGAAATACCAACTGAAGCTGAACTTTATTTTTGAATTCCGACGATATTTTTTGATTCTTAATGTCCGTATACATATGACTGACCGCGACTTTTTCACTGTTTTCCAATATAAAAACTATACGTTCATTCATTATGTATAGAGTTCCTTCTCCTTTTTTGTGTTTAACATTTGATATTTGCAATATAACATCATCGGAGAATGAAGTCATTATTTAATGTGATTAAGCCTAAAATAGAACACACCGCAATCAATAATTAAAACCAATGAAGCTGCACTTAGCCGTATTTTTGCATGTGATTATCTTAAAAGTTGTCCGATTATAATTTCAATAGGATATTTAATTTCAGTTAATTTTTATTTCTAGAATGATTGGTTTTTTTTCTTCAAATTTTCAGTGTAATACTTATTTATACGCAAAGCAACTGACATTTTCAATAAAGTGGCAAAAAGTATGCAAATATCTTGATCTCAGATATCATAAAAAAGTAATGGAAAAACACTTTTACATAATACGGTATAAGTAGTAACGTTGTTTTTCTTTATTATATATAAACAATTCAGAATAATATCTGCTGAAAAAAAATTTGTAGTATAAGTGAATTTCCTCGAAACTGAAAAACTGTTTTCAACGTTTATAGAGCCGAAATATGAGTTCTTTCTGTTTTATAACAATTTATAGTACTTTTTTTCCCCCTTTATATATATATATATATATATGCGATAGATCTATTTTATCAAAGATGTCCTTTATTTTCTTTTTCTAAAAATATTCAAAATTATACGTGCGGTCTACTGAGAAAAGGTTAATATCTGAAAAACGAATTTAAAAAATTCAACTTTAAATTTCAATTATTTCTTTTCCATTATATAGAGATCTCAGTACTCGAGAAGAAATTTTAATCTTTCTTCTGAATTGGAAATTTCACAAGAATACACAATAAACTGGAAAATTGCTAGACTGACAAAGAAATTAAAAATATTTTCACACGAATTGCTTAAAAAACTACACTCCTTTCGTATATATTCCACGACAATTGAAATGTAAGTATTCACGCCTGATGTCCAAATACAAAACCATCCAAATCGACAATACCATCTGAAAATGTATAACGGAATAGTTGGAATAATAATCAGTAAACAGCACAATGCGATATTTAATTTATAATGCAATAGCCAGAAAACACATTTACACTAATGTGCTGCAAGAATTGTAAATGAACGAAAATGGGGCAAAAAAATCATTAGGCTGTTAAGTAACTAAGTATATAGTACCTATCTTCACAAAAAAAAAACAAAAAAAAACTGATAATGCAGTACAAAACTAACCCTGAATATTATAAACCGGAAATTTTTAATAAGTAATGAATAATAAACAAATTACGAAAGAATGTTTTGAAGACATATAATCAAATCAACTAAGTACATGAAATACGTACAACAAAACATTTATTTCAATAGATTCAGTAAAAAATTATTTGTAGGTATCGTAACATTTAACTTACCAGCAAATTAGAAGTATAGAATAGTGTGATTTCATTGAACGAAATTCATTTACGTTCCAAAACGAGTAATTTCTTGAATATTACGAACTTTTTCTCTGAATACATTGTCATAAGAAGCAATTTTCTTGTGCATTAATTACACTTTTTTCCAATGTCTTGAACCTACACAAGATATTTTAAATTCTAAATTTTATTTACAAATTTGTAAGTGAAAGAGGAACACGTATAAAATTGATTTGAATTCAAAGTCCACGATTTTTTTTTTTAAATTTCAGATCAATTCTGTAACTATTAGGCCAAGTAGAAATATTAATAAAGAGCAGTTTCACGCAAAAAATATTTGTAATTAATCGTTTTTATACGAAACTATCACAATTACTAATTATGGTTGGAAATCATAATTTGGACACTCCTACAAAAACTAAATGAGAAAAAAAAACTAAATAAAGATTAGAAGTATAAATATGAAAAATACTGAAAATGAAATAATAAATTCCAAAATGCTATGACAGTAACACTCGGAATTAAAATGCATTAAGTACGTTGTAATCACTAGTTATTTAATTAAATAAAACATTGACTATAAAATATTTTCATGTATTCTTTTTTCTACTATACGTTTATAAACATAGAAAACACTCATCTAAAATTCCGAACTTTATCTACCCAGTAATGAAATAAAACTAACTTTTCAAAAGTTATTTAAATTATTAATCTCTTGCTTTCAAAGAATAATTGTACTGATTACTCTAAACTCACTAACCTTTAGAAGTAGAAAACATAATTAATACATACATCTTTAAAGTAAAGCTCAATATACATTTATGTATTTTCATAGTATTAAATGTAATTGCATAATTTCGAAACATCATTTTTAAATCCAAAACCAATTTCAATAATTACATGTTCAGAATGAAGGTGAAAAGACGTAACTACAGAAAAAATTTAAGGAAGTAAATATAAAACTATGTACTCAAAATTGTAATGATGTAATTATTAGATTACACAAAATCATTTATAACGTACTTAATAATGAAATAGACATCTGCAAACTCAAAATAAACTAAAATAGGTAGTTAAAGAATAGTAATATTTTACTGAAACACTATCTAGAAATCTAAAAAGGTGCTAAAATTTTACATATAAAACTACATAAACACCTGTTCGATTTCATCTTTACTCCTTATGAAGCACATTTACTTTTTGTAACGTACAAAGCGGTACAATAAACCCGAAAAATATCGACTTTTTCATCATTCGATTAATATATAGAACTTCTCGAATTTGTGATATTGTAAAATGACTGTAAATAACAATTGTACAATTGGAAATAATTTTTTGACTTAAACAATAACAGATCCGTCTACTAGACAAGTAAATTTCTTAAATGTATAATCTAACAAAAAAAAAAAAAAATCATTTTTGAAGTTAAAAAGATTAACAGTTCAGTTATATATTACATTTTATTTTACATTAATTTTTTCATTAAATAATTAAGTGCATTCACTAATATAGCAAAAATTTCTTATCATTTGAAATATTTTTTACGCATAAAGATTCTACAATAGCAAATTCAATAAGCTAAAAAATTTATATAATTTTCAGTGTGTTTATAATTTTTTTCAATCGGGTATTATACAGCAAATTTTTTTTCAGGAATGTTTACTCGTTTCTTTAAATTATTGAAATTTGTAAACAAAGTTTCTACAGCGCCGAACTTAAAATATCATAACATTCAATACAGATTTTGTAGCAGTTCGATAAAGTTTTCAGAATCGACTGTTTTGGAAGAAAATACATTAAAATTATTAGAAAAATTATCATTAGTAAATTTTGATTCAGATCACTACAGCGTATTAGAGGATGCTATACAATTCGCAGATAAAATATCACATGTTAATACAGATAATGTAGAACCTTTAATAACAGTTTTGGAAAACAGGTAATTTATCTTGCTTATCATCAAATAAAAATCTTTTGCTTAATTCGTTGAAATTTATAAATTTATTAAACTTATATGGAGTTAATAATTGCAATCAGTTATACTGCAAATCTAGAATATAAATAAGCAATTCCTAGTAAGACAAAACAGTAACACTTCTTTTAGTGATTTAATTGCAGGCTCTCGTTTATATGTACTCTTTTTTATGCAATTTTTAGACGAATGCAAATCTGAGTAGTCAGGAGTATACAATTTTCATTTGAATAATGTAGGTTAGATTATTATAAAAGAAACATATAATTTTAATGTTAAAGGTTATGTATTAATCTGATAAGGAAAAAAAAGCAGCTTAGTATACTTTTTGTAATGTCATGAACAGGAGCGTGTTAGGTTCTTAATTTAATTTTTGATTGACTGTTTTACAGTTTCTTCAATTTTCTTCCATCTCGTGTGCTTCTAGTAGCTCATTCTTTATGTTTAACAATACTCCTGATTATTTCTCTGCCTGATAAATAGATATTTTTGCTCCTATATGCTATTTATCGAAAGACTGGTTCTTTTTAATTTCATGTTATTTTTAAATAATAAAATTTCCTTTTTAATTAATTCTATGCTATTGTATAAGTTTGCTTTAGTATTCTTAAACTGATTGGCAGAATATGGACCGTGGTATTTTCTCCCAAAATTCAAAAAAACAATAAAGCCGCGATGTAATTTTTATCGCATCTAATTACGCTGGAAATGTTAAAAATTTACTTCCAAGAATCTCGTATTTTCACAAATCTGACTTGCTTAGTTGGTATTTTTGAATTAATAAAATTACATGACACAATTTTATTGATATGGAAACTTTTTGTCTTAGTTTTATTACCGGTTTATTGTCAAAATTATCTTCATCAGTGAAATCGGTAGAATATTATTCTTATTACTTTTTCTGTTTTCTTTTTTTTTTAAATTTATATACTAATTTAGACGTTAACAATTTATGATCCAAACTACGATGTCAGAATGTAAGGTTTCAGCGTTGCAAAATATATGTAAAATTATATTTTCATTAATTTATCTCACTTTCATATACTCCGCCAATAAGTTCCATGTTTATGCTTTTTCCAATGTTGTTTGAAAACAATGCTTTTTTTTTTGTAATCTTTCAATTTTATAATCTATATTTTCCAAACAGTGATTGCATAGGTAAAAGTTCTGTTTATGACATCTTTTTAATATTAACTTGTATTATGCTGCTTATTTATTCTCCATTTTTTTATTTTCCACATTTATATTGAAAGCATACACCTGTATAAAATTTAAGAATTAGATTTCGCATTTATATTTAAATTATTTTCTCATTTATCAATTCATATTTTTTAATTGCATTATTTATCGTATTTCCTACTATAAATCCTACATCAAAAAGCGTTTGATATTCAATTTATATTCAATTTTCAAGAATTAAATTATTTATTTGGAGAAAGTAAAAGGAGTGTTTTGTGCCTTTCCATTTTAATTTCAGTTTTATCAGCTATTATTTCGGTTATACATTGCTTAAATACATTCTGTGTTGATTTAATGATCTTACACTCCATGAACGTCTTCATCTAAATGAACAGTTATTTCATTCGGACCAAATACAGCAAAAAGTATCTTCATGTTTCATTTTTAAGCAGTGCTTTTAACCTTGATTTTCGGTGGTGACATGTTTTCTATGTGATGTCTAATAATCAACATAGCTGAACTCTCATACATTTTCCAAGTATTTAATAGTATTCAGTCGGATTGTTTAAAATTTTTTGCATTATGTAATGCATATTTCTTGTGCATTATGTTTTTGTTTTTATTATCAGTACTCTTTTTATGTATTTTATATTGAGTAAAATATTTCGTATAAATATTAATTTTTATTATCATTTTAACTTATTCAAAATGTTTACATTTTATTATTAGTTGTAATTTATATTGTCAATAAATAATTATAAAATAAAATTTTTATTACAGAAATTTGAAGTTACGAAATGATGAAGTAACTGAAGGAAATTGTCGTTCGGCTATATTAATGAATGCAGCAGTAATTGAAGAAGACTATTTTGTAGCTCCGCCCGGAAATATTCCTTTACATTTTTCCGATTCACCTGAAAAAAAATAAATTTGATAATTCAGAAAATAGTGTAGAAGGAACTTTACAATTTCTGCCTGAAACTATGTTATTAATTTTTAATATAAATGAATAGTCATTTGCAGAACGTTCTAAAAATTTGCGAACGCTATTTGTTCCTTAAACCGGTGTTTAATGACTTAGATGGATCTGTGTTGCAGAATTTCAAATTTGGACCGCTCGGTGAGCTTCTTTGTCGAAATATAAAAAACGAATGGTTTTATAGTAATGTTACTAGTCGAGATGAATTAGTTTTACCCTTTAGTTATTCAAACAGTAATAGCGATGACAATTCAACAGTACAAGGTATTTGTATGTTAACTTGCGTTTCTGTTTTCTCCATGTAACTATTTGTCTAATACGCAGAGCAATAAAGCACAGTAGACTCTCTATTAACCGACTTGGTTGAAATAATCTGAAAACTTTATATTGTAGATTATTTTTTGCTCCTTCTTGTACAGAATAACAAATACGTTAACTAAAATATTTATTTCCGAAAAAATATTAAAAAATAAAAAGAAAAAAAAATATAATTTATACAATAAAAGTATTTTTTCTTAACGACCAAGCACATTTACTTATCAAAAAAAAAAAGATCTGAAGTATGTGTCCTATTGTTTTGGATTATTGCTTGTATATGACGAGTTATCGACTATACTGTGTTCTTAGGGAACTTTTTAACAAACAACCCCAATACCTGAACGGCACCCCCTTTTTCCAATATAATCGTCTGGGGGGACCTTTATTTCAAAATGACACCATAAACGGTCAATGGGGTTTAGATCAAACGATCGTGGAATACACTTAACGTGGTGTAATTTTTTCAAAAAAAAAAAAAATACGCGGTGTATTATGGAACAACAATTCCTCTTTTTTTTGAGGCATGTTGTATTTCTGAATATTATCTTACTGGATAAAGTGACCATTCTAGAATCAGTTAGATAGTGTTTAGTTGGTAAATGATGACGCAGCACATCGATGTATAACATTTAATGTAATTTTTTTTGTCAATAAGTGCCAAGTTTCCAACTTTCAGCTATAGCCTCAAATTAACGCATTTCCGCTACCATCCTTTACTATTAGACATATGTTGTGTCTTTGAGCTCTATGTTCACTTTCTTCCAAACATATTGCTTGCATATTCTAGTAAATTCTAATTGTTTTCTAACAAATCAGAAATACATTATTTAAAAACAAAAAAAAAAACAGCAACGTGTTGGTAGCAAAAGCAACATGTTTCTAGTATTTATATATGCTATAGTTCTGTTACTAACCCACGACTTGTTTTGCGGTAAATGACTATGAATCTGCACGGAATACAAAATTCTTCGGATGTTTGCCCGAAGATGATACAACGTCTATAGCTAGCGTCATAGCGCTTTGAACGGATCGTTACTGCGAATTACAAATGTTATTCAGTCGTTCCCGGTCTATCAGTTTTTTCAGCTGCCCACTATGACTTTCATTTTGCGTTCTACGAGCTGTTTACCGCTGTAAACGGATCATTTACTTTTTTAACCATTTTGCGGTTAGTGCATTTTAACGAAACACCAACAAAAGTCCGTACATGATACTCCAGTAAATTTCCTTTTTTTTTTTTGGAAGACACTAAGTACTTTCCATCATCGCATCGCTCGGTATACATTTTAACTTGCGTTGAATGAGCTATCACATGTACAAATGCTTTTATTTTAGTATACATCTGTGCTTCCTGTACAAATAGTTTGTAGTAAACGTTATTTATACGTTTTCGTTGCTTGTTGTGTTATTTTCCGTTATTTCGCCAATTTATCGCTTTATTTCGTTAAATTAATTGTTTGCAGCCATTTTTCATAATGAACGAATACATGCAGCGAACTTATTTCTATTCAACAACGAAAGCGCGTTGAGTTAAATGCGTTGTTTCTAGTTTGCCGGAAAAAATGTCGAACGTAAAAACTAAACAACAGGTTAACTTAAAGTTTATCGTTTAATTGAACAAAAAAAAAAAGTCCGACAGTGTGTTGGTGGTGTTGCACAGCGATGATTCATTATTACGTGTGTTGTTTCCAAGCTACACAAACGATTTTTTTAAAGACAAAGAAAATGCTAAAGGTGATTAAAGACACCAGACGAGAACAGGCACTACTTCAACAGACAAGAAAATGTCGAAAATTAACTAAATCGCGCTAGCATGTTGTCGTCGGTAAGAAATCCATACTAAAAATTCTGCCCAAAGAATTTAACATTATAGAGGTTTTTGCCAAATGCTGGTACCATAAAAATTGAATTTTGATTAGAAGCGAATCCTTCTCGAAGTAGCGCTGGTAAATGACTTACTGGGAAGCCTGATTTGTGTAGAGGAATCGTATGCGATGAAACATAGATTTTTCAATATGTTATCGTTAATCAGTGCACTGAAAAATTCCCGCATTGTTTAGAATCAAAAATGCGAGAATATCGAAGAAGTGTAATGCCGATAAGTTTTTTACATTACTGATATAAAATAACCGAGAATAAGACCAGTAAGCCAAACTCGCGTTATCAGCATTACTATTTAGAAATGCTGGTCACACTAAAGGGATGTTTGAGGAAAAAAATGCCGGCTTCTTAAACAAATCTTTGATCTTGCATCAAGACGACAGTCCCGCTCATAATGCTACATGGTAAGCAAATTTTTAACCATTGAACAGATTCCTATATTAGACCTCCGCCACATTCACCTTAATCAGCATTATGTAACTTTTTATTATTCTCCAAAAGGGAAATTTATAATAAAACGAGCTAACTTCGAATTTATAAAAACGTTTAAGCAGAAAAAAAATTGCAGTGCTTCTCGAAGAGATCCATAAATAACTTTCTAATTTGAATAGTGATAAATTCATATTTAACGGTGTATAATTAGCGAAGTAAGAAATGTTTCAAAAAATAATTTAATAAACTTGTTTTTAATAACCAGTCTCGTTATTTAACAGCCATAGCTTGTATTCTTTTTTTTATCTATTTATTTATTCTTCCTTCGTTTACAGGATAAATGTGAATAGAGTTAAAAGAGAGTCTATTGTGTTCAAAATTTAACAATGTTTTATATAATTTTCATGTCTATATATAGAATTGAAAGAGCATTGCGAACAGGCTAGATTTATATCCGGAAACAAAATACCGTTCAGTATAGTTTACATTCGTGACTTTAGTACTCAAAATAATAAATTAAATAACGTCAATGATGAAACCTGCTATTTTAGGTATGCTTTAAAAATACTTCATTGAAAATAATTCTTAACTGTTGTTTACGCGTGTATATGTTTCTTGTTTATACTTTCAAAAAATGCGGTAGTCGAATAACTTCGTTGTTTGACTACGAAAATTGAAGTCCAAAATTCGAAATTATAGTCATGTCAGATTTAATTTGCCTCAGTCCAGCTTAAAATTGAAATGAACAACAGGAGATCTAAAACAATTGGACTTTTTATTGTCTCACGCTGAGCCCAATTGTGAACTATCGCAATACTTAATGTCCTGTTGTCTCACTTGCATATGTTGTTTTAACAGATAAATCGGTTGGGGCCGAATGAAAACGTGCAAGATAAAGCTCGCGTATAAATACACACCCACACACACACAGAGATAAATGCTCTGATAAATTCTCACGCAAATAAAAATTAATTTTCAGGTACAAGTATAATGAAAAGGAGTGTGGGTATGTTTATTTCGCACTGGGAAAATAGGCGCAGTCAATTTAATAATACAACGCAAATTAATATATATATATATATATTTAATTGTGCTGGAATGTTCTAAAAAACCAAATTCCTTCCCCAACTTTTAATAGCATCTATTAAATATGAAAAATAAAATTATTAAAATATGAAATATTTATTGGGATTTGCGGACAAACGGTAAATATAATTTTTTCTGCGGTTCCATGTGCACTTCAGGTCAGCCTGTTGTAAATTTGATCTTATAAAAAAATTTTATATATATATATATATATATATATGTAAGATAGTTTTGTAAGTTATAGGGTTAAGTAAAAAGTTCTGAGTATTTTTCCCTAGATGTCATTAGTGAGCCATATCTCACGATGTATACATCGCATCGGGTGATACTATACGGCGATTTCAAGGTGACATTGCGCTTCAAAAAAAAAGTTCTTTGTCAGTTTTATGTTTGGTGAAGCTAGTTGTATGTTACAGCGTTCCAAAATGGAGGTAAAAAAAATTATAGTTTAAAAATACTAAAAAAAACCCGCTTTTATAGTAATGTGAACAAAAAAGTAAAAAAATAATTTTTAAATATAAAGATAATATTCAACACTGATGAAAATCTCCCAAGCCAATATATTTTAAGTTTTTCTAATAAGTTCAAAATGAAAATAAAGTAATTCACATCAAATTAACTTTAATGTAAATGAAAGCGTGGGGCGCTTTTGATTTCAATTGTTTATACTTTTTTTTATTATTTTTTAACTATTTGTAGGTCGAGTTATTTTATAAGCGTAGTAGGCACCCCACGTGTTCTTTTACATTAAAGTTAATTTGTTATGAATTACTTTATTCTCATTTGAGCCTATTAGAAAAACTTAAAATATATTAGCTTGGGAGATTTTCATCGGTGTTGAATATTATCTTTATATTTAAAAATTATTTTTTACTTTTTAGTTCACATTACTATAAAAGCATGTTTTTTTAGTATTTTTAAACTATAATTTTATTTTTTACTGTTTAGTTCATATTGCTATACAAGCCTGTTTTTTTTTTGTTTTTTTTAAACCATAATTTTATTTCACATTTATTCTCACTAAAGTGCTGCAAAATCTCTAATTGTTTCCAACCGGCTATTTGACGGCTGTTTCCTCTCTCCTATGCAAACACACAAATATATGGCCTTTTTATGTTCACCTTGTGATTTCTCCGATTTGTCCTCGGTCCGACTATCTGTTTTTATACCATGCAATATATCGACCTTTTTCATGGAAATCTTTTATCCGCCGAACGGTTTTTATCTTTATGGCCCACCTAAAATTCTTTGGCTTTATTATTTTTGGCCCTAAACACTACGACCGATTTATAATTTCTTTCAACATTCGTCGCCAAAGTCGTTATTTTCTATCGTTAATTTTACCATTCTTATTAGCACTACCCTATTGCAAAGTAACACCGTCTTTTCATCGTGCCGACATACCTCTTAGGAAGTCCACAACGCATACAAATACTAAGTTGTACTATCCCAGGTAGGACTTGGGATTTTTCTTTTCAAATTATATTTCGTGCTTTACGTACACTATTTACATTCTCTGACTCGTTAGACGTAAGATTTAAGAATAACTTTCTTTCGTTGCTTAAAGTTCTGTTATTTAATTACTTTACCGTAGTTCGTAAAAAAAACAGAAGCATTAGACTGTAATACATTTAACCTAAGGTCGTCGTCGTCGTCGGGGTCGCATCTCTTGCCTCAAGAGGTTGCGTACATCTATATTCTTCGATTCCTGGCGTATCTAATCGTGTCTTGTATACTTTTGCATGGAAAGTTGGCTGTTGCATTCGTAGTTGCTAGCTCCAATCTTCTTCTTCCTTTAATGGGTTTTCCCTGAACTCGTCCTTGCAATGCCAACATGAAAACACCGTTTTCCCGGATTTTATGTGCTATGTATTTCAGCTTTCGGTGCTTAATATTTTCAACTATCGTTTTGTTTTCTTCATTTACTTTTGTTAAGGCTGATACGCTTGTTGCAAAATCAGTCCAAGGTATTTTTAATAATCTCCGATAGCACCACATTTCAAACGCGTTCAGTCTTCTTACAATATCCGCACTCATTGTCCAGGTTTCACACGCATATTTTAATACCGTCCAAACGTAGCATCTCATTATTCTCTTCCGCAGGCCCATGCTTAAGGTTCTGTTTTTTAAGACGTTGCTAAGGTTATTAAAGGCGGTCTTTGCCATACCGATTTTACTTTTGACTTCTTTTAGGTCTCTTCCGTCCTTACTTATGAGAGCACCTAAATATCTAAACTCAGTGACTTTCTCCATTTTTTCATTGTCTATCATGATTACTGCTTTTTTGTTATTGGTTCTCGAAAATCTCATGACTTTCGTTTTTTCCGTGTTTATTTTCATTCCGAATTTCCTTCCCGCACGGTTTATCCTATCGATCATTTTCTGCATTTGAGCTTCTGTTTCAGCTATAAATACCTTATCGTCCGCATAGCTTATTTCATTGATTCTTTGTCCATTGATCTTCAGACCCATTCCTTCAATTCGTGCCTCTTTTATTATTTCGTCTGCGTAGATGTTAAATAACCGTAGAGAGAGTGGGCATCCTTGTCTTACACCCCTCTTTATACTGCATTGCCCAGTAGAGTATTCGCGTACTGTTCCCAGTATAAATCCTTTATTACCTGTAAATCTTTGTCGTCAATATTGTATTTCTTCAATATCTTGATTAATTTTTCATGTTTTACACTATCAAAAGCTTTTTCGTAATCAATGAAACACACGACGATATCGCTGTTTGCATTCAAAGCTCTTTGTATAACTATTTTCAGGAGCACAATGGCGTCTCTGGTTCCTCTTTTTGGAACAAATCCGTATTGTGCTTCGCTTAGATTTTCATCGATTTTCCGTTCAATTCTGGCGTTAATTATTGCCAATAGAAGTTTCAGAGAGTGGCTCATCAATGCGATGGTTCTGTATTCAGAACATACTTGGGAGGAGCTTTTCTTTTGTATCGGTATGAAATTTACTTCTTTGAAATCTACAGGTAGTTTGCCTTCTTCGTATATTTTATTGATGATCTGTAATAGTTCTTTTTCATATTCTGGCGTTATGTGTTTTATTAAGTCTATCGACAATTGATCTTTACCTACAGCTTTGTGATTTCTACCTCTTTTGATTGCATTTCTCAGCTCCCATATTTCTATTTTTGGGGCCGATTCTTTTGTTGCGCAGTCGATTTGGGTAGGTCTTGCAGCGTCGTCATAGAGTTCCTTCACGTATTCTAGCCAAACTTCTTGCGTTTCTTTTTTATTCATGCAGTAGTTCCCGTCTTTATTGCGTATGTATGAGATGCTGTTCTTCTTTTTCTTGTGTATCTGCATCATTTGCTTAATTTTAGTGTGTAGTTCTCTGTCGCTATGTTTTGCGTCGAGTTCTTCGATCTCTTGACATTTTCTATCGTACCATTTACTTTTCTCCTTTGTACATTTCTGTTGTATGTTCTTATTTAATCTGACATATTCAGGTCCGAATCTGTTTTTAATCTTTCTTCTTTCTTCCATCATCTTTAGTATTTCTATCGTCGTCCAAGGATTATGCCTTCTTTTTTCTTTAACCGGTATTACATCACTGGCAGCTGCAATAACTTTGTTTTTCCATGTAGACCACATTTCATCGATATTTTCGTTTTCGTGCGCCTCGGTCTCGTTTTATCTTCTCAGTTCAGCCTGGAATTTCTCTCGTATTCCGTGGTCTTTTAGACAATTTGTGTCTATCTGTTGCTGTTTCTTCAGTTTCTCCTTTCGACTTTTCAATGCTATGCGGCATTTGGCGAAGAGTAGCACATGATCCGTATTACAATCAGCTCCCGGGTATGTATGGCAATTTTTCACAACATTTTTATATCGCTGGTTCACCAGAATGTAATCAATTTGATTTCTGGCTTTATCTCCAGGGCTAACCCACGTGTACAACCTTCTTACGTGTTGTTTGAACCATGTGTTACAAATCACATAATCATTCTTTTCTGCGAAATCAATCAGCATTTCGCCTCTTTCGTTTTTATCTCCGAGCGCGTATTTTCCAGCTATTTCACTACCATGATCTTTTCCTACTTTGGCGTTAAAATCTCCAATTACGAATACTACATCTTTGTTTTTCGTGCACTTTCTGGTTTCTTCTAGATCGTGATAGAAACGTTCTATTTCTCCTTTTTTGCTATCTGCGGTTGGCGCGTATACTTGTATTACCACGATAGGTTTTGGTTTCGTATCAATTCTAATAAGGGTGATTCTTTCTGATTTAGGTATCACTGCGCTTATTTTATTGGCCAGTCTCGTATGTATCAGTACTCCTATTCCATGTTCATGTTTATCTTTTCCGGCGTAGATCATTTCATAGTCGTTGTCAGATTTTATTCTCCCGTTTCCTGTCCATCTCGTTTCACTAATGCCCAGTATGTCTATGTTTAATCTTTTCGCTTCTGATATGATATTTGCTAGCTTTCCGATCTGATATGCCGATCTTACGTTCCAAGTTCCAATGTTTATGAAGTTTTTCCGCCTTGCTTTATTTCCGTGTATTCTTAGCACCCTATTTAGCTGTCTGGGCGGATCAGTAACAGCCTGACGGAGACTTAGGGCCATTGTTTTATCGACGTACATAGATGTAGTTCTAGGGAAAATTGAAATGACGGTGGTATCCCGTTGCCTTACGTCATGATTTTCTGTCGGGGTTTACACCCCTAGCCGACAGGTCCAGTTTTAAGGCGCTGGATACTCGCCTGATCACCCCAAGACATAATGTTCATATAGTATTAGTCTTGCCTGGGGCACTTTGGTTATGGGTGAGCTGCTGATGGCCTGTAAGATGTAGCTGCAATATTATGCTTATCGGTATTTATTGGTGTGTTGTTATCGGCCAACAACACCCCACCGTTTTCCCATCAGCTATATGAATTTCCGTTTTTGCTCTTCTGTTCAGTACCAAGTCTATTGAAAGAAGATTACCACCCCGCACGACGTGGACGCACGGAAATTCGTGGCTATTGTCATTCGTGTCGCTGTCGATGGACTGACATCTATTGGCAACGAGTGACTACTATCTAGAGAATTATCTCTAGCGACATACAGCCTGTACCCCGCGGGGCAACCTAAGGTAAAGTTTAATAAAATAAAAAGCGCGTGAAGAAAATGACTTAGCGACATCTATGAAATCAGTTTTGAATCATACCAAGCTTTTGATAAACAAAGGACACTGCACTTACCGATTACATTTGTAACTTGAAGAAGGGGTCATTATTTTTCTTTATTTTTCTGATGATCCTGGTCAGGATATTAGGACAAAATTATGAAATTATTGAATTGTCATCTAAAATGAATACGTATGAAAATTTTCAAATTATTCAGACGTCGGGAAGTCAGTGATAATTGATTTGTAAAATTCCATTACTCACTTACATACAGGTCAAGCTAATAAAAGCGTGTTAAAGGGAAGAAATTCGATACATTCGTTAGTACCACCACGACCAAGGTGGAAAGGCAGAGCAGGCGGCCAAAAAAGTTTGTGCTGTTTATGGACCCAATACAGTATCGAATGCAACAACAAAGCGGTGGTTCCAACGATTCCGTTCTGGTAACATGGACGTCGAATAGTTTAATCTTCTAAAATGTGAATAAAATCATGTAAATCATCGAGTCGGACCGGCATGTGAGCATTTATTCTATTGTCCAAACCAGAAAGGCGTTTGGAACCATTTGCATAAGGCTTGTTTCAAGAAGAAGTTCGATGTATGGGTGCAACACGAATTAACCCAAAAGAACCTTTTGGATCGAATTGATGCCTGTGATTCTTTACTGAAACGTAACGAAATCGACCCATTTTTGAAGCGAATGATGACTGGCGATGAAAAGTGGGTCACATACGAGAACAACAGCCGAAAAAGATCCTGGTCCAATCGCGGTGAGCCGGCCAAATGATCGCCAAGCCCGGATTCACGGCCAAGAAAGTTTTGCTGTGGTGTTTGGTGGGATTGGAAGGGAATCACCCACTACGAACTACTACCACCGGGCCAAACACTCAATTCGGACTTCTACTGTCAACAACTGGCCGGATTGAAGCAGGCCATCGACTAGAAGCGGCCAGAATTGGCCAATAGGTAGGGCGTTGTGTTCCATCAAGACAACACCAGGCCGCACACATCTTTAACGACGCGTCAGAAGCTCCGAGTGCTTAGATGGGATGTTCTGTCACACCCGCTGTATAGTCTAAACCTGGCACCAAGCGATTATCACCTTTCCAAGCATTTGAAAAATTTTCTTGATGGTACAAAACTGGCCTCCAGAGAGGTCTGTGAGAATGAGCTGGTCAAGTTTTTTACCAATAGGGACGAGGACTTCTTCAATCGCGGAATTATGAAATTGCCTTCAAAACGGACAAAAATTATCGAAAAAACGGTGCATATTTGATCTAAATCGGGTAATCCTAACTATGTTAATTTCATCGTCGAAATAAAGCGAAAAAACGCTCAGAACTTTTTATTTAACCTAATATAATTCTACATTTTGTCAATATACGACTAAAGTTTTGGTTTTTGCTTTCGGCTGTTTCCGTCAAATTTTTAATTTCTCATCGAATTTCGGTTTCAGGTAAAAGAAAAAAGAGATAAAATAAAACGCACTTTTGATAGAACACATTGTTTTTTGATGTTAATGTTTAACCTTTTTCGCTCTTTGTGAAGAGTAAATATAAAAAAAATAGAAGCAATACCAATTTTTATTATTAGTATAATTGTTTAATTAATAATACTGCAGATTATACTTTTTAATGATACATAAAACGGAATAACAGAAAGAAAAAAATGATTTATTTTTTTTTTAAATTTGTTTTCGAAAGATTTTAATTAATAGGACAGCAGACATTTTCTTACGATGTACTTCTTTCATAATTTCCTATGCGCAGATCGAATGTGAGCATTTGGCATAGTCCGCATATATTAATATAAATATTTTGTCATGTGCAATTTTATCTTACGCGCTTTCAGAAAACCTAAATCGGTAAATATTTTAAGCAAAATTGCAAAAAGTAAAATAAATCGAACGGATCTAGGGTGTTTTTTTTTTTCATAATTTAGGGCAATAAACCATTTCTTCGTGAACGATAAGATCCATATTTTATGCTAGAATTGTCGAGTTTGTACATTATCCTGTGAGTGGTCTTATTTTGAAATACGATATTAATATCAATTTGAGTCCGAATGATGGATTGCATTGTAAATTTTACGAAAGTCTAAACAACAGCTGCAATGGGGAAGTTAATGTAGTCAAATGGAGAACTATTTAAGTCTGTTTAAATTTTTATTAATAGTAATTGATTTGTGTTTTAATTTTCGTTAGCGGTACTTTTCAAATTATTTCTTTCGGAAAAGCGTCTTTATAGCGTTCAGACGTAAGTTTTCTTATGTTTGAAACACATTTTAAATTACGAAATTTTGAAAAAATAGTTTTTATATCTTTTTAGAAGATGTTATTCTAGTTCTTGATGGTTTAACTGTATGTGTGCCATCCGGTGTATTTAAGAGTAATGTTAATTCTCAAAAACTGTATTTAAGGTCTTTTTTTGTCATGTTATGTAACTAGAGAGGTAGTAATTATTTCTGTTATAAATAGAACTAATTACACTGCTTATGAATGATCGTGATCATACTTATTAATAACTTTTTCATATACTCTATCGATATTATGTATATATATATATATATATATATATATATATTGTGATTCCCAAAAAGATCCGCACAAGTAAGAAATTTTGAGTTTTCGCAACTGTAGAGGCAATAAACAACGCAATGAAAAATGAAAAAGGATGTCTATTAATAGCACAACAACACAGCCATACAGATCACGTAATAAGCAAAATAGATTGCGAGGAAAATACCAAAAAAGAAGAATTTATGTAAAAAAATTAAAAAAATCATCGCTCAAAAGGATCCACACTTTGATATTAGATGGAAAAACCCTTGCGTTGTAACGCAATGGGAACGGGGGTGACTCATAGGTGTATCGCAGATAGCTACGTCTAGGCAAAAAACATGTGCCAGTGCACTTGTGTATGTAAATCGTGTGGTGTTTGTACATTCCATTAAAGTGCTCTCTGTATAAATACAAAATGGCCAAATACACATCTACGGAGAAGATCCAATTATTAATTAGAATCACACGAAGGGTAAGTCTGTAGGAGAAATATGTACGATCTTGAATATGAAACGTCGAACCGTATACGACATTCTAAAGCGATATTAACACGAAAATAGAATGGACTTAAAACATAGTCCTGGTCATTCAAAGATTCTAACGCCGCACGAGGAACGCCTGATCGTTTGTAAAATAAAGAAAAATGCTAGATTAAGTGCTCCGAAGATTGACGGTGAACTGTTTACCGAATGTCAGAAAAAGTCGGGTGTGAAACAGTGCGACGAACTATAAGAAATGCTGATACAACGGATGTGTTGTACGACGAAATCCTTTTATCAGCGAAGTTAATCGGTGCAAACGTTTACAGTTCGCGAATGAACACGTTTCAAAGCTGGATACATATTGGGAGGACGTCATTTTCGCCAACGAAAGTAAGTTTAATGTTTTTAGTTCGGATGGACATTGTATGGTCTGACGTAAGCCGAATAAAGAAATGAATCCCTATAATCTGAAACCTACAATAAAGCATGGCGGCGGCGGAGTGATGGTTTGGGGGTGTGTATCTGCCCATGGTTTAGGAGAATTAGTGTTTATCAATGGAATTCTTGATTCGCGTCGCTATTTGAAGCTTTTCAAAGCCAATTTGCACAAAAGTGCCACGAAAATGGGCATCTTTCACTCATTTAAATATTATGAGGGCAATGATCCTAAACATCGAGCTCGCATTGTGCAAGAATAGCAGCTTTACCGGTACCCAGAAGTGGTGTATCCTCTTCCTCAATCACTGGATCTAAGTACAAGGGCTGTTTAATAAAGACTGACATTTAAGCTATAAATTGTTTATTACATAAAAATTATTGATCTTCAGACTGATTACATTCAATATACTCACTCAGTAACGCGATGCACTTTTCCATTCGCCACTGCCATTCGATGAAAACGTCCTTAAAGCTTTTCGCCGAAAGTTTCTACAAAATCGCCTCTAAAGCCTTTATGGCAGCAAAAGTAGTAGGAAAACTCAGCCTTTTAAACTTTTTTTTGCCGTAGGATAAAGATAAAAGTCGTTCGGAGCCAAATCCGGGCTATAAGGAGGGTGCTGTACTGTTTCAACCTTTTTTTGGGCCAAGAATTCGAGCGCTGCATTCGCGATATGCGATCTCGCGTTATCTTGATGCAGCGTTTAAAGCCTAATGAGATCTGGACGCTTCTTAGGAATGTGACTTTTATCAGTTGTTTTAAAACTGAGATGTAATATACGGCAGCAACCACGGCGTTGAGGAACTACATGAGTATACACCACACCTAGATAATCGAAGAAAGTAATCACCAACGCTTTAGTTGCAAATTTTTTGCTCGCGTTTTTTCAGTGGAGGACCAGCTTTTTCCACCCATTCCGAACTTTGCTGCTTAGTTTCAGGACTGTAGCAATATATCCAGTTTTCGTCCACCATAATTATGTTTTTCCATCAGGAATCACGTTGTTTTGCGATGCAATCGAGCCAATATTCGCAAACGGAGACGCGGTTGTGGTTTTAATCTGGCGTCAATAAACGGGGAATCCATCGTGCACAGACACGATATATATGCAGGTGTTCCTTTAATAATGTGTGTGTGTACTTCCGATTGATTAATGGAGGTATGAAGAGAGTTTCCTGATTGTTAGGCGAGGATCAGTGCGAACCATTGTTAATGTTCTCTGCGGTGAACGAGGTGACGGGAGCGCTGTCTTCTCCTTGCAGTTCGGCCTTTTCTATACGAATACGTTCTTCGGGCCATAGTTTCATCACCGAATGCCTTATTCGGCATTTCGTAGGTTTCAACCGGCGTTTTGATTAAGCGAACACAAAATTTTATGGCATACCGCTATTCAAGATAATCAGTCACGCTTACTTTAGAGGCGAAATTTAACTACATTTCACTCAATTTAACATAAAAACGGATCAAATCAACGTAGCGACTTCGTTTTTGCAATAAATAAATCAGTAGGAAACTGCGATTCCATAGACAGGTGATTCGTTTGCTCAGCACACTTTCTTGACCGATTGGAGCGCTAGTGTCAGTTTTTATTGAACAGCCCTTGTATTATTGAAAATTTGTGGGATGAACTAGACCTTCGAGTTCATCAGACGTCGGTTATTTCTAAAGCGGAGCTGAAGAAAAAACTAGACAAGGAATACTTACGTAAACTTGTAGGTAGTATGCCAAATCGGTTATAATGTGTCATTGACCAAAAAGTATACTCAACGGAATACTAGGTTAGTTTTTTAACTTGACCTCTAGTGCATTTCGTTTTTTTCCTTACGTTTTCGCTTTTGTGCGGTTTTTTTTTTAATGATGGTTTTTTCCATTTTTTTTATATAACATTTTTTTGGTTTTTTCTCATCTTTTTTTCTTATTATGTGATCTGTATGACTGTGATGTTATACTATTAATAAAAGAGTTTTTTTTTCTATTTCCATTGCGTTTTTTATGTTGCCTTTACAGTTATAAAAAACAAAATTTCTAACTTGTGCGGATCTTTTTGTGAGTCATTGTACATATATATATATATATATATACATATTAAAAAATATATAAATATATTTTGCGTTAAGTTTAGTATTGTAAAAAATAAATGATTTGAGGTCCCGTTAATTTATGTGTTTAAAATGTTTTGCTTTTCTGAGATTATAAAATTGTTCAGATTATTAACACGGACTTTATATTAGACATGTAACGACCGTAACAATTTAGGGATACAAATCTTCAGTGTGAATTAAAAATAATTAAACTATATGCACATTGCGGGTTTTAACCGTTATTATCTGTCCGTTCATATTTAGATTTTTTTAAATTATATTGCGCGCGATGTACATTAAGATTATACCTGAAATTTTTAAAATTTTTCATGAACTAACGCGTTTTATAAATGACATTACGTTTAACGAAGACTGCATTAATTCCGTAATATCTTTTTTGAATATTTTATTCCCTCTAAAATTATTTAATTGATAATTTCGTTCAATTTCAAAATTAATTATTTGGTAAAAAGAAACATTCATATAATCAGTAGTAATTAATTTTTGATATAACGTTTTATAACAATTTCTGTTTGCTAATAGTTACGCGATTACGTAAATAACGGACCAATGCGTACGTGTGATAATGTATGAAACCCCTTGGAAACTTCATACATGATTCAATTTATACAAAAAACGTTAATTGGATCAGTGACAAAGCTATTGGATTTGGAAAGTTTGTCCCCATTTGAGGGTCAGAAAATTTTTGTCAACTGATAAATTATAATGTTTAATATTTCTGTAAGAAATGAAATTTTGATGTTTTAAAATGAACGTTAGTAGATAAACGGAATTATATTTTTTTCCGTTTATGCAATTTATTGGTTCATTTCTGTTGAACAATAGAATTTTACTAATATTAATTTTAATTAAACAGTCTAATTTACTTTCACAAACACCCTTAAATTTTGGTCAACATTTTTCTTCTTCGAGGGTCATTTCAATTTTATGATTAAAAATATCTTAGTTTCAAAAGCAACCAAGTTCTAGTTACGGTTGTTAAACGGAAAAATTACTAAAGTTCCTCAAAATTTTAAATTTCAGTCCACCCCCTAGATGCGACTGAAAATTTAAAAAAAAAAAAATCATAATCTAACCTTATAATACTGTAGATATTTTGTACAATTTTATTCCAATAATAACACGGTATTTTGCGTATTAACAGGCCCCAACAACATACTCAGTTGAAATATATTGCGTTGGCAACACCGTCCGATGGACAGCAATTTTTTTACTATTGGCAGAGACAAAGAAAAATGTGGTGGAGAAAGGTTTGTGTATTCTATTTTTTATTTTAATATTGTTTTGGAAGAAGACTTGTTCATAGTAAACGAAATTTTTTTCACGACGATTTCGTTGAATTTGGTTAATTCGAATTAAGACGTAATGACATTGAATCTAACGGGTCTACAGTTTTTCATCATATTGCCTTATATAATTTCAACTTATTTCCGTTTTACTCGTTGATTTGTCTATTTTTATCGTTATATCTAATCATGCAGGGTGGCCACGAAAACCGGGAATAAACCGGTAATTTTGTTGTAAAACCGAGGGGAAAAAAATCAAAACAGCTAAACGATAAATTTGATAAAAAAAAACTTTTGAAGCGGAAAATGAAGGCATTTTTTAATATACTTTACTCAATTTTATTTGCATAAAATATGCCGTGGTCGTCAAACATTATCTGTAGTAAAAAAAATTTCTATTCTTTTACAATTTGCCTCTAATTTTTCGATTAAAAAACTTTTCCTATAACGGCTGATCTATTTTCATGATGAATGTTTATATTTATTACCAGATATTTTAATTAAAATCAGGGGCGGATCCAGCAGGACATGGGGGAGGGGTTATAAGAAGGACATTTGGGGGGGGATTATATAATTACGTAAAATCTTCTACGGTAGGCAGTAGCTCTGAGAAATACTCCTTGTTTCATAAAGAAAATTAAATAGCGACCTTTATAGAAATTTAAGAATGTTTTAAAAATACATAATTATTACAATTTTTAATTTAACTTTTGTTTTACCTTTAGGGGTGAAAAATAAAACGAAATTATAAAATTATACCTTAAATATGGTAGTTTAGAAATAATAAGATAGTATTTTTATTAGACTTTATTTTTATTTTTGTTAGTAATCCGATCCGAATTCTTTGTTCACGAGCAAGTTTAAATATATATATTTCTCATTGAATTCTATTACATTACAAAATAAAAATTAAAAAGAAATAAAAATGGCAAAAGATCGACGACAGTTGTGTTTAAAATAGAATAAAAAAGGAACATTAATAGTTTTACTAGAGAATAGTATGAAGTATTAATTATTAAAATCCGTAGGTAAAATTCGTACAAATCTTTTATAGCATAAATTAAGTTTCTCTGTTATAACGAATTTTTTCATAGAGGGTTTGGTTCGTTAGGGGGGTGTCCCCTATTTATCTCCCCCCGTGGATCCACCACTGGTTAACATTGTAACAAAATGCGTAAAAAAACCTTTTTTATTATGCGTTTAAATTTATTGAGAGTGTTGAACCCTCTCAGTAAAACTTTTTTTGGAGGAGGCTTGAACTTTGCACACCCCCCGGCACGTGGCAAATGTAAATGTTAAATAAATTTATAAGTGAGAACTGTTTAATTGAAGGAGGGTACTGTAATCAACTTGTTATAAACTTCATTATTAATTTTTGTAATAAAAAAATTAGCATATACTATTGCTAGTTAGTGGTCTTTGTAACGGTGTAAAGTACTTAAAATGTGAATAAAACAACTTCAAAAAACTGAAAAAATTAATTTGAAATTTTTTGGTTTCTACTGGTAGTTTATTTATCTTCGCTTCAATTTGTTGGATTTGTTATTATACAAGCGAAAGAACGTTCGTGTAATTTCTTGTACAATTCTAGTAATCGGGAGAATTTGGGCCGGAAAAACCGGGAATTTAAAAATTATATTTGAGCGGCGCCATGTCATGGAAATATGTATTTTTAAATACACTGAATAAGCATTAAAAAATTTTGTTTACAAATACTGAAAATCATTTTGCGGCGTTCAAGAAAAATTTTGGGAAACATAAAACTTAATCGAAAGGTAATAAAAGAGCGCGATCAACTCGAATTTTAATTTTATTTTTGTTTCATCGTCGCGATGATCAAGTGGATAGGACGATTCGGGTTCGTGAGATCAAAAACCAGCGGCAATAGGTAGATATTAAGTATTCGCTAATAGTAATTTGCAATGGCAAACCAACCACGTATGCTACCATATGAGCGTGAGACGATGTATAATTATACTTGATACTGCATTTGTATCGCGACAATAAGCGATTACAATCAATTTCAAGTGCAGTCTTACGTGCAATGCCGTTGCGTATATAGAATGGCCATAAATACTACCTACATCTGAGTGTACAAATAAGTGATGTTCGGAGTTGAGCGGTGCGACTTAGAAGGATTTCATATTACTATAAACCGTCTTCATTATTATTATGTATTATTACTTCGTTCAAATTAATTTGAAAAATCAGAGTTTTTATTTACTTCTTTCTATGATCTGCTCAATCCGGTTCCTACAAATTAAAAATTGCTGCTTTTAATGAAAATTATTGTATTTGCGCGATATTTAAACGGGCAGTTAGTAAAGCTAAGTTTCATTTCTGTGGATGAGTAAATCTCATAACGAGAGATTAAAATGAGAAAATGATGCAAACTATAATTTCGTACAGAGAAGTTCACATCTGAAAATGAGTCCGATAATTATGTAGATGTCTCGCGACACTTGAATATTTGATTTTAATTTTCTGTTCTTGAAAATTCCTAAAAACTGAAAATTATTTTTACCCTTTTCTCTTGCTTTTTAAATTTTTGGTTTTATGCGATTTTCACCTTTTTTAGCAGTTTAATTTAAGTCGAGAATATCAAAAACAGGTTGATTATGTACTGGAACAGATAAAAGCGGCACTAATAATCTTCCGATTATTGACATGTTTGCCATAAAATTCTGCGTACACTAAGAATACCCATAGCTTATAAACAGTTTTTTTTTTTTCTTTCAAAATTTAACCGCAGCCAATTGACACCACACCCAATTGCATAATACGATTAGTTCTTACAAGATAATTAAATATTTATCGTATTTTTTAGAATTATCCAAGGTCGCTTGGACTGAATTTGCTCAAAATCTACTGATAACGATACCACATGGCGCATCGAATAACGTAAATTAGAAGTAAATAGCGTAATTTGTTCGGATACAAACATTTTACAAAATTCCTACGGTCCAGTACATAGGTACATATTGAAGAGGAAAAAATTATCTCTGTACTACAAAACAGGAGTATATTATACAATTTCCAATTTTGATTGTTGGAGTGAATATAATAACTTCCATATTCAGGAAATCAATAACTACTAGACCACCATTCAAGAATATTAAACCGCTTTGTAGCTGTTCCTAAAGTTTTAATTTAAAAATATATTTTAGTATTGTCTGTGTACATTTAGGAGTGAGGTAAATATTTTTTTTTTACATGCCGTGTTTAATATATAAAAAATTGTTATCAGCTTAATAATATATAATATAGTTTTTATAATTTTTAATTTATACTTGTAGTTCTCCGCAAATCCTGGCAGATTTTCATTAACGGATATTCAAACAAATAATAATAAAATGGAATTCACGGAAATACGAGCTGAGTTCGAATGGAGTACTGAATCTATTGAAATGATTAAGAACGTAGGCGATAGATGGTTTGAGCCTCTATCTAAAGAGGATCGTAAAATGTTTGAGGTAATTATTAATTCTTTTTGATTTTGTACATTTTTAAATTAGCGAAACTTTATTTAATTTAATAAAACCGTTAATGTTAAATGCTTACCGTTACAATTGTAAAAAAGGTTGAATAAAAAATAATTGTGAGGATTCAGACGTAAACTATTTTTAATATTTATTATGGGTGTGTGTGTATATATATATAAATTCTAGAGGTTTATTATTTTAATGTACTGCTACGTAAACCTGCTTCAAGAAAGATTATATCTCATAATTAACTCGAACTTCAATGAGAAACAAGACTTTGTTATGTCCCAGTTAAATACTATACGAGCATTATGTTTACAGTAATACAATTATAAAAGCCAAAACTAAACTGTAAAATACTTTTATTGACAGTAAAAAAGATTTTTGTAAAACAATAAACATGAAAGCTTTATACGTACAATTAGCATTTGCGGGGCATTAATCTACACTACTGCATAAGCTTAATTTACAGAAAAAAATACATAAACCTACAATATGCGATACAAATATTTTAAATATAAAGTCTCGCGTGAAATAACTTTATTCTTTAACATAAAGTTTTTATAATTTTTGTTTAAGGTGTGATTAAAGTTAAAAATAAATACTTTATTTTAAAATATAGTATAAAAACGTTAAATAAAATAAAATGGAGATGTCAAGCTTAATGGCTATTTTCCGAGTGTTGTCTTTTTACATTTCGATGTTCATTTCTTGCCGTGAAATAGATATACTCGTCCGTTATTTTAAATCTGTCCATGCGGATGTTATTTTTACGCTGACGATTGATAGTCATTATTTTGTTTTTATGTTTGTTGATTATTGATTTGGCTTCTTATTGGTGTCAATTAGCTTTCTCAGATGAAGCCAACATTATCATGTATTCGTACAGATTGTGCATATCTTCTTACTACCGACTGATATACCATATTCCCACCCGTGTTTCTTTGTGAATTATCGATACGCTGTGCAGATTACATAATATCGCCGCTAGTATGGAGCTTTGCCTTACTTCCGTGTGCAGTGTGAAAGCACCAGAGAATTTTCCTTCAATTCTAACTTAGTATTATGTTAATTTGTAAAGATTTATAATTAACGGAATTAAGTGAATAGATTTACCCACCTCACTCATTATCCAGTTTTCTTGATCAAATGTAGCATTGTAATCAATGAAGCACGATTAATTCTTTTAGTTTTTTAATTATTAATCTTAAGTTTGAAAGTGAGCCCCGAATTGCTTTGTCTGACGTGAATCCGGTTTATTTTTTCACAATTTACGAGTAATCGTTAGCTTTTAGTCTTGTATTGTACATATATATCTTGCTAAAAAAATTTCCGTAATTTACGCAAGATATTTTTAGTATTTTTTTATGAACGGTTTGTCTACCACTTATGTTTCGATACCAAACTATAAAGTGCTTATGCAGTAATAATCACGTCATTATCTTTTCCTACCAATTCTATGTAACTTCCCCATTCGGACTAGTTTTCTCTGCTTTATTTTATCAATCGTTAGCTCGACGACTTCCTGATGCTTAGTTTCGAGTTTCGCATTTTTTATCGGCTTTACGGTTTTGTAGTAAGTATATTTCAATTCAAGCGGTTAATAGCAAGTGACGATGTGTTAACATCGATTTAGAATTTTTTTAACTTCTGTTAATGATTTTTATCATTTCCATCTAGAACCGCTTTCATAATCGACTTAAATTCTGATATAAGCTGCTTTATCCATATATAAATAGGCAAAAACAGTTCAGTACCTTTTTCTCCTCTGTTTATTAACCGATTTTCTTTTTTCGTTTTTTGTTTAGTAGCATTGACACAACCTTTAATGTTTTCAGCAAAAAAATTTTGGAAACATTTTTTTTTTCTTATTTAAATAAAAAATTAGTACAAAAAATGAAAAAAGCAATCGCCACAGCCATAGTAAATCTGTTATTATTAAAAAGTTTTTTAATTTTTCTTAATAATCATCATTATTGGCTTTTTTACAGTGTACTAAATCTTAAGGTGTCATTCAATATCAATAAACGAGGGTTTTTAAATTGTGATTTACTGTTATTGTATATTTTATTCAATTATAATCGTACTGAACTGCTTTGTATTGGAAGTACATATAAAAATGTACTCAGATACACAATGAACGAATGCGTAAGAGTAGAAAAAAAAAATTTAGAAATATGCAAATTCATATATGTTTTCCCCAAATTTTTAATATTAATTATGGTCAAATTTCGACCAACGGACGAATACTAGTTTTAATAAACAGCTATTCGCTTTTTTGATAGTGGCCATTATTTCTTCTCATATTTGTTTGATATAGTTATTTTCGTATCAGTTTGGAAAACCCTCTTATCAAAGTTTAGTGTATTCAGTAATTACAGTTTCGGTTTTTAGACTTCTCTTTTCTTATTCTTTTTTTGCAGTTATAATTTTCCGAGTTATTTCAATGATTCGTATTTTTTTTCTTGCGTGAATTCCTTATTAATTGTTTATTTTCAGTTCAGTTTTTTTTCAAAATTTGCTTTCATCCGGTCTCATTATGTACTCCTTTCGCATTTGACTTAAATGTTCTGAAAGATTTTCTTAATGCATCGAATACTAATACAAAAAACGATTTCTTTCACCTTCAAAATAAATAATTATCTATAATAGGCACATTTAAATACCTTGATAGTAAAATTAATTGGCACTCAACTTTTGACCGCAAAATTGGCCACAGATTGAAGTAAAACATAATAATTGCGATCAGAACTTCCGCGTCAAATTCTTAAACAATTTCTACTTTACGATTTCGCATGAAATGAAAAAGTTTCGTATTTAACAGATTGCTGTTTGATAAAATTACTATATAGTAATGAGATAGATGTTACGTGTTCTGCATATGCTAATAAAACTATTGCAAGAAGACCAGTTCACTAAGATTAATTGAATTAAATTCAAGGACGGCCAACTGAAAAACAAAAACCTTAAACAGAAAAATTAATTTCATTGCACTATTCTATTGAAAATGTGTTCGTTTTGTAAATTTAAATAATGAGTTTATAATTGACGCAAAACAGAGCAAAATAATTAAAACCGCTACAAATTTTTTTTTTAAATTTCTTAACGCATTAGTTAATTACGTTATATAATAGTACTTGTTTTACTTTTATATTGATTGTAAATATTTTTTGATTGAACTGTGTTTAAGTTTAAACTGCATAAAAAAACTGTTCTTCCGCACATTATTGAAGCAACAGTTACAGTCGAGGGATCAGCAATGACCTTTTTATGTGATGCTTTTCATCAAGAGAAATACATAAACGCAAAGAATAATTCCCGGGAAGTTATGAAATTGCACCGTCGATTAACACCGTATAAAACAACTTTTTCAATTACTCCGACGAACAGTAAGAAATCATATATCTTAATTAAAACGAAAAAAATTGTTGTTTTCTTGAATTTTTTCATTTTTATTAGAAGTTTTTTTTGTTTTTGTTTTTTTTTTTTTAATCTAATAAACTCATCGCTACAATAATATTACATTTGAATACAAAAAAAACGTTTTTTTGTATTGAATTTGTCGTAAACTTCAGGTTTATTTATATATTTTTAAATATAAACTAAATGTAACTTTTTTTTAATGATCTGAAATTATAAATATAAAATATTTGGAAATCTGTAATTCGCGGATTAAAAGAGTTGTAAAAAATGATTTTGTCCTAATGGAGATAAATCTAGGTTTGATTTACTCTTGAATAAAATAACGTACCACCGCGCAAGGTTTAGCTGTCAGTAAAAGTACCCAGTTGTGAACTCTGTATTTTCTGGATTACAAGACTGTTTCTTCCACGTCAGTAAATTTGACTGTTTGCAATTAAAGTGATTATCCGAATCGAGTCATTATAGAAAGTATACTTACGCGGCACGCATATAAATTCCAACCATTTGTAGGAACAAATTGTTAAATCAGTTAAACATTTACCTTCATGTGTATGTTAAAAATAAATTTATTTTCAATATAATGCGGTCAAAAATCTCGACTTAATGTTATCTGTACAATTCTGAAACTATCCAAATTAGTTTTCAGACCGATATAAGAAATTTGATTATTGATTGAAAGTATTTTATCTTAATAATAATTTTTTATTTTTTTATTATTATTATTATTATTATTTTTTATCATTATTTCGCCTTATGTAACAAAATGTAGTATTAAAGTTATTGGCAATTTTTAATCAAACGTATACAACAATATGTTTATGATTACTTTTATTTAACCCTCATATACAACGTACATTATTTTAATTCCAATGTGCAATTATATCGAGATTTGAATACACATTATAAATTCTAATTTGTTAACGCAAAGGAAATTTTAATACTTAAAAAGAAAAGACATACTCGCTTTACTTTTGATTTTACCGAAATATTTTCATACAGAATTCCCAGATTTTCATCGTCGTGGATAATTACAATAAGTTTACGTTAGGTAATTATAAGAATAAAAATATTGACAGGAAACTTATAAACAGTAGTGAAGTTCCTTTACTTTTATTATTTTGCGGAAAAACGGCTGGTATGTTTTTTTTTTTTTTTATTATTTTTTTAGATCGCGATAAATGCACTTTTTTCAAATTTTTCGAAGGCCGTTTAAAAATATATGATACTACATGCTGACAGCAATAAACAGTTTGCGCTTTGAATAAAAATACACGTATAACAACGACATGTGGATTTCCGAATAAAATTTTAATTTGTATAAATTATTTATAAAATATGGTATTTAAAATTACAGAGTTACAAATGTAATTTGTTAGAATAATATACTTCTGCGTATGCATTTGTTAGCGCGAGCTATAGATAAAATTACATATTAGACGAGTATATCCTTATACGTACATATAACTTACATATATTCGGCCATAAGGCTTGTATATTAAAGTTTTCTTAGTAGAATATTATGATCTACAGTGTCAAAAACTTTAGTAAGATGTAAGTACGGTCAGCCACACTAATATTCGGTCACGGCGTTGCGGAACAAATTAACGCACCAAACAGACGGCAATAAAGTTTTATTTGTATTTTTTTTGGCGAAATAACATAAAGAAAAACCTTCTAAATGCATACGCGCAAAAAAAAAAATCATAAACGAAAAAATGTCACGACCCCGATGATAGCGAACACAAAAAGTCGAAATTGGTATGCCACATTAATATTCGGTCAACGACAGACCGATGCATGAGTAGCAGGGCTAGGATTTTCCTCAACGTGAGAAATTATTAAAAATTTAAAGCTTTCACAGTGATTACTCATAATAAATAATTTTCGGAAACAACTGTGTTTTTAAAAAGATATTTGGCCAGTGTAAGCTGGTCGAAACGTTAAGCGAATAAATATCTTTTTAAAAACACAGTTGTTTCCGAAAATTATTTATTGTGAGAAATTATGTTAATGCAGCGAGGTAAGTATGTTCCCTGCGTGTGAGTGATCAATGAGTGCGAAGTTGCAGTTACTATGCAAAATAACGCAAGAACAGTTGTGCAAAAAAGATAAATGTCGCGTAAGAGAAAAAATACCTCAATTAAGATTCGCGAACTCATAATTTTTCATAAAAAGAATGATGTACCGGGCGGCAGTGAAATACACCCTGTCAAGAAAGTATCGGGAATTGTCAATTTAAATCTCCCGGGTAATAGCTAGGCAGATAATTTTTTTTTTCCAGGTTGGTACAACTGTTTTGTATTATGATGCCTATTTTTAGCGCGATCTGTCAACCAGTGTGTTTACAGCAGCTGTTAAAATCAGTCGACCTTGAAGGTTTTGTCGAAGTTTTACAATGAGTGAAAATATTGAACAACGTACTTGTGTTAAATTCTGTGTTTCGAACGAAATTTCTTGTGCCGATACACTGAAAATGTTACAGAAGGCTTTTGGTGAATCTGCTTTATCAAAAACGCTGGTTTACGAGTGGTACAGAGCGTTCAAGGATGGTCGGGAGACGGTCGAAGACATGCCTCGCTCTGGACGGCCTTCAACGAGTGTGACCGATGATAACGTCGATAAAATCAAGGAAATCGTTGCTGAAAATTGTCATGTGAGCTTGAGAGAGATGGCTCATGGATTGGGCATGTCACACGAGAGCGTACGTACGATTGTGCACGAAAAATTGGGTATGCAACGCGTTGCGGCTCGGCTTGTTCCGAAAGACCTGAATTTCTTTCAAAAAAAGTACCGAGAACAGGTAGCTGCAGACATGCTGGATCGAGCCAATTTGGATCCTACCTTCTTGGAAAAGATAATTACTGGTGACGAGACATGGGTGTACGAGTACGACACGCTTACGAACCAGCAATCGTCCGAATGGCGGCCAATTGGCGCGCCAAAGCCGAAAAAACCTCGCCAAAGCCGATCGAAAGTGAAGATCATGTTGATTGTTTTCTTCGATATTCGAGGCGTGGTACACTATGAATATGTGCCAGCCGGACAGACAGTCACCAAAGAGTTTTACTTTAGTGTTTTGAGACGTTTGAGAGAGGCTATCCGTCGTAAACGTAACGATTTGTGGGTCGACAATTCTTGGATTCTCCATCACGATAATGCGCCGTCTCACAAAGCCATAATTGTGAATGAGTTTTTGGCCAAACACTCGGTAAATATCATCGAACAACCGCCGTATTCACCAGATTTAGCACCCTGCGACTTCTTCCTATTCTCAAAACTCAAATTTCCGCTACGGGGAATGCGCTTCGAATCGATTGATGACATCAAGACGAATGCGACGCGAGAGCTAAAGGCCATCCCGGAAACCGCCTATCAGAAGTGCTTTGCCGAGTGGAAAAAGCGTTGGCATATGTGCATCGCTTCGAATGGATGTTATTTTGAAGGTGACAAAATAAATTTGGATGAAAATTAAAAATTGTTCGTTTTATTTAACAATTCCCGATACTTTCTTGACAGGGTGTATGTCGCAAAACACTATGAATAGCATTTATCGGCGGTATCAAAGGCGAGGTCGAATCCACTCCATTCCGCAAAAAGGGAAGCCGAAAAGATGGCCGTTTTTTTATGTATGGTTTATTCGGTGACAAGTAACAGCAAATCCAAAAGTAGGTGCTTCGAAATTAGTAACAGTCTTACGCGAACGAATAGGGAATGTGGTTTTAGCTGAAACCATACTCAGGGCGCACAAAAATGCGAGATACAATTCGAGAACCGCTAGGCGTAAACCCTCCATGTCCGCCGTCAACCACAGAAAACGGTTAAAATTCGTAAAAAAAAGTACGTGCATGAAGACGAGAAATTCTGGCACGACGTGTTATTTACCAATGAATCGAAGTTTAATATTTTTGGTGCTGACGGAAAACAAAAAATGCGACCTAAGCAGAATACAGCATTGGGGAAGAAGAATTCGACTGCTTCAGTCAAACAGTAGGGGAGTTTTGCGGTTACCAGCGTCGGGACTTTGGGTTTTATCAAAGGAACCATGACTGCTGCCTCTTATATTGAGATTTTGAAAACCAGCTCTATCATGTCAGCCCAGCCACAGTCTCCTAATTTGAACCCCATACAGAATCTACGGGACTTTTTAAACGGAAAAGTACGTGAGAAGCCAATTACCAGCCGTGCGCAACTGAAAGAGCGCTTACTGAAAGAATGGGTTAAAATTCCTCCAGATTACTGCCGCGACTTGATTTTCTCGATGCCACGACGGTTGAAAAGTGTGATTCGGGCGAAGGGTTGGCATACAAAGTACTGATGTGCTAATTTATCTACCCTATCGGAAGAATATAAGTCTTATTTTGTCAATGACCGAATATTAATGTGGCGCACCAGTTTTGTCGTTTTGTGTTCGTTGTTACCGGATTTATAATATTTTTTCGTTTGTGACTTTTTTTTTTTTTACATACGTGCATTTAAAAGGTTTTTCTTTATGTTATTTCATTAAAAAAATCACAAATAAAACTTTATTTCCATTTGTTTAGCAACGCCGTGACTGAATATAAATGTGGCTGACTGTATATAGCGGCCACTCTATTTCCATTTTCATTGCATTCGGTTATATGTGTGATGTGATCAAAAAGTGCAATATCTGTACTTTAGAAATTAAACAACGTCAGTTTAAAAACAGAATTAACTAGTTAACGTACTAATAAAGAAACATGTTGTTTGCAAATGTTTGTAACTAAACTCGCGAAATTTACCTCTTCTTTTCTTCCGTGTAGATGAAAAAATAAACGAAGATTTGAAATTGTTGGTTTCGTATTTAATGCAGCAACTTCATAAAGCTGGAATTTCAACATTGTCTTCATTTCCGGAACAGAAGTCATTGGAGGATGAATATTTATTGCATGATATAATGGGAATTCCGTTTACTATTATTTTATGTGAAACAACGTTATCCGATGGTATTGTTGGGGTGCGTAGCAGAGAAACAACGTTGCAGGTATAATGTGAAAATATCAAAAAATTAATAAACAATTTAAAATAGATTTGTATCTGAAACGGAGTTGAGAACTACGTAAGCTGTATAGTAATAGAAAAAAAATAAAAATAAAACATGTTCTATACGTTTATATTTTGAAATTTATATTACAAATTACAGAAAAAAAGAATATTATTGAGTTTAATAATTGTAAATAATAACCTAATGGATTGCTTAAATAAAATGTAAATTATTAAATTTTTATGTCTAGAATATATAAAGTTATTCAAAAAAATTGCTTACGTATTTATTGAAATTATTCAAGAACAAAAATATGATAATTAAATTTACAAAATTTTACCTTCTGAAACAAAAAACATCAATGATTTCCTGTAAAATTAGTTGTTTTAACGGCGATGATAGATTTCGTTAAGTTTTATTTACATAATGAGAAATTCAATTTAAAAAAAAAAAATAGATTAATTTTCGAATATTGCTTTATTATTTATTAAGTACAAAATTGCCGTAATTTTTTGATTTTATGAAAAAACTTCTGCGTTTTGTTTTATATTTTGAATTTCACTTTTAAAAGGCTATTTGATGATACGTTATGAATTTTTTAAGGGTGATTTTTGAGGTTGTTTTAAATTGCATATTACATATGTTCTTGACGGTTTTTTGGGGTTTTTTGCCGCTCAAAGTATTCGGGGTTAGCTTGAAGTTATAGATTTGAAAAGAATTTTAATTGTAATTTATGATCCAATTTTTTTACAAGTTAAGCCGTTCGTGAGTTATTGATTTTTATTTGATATTTTTGTTGTTTCTGAACCATCTTATTAGAATTCCGTACATTATAAGTATACAGAATGCTAAAAATTATCGGTCAAAATAAGTAGAATGTTTAAGACGTTATCATGCCTTATTACATAGATGAAATTAACAACTACAATTCAAGGTTAGTTTAAAGTTGCATTGTTAGCCTACTGTTAAAACTCCTTTTTAGTAAAATAAAACAGGTTAAAACTCAAACGGATGTAACAAACTAGAAATTATAATCAATATGCGTGTGTACATGTGAGTAAATGTATATAATACCCTAATGGGTCTTTCGTTTATATTAAAATAAACTATATCTCTAGAGGCGTTTTTTATAATCACCGAATACATAATACGATGTTTAGCATAAAATATTGGAAATTATATTTCTCCTGTTATTTGAAAGAAGAATTAAAACGTAGTTTATACATTTATTTATTTATATCATATTAACCTATAATTTAGATAAATATATCAGAATAATGGCAAATCTCTATACCAAACGTTAGGTAATGAAAATCATGGTTGGTATATTGTTAAAAAGTACAAAAAATTTTTTTAATACAATGACGCTATTTTTGTATTTATAATATGTCTCGAAAGTTCTTGGACTCGGACTGTAAACATTTTTATTCCCTTTGCTAACATCTAAGAACATCGATAATTACATTTATGGTGTAATAATTTCAATCGCAGTTTTTAATTTAAATTAAGCTGCAATGGCGGGTTAAAAATCAGGAACAATCGCAGCTCTGTTTTCCGGATATTATTTATTATTCGTAAAATTACCTTTTTCTTCAGAAATTAACTGCAAAATTTCAATGTATATTTGTCTAATAGGAAAAGTTGCATATTAGTCAGCTTGAAAATTATTTGGACAAGTTGATGAAGAGTTATTGAATTTAAAATCCATGTACTCGTGTACTAGTCATTTTTAGGTAAGTGAAATTTTGTGTTTATTAAATTTAATATATTCATATCTGTAAATTATAAGATAAAAATTTTTCAAAGAAGGATATATTTATTATTTATCATTTTGCATACGTGACGTTAATTTTATTTATTTTCGCCCTATTTTTCAGCATACATTACATGACCGTATGTTGCGCAGTGCTAAGCCAATTCGGTTTTAAGAAGAAATTGAAAGAGTTATTATTATAAAGGTATTTTTTGTTGATAGAGTGTTATTTTTTAACGTACGCTTACTAAAAATCTATATAATGTTTATTTCTTGGTGACAGTTATTTTGTTCTAGCGAGACGTCACATGTATATTTAATTGTAGTTGAGTTGAATTTTAATTTGTCAAAATTACGTTTATTGCGAAATGATGTAATTTAGATATGCGTATTTTGGACTGTTTTCTATAAGAATGTATTTAGATTCAAAACGAGTACGATAACACGTTATACATTTTAATAAAAGGCTATTTTTCTGTTTTCATTGTTTTTTAATTGCTATTTTCGGTACTATAATCTTACGTATTTCCTATTTGCGTTATTACGTTTTTGAAGTGCTTCTGTTCGTTATTTTAAATGATACTATTATTAAGTTAAATATGCCTGCCTTAGTTCAAAGATCATTTCCGAAGCCCCACATAAATAACCTGTTTTTGGAGATATTCGAAAAGTTACAGTTGTTATTCAGAAGGCTGAATTTTGTACCGAATTCAAAGAGATTTTAATTATGTAGTAGAGTTTGCAGAAGTATATAAGAAAACGCGACATAGCCAATTTTATAGGCGTACGGTATATCGTTAGGAAGTTATGTCTGCATCTTTGTTAACGAATTAAATTTTTTTTGACAGCTGTTTTTTCTTAAGAGAAATTATTTGTAAGTTTATTATCAAATCTTAAATATTGCACTTTTTTTGCGGATAGAATCTGTCCGTTATTAAGGTTAAATTTTATTATTTGTTTGGCAAAAGGGGATTGCTGTTGTTTTTAAAGTTAATTAATTACCTCGAGACAGCTTTTGTGATTTATTAATTGTACGTTCCTTGTAAGACGATTTCTTTTAATATTATGTCCGTACACGGAAGCGTAACATCTGTATATTGATTTCGTCAGATACTGAGCCACACTTACAACAGCACTTATTGCAATATCGAATAATGTTGAACTTAGTGTTGATCCTTAAAGGACTTTCTCAGTATGCGAAGCTGAGACATAAAAGGTCCTAGTTTCACTTGAAAACTATGAAAACAGACGCCCCAAAAATTCCGTGAATATGGAGTTGAAAGAATTTGATATTTCGAAGTGGTGCGTTAAAAACTTTCTAAAAGTCAAAAAATACTGCTAACTAATGGTGAGTATTTGTATATGTTTTTAAGATGTAATAAATTAACGGTTGTTTTAAAAAGAACAGGCATTGATGACAAAGATATACGCGTGATAAAAAACTTATATTGCTGCTAAACAGCGAGTATTAGGATTGAACAACATAGCGCCGGGGAAATAGCAATATGCAAAGGAGTAAGACAAAGTTGTATCTTGTCCCCGCTGCTATTTAATATATATTCTGAAAAAATCTTTGAAGAAGTCTATAAGAAACTTAATAGCGGCATTAAGATATATGGGAAAATAGTAACTAATTTTAGATATGCGGACGACACAATTTTAATAGCGAATAATCTAAAGGATCTGCGAAGGTTTGTAAATGTCCTCGCTAAAATATGTGACGGCTATCGATTACGCCTGAACATCTCTAAAACGAAGTACATGGTGGTAAGTAGGGAAAATGGAAATTTAGTAACAACACCACTTGCATTTTACGGGGGGAAACTAGAAAAAATTGAGAACGCCGAATTTGTAGGCAGTAATTTGAATGATCAATAGGACATGAGTAAAAAAATAAAAATACGAATTGAAAAAACTAGAAATACATTTTTAAAATTAAAAACAATACTATGCAGTAAGAGAACGTAAGTGCAAAATTAAAAATTAGGCTGGTAAAATGTTATATATTTTCAGTGTTACTATATTGTACTGAAAGTTGGACATTAACAAAACTAGATGCCTTGGAGATGTGTATATACCAAAAGATACTTAAAATAAAATGTACGGACAAAATACGAAACTCCGAAGTGTTAAATCGATTAAATAAGTCTAAAGAAATAATAAAAGAAATGAAACACGGAAAATTAAAATACTTTGAACATATAATGCGCCATCCTAGACAATATAGTACACTTCAACTTCTGATGCAGGGAAAAATCGCTGGAAAAAGACCACTAGAAAGAAGAAGAATAACGTTGATACAAAACTTTTGGAACAATGGTATGAGGTGTCCGCCATTGAACTGTTCCGAAATGTACAGAACAGACGAAAGATTGCTCATATGTTATCCAACGTTCGGTAACGGACATGGCACCTTGATGATGATGATTGTTGCATAGACAGGATCGGATCAATAGTGGATCTTCCTAGGCCAAATCCATATTGAGCGTTTGTGAATAATTTTTCTTTTCGATTTCTTACGATAGCCTGCTGTTTACAATTTTTTCCAATATCTTACATAAACGAATATGAACGAGGCTGGCCCGCAGCTATCTTGTAATGTAGGATTTTTATTTAATTTAAATAAGGGAATTATGGAAGCATTCTTCTAACTTGATGGAAGAGCACCAACGAATCTAACGATTAACTAAAACATCTCTACTGCGTATTTTAGTAAGTGGTAGATATGAAAGAAAACCATCTCAACTACTTTCAGCTTTGCATATTCTATAATCGTATTAATCCATTGGCTGATTATAAAGTTCGCAGTTATTGTTGGTGTTTAGGGGGTTTTGTTTACATTTTGAAGTTTAACGGATAACTTTTTTGTTTGAAGACGGAGCAAAGAATTTTTGTTAAGAATAATGCGTTTATTTCTTGTATGTTATATGCTTTCATCGATTCTTGATGATGGTAGGAGGATGCTGTTTTTTTCTATACATTTAATTTTTTTTGTGGTTGAAAAATTTATCGTGATTCTGTATCTTTGCCTAATTGAAATGTATCTGGCTTTCGCTCGCAGTTTTCTAATTATAAAATTATTTACGGTTGATGGGTTGGTTTTGATTTTTTTTTGGAAGCTTTTCGTTTACTTTTGATTTTATGTGCACACTTTTTGATCCATCACGGTACTTTCGTGCAATGTGTTTCTCTAACTGTGTTCGTGGAAATTGATCGTGTTTCAGCAAATGTAATTAGTCGGTTCGTGAAATATTACAAAATGGTATTTATTTCGTTTGATAATTAACATTACCTAGTTGGCCATTTTGTATTTATTATTGAATTTTTTAAGCTATTGAATATTTTCTTTATTTCGAAATTTAATTTAATTACTAGATTTTTGCCGCAGTAAATAGTAAATTGAAAACATAAAGATAATTTTGTTCCGTGGTGAAATATATTTATTTACGATTTACGCGATGGACCAATTTACACAGATCGTCGTTGTAAAGCTGCGGTTGATAATTTTTAATCGCATTTCTGGGTTGTGAATTTTTAATCTGTTGTTCCGTAGTGAACTTTATAAATCTTTTATTTGCATTCAATCTTAATCGCAAAACATAAAAATAACTATTTATTATTAAATTGCTGACTAATTTTGGACAGCTTGGTCCATAATCATATCGTTGAATTATGGACCAAGCTGTCTAAAATTAGTCGACAGTTTAATAATGAATGATTTTTTATATGTTTTGTGTTTATTACAATTTATATTTATTATGATTATTTGTTTTTTATTTGTGTAACCCGTGAATACTTTAACATAAAAATGTAATGTAATGTGTACAAAAATGTAATTTTCATATCCTGCGCGCATTATTGTTATGTTTATTTTTTAAACTCATTAATACACCGATCGATTTGGAAGTTCAGAATAGATCCGGGTTAGATCAGTTCCCAAGTATATTACGAGTACTAATGAACCAATATATATATACAAACACGCACGCACAGGTATAAATATATATATATATATGTATGTACGCAATTGGCTTACGGAAATGACTAAAAATTTAGAAGAAATTCTTAAATTAAAGAGTTTTGAGAGCCTAAAAATCGTTTGATCAAGATATCTATTAGAAAATTCTGTCGCAATTGCTAAATCAAGGTGAACAATGTTCAGTTTAGTATCAGTTGGAGTTTCGGGTTTATTAAAAAGTAAATTAAAATAATAAGTAATTAGCAAAATTGAAAACAGACGAGAAATATGTTTGTTTTATGATGAAATAAATTTATTTACAATTTACGTGAAGATTTGAAATATTACGCCAATTAAACTTACTAATGACGACGGTGGAACTATAGGCATGATAATTTGGAAAAAATAATATATCTAGCTTATTAATGTTGAATTTCAGCTTTATTTCGTGTAACATGAGAATATTCGGTATAAAAAAAAAAGCGCGATGTATGCGAATGTAACTTTCATATTTCACGTATAGTTTACAATTTAAAATTTTTATAAAACTCTTTAATACGTTGATCGATTTGTATAAGTATAGAATAGATCCGAATAAAGTTCCATCCTTGAGTCCATGCCAATTGGAACATTTAACTTTCCAATTTGAATTTAGCGTTTTTTATTAGATGCTTTTTGCAGCATTCGCGGAATTCTTTAAAACGAAGATGAAAATGATAAATTTGTCGCAAAAGTCTTACAAGATGTACGGGTAATTTATTTTTTTCGCAAATCTCACAAAAAGCAATCCGAACTTTTTTTCGAAATCGCTTCCGGATATGTCAACCTATTTTCGGAAAATGCTCCACAATATTTTTAAGCTTCTTCCAGTTTTTTATATTTGTTTAATCTTATTTTTCTTCTTTTCTTATTATTATTCCCTTTTTGTTATCACTTGTTCGTTTCTATTTTCCATTCAAATTTACCCTTTAACCGGTTTGCACGTTAAAATTCGTAAATTCAAAAGAAATTTTAACGTTTGTGAAAAACAAAAAAGAAAATTGGAGAAAATTCGTAATGTGTTAAAGTTGCAAAAATCTTGAATAGTTTGAGTTTTCAAGCGCAATCCGATAAAGAGTCTAGCCAGATAAGATAGCCAAATAGGCCTTAAGATCACGTTGCGCTCACAAAATTTCGGGTGATTTTCTGAGACTTACCACGAACGATTGAAAAGAGATAGAGATATGAGGTTTTGTGCATATAAAAGTTGTATTGGCCACAAAATACATGTTTTACTTTAATTTGTACAATACAAAATAGCGGCACAGTAGCGTACGCAAAAAAAAAAAAAAAAAATGGTCGGTCTATACGGACGTACCACTACGGATCACAATTTTTAATCTGGAACAAAAAACCAAAAAGTTTCTTAAAATATAGCTCAAAATGAAATGAACATCGTAGGTTTTTTTCGAAAAATTAATTCAAAAAATGATGGCGGTGATTTGAATTTTTTTTCTTCTCGAAAAAATCGGTCGAAAATCGCTTATAAAATCTGTAAAAATCAGTTTATCAAAAAAATCGTACGTTGTTCACTAGAAAATCTTATTTTAAAGTTGCAGTTAAAATTTGAAGTCAATCGGATAAAAATTGAGGTAGCTATTGGTACGCCCAGTTTGAAAAACACAGTTTCGGGTAGAATTTTGTTGACATTTTTTGTTTTACCTCTAATCTACTATGCTTGCTCCTTATAATTGGTCTTCTAATTTGAGGTTTTCCTCCTCATCCTTCCTTGTCGAAATTACGTCCCTCTGGGCAGTTTTAGCCTTTTCGGTGAGCGATCGCTGGGAAAGGGAAATGCGCGTCGTATCGGCTTCGCTACAGAAATTGTAACAATTTAATTCGATTGTTATGACCTTTAGATCCGTAACTTGCATTAATCCGTTGTAACCATCGTTGAAGTATAAAACAGCAATATAAACAGCTGTATCGAGAACAGATTTTCCACTGGAGGATCTACAGAACCGCTCTCAGCTTGACGCTACCCAACACACAGTATTCTGCGCTTTCGTCGCAGGCACATGTCACTGTTTTAGCCCTTGACCACTACCACTCAAACATTAACGTGGTCTCTATCCCGACGCAATCGTACAAACGACTGCGGGGATTTTCGGTTTCAGCCGAGAATCGAACCAGAGGTAAAAAACTACGACCAGTTTACAAAAATAGTAATTCGTTGTGCTAAAAACGATATCCCAAGAGGCTTCAGGAAAAAGTACGTTCCAGGTTGGAAACCGCGAGTGAACTCATGCATCAACTGAACGAGCACCGGAATTAACAAGTGTAATCAAATTAATTAGAAACAGAAAATCCGCAGGACTAGATAACATACACCCGGAATTTATCAAACAGTTTGGAGCAGAAACTAGAAGTTTCTTACCAAAACTGTTCAACCGCATACTTGCGACGGAACAATTTTAAAAAATCCAAAGTTATTGCTATTAAAAAGCCTGGCAAGGAAGGAAAAGATCCGGCAGATTATAGACCAATATCGCTTCTTAGCACAATTTACAAGCTGCTCGAACGACTTATACATCAAAGGATTGCCCCTATAACAGACAAAATACTTCCACAATTTCAAGCTGGCTTCCGTCCAGGAAGATCATGTTGCGATCAAGTTATGGCTTTAACTAGGTTTATCGAATCTGCCTTTCAGAAATGCCTAAAGACAGCCGCAGTTTTTATCGATCTCACAGCCGCCTACGATACAGTTTGGCGAGAAGGCTTGCTTCTGAAAATAGCCCGCGTAATACCCTGTCGTAAAATTGTGACCCTACTTGGAAATATGTTGGCTGATAGAAGATTTTCAGTGTATACGGGTGCTGAACGCAGTCGTTGGCGGAACATAAATGATCCATGATATACCGGTCCTTCGAGCAGAGGCATTCCAGTACGCAGATGACATAGCACTTGCAGTTCAGAGCAAAGACTTAAAGTACACCGAAGATATACTCACAAAGGATTTACACGGAATGGGCAAGTACTGCGCTAAATGGAGACTCGTATTAAACCCATTAAAAACAAAAATCTCGGTTTTCCATCTTAACTTACAGATGGAAAAAGCTAAAATAAGTGTTAAGTACAACGGCAAAGACTTGTCTTTTAATCCAATAGCAAAATACCTCGGAGTTGTCGTAGATCGAACATTCACATACAAAGAGAACTTAGAGAAAGTAGCTCAAAAAGTGAAGACAAGAGTAAACCTTATCGCTCGCCTTTTATGTACAGCATGGGGAGCGAATACAGAACTGCTCAGGACTGCTACATTGGCACTGGTATATTCAGTCGCAGAATACTGTTTCCCAGTTTGGCTGGCTAGTTCGCATACAGATATACAACTGAATACAGCACTATGCTTAGTTACCGGTACACTCAAATCAACCCCCACTATGTGGCTTCCCGTACTTTCAAACATATTTCCATCATTCATCCGTAGAGAAGAGTCATTAAAGCGAGAAAGGGATAAATAAGATAGCACGTACCCTCCTGTGGAAAAATTTATCAAAGATATTCCACCTACACGTCTTCGGTCTAGGAAAGCGGCATGATTGACGGTCAACAAGCTTCAGATAAGTGACGACGCAGCTACCAGGTGGAGGGAACTTTGAAATAAGCAGACTCCAGTAAACGGTCAACTTATCTTAAACCCAGCCAGTAGGGTGCCTGGTTTTGATCTCAGAAGAAAAGCGTAGTGCAATTTGAATCGAGTTAGAACTAACCAAGGTCGTTGCAAGTATTTAAATAGAAGCTCTCGGAATCGGAACTATGTAGTTGCGGCGAGATTCAAACGATGCTGCACTTTGTTAACTTGTGTTAAGTGTACAGTTTCAACAAAGGATGGACTGGGCTACATTCTCTTGAGGAAGGCGCAATAGAATGGCTGACAAGTGTTAATTTATAAATAGACGATGATATTTCGTAATTTTGTATTTTTCATCTATATTTAACTTTGATAAGCGCGTAATTGATACGATAATAGTAAGCCGATTAAGCATCCTTGACAAGACAAAAGACAAAGCAGCGATGCAACTTAGAACGACGTTCAAGAGATCGTGAATTTAGTGACGCGACCAGAGATTAATTTGTAACTCGAACATTGTCAATAGATAGAACTGCAGGTACCGAATCATCCCAACACTAACAATTTTACCGGAACACTTATGTACACGTGGAGAAGCCAAACACTAACTATAATTATAACTGACTTTCTACAAACAGCTGATTTCTCAGCCTCAAAATTGGGGTATAAGAGGCATCTATTAATTAAAATTGAAAGAGAAGTGTCGGTATAATTCATATAAAGAAGAATAAAGACCTCAAATGCATGCTTCCGTGCACACTTGAAAAACCGCTAATTTTGCTTCACGACTATGCTTGGAAAAAAGCGACTTTTTGACCAACTTATAATAAGTTTCTTTCCTCATAATCAACTTTTTACATCATTCTTGTATGCTTTAGGGAGTGTTTAAGCCAGTAAAAAAAAAAAAAAAAAATCACAAGATGATATTATTACCCCTTAAGTAATTCGGAAAAGTTATTATACCATTTTGTTCAGTATCAATGGAAACGCCGACTCCTACATTTTCAGACACTTTAAACCCGCGTAGGGCTCTGTAAGGCTCTTTTTTGTGATTTTCAATATTTTGGTAATATCTTGGTCAATTTTCAAGCTAAGAAAAATTGTTTTTCTTAAAATTTAGATATGATTTCAAGCACTATAAAATAGTTATGTTCAAAAAAAAAAATTAGCGCTGAATTCAAATTTTTACAGCGTTTAAAAAATATTAAAACTCGATTTTTCAAAAACAAAGACATACTCATCTCTAAAAAAAAATATTTGATGTATTTTTTGTCTAGAAATATGTATGAATTTTTTCAAATTTTTAAAAGTGGTGGAATGCACTGAAAAAAAATTAAAAATGGCTTATTTTCAGTTTTTTGACTATATTGAAGCCTCTAAGACTTTCCTGATAACCTACTTGATACTCTAAATGTCATTTTTGACTTTATTCTATACTACCAAAACGTTAAAACTTATTCCCGTACGTACGCTTCACCGTCAATAAAAACCACATTATCGACTGATCATTAATGAGTCTTTGCGGCTTCGTAGATTACTACCGATCCTCAAGAGTGATTATCACATTTCAAACATTTACTGCATGATCGACCACTTTTTAACGTTTATTTATGTGTCAGAAACGAATTTTAATTTTAAACTACACATTCTTACCTTCAAATGTCAATTAGAAACTCAGTAACCATCAATAAGAATTATAGCGAATATTATGGATACACATATTTTATTTTACGTTTAATGGAAAAATAATGCATAATAAGACAACAGAAGAAGAAAACAAGACCCTTTTTACCTGATTTTAAAGATCTGATGTTTTATTAAAATTTTACGAAAATAGAAAAGTATATTTGCACTGAATAATCTATGATCACGGAATCCATAAAATCATCTTCACTGTCTTCTTCATATGTCAGAAACGAATTTTAATTTTAACCTACACATTTTCACCTATAAACATTATTATTATAAGTGTCTTTTGATATAGAATTATAATAATTTAAAATGGAATATTTTTTTCGGCATTGATTATTTTTGTGAATTTATAAAGTTGTTTTAAGGTATTTTTATTAAAAATATAGTTATAGAAAAACAGTCATAGAAATCATGAAGTGATATATTTTCGTAGATTATTCTTGAGACTTGACATTGCTCCATCACATGCTTGATAAATAATATAATTTCATTTTTGATTTTGACTTTACTGAAATTTTTGCTTCATTTCAGTACCTGAACATGGGATACAGCCAGATCTTAATTTTCCTATCATCCATCAATTTATTCAGAAGCTCGTAACAGCAAAAGTGGGAATGCAGTGCAAATCGATTATAACGATAATGAAGGGGATGAATAAAGAGTCGTCATATAATCGTTTTATCAAATATAAAGTGATTAAATTTTTTAACGTCCCGTTCGAAAATTTACATTCATTTAACCTCTACTCGTACTCTATTGTGAACTTTCATGAAATGTACACCGCCGAACGATTGATCTCTAATTAAATGATTAATTTTATTTCTGCATTAGATTCCCAAGGAGAGAGGTGAAAGATATAACTTCTTTCTCAATTTTGTATATACTTTTTTTTCTAAAATCAAATCATTATACGATTGAATACGTGAAATAATACGAGTAAGTATTCAAAAATATTTAATTAATTGCGAGAAAGATACGAGTATTTGTTTTTCGCTGCCTCAAAACTTACTTTATTCATTTATAAGTTTGATAGATGCGTCGTTATTAATTTGCTATAACATCACCAATACACTGAAGTTTATTCCTGTAATACTTTTATTATACTACACATTTTTGCATCGTGAGTATGTTTTAATAGTTTATTCGATTTTTTAAGCGAGAAAAATTGTTTTGCCTAAACTTGTGACTTAGCACACCGATATAATTATGTAAATATTAAAATAAATGTAATTACAAAAATAGCAAAACAGAAATTGTACTTATATAATAATATACATTCCTTGAGGAACGTTATCGGGTCCAGCCCATAATCAGTTGAAAGTGAAATCTACTGAGGTATTCGGAAAGAAATAAATCGATTGTATTTAGTAAAAACAAATTCGGAAACGTCGAAGATCTTAACACATAATCCAACGGGTTTTAAAAATCGAATTTATCTAACATTAATATAATTTTATATTTTTTATTTCTATTTGTACCGTATCTAATGAACTTTTTTTTTTCAATGTACCGCAGTAGGTTTCATTTTTAACTGATGATGAGATAGACCCTATATATCCATATAAGGAAAAGAGTAAACTAAAATGTCTTCAACATAAAACGAACCTTCTTTTCGTCAAAAAATATATGAATAGATATTAGAAAACAAGTTATAGAGTTTTGCGCCCTATACGTCTGTGAAACTTGGTCACTGTTGAAAAAGGACAAGTGCAAACTGGAGTCGTTTGAAATCTGATGCTGGCGACGAATGCTAAGAATATGATGGACAGATAAGATATCGAATAATGAAGTATTAGCCAGAGTCCAAGAAAAAATGAGAAATATTAAGGGCAGTACAAAGAAGAAGAAACGCCGCAATAGGGCATATTATACGACACCCAACATGGATTGCAAATCTAATCGAAGGTAAAGTACATGTAGAAGAAAAATTACAAAAAGGAAGACTTCGAATTCAGTTCATGGATAATATGAAAGGAACAAGGTGGTACGTAGAAATAAAAACATTGGCCGAAGCGCGTGATTATCTTACACGAAGACATATTTCCCACCAACCTACTGGTTGAGAAGAAAATTATGATACACACATATATATATATATATATATTATAGAGTTCCTGTTTGTTTGCTATTTTCGTAATTATATTTATTTTAATATTTTATAATTTTAGCGAACAGGATAACAGAATTTTCTATAATTAGTGATATATATGTGTATAAATATTATATATACAAAAGCAAAACTAAGATAATGATTAAAGATAGCAACAGCCAGACACAAAATCCACGAAGTCCAGGCGGCCTGCAAATGATCGAGAAACGCTTATTACGAAAGATGATGGCTCAACAAAAGAAATTAAACGGTGAATCGATAGCGAAGCTGCCATTATCACAGTTAACAAAAGTATGGAAGAGCTATGATATAATAATGAGCACAAAACTGCGTCTCATTAATACACTGGTGTTTTCTGTTTTCTTATAAGCCTCGGAATGCTGGATTTTAAAGAAGATTGATATTCAGCGCATTAACGCATTTGAAATGCACTGCTGGAGGCGTATATTAAGGACCCCATGGACTGCGAAAAGAAATAACTGGTCGATACTGCAAAAGGTCAAAGTGGATCACAGGTTGCAGCACGTTGTACAGAGACGGACCTACTTTGGACACATAATACGACAGAATGGACTGGAAAAATTGGTTATGACGGGAAGGAATGGTAGGTGGTTACCGGAAAAGAGGGAGACCCCCAACAAGATGCATAGATGATGTTAAAAAGATAGATTCCGTGAGATGATCGGTCGGGCAATAGACAGGACCTCGTAATGACTGGACACGTTCGTTTACGATGATCCGTAGTGTCACGATACTCGAAACGAATAACTGACGATAATGATAAAGAAGAAGAATATAATATTTATCACCGTTCAAGAATCCATTACAACAATTAATTTGTATTGTTACTGCTGTTGTGTTTATTTTTAGTCACAACAGAAAACCGTTTAAAATAAAACAAATGTAGACATGATTAGGATTTGTACTGAATCGTTCAATTTTTTACTGTTAATACATTTTTTAAATGACGAAATTTTACCCTAACAGTGTGCTATTTAAACGAATGTGCTAGTTGGTATAAATTTAATATATTTCACGAGATTTTGTAGTTTTATTTTTGAATTGCATGCACCGGTTTCGAACGATTTCCCTGAAATTAATATTTTACACGCGTAAAAAAGTAATAACCTGGCCAAAAAGTATCACCAATATGTGTATTAGTATGTTTTGTTCTTTTTTAAAATAAAATATCGAATTTTGGAATATCATTCCACAACTCATTGGACCAGTGATGTAAATAATCGCATTAAGATTCTCGATTATTCGCATTCATATGAATTCCCGAATCATGGATACGTATGCATTATGATTCTTCTGTTGATTAAAATTAATTTTGGACGAATACGTTATTTTACATTAAGAGAATAAACTCTAATTTTAAAATCATTTTTAAAAATTGATTACTCGCTAATTTATATTTGAAATACGCGAAGGATATACAGGGTGCGGCAGCATAACTTCCTTTTTTAAAATGCGCCACTTTTTTACTACTAAATTTTGTTAAAGGGAAATAATAACATAAAATCGAAATAAAACTGCAACGGAAGAAGCATACATATTGCCAATGGGAGCTAGAGTATGTATTTCGATTTTCTGTTATTATTTCCCTTTATACGTGCGATTTACCTAAATTGGAAAATAACACCGTAGCAACTTTCGCTGATGACACAGCAATTTTATCAGTAGCAGAGGACAATGTATTGTCTACAAGGAAGTTGCAAACTGCATTGGATACAATATATGATTGGACTAAAAAGTGGAACATTAAACTAAATGAAACTAAATCCGTACATGTGGACTTTACTAATAAACGTACTACATATGCTTGAAATACATATTAATAATAATGTTATACCGCACGCAAATACAGCTAAGTATCTAGGTATGACACTAGATGCCAAACTTCGGTGGAAAGCACATGTAAAAAAGAAGAGAGAAGAGTTAGAAATACGATATAGAAAACTTTATTGGATGATCGGTAAACACTCTCCGCTATCGATACATAATAAAATGTTGTTATATAATCAAATGTTGAAGCCTGTTTGGACCTATGGCATACAGCTATGGGGTTGTAGCAAACAAAACAATAGAAGTATTATACAGCGCTTTCAAAAGAAAGTTTTAAGGAACATGGTGAACGCACCATATTACGTAAAAAATGTTCATATCCATAAAGATCTGCAGGCGGAGTATGTTAATCAAGTAATTAAAAAATTTGCGAAATGTCATCAGATGGGACTTGTAAATCATGTAAATACTGAAGCGCGCCAGCTCTTGAACACAGCGGATTTGGAGAGAAGGCTCGAGAGAACAAAACCGTATGAACTCGTATCAGTATTTGAAATTCGTAGATATATCATTTATTATTTAATTAAAGTGTGTATACCAAGATTCCATTGGGCTATTTTGGTATTATTATTAGTTACTTATATATTGTTTTGTTAAAGAAAAATTGTTCATTAGTCTATTTAGACTAGATTGCAATAAATAAGAGAAAAAAAAAAAAAAAAAAATATAAAATATATATTATTTCCCTTTAACAAAATTTAGTAGTAAAAAAGTGCCCCCTTTTAAAAAAAGGAAGTTATGCCGCTGCACCCTGTATGTGTATATGTATATATTTTTTAAGTAAATTAACTGCAAGTAAGGGGAATTATTCAACTTTCAGTTGTAAATTGTCAATTATTTAAAAAAGCTATGCGAAAATACAAGTATTTCAATATGAATACGAATTTATAATTACATCGTCCGTGTTTTGAATTGAGTTTTAATCACATTATGTAATCAACGAACCTTTATGTACAATGTTATTCGACTACTTTATTAATCACATCGAGCGGTTATTATAAAACTCGCATTATAGGATGATTTTAGATCGAATTATTACATCACTAGTTTAAGCTATTGTTTCCTTTGTTATATTATAAATTCCAATTTAAAGTGGAGGAAATCTGAATTCGTTTTCAAAATTTGTATGAGAAAATAAAGCATGATTTATTTTTAAATTTAATATTTGAATTGCATACAAAATTGCCTATGCGGAATAATTTGTATAGTAATAATTTTAATAACATACTTGAAATCGAGCGGTATGATTGAAAATAATGCGTAAAAGTTTCGAAGATGAAATTCTGGATCACGATACTGTAGTACATTTTTTGTATGTTTACATTTATACCGCATAGTTTAATACAGCAAGCAGCGTAGAAAAACATTAACATTTTAGCCAATATGTACAATTCTCCTACAGCGCTAGCGTTGGTCTGTGCGAAAGAATGCCCGGCATTTCCACTATTAAAATATGTGTAAAAAAGGCGATACTTTTTTATCAAAATTGTTTATAACAACCCTAGAACAACTAAAACCTGGAATACGTAAGATGTAAACATCGGCGGGAATTACCTTGCCTATCTTTTTCACGGATAACAATTATAGCATAAAACAAAGACGAGCTATCGGAACATGTGGCACGAATTGAAAGTGACTTTAAAAAGAGGCTGGAACCTACTAATAACTAATTGTATTAAATGCGATAAGAAATTTGAGACATCAGTCAGGCATGTTAGATGAAATAACATGTAAGGGATGTGGGAGAAATGAGCATATTTGTATATTTAGATAGAGGTTTTATAGTGAAAAACAAATCCCGATACGAAGTGAAAAACAACGAATGGATGGGTTGCTTTTTATCGAGTAAAACACATACTCGAGAATTATATTAGTAAATAAAACGGAGCAAAATTATTTAATCAGTGTGTAATGTCAGCAATGACATTTGTCGCAGAGATTTGGCATTTAACCAAAAAAAGTAATTGAAAAAGCGAAGAAAACTGAGAGAAAAGTGGAACGTTTTCTGTTACGTATCCTGCTTCAAAAAAGTCTGAAAATACCGGCGAAAGGAATAGCAATAAAGAAATGGCACAAAAAAACTGGTAGTGTAGACACAGTACAGTGGAAAACGAAACAAAAAAGATGAAAAAAGAGATACACCGATGTTACAGTCAAAACCGCAGAAAAAAGACTCGGAAACATAACATAAATGAGCCGGGAAATTATGAAATAGTAATAGGTAAGTTCGTTATTTCTTTGGATACAGATCCGGAACTGAACCGCAGATTCAAGAATTGCATCCCCCGGATACGTAATCGGATTCATATGGATTATCCCGTGTTTACATAGTGCGCTTATCATTATGGTTGTTGACACAGTGTGTTACTAGTGTGTTAGGTTAGATTACGTCTGTTAGAAAGAGAGAAGGAAATTGTAAAATAGCTAATGTAAGACTATAATCATACAAAGAGAGTTGTGTCTAAAAAAAAAACGGAAAAAGGGTCTTTCTAATTATCCTAATTAACATTAGGATAATTAGAAAGACCCTTTTTCCGGGTTTTTTTTTATCTTCTCTCACTTTTCCAGCTGATGTGGTAGCACATTTCTGCTCAATTATTCATTCCCCGTATGAAACGTATAATAGAACAGTCGGCCTATTCTTCTCTATTCAAAGTCTATATTTTAGCTTCTATAGCAAAAGGAACCTGAGGATCTGTATGGCATTCTTCAATTCAGCATTTGCTGGGTCGAAGTTGTGGATACGTGCTAACTGTAGTCAGAATTGCACCATCTACTCCTAAAAACTAGGTTTCGTTTATGAGCTGGATAAATCGGAAATTCAACAGCAGTTCGGATTATTTTGTCTAACCGAGCCAGGAAAAAATGAAATAACTAAATAATTCAACTTTGTTCTATGAGAACATTTTAACGCGGTAATTTAACAAATTATGTAAATTCTTTTTAAAAATTATCACCGAAAAAAAAAAAAAATCTATTTACATAATTTAGACCGCGGCTGATATATAGATCTGCTCCGATGAAAGTCGGCTGCATCAATTTCTTTTTGCATAGTTTTTAATTTAACTTTCATTTTTATTTATCGAGTACAAATTTTGACAAAAGTCCAAAATCTGTTATGTTTAAAACTTTGTTCCGTCAGCTATTAATAATTTCCGTACATTGATAATATATAGCTTCGAACCGGGGAGGGGATTAAATAAAAATAGTCAGTAAAACAAAACAGAGATTAACTACCGGACTGTATATTGAAATTTCATCGTTGCTTTATAGGTTCATAATTATTAATCGGATTTAATTCATATTGTGTTGTGCGATTGCGGGAGATTTGCAATAAAACGTGCAGTTATACCGTTCCCAGTTTGAATGTCCGAAAATATATTCTAATATTTACCCAACGATCGTAACTCATTTCAATTTGCTATTTTAATATATATATATATTAAAATTCGTTAAATTAATGACGCACTTTCTTGAGAATTATTCAAATAGTTATTAATTTTTAAATGGTTAAAAATACTGTACATATGCTCTTTCGTATGTCAAAATGCAATTTTGTATCACATTACCAGACCCGTGCCCAGAATTTTGAAAAGGCGTGTTTTGAAAATTTTTTTAAAAAATTTATTTAATATATAACAATACATTTTTCACTAATATTCATACTATTAATAATTTACATCATATTAATTTATATATTAATAATTTACATAAATGAATTACCGTATAAACATTAAAATAAATTACATATGTTATTATACTCGTAATAAAACATTTTCCATATTAATGAAATACCTAAAAATATGGGGTATATTTTTTACTTTTTTCTTTTAAAGGTAATTATCAATATTTATTTTAAATTTTTGTTTTTTTTCAGATTTTTGTGTATTTATAATAACTATTTCAGTTCAAATGTGGGGGGGGGGGGGGGGGGTAACACCTAAAACCCGCCTCGTGGACACGGTCTTGCACACTACTGTAGCCGGGCAGGTAATATACTAGAAGGTAATGTTAGTTTTACCGGTGTTTGTTAACCTATTAATAATAGTTAGCTGTTGTTTTTTGTTTTTTTTTTTTGCACGCATCAACACCAGAAATCAAATTCCAGAAAATAGCGTCAATCGAATAATCCATTTTTATTCGGCGCGCCTACTGACTAGAAGGTAAACTAAGTGAATACCAGGTGATGTTACCAAGTTTTATCCGGTACCACCACCGCGAGCAACCTACTTAGGTCAAAACATGGTGGGGGTACCCAACAGAACTCTGATGCACACTACACTTTTATGTACTATCGCGCTAAGTTCCTGCGTATCCCGCTGTTTAATAATTACTTATTGGATGGAAAAATTCACATATCTTAATTGTGTACAAGCGCAACTATACGATTATTATTTGAGAAAATGATTTATAAACGTGTTAAATTTACAATAAATAAATTACTAATCTGAGAGGGTAAAAATAAGAAGGCCGTTTTGAATGTAGAAATAGTACCCGTGAAAGTGATGCATGAAGAGCCGTTGCATTATCATGCGTGCATTCGGAACTTGAATATATCCAGCCGTCATTGGTTCGATGGTGCCGAAATACGACTCAGAATTATTCACATCCGCGAGCAGACGAAAAGTCCAAAGCGCGCCGGACAAAAAAAAAAAAAAAAAAAAAAACCTGGGATGTCAAACAAAAACCCCATTAACAATAGTTCTTTAAAAACCAGCCATTCGTCAGGATCGACAGGATGTCTGAACCTGTAACCGAGTACTTGCAACTAGAAAATGAACATAAAGTCGCAACTCTCTTTAATCATTCATTACTTGTCTTTGGAAATTTTCTAATTCATTTTGTGAACCTATATCCCCCTCCCCGGGGGGTAAGTTAATATTTTAAATTTCATTTTAAAAAGGGGGGAAACCTCGAAGAAAAAAAGAAAAAAACAATTTTGCGAGTCAAAATAACAGAATTTACGCACTTGTGACCGAGAGAAATCGGCGAAATATATTTAATTAAACGTTACGATATAGAGAGAATAATGGCGTAAAGGACGTGTGTAACCGTCAATATTTTATAAGCAGCTTAGCGAGGGCTTTCTATTAAATTAAAATATCGCCGCGTATTTATTCGTCTTTTGGCGGCGAAGAGTTAATAATTTGAACGTATCTGTAGTGGTTACCAGAATTTTGGTAAGTAGGTGGCGGATTTCGTAATTTATCTCGGCCGCTCAAAGAAGGTTCCATGTGGAGCATCGCGCTGCCGTGCAGAATGTTACGGAATCGATCGATACAGTAGATAGTGGCTGGAAACGTTTTGTTGCCTCTTTTCGTGGCGGTGTTTAATTTAGGCCGCAAGTCGTCCTTTTTTCCTAAATTTAACCTTTCTTGTTCCAGCACTGTCGCCCCTCTGCCACGATGGTGATGCTGCAATAAAAAAAAACAAACAAAAAAAAAAACATCGTCATATCCATCGTGCGAATTGCTTCTTGTGCTCGACTTCTTTAGTATTAAAATTTTCGTCCAGCCACTCGGCAGCATCCGTTGTCGTTTCAAATTGTTCCGGCAAAGATTTCTCACGCACATCTAGCTCGGAGTTTGCTAGCGTCGCGGACTACGGTACATTAAATTTACCAAAAAGCGCGTTCTCTGTTTATTTATCGAGAGACGGTTTTTTATTATTTCTTAAGCGCGAAGCTCCGGCAGTTCGCGTTTGAGGAGTTTGTTTATGGTGGCAATTGGGCTATTGGAGTATTCAAGAGAAACCCTTTCCCCTTTCCCCTTTGGCATGGCAGAGCAGGGTAACGTCTTGCCTGTGCTGAGATAGCATTCGGCGGAGTAGGTACATAAACAGAATTTCATTTAAGGAACGTCAGTGCGCAGTGGCACACTCTGCGAGACTATTATTTACTTTACCCCGGTTGTTCCCAGCCCGACCGTTAAACCAGCCGAATAGCAGAGAACACTTTAACAATAAATAATCCATTGTCAGACACCGTGCCGTACGGCTGTTTGTTCGTCCGTATGAGTCCTCCGAAATATTGACTGGTCGATGTAAATTGTTTAAATCGTTCGTTTGTTCCGCAGAATTCTCTTCCCGCGTCACCGTACGTTTACGTTTTATTCGCTAATCGGTAAATAAACATCATCCAAGTTGGACGGGAGAATAGCATCCGTATTTGAGAAGATTTTCTCACCATTTCCATCCGTTGGAAATCAGCTCAGAAATATCATGGTAAGTGCGCGACTAGAGCATCCGTTTTATCATTATTTTTTCTGTTTATAAAAGTTATTTACGCGTGCATTTGTACCCCCCCCCCCCCCCCTTTTTTTTTTTTACCAGACGATTACTTTTAAAAATATCCTTTCCCGCTGAAAAGACCCCAGTAATTTTTGAGAGAAAGCGGCCAGTAGCCTTCTTCGAGAGAGTGACAAAGCTGCTGCGCTAACAGTTTCTTTAGAAAATGCAGAATTTCAATTGAAAATAGCAGCGGACTTGTAACATCGTCGAAAGAAGAAATCCGGCTACTACTGGGTCAAATTGAAAAACCGAGTTTATTGAAAATTTGTCAGAGGAAAACGATGTTTTTCGTTTTTTTTTGTTCGATTTAAGAATATATTTTAGACGATAACAGGAGTTCAGAAGAAACGTAGCAACCTGAGCTAAAAAAATTCTCGATATTACTCGTCTCACAAAACGCGCGCGCGATAAACCAATAATAGGAGAAGGAATAATACGAAAATGGGAAAGTTTTGTATAAAGAATGATAAAGTTACGGAAACATAAAAGAGCTCGTGTAATGCGTAGCCGTCAGCCGTAAGGAAAGATGAGAAGAAAGTAAACAAAAAAAGAGGCAGATAATGAGAAGATAGTATAATCGTGTAAATTCGATGAAACATCTCAATGTGAGTTTAAAGATATCGTTTACTTAATTGAACTGGTGTAAAAAGTAATGGATATGCTGATGATAATTGCACTCATCTTTCACGTTATACATGTGAGAACAATCCTCGCAGTCTGAAATTTTCAGCTTAAAATTAAATTATTGTCCTCTTTGCGATCCTACATAGAAGAAATTAACGGATTTCTCTCGGAATTTCTTACACTCGGAACATTATTTATGTCCAAAAAATTATTCATAACCATAAAATGGCGTTGAATTATATGCGCAGTCATTACGGTTCAAAAAAAAAAAACATCCTCAAGAGAAACATATTTTTTATTAAGGTTTTTACTGCTCTATATACATAAAAATTTATAGTAATGTAATATAATCCATTTATTAAACAAAGTCTTTTAATCTAGGACTTTTGAAAATCAATTTTTTCTTTTTTTTTTTTTTAACTTAAATAGCGCCTCATTATTGATAACAACATAACAGAATATTATGGACGAGAAAAATTCTCCGAGTCAGTTTCTAATTCCGGTACAATCGCAAAGCTACTGCGACGCGTCGTAAATTAGGATCTTTAGAAGAAAGATGAAACACACGACAGATTCAGAAAAATTTATAATTACTTTCGGTCGTGTTTTAAATGTTTTTGGGCATAAAAGATAGAACACTTTATGTTCAATGACCAAATGGTTTGTTGCCAAGCTAAAAAAAAAAAAAAAAATTTGTTGCAGTTATTTGAACCATTTCGAACATTGTGTTTTGTAAAGGATTTCACTCGGAGGTACCGTTCACAGGCCCGGATTAAGTGTATGATAGGCCCGGGGCTACGGAAATATTAGGGGCCCTTTTCGGAAGTGACAAAATTATCAGTTTTATAGAATAACTAAATTTTCTTTAATTTAATTTAATTATATTATTTTGAATTCACAAATTAACATATAATTATTAATGCAAACAACATTAAATATCATATAGACAATGGGTAGAATTTTCGATGCCAAAAAAAAAAATATATATATATATATGTATATAATTTTAAACAATGAATTTTTTTATTTATTTTTTTTTCTCCAAATTCTTGTATAATATGGTTAAAATCTACTGAACGGAGAAAATCTGTTTCGATCGTTAATCTTGGTAATGCCGATAATCTATCGTCTAGCATGCATCTGTACATGTTTTTTATTCTTTTTAATATCGAAAAAGATCTTTCCGCCTCACAATTTGTAATCGGTTTAGTTACAATTATTCTATATGCAATATAAATGATTGGAAAAGTATCTATTATTGCACGTTTAATCATCCATGTCGGAGGTGAGAGCCTCTTGGGGACCCCTTTATAAGGCGGGGCCCGGGGCTGCAGCCCCCCTAACCTACCCCTAAAACCAGGTCTGAACGTTCATTGAAAGAGGTAGACAAGGCGTACAATTTAAAATGGTCAAGTTGTGTTTCAATAGATTTTTTCCAAGAATCGGGAAAATAGCCAAAACATTATGTAATTACATATTAAAAGTTTTTTTTTTTTGTTTTTGGGCTTGGCCGACTAGGGGCTGCTGCCCAGGACAATTGGACTAGATTCGAGATTAAACTTTAATCCGGCCAGAAATCGATGACAGAAAAGAGACAAGAATAGCAACCACCTTTGAAGACGGGGCAAAGCTAAGATATAGGAAGCACTATATTGAGTAGGAAAATTCAGCTTTAACAGCTGAACGTACAGGATATTACGTTCGGAGGAAAGACTGGAACATTCAAACAGCACGTGGTCAGGATCACAAATGAAGGAACAGTTGCCATAGTGCAAAGGACAATAAGGGGATGGGAAAAGAGCAAAACGATGCCGTAAAGATGGGAGCAAAGTATGATTGAACCGCAAACGGCATATAGCAATGATGCAAAAACGTTTAAGAGTAGGAAAATGATAGAACCAAGAACAGGAAGGGGGTCTAGGTTGAATAGTAAAATGAGTTAGGATTGGAAAAGGAGCGAGGATACACATCCGACCAAAGTCTGACATGCATTATTTTGGAGAGGGGAAGTATGTTGTGACCATGAATCTTTTTAACAAAATGTGGAGAGTGTAACGCTAAGCGTGCTAAGAAATCCACCGTCTCATTACCATCAATACCCGCATGACTTGGAACCCAAAGCAGGTCGATGGAAATGGAATGGGAACGGGAAAGACTATAGATGAGAGAACGTATACGGAAAACAATAAAATCGAGGGAATATGAGGGGAGAGGATATAGCCTGAAGAGCACTTTTGGAGTCCGAAATAATTAAGTATCTAAGTTAGACTAACAAAGGAGGATAACGATTTAAGGAACGATAGAATATTAGAAAACTAATGTGATGCGAGAAATCTGAAAACTGAACTTTACCAAAACATCTGTACCATCTGGTCGTTTCTGTAATTTGAGGGATTACTCGCGGCTTCTAACACGATTGTAAACGTAGGTTTTATTTAACGGGCAGAATATAGAAAAAACCTTAAAAATTAAATAAATACAACCTTAATCAATATCATTTAAATTACATGAAATTCATAGAGATTTTTTTTTACGTATACGGTTTAACATTGGTCTTCCTACTCCATACAATGAATCTTACGTTCTCTTATTTCCTTCCTTGTCAGTTGTTCCTATTCTAGCTTCTTTCATTCATTCAATCTCGCATTAGATTAACATCTAATATGTTATTCTCCTTTTGAGCTATTACTTAGATTCCTTGGTTAATTGAGCTGTTGCTCTTCGTTAGCGTACCCATAAAAAAAAACAAAAAAACAAAAAAACATTCATTTTCAGTGATAAAGTGTACTTACCCAGCATTCAATCGTTCGTCGAAGAAATCAATAGGATCGCATATTCATTCTCTACTAGCCGGTTTTTTTCGCAGTAAGCTTATTTTACCTCTTCGCTAATTTCATTATTATTTCTATTTCTACTTTATTATTTCGCTAAGTATTCAAATTAATTTAATTTCCGTTTGTTACTTGTTTTTTTTATTTTTATTTCGTTATTTGTATCGCGCGTAAATTTCGATTTACTTAGTTCTTGATATAGAAAAACTGGTTTAAAAAGATCGCCCCGGCAGCCTCCAACCAATCGCCAGCAACACAAACGCCCCCCCCCCCAAAAAAAAACAACCCATCTTTTATTTTTATCATTATTGCTTTTTAGGGAATCTTGCTCAAACGAATCCTATCGTTTTTCAGAAAGTCCTACACGAATATCGAATAAGAGTAATAATAATGATGGCAACAACATCAACGACAATTTTTTTCTTTTTAATCAGTGAGAACATTAGTCCAAGAAACGGGAAGTAGGAGAAAATAAAGTTGTATTCTTAAATGTTTAAGGATAAAGGGTAAAAATAATTCGAGGGTTTGAATAATAGAAGTAGAAGGAAATGTGAGAAAATAAGAAGCACTATAAGGAGTAGAGATGCCGAGTTTCAATAGTGAAGAGCAGAAGGATAATTGCTCAGTAGAAAAGGTCGAACATTTAAACAAAATACGGTAACAGAGTTATAAGGAATATATGTAGAAAGAGGATCGGTAGGAACAATAATAAAACTTTTCTAGAAAGGAGTTGAAAATGTTTAAAAGTATTTGGAGAGAAAAATCAGAAAGTTTTTGAAGAACAGAAAAAGTGATCTCAAAGGGAAATTACATAAATCATAATTAGGAGAAATGTAAACTGAAATAAAATTAAATAGTTTGGAGAGTTAGGTATTGAGTGTCGACAAAATTTGCATTAAACGAATTAGATGGAATAGGACTAATAGGAGAATAAATATCATCATGAGTTCGAAAATTAATATCATTCCTGATTAAAACAGCTGAGTCACACCATATTCGTCACTGCGATTGAAACTAATTAAAAAAAAAAAACGCAAATGTTAATACTAAAAGAATCTCTTTTAGCCGAGTTTCTAAAAGCAGCACAATTCTTATATTGATACAGCAAGTTCTCAAAAAAAATTTTATTCGCTCGAAGGCTACAGCAATTCCACCGTAATATTTTGAGTTGACGAGACGTGATAAAGAGAGAAATGAAAAATAGAAAAAAGTAAGGTAATGAATACAAGAAAACAAACGTGAGCTAGCAGGATAATAGGAGAATAATGGAAAGCCCAAAAGACCAGATCATGAATAAGTCCAACTTGAATAAAAACCACGGAAGGAGTAAGTAAAGAGGAAAAAGTACGATTAACAGAAAATTTTTAAAGCCAAATTCTCACCGCTCAAATAAATCATTGCGTATGGACTATACTATCGATTAGCCTAATCAAAGGTAGCAAGCAGCATCAACAGAAAGCAGCATTATGAAAAATATGTAATTAAATGGCAGAAAAAAATCGGAAAATAAGCAAAACGATACAGAATAAGATTTAATACGTAGCAGTGACATCCATCGCTCAAAAAAGTCTTTGCGTATGGGTCGCTTTATGCTATCAACCAATGTAATTAACGAAGGTGAACAACACTAAAAGAAAGTACTGAAAAAAAAAAAGGATGAAATTAACGTTGGTACTGAAGAAACAGACTATGTTTTAATAGTCGTACGCAGACAATTCATATAATCATTTTTATGAATCTTTATAGATAAAAATGGAAGCCAGGGAAAAAAGAGAGAAAAAATATTGAGGGCGATAAAAATCTAAAATATATAAGCAAAAACGGAATATTGAGGTAAAAGAGAAAAAACACATAAGAAATAATTGAACAATACATATTAATGTAAGGAGAAATAAAAACGTTAAAGGAATCTCTATGACTGCAAAACTTGACATATAGCTGATATTTTATCATCCAAATTAGGGATTCTGAATTTACGAAGAGTAAATGAAGTAGTAATTAAGTCATTCTTCGGGAAAGCGGGTTTTCTGAGAATGACATTAGAAGGGGGTCTTAAATCCACCATCTCTGTAATTTACATCAGAAGAATCTTTTGTATTTTCGAAGGTCAAAAAATTGTTACAAAAGCTGTTGAACTTAGATTCGGTAATATCGTCCTTCGCACTCTGTATCAAAATTCAAACTCCAATTTCCATCTCTCATGTTATCAAACCCTCTACCGAGTATTTTAAATGTTTTCTTTTCAATCACATTACACTGTCATATTTTTTACTCCATTTGTTCTCACTATTCCTTAAAGCATTCTTACTTAGAACGCATAAATCTCCAAAATCCACCTACACATGGAGAATGTAAAGGTTCCCATTGTTTTAATGACCGTAGTTATTCCGAATGGTCTAAACAGAGAGATATTCAAAAAATCATGTCGTTTGAGGATGTTTTATTCTACGAAGCCTTTACCATAAAAACAATTCTTTTTCAACTCGCAGGTATTTTCATATGCCAACCGCGCCTCTATCTTTTCCTCTAAACTCACCCTTTCCCTTGGTCTTCCTGTTTTTGTTACCTATTCTTCTATAAGCCAAATAAAATTAAACATTCTTACAAAACCTGTATTCAATTCCCTCCTCTTCCATTCAATCAATTTCCAACCACCTTTATTCGCCTCCGATCACAATAGTCGGCAAATCTTTTTGTGTACGGCCCTATTTTTATTTGTAAGGCATGCAAAACTTGCGAAATCTCGATGCATAGCCTTCGTTGAGCAGACCAGCTGCTATAAATGTTGCAATCTCTACAATTTTCAATTCAGAATGCAGGTGTTTCAGAGCAAGGCGCCAAACGGTTGAATTGAAACTTTCATTCGTATTTTGTGTATGGCACCTAATCATCTTTTCAATAGTTCTTCATCGGACTAATTTTCGAAAATCGGTAAAATATATTTACTTTCCAACCACTATTCGTTATATTTCATTTCTATTTTACTAAACGTTTCTCCTTTTCTCGGTATTTTTCTACAGTTCATTTTTTATCTTCTTCGAGTTAAATACTTTTTCATCCTTTACTTCTTCCTTTTCCTTTATTCTCATTAATCGTTTATGGCCTTCATATTTAATTTATTACAATGGAACTTTTGTAGTCTTAGAGCTAATGAAAATTCATTCGAATATTCGTCGAATTTTCTGTCTTTCTTGTTTACAAAACTTCGTTACGATTCAAGATAAACTTTAATATAGGAGACTTCAAACAAAACAGATATGATCTTGACGACAGCTATGATGAGCTCAGTTCTTAAGAATGGCATTTCCTTTCACTATGTCGCTGTTTGTTTCAATTCTTGCCCAGATTCTATACAGTCTGACTTTGTTCATATTTCCCTCTAACCTTACTTATTCCCGTAAAATAATTTCCATTTATATGTGTATTCCTCTATAAAACTACGATTTTCAACATTTTCCTCTTTATTCTTGTTTCAGTTCTGTCCCACTTTTGAAACACTCTGGAGGACCCTTGTGATCCATAATTTTAATAATTCCTTCTAATTTTTCTATACCTACATAACTTTCTATTTTGTTCGATACAGTCTATGTAATATGAATTGGTCTCGTTTCGTTTTTTTCCCAGCTGACTCTTCTTTTTCAAACATTTCAGCTACCTCGAACCATGCTTATTTATAATACTTTGCTACATTATATTTTATTTTAGTTATTTCTATATCCTTTTCTTCTCATCTTCTATAATTTTCTTAAATCATCAAATGGGTCTTTTTGGAAAAAGTTTTACTTTTCACTTCTTTTAAAATTGGCTAAATTTTAAAACTTTTATCTTTTGAGCAACCTTCTAATTGAAATATTTCCGTAGGTAACCTTTTATTCGATTTTTGCTATCATTTTTCCCCATTTCACCCTTTAATATCAACAAACCAACGCCCGGTCCCATTGAATTTTGGTCCTACTTCGAGTTCCGATGTTAGTTCTTTTTTTCCCTTAGCAATCTATCTACACGAGTTCGAAATACTCAATTTTTTCTTTTTAATTTTTTGACATCCAAAGATGTAATCCTCTTTTCTTAAATTCTTTTATTGTTGTTCCTATTTCTGAAAATAATTATTTTTAACATTCCATTTATCTGACTGCTCATCTTTCGAAAGAATGCTTAATAACCTTTTAGTTTTTAACGGCTAGAAGTTAAGAAAATATTTCCTTCCAATAAGTTCAGATTAGTCTTTTTGCTTCCAATATTTGCAGATATTTTATCCACTTCCGGGGTTTCCTTTATTGATGTTTCTTGCATTTTGGATTATGTCTAACTCTTAGGAATAAGACACGAAAATAATAAATATCCCGATCCAATTTACTTTACGTATTTTTGGTCTTATCACATGAATCATTTTATTCACTTCTCCTCTTTTTTATACTGCTTAGGAAATTTTTTTTTCATAGTTTCCATCAAACTTCTTCTCCCTCCTCTACTTGTATTATCAATGTCTCATCTCTTTTCCTCTGATTTCTTCCTCTATACTCTTTGTCGCCCTGAAAATATCTCTGTCTCTGTCTGAAACGTTTCTTCGCCGCAATCTATTTTTTTACTTTTTCTAAATCTGCTTACATACAAAACTCCACCCTTATAATCCAGATGTAGTTTTTTTTTGTTTTTTTTTTTTTTTTATACGGAAATACACTTATTCCTGGTTGTTGCTCATAAGAGCTGAACGGAAAATAATTCATTAGTTAAGTAAGGCTGCTTGTTAAAAAAAAAACAAACGAAACAAAATTAATAGCTCGCGGTTACAAAAAAACGAACTAGTAAAATAAAAAAGGAATAGAGAAAACTAACTAATAAAAGAAAAAAACGAAAAGAAGAATGAGATAAATGTGAACGAGAGGAAAATAAAGGAAACAAAAAAGGAATAAAAGAGGAAACGAATAATAACGAGAAGAAAAAGAAATCAGCGGATATACGTGCATATTCATAAAACGATCAGCTCTGAACAACGATGAAACGGGTCATACATAATTTTATACTGCGGATAGCCAAAAATTATTAAAATTGCGTTTAATTTTCAATAATTGAATAATATGTTAAGCACAAATAAATCAATCGCACGTAAATACGAAATATAAAATAACTAAATTACATCATGCAAATTACTTATGTTACCTAAGGGTAGAACTTTCTTCTATTCTAACATGTTAATTACCTTTCCTCTTCTATCATTAGGCGGCTCTAAATCCGTTAAGAACTCTGCTATCTATAAAATTCCCCTCTCGTAATTTTAAAAATCTTCCTCATTCCTCTTAGAATTTCGCCTTCCAAATCACTTTCTAAAATTGCAAGCAAATAGAAATTTCGCGGCATTGTTAATTCCTTATTTTCTACATATGAAACTATTTTTACCGATGATTTTAAAAAATCGTGCGGCTTCGATGCTTCCTTTATTCGTCCAATGTTCAACGCTTCAGAATTCTTTAAATTCCTTTATTTTGTTTAATTTTTATGGCTTAGCCAGTAACTGCTCTATAGTTTATCATTTATACGCCATTTAACTACATTCCTTTTTCAATTATCTAATTATTTCCAATTCTAAATGATCCCTTTTAGCCACTCGCTTCTGCTTTGCATTAATTCCTGTGACTTTATCATTCTTCGTATACATTCCCTCATTCATATTTTTCTTCCTCTACAATTTCTTCGCATTAGTTTACTGCAGACTTCTAGTCAATTGATATCGAGAATAATAGTTCAGTTTCTCTTTGATTTAGTTTACCGCCCCTGCATTTTCCTTAAAATAATTCCTTATTCATATCTCTTTCCCGTATTTAAAAAATTCAACGTCAAATTTGAGCAAATATTTTTCCATCTCTGTTGCGATGTTTTCTTTTCTTTTAAATGTTCCCAGTTGTGGAAAACAACAGAACGAATTCGTCTGTCCTTACTGCAATCTACTGAATTTTACTTTTGTTGATTTAGGTCTCTAATTTGGAATCCTTGGAAACCCCTGCCTCTACAATATTTGATTCGCACAGGTAAAATCCTGCGATCATTAGGCTTTTAACTTCGTTACTTATTCCAAAAGGACAGCACGCAGGCAAGATGCACGGAGCATTATAAAAAAGAATCAAACCAATTATTGCACGTAGACAGACGCAAGGTTCCCGTCGCGGAACGTCACTACAGACTCGTGTCCGAGTGTTTCTGACTCTTTTTGATAAAGTAAATACCCTAATTAAAAGCAAAATTTCGGCAACAGTAAAACACTTAATTAAATACACAGTTTTTTTTCGTTGCGCTAATGATCATTTCTCTTCGATAGTAAAGAACAAACGATGCACAACCGGCTCTGTTACGGGACGACACAAAAATATACAAAAAAACATTTAACAAAAAAAAAATAAAAAAAAGCATCGCGAAAAACAATTAAATGCACTGGCTGGCGCGCTGACGTGGGTCGAAAAAACGAAACGTGTAACGCGGTTGCGACTAGAAAAACAATATGTTTGTCAACATTGATCGGTAACCGATATATCGTCCGAGTGAACCGGCAAGCAAACGGTTAATGTGAGTTAATATAAAGACTATCAGCATTGATCGCACGCATATCCGAGCACACACACCAAGCCACTTACATGGCTCGCAACGTTCACGTGCCGGAACTGCGACAAAAATTCGGAATTTCTCACTTTCAGCCATATCAACGCCTCGGACGATATTCTCCGACAGCAGCGAGTAATACGATGATACCGAGAGTTTGAAAATTAATTTATTTTAATCGAAGAATAATTTCTAGCTCGACATCGTCGCGAGATAGCGCTATAAATACTGAATCCGTATAAATATAGAAAAACAAAATTGATGTGAAACTAAAGAAATCTTAATCATAATTAAGAAAACCTAGCTCGATAAAAAATTTAGGACACGAAATTACAATGAATTAAAATTTTTATTACAAGTAAAATTAATAACCATACTTTACAAATATGATTGTATTACTCAACCATACTTTACACAAATTAGTTACCTTTTTTTACAAAACTTAAGTAACGGAATAATGATTCAAAATATGACTAGAAAAAATATTAATCAATTTAATCGAAAGAAATACATTACCGATACAAATATAATTTTGTATATACATATATATATATATATTTTACAGGCGGTTCAATGATTTTGGTCAGGTCGGAAATGCCTACTATGAATAAGGTCGGACTAATTATCGAGCCTTGAGCCTTCCGTTTTCTCGACTTCTGGAGAACGACAAGATAGCTTCTATCAGAACGTGAAACGTGCGATCTAACAAGAATGCCTTCACGAAATTAAGCAAATTCCCAGTGACATTCCAGTTTACCAGGGTTTGAATGATTTTATGTCGCCATATACGGTCAAAAGCCTTCTCCAAGTAAAAGCTTATAAGCATTGTGAACTGATTCGAAACAAAGCCGTTACAAATTTGCTGGTGGAGTTTTACTAGAAGATCCATCGATCTGAACCCGAGCTACATTGGATCAAGAAGTTACTTTTGTTCCAGTATCCATATTAGACAATCGCTTATCATTTTCTACAGACATTTGCATAAAGAATTAGTCAGCGAAATCGGGCGGTAGCTGCCAGAGAGGTGGGGTTTTTTCGCGGGCTTTAAAACTGGAATTACGTGAGTCATTTTCCAAGCATTCGGGGAATTTTCCCCGATGTTTAAATTAAATTGTAGAATTGGAGAATTGTGCTAAGGGATTCCGTAGGGAGTTTTTTGATCATATCGATATGTATGCCATCCGGCCCGGGAGCTGAGGATCGCATGTGATTCAAGGCATCTATTAATTCATCATTGATACACGGAAGATTGAACTCTTACGTAGATGAGGTGGAGGGACGAGATTCTTGGCATTCGCAGTTCCTTTTAATAATTTTGAACAATTCTGCATACGATTCAGTAGTGGCGGATGATTTATGGAAATGATCGGCCAGGCTTTCCGCAATATCCAACTTGCTGCAAGTTGGGCCGGAATCTGATATTATCGGCGAGATCGTTGTGAATGTTTTTTTGTTCGATAACATTTTGACTTTGTCCAAAACCTTCTTGACTGGAGTCCTGGAATTGAACGTTGATGTAAATCGTATCCAAAACTGTCTTTTAGATTATCTGAGGAGCCTTTTGCACTTTGCCCGAGCAATTTTGAAGTTTTTGAGGTTTTCTTGCGTCGGGTGACGCTTTGTTCTAGACAGGAGTCTATTCTTTTCCGTGACCGCTCTGCTACAATCATGGTTCCACCATATCGTTTGTCTACATGTCCGTCGCGGACTATTTTTTGGAACATTATCGGAAGCGACTGCCGTTAATTCCTTAATTATATACTGATTAATCTTGTTGACATCGCTAGTGTTTTCTGGAAGTTTTAGATTTACCGACTGAGAGAATAATTCCCAGTTAGCGCCTTTAAGCCTCCAGCTGGGGAATTTTTTGGTATTATCGTTATTCTCTGAGGATTCTATCGCCACGAGCAAAGGAAAATGGTCGTTTCCAAAAAGATAATCAAGGGATTCCCACTTTGTTATGTGGGAAATAGAATGGCCACAAAATGATAAATCGATAGCTGAGAGCGAACCATTGAACATATTGAAGTGAGTGATTCCAGCAAATAGTTCACCTGGTCGAAATGTAAATTTTGAACAGTTGGCGTGAAAAACAATATTCAGCACCTTCCATTTTGGAGTATTCTATCCATCGATGAATACTGTGTAACGGTACTTGCCGTTGCTAACCTAACAATTTTGATTTGTCCAGGGATGCCACCTCGGATTTAGTTCCGCGGAATTAAAATTTTTATTTTTATTTGTTATTATTATTTAAATAAATGACTCGCTACGATTTTAGGAACTCTACTAATGAAAATTACCTACACCAATCTTTCTTTATCGGTCGACCGCCATAAAAGACAGTGATTAATTATGACATTTATACGTATGTACAACGAACAACAACGATTGTAAAAATAAATATGAAATGGTACGGTCGGCGGTGACCCCAGTTGATGTATTTATTACAATGTATCAAACTATTAAATTGATTGTAGATGTTTCTTTTTTTTCTTTTTATTTAATGTAAAATTTCTCAAAGGGCACAGGGTTAGTGTAGACCAATGTAGAAGAAAATTTAAGAATCAACTAACACATAAACATTACGTTTACACAGTATAGAACAGAACAACAGGTAATCTAAATGGATTTTCAAAATGTTCGTCTTCGGCGGGATGTTCATTCAATTTTACAGCTTGTTTACTCGATGTCTAGTTCACTATATGGCTGGTCGACCACGGCATTTCGATTTGCGGTACGAATATTACAATGATGACGTAAGACAATTTTGTGTCACACTTCCAGCGTTTTAGTTACTTTTGATACCAACCCAGATACTAAAACTGTGAACCCATCTATTTCCCATTATAATGAATAATTTCCTTTGCATATGAACAACATAAAAAAAAGGGAGGGAGTATTTTTGTAATCTGAAAAAAAATACTAAATTGTTGTTTATTGTTATTATGAAATATTTAAAAAAAAAAAAAAAACAACAAAAGACACGCAGATACATGTATGTTAATTGTGTGCAAAAAAATGAAAAACATAGATTGAGTATTATTCCTACGAAACAAGACGACTGTTAAAAATTTTACCATCATACCACTGGAATATGTATGTATGTATTTATTTTTAAGTAACTGAATTTGTGACAAATAAGTAATTAAAAATTCGTCAGTATGAATTTTATCAAGGTTGAACTATACATGATCAAAAATTGGTTTAATTTCCTGTAAAATAACTATGTCTAAATTTCAAACAACAATTTTGACAGTCGAATTAATTTTTTCGTCTCTCACTAGGCTAATATTCGGTAAGAAAAGGTATATATCTAATGATTAATAACCGAAAGTAGTATGTAGAAAAAGAAAGAAAAAAAAGAGCAAGTAACTATATATAAGGGATAGTCCGGCAGTACCGTCACCTTAAGGTTTGAGTGGAATAAAATTAAGGTTTATCATGTTACATGTTTACTTGCTGCAGACATATTTAGGGGCACTCATAAGCTATAAATAGAAGAAAATAGAATGCCAATAAATTTAGAACTAATCAACTTTATTCGTAAAATTCCAAACAATGAAAAATTAAGTTTAAAAAAATTGTCGTCCAGTACCGGCCAGCTGAAACTAGAATTGTTATATTATACAATAATCACAAATATACTGATCTGATAATTCCGAAATGTTCGCACAAGCTTCATGGACCCACGACTTACAGTTTCCACATTGAATCCAATCCTCATCGTGAGATTCGAAACATAAAGGACGAATTGTCTCCTCCTGAATCGGCGTCTGGGTGGGAACTTGGTTTTCTTTTTTTGTTTTTGCTGACATCCTTGCCCAAAATCAAACTTTTACCTTTCCTGACGATATTTTTTGCTGAAAAAATGTGTTGCTTAATTGATTCTACATTTTTTTAATCTACTCGCTTCTCTTCCTACATATTTTTATATGGAGAACATGTGAATATTTCACTTCTTTCAGCTTTACGTCGTCGTACAGTAGCTCTTCTTTTTGAGGCATCAGGAACTAGTGATAATTCTAAAACAATTTCTTTAAAATTTTCAACTGATTGGTCAATGATAGCTGATGTTTGAGGCTCAGATTTTTCATAAGCAGTTTGAGATTTAGTGTTATAGCAGTTTGTGCTTCAGATTGTCGAGAAGGTTAACATGAGGTTCAAAGTTAGAAGCAGTAGGTTGAGGTACATGTGCAGAAGTTAAAGGTGTCGGTTCTGTTAGTTGGGAAAACGATGGTGAATTGCCGGCAATATTTGTCATATATGAAGCAATGAAATCTAAATCACTGAAGATATTCTTGTTAAAGGGATGAATTCCTGTACAGCGAAAGCCATTAACGCCAATGCTCATTCGAGAAACACGATTAAAAGCAGAAGCAACAAACCCAGCAATCTCATATTCACTAACCCTTATGCCAGCATTTGATCTCATCCATAAATCACATGCATCACTGTATGTAGACTTAAATGGTTTCATAAAGGTGCAATCAAGCGGCTGTAGCTTATGAGTCGTGTGTGGTGGGGTGCTCAACATATGGATATGATTTTCTCTAGCAAATAGGATGACATCCAAGTCTTTGTGACTGGCATGCCCGTCAAGAACTAACAGAACTGGGTTTTGTTCTGTCGGATTGGAATACTTTTTAAAGTGGTGCATCCAATTTAAAAATAATTGAGCACTCACCCAGCCATTTGGCTGAACTTCGCCTACGCTCTCATGTAGAGCATTTATCATGAGTCTCTCATTTATTCTAGATCTTGGTAACACGAAAAATGGTGGTACAAATTGACCTTCGGCACTCATTGCCAAAAGCACTGTCACATTTTTTCCACGCTCTGCAGAAGTAAGCTTTCCAACTTGTCTTTGGTTTTTAGTAGCTATAACTTTAGAATGTTTCGGAACAATACTGACACCAGTCTCATCGCAATGCCGTATTTTATAGTGAGTGAAATTATATTTTTCCATTAAACTCTCGAGACTGTCAAAAAAACGCTCTACTTGAGGTCTATTAAACGCTACGGCTCTCATTAAACTAGTTGATTCTGCAGTTCGCAGTGATAAGTCGCCATGTCTTTTCATAAAGGCATAATAATCGTTTTTACCAGCTGACATCTGCTCTTTATTGAATTGATGTGGTATTGTTAACTTTTCAGCTAGTTGAAAAGCAAGTTTAAGAAATTCTTGTTTACTTAAAGGCATTAACCTATTTGCCAAGTCTTTAACATGTTTAACCAAAACTTCCTCATGTTCAGGTAAGAATGTTGCGTGAAAACAACCCATGGCTGTCTTAATTGACACCTATTTATTATTTTTAATAGTACTGATTCTGTCATTTAATGTCGTTCTAGGTACCTTAAAACGATCTGCAGCCTGACGCGCACCCATTTCTTTATTTAAACGCCTTGTGCATGTCGGAAGGATCCCAAGTGCCCTTCTTTTTCTTCGCCTCAACGTCACTTTCATCGCGTGGTATTTTTATGAACTTAAAAGAAAAATAAACTGCTTTAAAAATAAAATAAATAGTGGCCTGTACTGGGGGAATTTCTTGTGGCCGGTACTGAAGGAAACAGAAAAAAATATAAATCTAATCGCTGATAAAACGTAACGTATAAAATTTAAATTTAAAAATATTTTACAAGCACTGGTATAAATGATCAATGCACAGCTGGTTTGACTTTTTTCTAAATCGCTGAGTAAACTCCTGTTATCATACACAGAACTTTTATTGTGTATTAGACGTTAACCATGTATGACAACAATTTTTGTACTGCGGGTGAACGTGTCGCGTCAAGTAAACGCCGCGCGAGTTCTAGACTGTGAATGACGAATTGCACAAATGGCGCTAGTCGTTACACCGCCATTTGTTGCAGAATTTCAGAAATAGTGACTGGCCGGTACTGGATGCCGGCCGGTACTGTAGGACTTTCCCTATATATTTTTTTTTCGAAACACGTTTATATGAAGTTGGGAGTAAATGTGCCGAAAAGCTGTGATCCTTAAAATTTTAACTGATTTTTGTGCCTCGTTCCAGATAGATGAGCATCAGTAGAAAACGCTGTTCCTTTGACCTGAAATTTTAAAAATAACGGAGAAAGCTCAATAAACTTTAAAAACAATTATTTTGAGATAAGTTAGTATAGTTCCCTAATTGTAAAACATGTTTTGTTGTTTCTGTTATGAAAAATATTTCAATTTTTTCTTTTTTTTAAACAAATTATTATAAACGATTAACATTTTTGAATTTATTTAATTCTTGAAATTTCTCATTCTTGCGTTATTTTTTAGCAAGACTGATTCATTTTTTTGTGGTTTTTACTATTAATTTTAATAAAAGTAATTTTATTTTAACGTAAATATTGGGTAATTCCGATCTTGAAATTTAAGCTTTCGAATAATTTGTATAATAAGTGTTTTTTAAATTTTTTAACTAAAATAAATTAACAATATCTTTAAACGGCTATCTTTTTTAGAGTAAACAAATAATATTTTAATAGTTCTAATAAATCCGATTCTTTTTAAACAAAAGCATTTTTATGAGATTATGTGAAAAAGAAAAAATAAAGAAAAATTTAACCAATATAAATCGTTGATATTCAAGTATTGTTTATATGTATAACTAAAGTTGGTTTAATAGTACTCTTTTCTTATTCACAAGTTTAAAAGTATGTTTTCATAACTTTTTTTCTATAAAATAATTTAATCACTACATGCCTGCCAAGGCCGTGCCCAGAATTTTGAGGAGGGGGAGGTTTTTACATATTTTATAAATAACAATACATTTTTCACTCATATTCATACTACTAATAATTTCCATAATTTCGATTTATGTATTAATAATTCACATAAATGAATTACCGCATAAACACATTAATAAAAAATTACATATGTAATTGATTATACTTGTAATAAAAAATTTTGCATAAAATATTAATGAAGTATGTAAAACTATGAAGCATGTTTTTTATTTTTTTAAAATAGAAGAACACCCTAAAAAATCATCAATATTTATTTTAAATTTTTGTTTTTTTCCGATTTTTGTGTATTTATAATAACTGTTTCAGTTCTAAAGGGGGTTACGGTCTTGATGTCTGGTGTAGTTTTAAAAATTTTGGGACACATGGACCTAAATCTTTTAGTTGTTACTATATAATGTGAATAGACTTTTTCTGTTTCTCAGTACCAATAATTTTGTTGACTATGATTCTAACACGCTATTGACTATAGCATTGGCTATTAAGCACGAACTGTATTATTTCTGATGTGCACCGTTGATGCTAATGTGAATATTTAATTTATATTCTTTTTCGCTCTGCTGCTACCAATTTGACCAGTTTATCCCTAAAATTTCATACCCTACTCTTACTTATTTATTCCCCTAATTTATTTTAACAATTTTTCCATTTACGTATTCAATTCACTAAGAATTAAATAGCTATGTAATGCTCAGCTATGTTATAAGAAAAGTAGTCTACAACTTACGCAAACGTGCTTGTAAAAGACTTTCATTTCCTAATTTACACATCAGTCTTATTCATCTACTATAATACAAGTAATACTCTGCTACTATCAGATCTTCTAAGATGTGGTTAATTGTTTTGTTATTTCCAACGTAAGCTTGGTTATTTGTACAATTTTATTTTTTCGATCCGACATTTTATATTATCAATTATATTTACCTTTAAATTGGAGTCGAGATCTACTTCAACGAAATTGTTACCTTACCAAATACACTACGATAGAACAATATCTCATTAAGCGAAAGGATAAAACGAATCTATTAATGCCTAATTACAGGATTTAGTTTTAAAATTAATTTTAAATGCAGGCTCTGCAATTAAGCATTAACAGCTTCGTTCTTTTCTTTCGCTTAATGAGTTATTGTTCCGCTGAAATGTAGTTAATTAAAGGGCGGTGTTTTTCGTTCGAGTGGAATTCGGTTTGAATCATGGTCCTCACAGTAAAAATTCAAAAAATTGTTTTTTCTCTGGATTAATGTCCATAATTGACTCAAATAAATAAATTAAAAAGTTAAGAAAAAAAATTAAATACACCATCGGCTACTATTCGTGTAATGTTGTACATTCATAATCACGATTAATTTAATTATAATTTCAAATTCAAATTTCAAATATATTGTGTATGTACAAGAAATTAATTAAAGTAACAATAATAGCAATAGTTCTATATGCAATTATAAAAGCTATCACGTTACCGGCCACTAGAGGTAACCAATTCTGTGATAAAATATTTTTTCTTTTATGACGTTAATTTATGAAACTAATTTATCCTTCTTACTCCCTCTATCTATTTATGGTTTTCTATTTACTCGGTCTTCCGGAAATTACTTCTCACACTCACAGGCAATAATCTAACACTTTGTATACTAATTTTCTTTATATATTTTTTTTTATTATCGAGACACTAAACGACTGTAAGATGCAGCTGCATAAAAAAATATAAACAAATCAACACAAATTATCAAAACATATTCACCATACACATATACTTTGTCCTATACTCATTTACACCGCTATACTCACAAATTATTACGAAACGAAATATAAATGAATTAATGAAAATCTGGCCTGTATGATTCCGATCGATGAATCCAAGTTCCGCGTTGACTTCTTTGACTGCAGGTACGATGTATTAGCCCGATTGACTCTAATCAACGAAGGCTGGACTTCTCAGCTCTTCCAGCAGCTAACGTGCAGATACTAGATACTCTTCGAACACTTTCTCCACCCTTGGTTTTTAACGTTTCGACCTCCGGCTGTTCTGTCGTATGAGCTAGGTTTCTTTCACCTTTTTACTTTTATTTTATTTAATTAACCGCGACTGCTTATCGAAAACAATTTACTTTCCGTGTTGACTAGTGTTGTGATGACTACTAAAATTACGAATTTATACGAAAATGACTAACAACTACCAGAAAGATAACGAATGTACATATAAGGACACGTTTTACGCGTAAAGCGGATTCACATAGCCGTTGACAAAATTAAAGTAATTTCCGTGCGCCGAGATCGAACAGATTCCGCTCTTATCATGTTACACAGTCATTTTAGAGAAATTCCCTTTTCATTTTAGATACGCCGTCAGATGATCAGCTGTATGCTTATGAATTACCTATATTAATGGAATTTCTATTTTACGTATATATATTTCAGACATAATTCTCTCTTTTGCATTTTAAATTATTTCATCATATTTGAATTCAAATAAATCCAATTTCCTCGCCGACCCCATCTACATCGTATCACGATAAAGCATAAAAACACCGACTAGTTTCGGATACTACAATCCATCTTTGGATGGGATTTACACCATGGGCGACGTCAGCGGCGGTTAGGGGGGCAGCTGCCCCCCTGGAGCCTTGAAACTTTTTAATCAACTGCCCACGATGAGTATTCATAGGCGCGTAATCATGGACAATTTAGAAGACTTTTATAATAAAGTAGTAGAACAATTTGCCAGAAACCCACGGAAATTATGTTTTAATTAAGATTTTATTCTTGTTTAATAAAATATTAAGCCTTTACGACTTATAAATTTTATTTTTCCTATAACTCATATCCTCTTTTTATCATCTTACCCCCTCCTCCTGACTGCTGGCAACTCATCTTGTCTCCCCCCCCCGGGCTCTCATTGGCTAGCGACGCCCTTAATTTACACTATAGTTGTTAAAGGATTAAATTTATTTTTAAAAAGCAGAAAAATAATACAACGTTAAAGTAACTAGTGTCTAGCCTCTGAAACTCCTCACATATGTTATCAGTATTTTTGTTTCATGTTTATTTAAATTTTTCTACTTCGCTAAAAATTCGATATTGAAATTGAAGTTGAATATTCTGTAGTGGTATACATAACCAGATTTCTATTTTTTTGAGTTACTTTTAGTGTTACCCTTTTCATATTTATTGTTTTGTCAATATGATTAAAATGAGTTGAAACAATTTTCCTTTATTTATTTATTTGAAGGGCAATTGAAAAATTCGATCTAATTCAAATAATTCACTCTTTCACTTATAATTGTGTTGAACTTTTTTCACCTAGTGCAAAATGTAAACAAATACGAAGCAAAATACTGATATCTATGAGGAGTTTCAGAGGCTAGACACTAGTGTTAAAGTGTACTACAACGAATTTATTTTAATTTAGTAAAATTAAAAGTAAAACTTCAGACATTTTTTACTCATTCCATAGCCCACAAGAATTCATGTACTACACCGGTTTTTGTTTCTTATTAAAACTCTGAACGGTTTTTTTTTTTACTTTTTCTTTATTCTCGAAATAAAAGTTTTTAATAGCTATGAGATTTTTAAGCGGGTAAAATGGACACTAAAAAAAGTAAAAGAAAAATATAATCATTTTTTTTCTATTATCTGTATAATAATGTATATTTTTTAAAAGTTGACGGAAGATTTTTAATTATCCCCCCTCACCCCACCAAACAGTTTAAATGAGATTTGGTAATAGATGTCCCCTATCTAAGTTTTTATATTTTTTATACTCTTAAATTATGATCTGTCATTGTATTGTTAATGTTTGTTCTATTTTATTTACTTCATTCAACTGTAACACAATAGTATAAATTACAATCATACTCGTAAAAGCATTGTTAATGAATTTCAAACAAAAGGTTGAGAATTTTAATCAATATTCTTTGTAATATAATAATGGCTTCCTTTCTAGTTGTAACAGCGGTATTAATAAAATGTTTTTATGGTTTAATAATTTTGGATAGCGATTTTGTCAGTTTTAAAACTTTAACAATTTTTTAAAATAGTAAAAAGTAATTATTTACTGTTCTTTAATAGTTATGGCAGTATTATTAATTAAGAGGTAGTTATTAAGAATGTAATAATTATATTATTTTTGGTAACATATTTAGCAATATTAAATATTTAAACAGAAATTAGGTAGAAATATTTTTTAGTAATGCGTAAACAGTGATAATTTTCAAAATTAACCTCTAAATATTTAATTTAATTTATAACGAATCGATATGAATAAAGTTGTTTAACAACTACATCTGAATTAGCAAGGTGCTTGATTGGCAACATAGCATTGAATTTGTTGTTTTTATTTACTTCTATCTATTATAAACATTTACCTAGGTTGAATTTTAGGTATATTCAAATACTAATTTTGTTTAGTAAAATGGAGTGAGTTGTACCTTATGCTAACCATACTGATGTGCGCAAAGTATTATTTTATTTATAATTCCTAATTTAATTAGCTAATATTAAATATTTTATGATTTTATGCATCCTATACGAATCCTGTTCCAATAATTGTGGAATAGAGTTAATCAGAATTTCTTTTTTACGTAATTTTATGTTGCTATGAAATTGTGATTTTTTAAAGTTAAATTGATTAATAATTTACTGCGGTTGTCGTCAGTGAATGAATATTTCAATAAAAGTTTACGTTTATACTTATAGTTTTTCAGTTTTAACTTTAGTGTATCTGATGTAAATTAAATAGAATTGCACCCATATATCTCGCCTGCAGTCTTACATGATATTTATTATATGGAGGTACGTAAGCATTTTCTTCAGTTGATGATCTTGTAATTCCGAGACGGAATATAATATTGTATATCTCTATTCTTTAATACATAATTCAATTGTTGCACACAGTACAGGTTCTTAAGGGTTTATAACGTATTTACATTGGAATACTGTCTAACGTAGTCAATTTTTTTCAATACGGAATTTTGAAAATAATTTACTCTGTTGCAATATGGTAATCTGCTGCCTTCCCCAATGTATTATTCTATACGAGAGAATAAGTTGTTTTTGGTTTAAAAAATAGAATAAATAATTTAACTTTCTTTCTTGTAAAATGCTATTACTAAATAAATTATCTATTTTTGTTCTACCTGAAAAGTATGAACGAAACCAGTAATAAATGTGCCCACGGAAACCACATACTTATAACTTATTCAAAAGTATATTATAATCAACTACATCGAACGCTTCACAGAAATCAAAGTAAACCGCAGGTGCCTTATGATCTGCTACTAAATTCTTGGAAATATACGTAATGTGATTAAATAGTGCATCATCTGTAATTTAATTTTGTAGAAATCAATACCAGTTATCACACCAAAGAAGTCAATTTTATCCAGATAACTTAAATTCTGATTTTAACACATTTTTCAAAAATTTTCAAAATGAAAAAAAACAAGCAAATCGATGTGCAGTTTGATATTTACTTGGATCGAGTTTTAACGCGGTTGAACATTTTTCGGATTTAATAGATTCATAGTGGTTTTGTGAAAAATTCTATATTTTCGTTTATGAGAATAAACACTTATTAGGGAGTGATAAAATATTTTTATATCGCCGTTGAAAAAATCAATAAAACGGACAGAATTAAGATTTTGATAAATTTTATAAGGAGCAAGTGTAAGTGAAATTAGTTTTCATTGTTTTTACTATATTTAAGAAATAATTATTAATTACACATTCATTGTTGGTTATTGCTAATATTGAATTATTTATCTCAATTTTTTTTAAACCCGATTTTTTATTTCCAATTACGTGTTTTACCGACGTCCGATATTTTTTGGAAGTATCATTTTAGTCTCGCAGTTTTGGTTATTTTTATCAGTTTTTATAATTTTCTGAAAATGATTTTGTACCGCACGAGCATATTCCGATCGAGAGGACATCTTTTTAATAAAATATATAACGAATTATTTTCATAAGATAACAAAACTATCTAATCAGTAACCCATTCTGACCTTTTATGTTAAAATTTATAATTTCAATTCTTCCGTTTTGAATGGCTTATAACATCTTCAATAATTGAAATAAATAAATCAACTTTACCGTCAATAGTGACTACGACATTGTATAATCCATTTCAATTGCACAATTTCAAACTTTTTTAAAACAACCATTTATCGACGTTATTTTGGTAGTTGCTGTGTTTTAGCTTATAGCGGCAAGATATTTTTAATAGCACTAATAGATCATTAAAATGCGCTCTGAGGCTACTTACATTTAATGTCAATATTTTTAATGTGTCAGAGTTCATCTGAGATTACATGTTTTCTAATGTAAGCAATGCAATTAAAAATATTACGTCAAATTTAAAATTAGACTTCTTAAATGTTAACTATATCATAATATTAAACAATATATTGAGGATATTGGATAAAATTTTGGTGATATATAAAAACAGTATGTAATAAATGGATAGATAATGTAATTTAGCATTTGCTAGGGTAAGACGTTTTTATATGAAAAATTGGTTTTTATTCACGATGCCAGTAAAACCATTATCGCTCAATTCGTCATAAACGGCAGTTTTTATGTAATTCGATTTTTTTTTTTCTCTACATAAACGCACAACAATATTTTGATATTACTGCTGCGGAGATTTATAAAAGCGATGATAAATGTTGAAGTTCGCTTCATTTACTTTAGTAACAGTCACCTCATCAATTTTGATCAACAGTTGACTGGTATTCTCATTTGGTACCGTCAGTTTGTTTATAGTAATAATGTTGTTTTTTCGAGTCTTTTACTCGAACCGGTTAATTCTTAATTGCAAATCATTATTCTTTTCAACTTGTTTAATTTAGTAATTAACTGATTAATTCGGTCATATAACGGTTTAATTTCGTTCCTTAAGGATATAATTAGGTCTACCGCTTTTTTTTCTTTCCTGCAATTTATGCAGCGTCAAGCTGGCCTAGCTGATGCATCCTTTCGACCCCATGTTTCAGCAACGACCCGTTACATTCAAAATGAAGGTCATGTTCACACGCGGAACAATGAAAAAAATCACCATCTTCGGCTAAAAATGAAGCCAATAAAATAATTATAAAATTTTAATTAACTTTAAAATGATAAATTCAGTGTGATCTTTGATTGCTTTTATGTAAGTGTTTATAAAGATTTATAACCGCTTTATAAAATTAATAGTAATGTAACAACTTAGTTGTAATAATAATAATAATAATAATTTCAATTATAGTAACAATAATATCCCGATAAAAATATAATGACAGAAATAGTAGCAGTAGTTATAATAACGAAATATATAATAATGGTAACAAAAATGTCATTAATAAATAAACTAGTAAATTGTATAACAAATTATTTATGTTATTTGATAATATTAACAGCATTTACTGTAATAATTTATTCAATAATAAAAATATTATTGTTAATAGTGATATTGATTATTTTAGCAAAATTTAATAATTATAAAATAATGGCAGCTATGCTAATAAATCAAGTGTGAATTTGTGCGTGGATTCAGTATTTAATTTTATTTATACATTCGACATATCCAACAATAAATAAATCAACGCATATACTTATACTTGCACAAGCCTGCAGATTTTTGTATTTATGTATATACATATACATAAAAGTATATCTGTATTCATCTATATATGTATATGATAAATAATAATATAATAAAAATAATACAGTACATTTTTTTTTTTTTCGATTTATTGTATTACAAACTATTCTTAACTAGGGGAATATTGAACATGAAGGGAAAAGTACCCAATGTGCCTACCCGATAGTCTTTACTTTAAACAAGGTCATGAGGTTTTTTACGCTTCAGCCGCTTCCTATCACTAACAGTATATAGCAGTCCAGCAGCAAGTTTGTTCGGATGACTTTCAAGTCTTTCTGCGTGTCTTCGAGCATGAATTTTAATAAAATCTGTTACATACTCCATCCCTAAATCCTGATGCAAGGTTAGATTTGATACATACCATGGCACCTTGATTACAAGCCTAAGGATTTTATTCTGCATGGTCTGTTTTATCTTCAGATTTGTAGGTTTAGCACAACCCCAAAGCTGTACTCCGTAGGTCCAAATAGGCTTCAAGGTACATGTGTATATCAAACGTTTATTAACAATGCTTAAAGCGGTTTTTTTCCTAAAAGCCAGTACATTTTTTTAACACGAATATCTATTTCCTTTTTTTTTTGTCTGAATGTGCTGCTTCCATGTTAAGCGACTATTTAGGTTAATTCCAAGTACTTAACTGTTGTTCTCACAGGCAACTCCAGTCCATTTATCCTGACAGTTGGGGTTATGACTTTTCTATTCATGAAATGAACGTTTACCGATTTACTTTCGTTGAACTGAACTTTCCACTTTTTTAACCAGCTTTCCGCCTTCATAAGGGCCTTCTGAAGATTGTTGCTTGCTATCTTCGGATCTAAATGTGACGCAAGTAATACCGTGTCGTCAGTATGTACATTTTCCGTTACAGGAAAGTCTGCTGTATGTATCAAATACAGCGTGGGTCCCAGAACTGATCCCTGGAGCATTCCTGCTAGAATTGGATATAGTTCTGATAACGTGTGTTTATAGCGCACCGAATCGGTTTTGCAGATATGAACTCAGCAAGAGATATAACCTAGTTGGTAATAGAATTTTTAATTTATATAACAGACCATTATGCCAAACTTTATTAAAAGCCTGTTGGACATCGAGGAATGCCGCTGTACACACATTTTTCGTCTTCAAAATCTTTTCTATTACACTTACCACCCTGTGCAGCTGATCCACCGTGGAATGCTGTTTTAAGAAACCAAATTGATGTTCTGGAATTATATTATATAGGTATGGCTGCAGTCTATTTAATATCAATTTCTCCATTACTTTCGACATAATAGGTAACAAGGAAATGGGACAATAAGACGTAACAGTATACGGAATAATTTGCGCGAACTTCCATTGTACCGGAAAATAATGTAGGCGAAGTATTGCGTTACATATAAATGTCAGCAGCAACATTACAGCTTTCCGTGGAAGTCTATTCAATAGTTCCGCGCTTATTAAATCAAAACCGGGACTCTTTCTCCTTTTCAGCGTTTTAAGTATGCTTTTCACCTCTTGAGGTCACGCTGACTTGATAGGAGAAGGTAACTGGCCAGGACTTGTTAAAAAGTCATCGACTTCTATGTCCGTAGCAGCCGTTAAGTTCGGCTTAAAAACTGTTGCCAAGTAGGTGGCAAATAAATTCGCCTTTTGCTTTAGATCTTTCGCCCAAGACCCGTTGCCATGCTTTATCGGAGGAATTCAATTTTTTGGTTGTTTAATGTTTTTTGTACACTTCCACAAAAAATAATTATCCGCCGCTAATGGCTTGAGTTTAAGTAAGTAATTATTAAAATTTTAATTTTTAGTTTCTACTAATAATTTTTTAGTTCTTTGGTTTTATTATTAAATTGTTTTCTGCCTGATGGATTCCATATCTGAAACCATTTTCACCTAAGCCTTCACTTTTCTAAAACAAGCTGGCGAACTAAAATAAGGTAATTTTTTATTTTTTTGTTTATATCAATAGAAGGAGTGTTCAAAGTTGCTGCTACTTGAATCTCCCTACTTAAATACTGCATGGCATTCTCGATGTCAGTTTGGTTTTTTAATGAGTTTTTTAGATCTAATTTTGGGTCTAAATATTCCTCGAAGGAATCCCAGTCTGTTTTATAATTATACAAATATATCGAATTTTCTTTGCATATTACTAAATCACCAAGGATTATAACAATTGAAGAGTGGTCTGAGAAAAGATCGAAAGAAGAATTTATTTCTGCATAATAACAGGCAATGCCTTTTGTAATAAAAAAAATCTAAAAGGTCTGGTATTTTACGATTATCAGCCGGCCAATACGTTGTTTCTCTTGTTGATAGGTAGTTAGCATTGTGACACGTCCCCTGGTAGTAGTTACCCTGGAGCCCCGCGCTGTATGCTTAGCATTCCAATCCACACCTGACAGGAATTTATTTTCTAGACTCTGTATGTATTTACTGAACTGGTCTGCTGTTATTTTATGTCAAGGAGGACAACACAAGCTGACCACCCTTCGTCTGTATGCTAATACTAGGCCCCTGCAGGTGCTCCTCCCTAAAATTATTTATTTCATAATGTATAATATTAGATTTTATTGATATTGCTGAACCACTCTATGATTTCCCCGAAGGGTGAGAACAGGAATATGTTATATAGTTATTTATTTTGAAATAATCGTTATCAGTGAGGTGAGTTTCATTGACTAAGATTACGTCTATTAAGTTTAAATTTAGAAATAATTCGAGTTTAGCCTTATGATTTTTTAAGCCATTTGCATTCCACTGAGCTATTCTTATATAGCCGGGCACTATTTAATCATTTTTTGCACTAACATGGTTAGCATGGATAGAACCATGCTGTTTTGTTCAGTTAATTGGCGAAACATTACCTTAAATTCCATAAGGAATTCTGCTAAATTTACTAAAGAAGTCTGTTGTTTCTTTTCCTCAAATTGCTTTGATGATTGGAACTTCCAGAATGATTTATGTTCGTCGTGACATTGCTCTGTTGACTTATAGCGGCCGGTTTTAATACTTCTAAATAATTTACCGTTGGCCGCAGATAATTGTGCTTATTAGATTGAATAATTTTATTCTTAACATCAGTTTTGCTTTGTACTAATCGCTCATATATTTCGCAACCTCTATAATTCGCAGGATGGGATCCTCCACACAAACCGCACGTAGCTGGATATTTTGGATCCTTTTTGCATTCATAAGTCTTGTGTCCTTCACCGCATTTAACACATAGTGGAGTTCTTGTACAATAGGCTTTAGTATAACCCCATTGTTGACAGTTTTGATATTGCGGGATTGGCGGTTTTTTATTTGCTGATTCGACTTTAATTATTGTATTACAGAGTGATTTTAAGTTAAAAATTTCCCTACAATTTTCAGTTTGTTCAAGATCTATAAAGAATAACAGCAGCGGCTTTTTGGTTTCATGCTGTTTTACATTATGAATGTTACGAACCTAGAAACCATGCACAAGTATAATAGCAATAAAATAGTAACGGTAGTGAAAACTAAAATACATTGCTTTTAACACATTGGAAAAGGCATTTATGTAATTTTTTATAATTTAATAAATTTACTTTTATGTCATATCGCAGGCTTTTAAATAATATTGCACCATTATATACGGCTTAAATACATGTGAAGAGTTTTCTTAATCTTGGGACAGAAACAGTTGAGGTATCAGTTGATCTAGTTATTCCAGTTACATTTCTTACATTAAATTTTGTAAATAAAATTTAAAAGTTGTTAAGTGAACAATTTTTTAAAGTTTACGAACTTTTGCTTGCAGTTAATCTATTCGTTTTCATTACAGCTCGTTGTAAATTCTTTATTAGACGTACATGGTTTGCTGTTGCATCACTCCAGTACATAATACCACATTCAAATGCTGGCCGATACAATCCTAAATATAATCTATGTAAATGATAAAAAAAAAAAAAAAATAAATAAAATAAGGCCACTTAAATAGTAAAATAAATAGTTAAGTTAAGTCTCTAAAACTATGCTAAGATGTTTGAATTTATAAATTCAGTCAATGCGGGTGCCATTCTTACACGGCATGTGAAAATTATTGCAGCAATTTTGATCGTGATAGCCATAAATCATCAATTTGGTTTTATTTCATTTGAGATTAATTTACAACATTTTAACCAGCTGAATATCTTACTGATATCTTATTGGACAAATATTTATAACTTTTAAGGAAAACGAGAGTTAGCAACCAATACAGTATCAGTATATGTAAATATCTGCTGTTTACAGATAAGTTAACTTTTTGTACATAAGCATTATCAAACACCTTGTGGGCGAACCCAAAATTACTTAGAAAAATTGTTAAAAAATTAACGCTGGTGTATTTCCATTTAATCGAAAATAACACAAAAATGATATACTATATATTATACACATAGGCATCAATATTCGGCGATAAAATAATAAAAAAAAAAAAATAGAATGAAGATGTCTCAGCTAGATGTGAATCTAAGAACTTACAAGTTCAAACGAGGATTTATCAAGTCCTTCGCTTTAACTCTATCGCGGACAGAGGTACAGTACTGCTTTCCCAAGATTCCACCTAAATCTGCTTGGCACGTTCGGGTGCAATCAATAGCCGATTCATTAGTAGATTTCCTGTTCAATGTTCTACTATTTCTCTTATCGCTCCCATCGTGATTTCTAGGCCGAATTTTATCCTTCCTTCTTTTCCAATCTTCTATCTTTCTATATAGACCCCCCTCATCGGTTAATCTTTTCCCTTACTTTAGCTGTTCTATTATTTCCTCTATGGTTCACCTGCGGGTTAATCACAGTCTGTTTCCGTTTTTCTCTCGTCCAGTCATCCTTGTGTCTCTTTGACTCTCTAGAGCTCAACTATATTTGTGATGTGGATCGCGTTTTATTCGAATGCCCCTTTATTTCCTCCGAACGTGCTACTCTTTATTCCAATCTGAGCCTTAACCTCTCTATTCCGTTATAGTACCCACGCCATTCTTGCTCTCCACTCTCCCAATATAGTTCCTTTGTTAGCCTCCTTTATCTCTTCAATTTTTAATCTTTTCCATATATAATATGTAATTTTCTGCGTTGGGTAAGTTCCACTGGTAACATACATACTCAAGGGTAAAAAAAAAAAAAAGGAGTTAAACGTGCAATCTTTCTACATTTATAAATCTCTGTTGCATATTGTTCCGTACTAAACATCTCCCTATCACCTCTTTCTATCTACATATTAAAAATTACTGGTGTTTTGTTGCTGATAGAATTTCAATTCAACCGCATATAGCTGCACGAGAATTGCAAAATTTTCTTCCTTCCCCCTAGGTTCTTTTTAGCTTCCTTATTCTCCCCAAGACTTCAACAGCGTATAGTAATCAACCAATTTATCTTCTCTTTCTTTTTGTGCCAACTCCACTTCTCGCAATCTAATTGAATCTAAATTTCTCCATATACTGAATCCTCTTTTCCCTTTCACGTAATATTTTTTACGGATGGTTTCAAAATTGAGGACGATGAAAGCAGTACGTTTATTTTTTCGCCACTTCATCATTCTGAATTCTTCGGGCTCCCTTCCGTCTGCTTTATCATCACAGCTGAACCAATCTCTCAATTTGATCCGTAATCGCAAATTTGTTATCGTCACGTTCTATTCTCGTAAATCTTTTATCAGTTCCTGGTCGCTCCGACATTGACAGCAACGCACAGCGGATTTTCTAACTTGGTTGGCCGCCTTTAATGGTCCACTCTCTAATAACGTTCTGGCGTCAGACATAATTCTGGTATCCTCAAGAAATCATCTAAAATTTTATTCGGACATATATCCTTCTCTATTTTATAATCTTGCTTTTCAACATCTCCTCATACAGACCATTTCCAGTCCTCAACCTTATTTATTCCTGCCGGCTTTCTTAATTGGACTAAGAATTAATCAATCAAAGAGAGAAATGGAGTGAAAATAAGATATAACCATGCTTTCAGTATATGAAAAAGTATATTAATAAAATGTTTTGAGTACATTCGCTTCTTTTGAAATGAGTGATCTGAAAACTTTTTGTGCGTAACACATTAAGCTGTTCTAGTAATTATAAATTATTTCTATTAGAATGCCTCAAAGACATATTTGTTTATCTAACATTTTAATAACTGTATTAGCATAAACTGATTTTATATATCAAAACGAATGCTAACAAAGTTTCGGTTTTTACTTAAGTAATTAATACATCATCACTCCATATTTCTTTTCTGGGTCCGTATTGCTTATTTCGTTTAATTATAAAATACACGAAATTATATTTCCACCATTCTCGGTCATATTCAATATTCAGTTATTGACATCAGATTTTGTAATAACATTATTTCTTCTTTAGAATCAATAATTTGATACAGTATAAAGAATGCAATAAGCTCCGGCATACTTATATTTTTTTATTATTTAGTGTTACATTTAAGTCAGCTGAGAATATATTACTATTTTTATGTAAATGTATTGCTACTGCAGTGCGTTTCACAAATTTGTACATTATCCGTTGGATCCTCGAACTGATAAATAAAACGTATGATTCAGTTGAAACAGGTTATTTTATTATAAAATACTCTTGACTTGATTTTTTGTCGTATTCTGTTTAGATTTAGACTCCTGTGCTACTACAAAATACCTTTTTCCTTCTTTTTTTCCTTTTTTGCTTTAAATATTTTTTTACTGTTACTCCCCCCTCCTCCCATAGCTCTATTTACCATGTGTAACTTCAAAGGCTTTACGGTACATAGAACAGCGGTTAGTTTTAGATAAGAGAGAGAAGATTGCTCGTACTAAGGATACATTTACGACGGGGATCGTGTTAGCAAGAATATTTTGTATACGGCTTCCTGTAAAACAATTTTTTCGAGCTGTTTTGAAATTAGGGCAATCCATTAGAATATGAGGAATGGATGAGATGAAGGATTGGTAGCAGAATGGGAAATTGCTGGGTGGAAGGGCATTTATATCGATGTAATTGTGGGTCAAAGTGATGAACTCAATTCGTAAACGATTTATGGTACAGAGTAACCTCTATGTGTGATTCGCTAATAGTAAGTTTGATTTAGCGTAGAAAAGGTGGACTCAGAAATTTACTTTTATTATTTAACGGTAGCTTCAAAAATGACAGAAAATCTGTTGTCAGTAATATCTTTGATACATTCAACGATTGGCAATGCTGTAAGCAGAACATGATATCACACAATACAGTATCTAAGATGGAACAATACTGTGAAGTCATACTATATGTGCGGTATTTAAAATATCATATGCACAAATTGCTGAGACAGTCATAAGAAAAAACTAATTCAGAGCTCATTGAAACCGAGTTATTATTTCGTTCTGTTCAAAATGTAGGATTGTGTATCTGTTCAATAATTAATGTTTATAAAATAAAAGTTTTGTTATTAATACAATTTATTTTCTCCGAAATTTATCTTATAGTAACCTCCATATAAAGAGAGGTGTAAAGCTAATTAAATCTCTCATAATCATTAAAAAAAAATGTAGCGGGAAAATCTTATTTCCAATAATTTACTGTTTAAAGCTTACTGCTTAGAATTACATTGATTTACCTTGGTTTGATGAATGAAAGTTATGGTAACGATGAATTGATTTATTTTTATTGTTTTTCGATGATTTTTTTTTTTTTTTTTTGATAACATATGCTTTACATTTAAATATTTTGGCAAGCTGTGCAGCTTGCGGACAAGGTTTTGAGGTTTAACACATGTCTCCAATTTTTATTTTAAATATAAATATAAAAGTTCACTTATAATTAACCAGTTTGGAGGCATGTTACACACTAGTTAAACACGAATATACTGCACGATTTTTATTCCGTTGCATTAATTCACTTTTTTAAAAACCTATCACCTTTTTAGCAAAACATATTTTAAATAAATTAAATTAAAAAGAGAAAGAGAGAAAAGCAAGGAAAAAATTAAATCGATTAAAAGATTAAATGTAAGCCAATTTTCTCTTTAATTTCGTAACTTAAGTTTTTCATTAGTACACAGAATTTTCTAATTTTGGGTGAAGTAATTTTTTAGCCACACTATCGAGGTTATCTGTCAGCCAAGTTCACTGGAATTAAAAGAAGCCACACGAAATCACTTCACTTCGAATAAATTTTAACATGTTGACAGAAACCTTACAAACGACTTTAATCCGTACTGTTGAAAATATACACGGGCTCTTGTCACTTTCACTTGTGCCAAATTTGTCTTCAGGCCAATAGTTCTGTCAATATTTTTAAAAATAGTATTATTCTACGTGGTTGTGCACTACCAACGCGACACGAAACTATAAAAAGCAATAAATCATTTCCAAAAAATATAAAAAATTGAATGACAAAACTTATAAATAGTATTGGACCAAAACTAAGCGCAGGCGTTTTTTTTTTTTTTTAAAGTAAACGGCTTAGAATACTGTGAAAAGTGTCTCAAACATCAGCTGGATAAAAGATCTTGTTTTACAGTCTGAAAGCTCGGCGAACATTTATAATGCGACATTAAAATTTATATAATGATTTATTTTTATTTTTGTAAAACAGATAATGGTACAAAAGTAAATTAAATCTGCGAGTTCAGTTAGATGATCATCATACGGAGTGATAATACTTCTTCCAACAGAAGCTGGAAATCTATTATTAAGTTTATTTACTTCTTCATAAAATGATAGTTTCTGTCCCATTCGTTGGGAAGAACATTATATTTTTTCAGTGCTTACACTAGACAAATAGTTAGGACAAGATGCTGACGATTTAACACTGTAGGTTTTCTGATCAATACGTTTTTAAAAAAAAAACGAAACAACGGAAAAAATAATATTGAAAGTATTCAAAAGTATTAGTAAGCACTAATATATTAAGGAAACAGAAAGGCTGTGTTATTAAAATCAATTGCACTTTCGAGTGATCGTGCTGGTAGAATGTTTACGCGTTAATTTTAATAATCATTATTAATTCGATTATAGTTCGTCTTATTTTACACTTTTCTCATTGATAAACCTGTATTTTTAATACTTTTAATTAAGTCTTATTTTTCATTTCTATTTTAATTTCATCATTTATCTTTTTTGTACCTCTTTTGTTCATTAAATCTAACAACTGCCGATTATCTAGCCATTGCTTTCTTCTAAACACAAAACTATATAAAATTATAATTTTTTAAATTTATATATATATATATATATATATATATATATATATATGGCATACTACCCAACGTGATTTTTCTAGTTACCAAGGCTATTACAGTACGCGGATGTGCGGCCGGTATTTAGAGATAATTAATTAAGTTGGTTACTTAATCAATTGAATGATAGATGATTAGTTAGTGGCCAAATGGTATTTATAGCCTGACCAAAAAAATAGATGCCGTTGCTGTCGATGAACTAATAAGCATTATTTGTGCTATTCCATAAAACTTAGTGATCTACAACGGCTTGGCATATACTTAGTATGTGGGGGACGGAAAGGGCAATGTTTTGTAAGCGGAATGGGCAGATTGTAGGGAGCGGAGCTCCTCGGAACATAAAGTCTTGAGACAAGGCCATATGTCCTGTTCACAGCCAGCTCAGAGCGTAGAACTCCGCACGAGACATGTTTTCCCCTGATCACCACGGTCCGGTTGTGACTTTAATAGGTTTAAAACAAGTTTGGTAGCAGGCCTACTGCTATTTCCATGCAGACGAGCATGCGGTTAAAACAACCCCAAAACGCACGGTATTGCGAAAGCATTTTCAGGCATGAGAGAAAGCATTGCTGATCGAGGAGATATGTCGACTCGCTCATTTTCGGAAATACTAATATGGCTGGGCACCCATTTTAGACTATTGAGTAGTGCCTCTTAGATAGTCTGTATGACATCTGCTGGATCTGGACCACTACCAGATGATGTTTAGTGAAAAAGTTTGGTACTACAACTAGAGCGGCCGACGAGTCTGTTACTATTGACGGGTTTTGAGCCATAGGCTCCGAAGAGAGAGAGTACTGATAATAGAAGAATATCCCATAGATCTCCGCATTCACAACTGCACTGCTATCATTAAGCCTTACTGCTCATGATACATCACATACCTCAAATGAACAGGCAGTGGGTGATGACCCGTCATTTAGATGTGCTTTAGCTGCATCTGCGTAGAATGTACATAGTCTGAATGATTCCGAATTGTAGCGCGTACTATTTTTGTGATATCAGGGTGTTGGGAGTTGTTATATTTCATTAGAGAAAAAACAACACAGATGGGACGGTATCAGCATGTTAAACGTTTGATCGGGAAAATTAATTACCCTTTTTCTCCAGTTTGACAAGAGCTCTAAAATCGCAGGTAGTAGCTCGTTGGAGAAATCTCGAGTGCTGATGGGGTTCTTTATGTGGCTAGGGAGAAATAGATTACACGTGAAATGTAGATAGGTTTTTCGGTAATTGTGAAATATTTTAATGTAGGAATACCTAGAAGGGCGCACAAATTAGCAGACTTGAAAGACCTATGTGCGCGTAAAATTGTGCAAAAGAGGGAGTGGTGCAAAGATATTTTAACAGAGAACGGCTGGTTGATGAATACCCGTAGTATTATGGAGAGGACCAAAGACCTGTAGATGGAAAGAAGGGTTTTAGTGTGTGTGGGGGGGGGGGGGGGGGGTGTATATTTTACATTTTCCAAGTACTTGAGGATTGATGAAAATTTGTAACATTTAATTTTAAGGTTAACTATCTAAGGGCGCCACGTTAGTTTATCATCGAGCAATATGCCAAGGAACTTAGTAGTAGGCTGGAAAAGGATTGGTGAGTTTTCAAGTTTTAAGGAAATACTAGGAGTGGTCTGGCGCCCCCTATAGAACTTAACGGGCACAGTTTTTGACGGAGAAAAGGTAAGACTGTTATCATTGCACCAAGACTGCAGTTTATCGGCACTTTTTTGTGGGATCATTTCAGCATTAGCTAGAAGGGAGAAGAACGAGGGAATATTTAAGTCATCAATGTAACGCCGGCCAATGCGAATACATTCAGCTTTTCTATTAATATAGAACATAAAGAACGTTGCATTCAAGGCAAATCCTTGTGGTACACTATTCTCAGTTTGAATAATTACCGACGCTACCGAACCGACATTAAAATGTAACGTTCTATTTGTTAGGAAATCATGTAAATAGTTGGCCATGTTTTCAACTATGCCAGCTCATATAAGCTTAAATAATAAACCATACCACCAAATTTTATCAAACGCCTTTTCTATATCGAAAAGTACGGAGTATATATATATATATATATATATATATATATATATATATATATATATATTGTCGGTGCTGGTATGTTGTTAATATTTGCCTTTGCAGGCTTTAGCTGTAGTACGCATTTTTCGCCCTCAAACTTGTATTGGGGATAAAAGATTATTTTGCTCAAGGAAGAATAGGAGACGTCAGTTAACCATTTTCTCTAGAGTTTTGGCAAGAGCACTGAGGAAGGATATAGGTCTGTAATTCTATGGGAACAGCGGGTTTTTGTTTTGTTTCAGGACGGGAATCACGGCTGCTAATTTCCGTGACCTTAGAATGGAATTAGAAGACTAAATTTGATTATAAATGTGTAGCAGATATATTTTAGCATGAAGGGATGAATGGAGTCAGGTTTGGCTTCTCCAGTTGGAGTGTGATATTTGAATTGATACTCTAACTCTGACATGGTGAAGGAGTAATTATAGGAGCAGGAGGAGTTGGGAGTAGAAAGTATTGCGTGTTGCTCTAACGAAAAAGTAGGAGAATAAGTTGATGAGCATGACATCGTGGAAAAATGTTCTACATAGATATCTGCCACTTTCACCGGATCGGATAAGACCAATCCATCTTTGTGTAACGAGATCGGAGTGAAGGTGCGGTTAGTGCTATGTAACATTTTAATTTTGGATCATAACTTGTTCCTGGTATTAGTTGTGGAGATGGGCGTCACAAACTTTTGCTAAGATTCTTGCTTTTTGCGTCTGGCGAGGTTTTTTGTAGCTGCACAGTGTTTCTTAAACTCTATTAAGTCAGAGACCAAGCCTGTTCTCAACGCCCGTTTCCGTTGGCACGGTGCTTCTCCCACTTCAGAGCACCACCATGGGACTCGTCGGGGTCTGAGGAATGGGGCTCATTTGATTATCGATACTATCGCAACCTTAGAAATCGCTTTTATAAAAGTGTCAGTATTGTCTGCTACTGATTCGAATGGTTCGTCGGAGACGCTTACTCTCGTTGAAAACGTTCTCTTATCTGCTTTATGGAATAAAATGTGTGATTTACGGGGAGTTGGTTTGTTCGCAGAAAATTATGTTGTATAGAGTATTCTGGCATAGGTCGTGGTAAACAAACGAGTTCAGGTTAGAAAAGATTGCGAAAGAAACAAATTCCAGGTCAATTGTGGAGCAAGTATTGTATAATGGACTGAAATAAGTGTAACAGGTTCTAGCATATCGTGCACTACGTATATACTCGTATTATAATTCAATAATAATGTTTAAAATTTTATATGGAATTCAAATATGGGATGAGGTTAAGAAAACGGAAATAAATAAAATAAGCAAAATGTAGAAAATATTTTTGAAACTTATACTCCCCTACTGAAAGAAAAATGACTCTGGATCAACTTGGTGGAAGGAAAACGATGAAATGTCTCACTCTGATATATACTATTTCTATTATAGATTACTAGAATCAACAATATAAAATTACCATCCAGGCAAAAAATTCGGTTAACAATAAACCAAAGTAATGCATATTACATCTATCCTCGAGACGTATATCTACGAATTGATAATACTGATGATTTAGTTTTAATCAAACTAATTAGTAAAATCCCCCATCATATATTAACGGGAAAAAAAAAATTTGTGTGTGGAAAAAGGAAGTGTGGAATGGCTGAAAGAATAGTGTAAAGAATAAAACCCAAGATACGTCCAGAATATTTCTATTTTATAATTTTTGTTTATTTATTCTCGTCGTTTTTTGTTTTCTTCCGTTGTCATTTCCCTTTAAAATAAGATTAGGTTGTTTGATTTGAAGATATTTAGCTGCCCTCATGTATCGGTATACAAATGAGTATTTACAGCGTATGTATTTCCATGTATGTACTATGTTATAATTTATATAATCTTAAGAGTGGACTAGTATTATGCTGTATAGAATAAGCAAGAATAGTTGTAATTTTGTATTTTAAATAAACGTTAATAAGAGTGTTGGGTTTGGGTTCGATGATTTTTTATTTTAATGTTAATTTTAATTTTATCCGACTCTCTATGTTTGAAGATTATACGAAGAAGAAGAAGAAGAGTGTCGGGCACTCACAAAACGCGCATACTTGCCTTGCGAGACCACAACTTATCTATAAAAAAAAAAAAAAGCTAAGAGGGGAAATCGAAATTAGGTCATTACTTAATACAAACTTACTGATAAGTACACTATGTCGATTTTTACGTGTTGCGCCTCACAGTCTAATGGTGTGCACATCTCAGTCAGTACTGACTGAAGTAGATGTGAGCTTATGAGGGAGTTGAGAGCCAGACAGCAATTGCACGGTGTAATTGGAGAGGTGGATATCTGAGGAAGGTAGACCGAAACTGCAATTGTTTGCATACTAGAGGTCAGGCTTATCTCGGTTGCAGGCATAGATGTATGAACCAAATTAGCTACACTTCCGTAAGGTCTCAGTCCATGATCGCTGTTATCCACAGCTGCAGGCGCGTTTCCTGTAGGAATATTAGTGCGTGGTGAATGAGTGGAAATAAGTTGTTCTAATTCAGCTAGCTGGGAGTAGAATCCGTAACAGTTCCGCTGCAAAATATCCTTTACTGCCATGATTGTTTTCTTTTAATAATTTTAATGAGTTTGGATGTTTTAGGGGTACAAACTGTTTGCTAGTAATATTATCTTCAGTGGGTTTTAAGAGCTCTGTTGTTGGCATTTTTTGTTTCTTAACTTTAGTTGTTGACAGTTTATGTCCGCAGTTCTTCTTTCACGTTCATTCACTTTTGCTGTTAGACATTATTTATGTTTTAATTCATCCACTTCTATTTGCTCTTCCGGGGACTGCGATATAACATTTCCCACCCCTTCCGTAAAGTTAAGCTGCGTTCTGCTTTCGACAAGTTCGGAGGTTTGGAGATAGAGCCTTTTAACTTTACTGGACTGTCTTCCGCTTTGTTGCTTGAAGCGTCCTCCGAAGTTTCTTTAGTAGTATTTAGTGCGGTTTGATCTGTAGACGATGTACTCTGTTTGTCCATTTGAATGAAAATGTTGAGTTTACGATCGTTATGAACTAACGTAAAAGATTGGGGAAGAGTGGGAAGATTGGCACTCTTGACATATACCTGTTTTCTCCAGCTGATTATGTGGCTGAATTTTGCATAATTTGGTTTGACTTGAAGGATGAAAATTGCTGAAGCTAGTTTAAGTTTTAGAAAGTTTTCAAGGTAGCCTTTAAGAATGTAGTTTCGGATGGTGGTAGTTTTTTTGGACACGTCAACAGTGGAACTTACCCAACGCAAAGAATTGTACATTATATAAGGAAAAGATTAGAAATTGAGGAGATAAACAAGGCCAACAAAGGAACTATATTGAAAGAGGGGAATGCAAGAATGGAGTGGACACTATAAGGAGTAGGAAGGCCGAGGCGCAGAAGATTAGAATACAGAGTAGCACGTTCGGAGGAAATAAAGGGGCATTCGAACAAGACGCGATTCGCATCACAGGTATAATTGAGCTCCGGAGGGTCATAAGGACACAAAGGAGATCGAACAATAGAAAAACGGTAGATACGTTTGATAGTGTGATTTTTTTTTTGTGTAAGTTTCTTTAATCTGTGGCTGGTCTGTAATGGAAGCTTCGAGGAAAATAAGTATGCAGCTGTTATAATCCTGGAGCCTGTTTCAATGTTTTTCGGGCTCCCTACCAGATTTTTCAGCGTAGAAAAATAATGTTCACGGACCGGAATTCTCAACTTTATACAAACTGTATGAGTAATAGAGTTGTAAAAACTATAAAGTCGTATTTCAGCAGTGTACAAAAATCGGTAGATACTCCACAAATTAACCCGGAAGAAATTTCACGATGTATTAGATGTCTAAAACAGAAAATTTCGGTTGAACATGATAATATATTAACGTCACATGTATAAAGAATCTCCCGTTTAAAAGTCTAATCGAATTAAGCACTACAATAAATACTGTGTTCAAATGTGAATGCTATTCAAAAGTCTGGAAAATTGCTAAAATTATTGCATTCTAAAACCAGGAAATGACGCGTTCGTAATTGATAATATACAACCTCTAAGTTTTTTGGAGATAATTTAAGTAAAATATCTGAAAAAATTATACACATATGGACGAGGAGAGATCATGCTGAAACTAACAAGGTTATTCCAAAAACACGTAGTTTGGCTTTCGTTTTCAACACTCGGCAGCGCAGTAGGCTGCAAGAATTGCGGAGTTTGTCACGCATAGATTTAACTTCAGTAAACATATAGGAATGATAATTTTTAATGTGGCAATTGATGACACATGGCATAAAGGAATAACATATAAATTAATAACTTGTAGGTTTTCAAGGTATCTTATTAAACTGGTGTTTTTAACTAAAAAATATTTCTACGTTAAAAAACGGAGAAATTGTTATGTATTCGAATAATAGGACTGCTCTATTTTATAGCTCACATATATGGACCGCAGACGATTGGTAATAGACTACAAATAGTGTACAATGACGTATTTTAAAAAGTGGAAGAGATAAACTAAAACTGGAACTGTATTTGTTACCTAAAGAAGGCCTTTGCTATCGAGTGATACAATCGTAAAAAACATTATTGTTGACTGGGCTAATCAGGTATGGTACTTGAGTGTGTAATACTCATTTAACATTTAATAAGCATTTGAGTGTATGTCGGCATAAAAGCTAATAAGACGATATCAGCTACACACCCATATTGTTCAGTTCTAAGTCGTATCTTAGTGTAAATAATAGATTAAAACTTTATAAAATGTTAATATGATCTGTCATCATAGCGTATTTCCCCGTACAGTCTATTTCTGATATACGTACAATTTGCAACGATTACAAAATAGTCTCCCAAGATGTATACTAGGTTTCAATCAATATGCAAAAATTCAGGAAAAGCATAAGTTTATTGAAGTACCATCATTGAAAAATTTTGTTCTTAGCGTTACTCATAAGTTTTACAATGGATGCGAGGATTATAATAATAATCAGCCGGTTAAAACAGTTTGAAATTATGATTTTGGGAGACTAGCATGTATATATATATATATATATATAACTCGGTCACTTTGGCCTCGCAAGGGGCTGTGCCCCTTGACCCTTCTTGCTTTCATTCCTGTCTCTTTCTCTTCTATACTTTGTATAAAATGATCAAAATTTACAACGTAATTCTTACTGGTATCAACACACACAAAAAATAACATAACCACAAAAATCCTATTCTAACATTTACCTTTCGTTATATAAAATTAAGACATTTTTTCGTTACATTTTTCGTTACATATTTCATTACATAAAATTGTGACATTTTTTAAATAACAATAACAAAAATCCTACAAAATATAACAAACGTTACATAAAATTGGGACATTTTTCTGGGACATTTTTTTGGGACATTTAGCGTTACATAAAATTGGGACATTTTTTCAAATGGGGGGTAGCCTAAGAATTATGTTGTAATTAATATATATATATATTGAATATAGACATAGTAAGGCTTAAGCGTAGTATATATTAATGTAAAAATATATGGATATGATAATGTTGTGATATAACTAAAAGTTCATTTACTTTCTGAGCAGGTTTTTTTTTTTTTTTTTGGTAATTTTTCCCTGGAATTTATTATTTTACTTATTGTGTATTTTAGTGTACAAAAATATATATCATCGATCGTATTGCGATAATTGTTGAGTTACTGTAAAGTAATTGGTAAGCAAATATATTTCTTTCTTTTTTCCCAGCAAGCATTCAAAGATAAACTCAAACGACTAAAAAAAAAAGTTTAAAAAGTTGAGAATTGAATAAATTAATAAAATTACGTAAAATATGTCTTTTGTAAAAATATACCTATATGTGACGGTCGCTGAGAAAAGGTACATTGTGTGTCATCAGAAAAAGCAATTAATCGAGAAAAATAAAGTTTCGCTGTAGAATACACTACTTTAAGGTGGTAATTTTAAACATACAATTACGATTTAGAACAGGTAACATTTTGTTTTCACCAGTTTGACACCTATTTCTCACGTTAAAGAGCATGCTGAAAAAGTGTCCGAAACCGTTGTTAAGTTAAAACCGCATTTTTGACACACACTACGAGTATGTACCTTTTCTCAGCAACCGTCACACATATAATATATGTAAATATACGCGAAAAACCAATTCGTTAACGAGGAACGGTATTTTTTGTGCAAACTTGATAGCAGTGAGGATATTTTAAAGTGATGTATAAATACATTTGATTATTTACGTCATTTTTTCCGTTAGTTTCCTCTCCGTATTGTCTCTTCAATTCGTTAATTATTGTTCCAAGCGTTATTATTATTATTTTTTTTTTTATTATTTTATTTCACGTATAAAAATTTAATGTGGTCAGCGATGGAAACCATCCAATTAAGTTTTGGATTCCTCCACTCCACATTGTACAATCATTAATCTTATCTTCAAATACTACAATATTAATATAAATTAATATTTTGGGCTACTTCCTATATTCCAATTCATTTTTGACCAATTTATTAAAAATATTAATTTTTCCCGTACCAATTCACTACAGTCTTTCGTTATCTCTATATTTAGAATGTTGCATCCACTCAGGATATGATGCTGTATACTGTCCTGCTCCGTACATCTGATGCAATTTTCAGTTTCCGCTATATTAAATCTTTTGAGATAGATTTTGAAATTTCCATGTCCCCTGATATAAATTGTACGTTGTAAAAGATTGGAGTATAGTACGTGTTATTAAATCTCTCTTTAATTGTTGAAAAAAAACTTTTCTTTATTCCGTCATGACACTTATCCACACCGTTTAAAACTTTTCCATATATTATTGTTCGCTGATAAATTTTTTTTAAATTGTCTAGTTGTTAAAATTTTATTCTCTATTATATACTGTTATTTGTATATGTGATATTTTCGAAAGTTTCTCCTACCTTTAATCCATTTTTGATTGCAAAAATATTGACATATCGCTCATTAAATACAATAGCGTCATAACTCAAAAAACGCTATTTCGCAGGAAACGCAAATTAACATTTACATTTACTATCATTTAAACGGTGTACCGTTCCGAAAGCAATGCGTATTTTGTCGAGTTTCTTATTTACAAATATGGCGTTCTATAACTGTACTCATAAAATGCATTCCAACTATACACATAATTCAAATTCGCTGTTTTTTGAGTTATGACGTTATTGTATTTAATGAGCGATATGTTTTTCTATTTCTAAATATGAATATTCCAGCTATAACTCTAATGCATTTGTATAATTTATTGTTTTGTAAGCTTTGATTAGTTTGATTGTTTCATCTCTTTTGTGTTGAACGTTCTATATTCCAGTTTGCTGCGACTTACTCCGTATTGCGCCTCTTATGTACTATCTTTAATTCTTTCCCTCGCGTTATTCCCAGTATATTGCCTACATCCTATTAACAACATTTCATATCGTATGAAGATATAATTGATTCCTTTTCTATCTTACTGTTTCTGGGTAAAGGTGATTGACGAGCCCCCCCAAAAAAAAAAAAAAAAAAAAAATCTTACTAACACAAACGATAATGTTTAGCGGATGAAACCTGAAAAACGTCACAAGTGGTTCGTAAAAAGGTATGCATGAAAACTCTCGCTCGCTAACGCTGAAACGACGCACGACGAATCGATCTCGTCGAAAAGAGAGTAACCCCCTGTACTACTGAGTTCGGGAAATTTACTAATGTAGCGTATAACTCGTCTGGTTTATATTTAATAATAGCTTCACCATATTACCGTTCCGCGATAAAAGTGTTATTTTTTAAGGAGGAGGAGAAGGAGGGACAGTCACCAACAAAAATCTTGGCTCAAGAACTAGTAAACGGTAGAGAAAAGTAGAATCAGATTTTTACACGATTCGAAGTAGTAGGCAGAAAAAAAAATCAAAAATGGTCGCTATAAGGGGGAAGAGGAAAGAGGGCATGAAAGACACTGTGTGAGGCGAAGAAAAATGCGTTAGTAAAAGTGAAAAGTAGAGAGATTCATTAGTAAAAGTGAGAAATAACATAGGGAATGTTCGTGTCTGTACGACCTGTCCACTATTAGGACAAAGTAGTCACGGGGAATATCACGTCAGTGATAAATTGATTATCGAAACCGAAGGGGCTAAACGATTTTGTCGGTATTAAACAAAAATTAAGTCTATTTAAAATAACAAGTAATATCTTTTCAAAATTAATTTTTTTCGAATAAAAATAATTGCAAAAAATTTAGAATCGTCTGTGTTCTATTAATATTTCTGAAGTTTTATTTTGACCGTCGCGAGTTTCGCGCAGTCTCAGGCTTTGACAACAAAATACGAGTATGTCACCGGATATTTCCCAACGCCCATTTTTCTTCACGGTCTTTTACAAAATATCGCAGATATTTGCATGTGATCGTCCGGACTATACGAAATATTTGCTAAATGTCGTTGTGGCAATGTGCTGTTTTTTGCGGTAATATATCATTAGCCAGAGACCATTGTGTAGATCTGTAAGTTGACAAAAACATGCGATAAACATCTAGGAGCAATAAGCGACCATGCTGCGTGTTAAATCACTGTAAGAGAGCGTGAAATTTTGTCGTCCGGATTTAGGAAGCAGAGATGTGTAGACTATAACGCGGAAGACACGATGAATCGCGTTATATATTCGTTAGATTCGTATTTAATAAATGGGCCCTTCATTAATCTAGTTGTTTTGATTTTAGTTCGTCTTTCGTTGCCCTCGTAATAATCTATAATTTGTTACACATTTGAAAGGCCAAACAAACGAACGAAACAAGCGCTGGAAGCCATTACAGCGATTTTCGAGGCGAACAACAGCAGATTCAACCGACGAAATTAGAAGCCAAGGAACGGTGTACCACGGTTGACGTTGATAAATCGCCCGCCAATACGAGCGAACAGTTGAAAAGGACACTGCAGCCATCAGCCACTTCTAGCGTTCCATTCAACGTAACGATTAACGTCGATACCGACAAACTTAACACGGACCAGAAGCTACTACAGAGTCAGCAGCCAGTAATGGAAAATCGCCATGCTGAGAGTAATTACAAAAAACCCGATGCAACCTTTTGTTCTCAATTGCAAAGTCAGCAGCTCGCCAACAGACAAAGTTTCAGCCTCGGAAAACTGCCGGCCAACATGTCAAAGTCGAAATTAAACGGTAAGTCTAATTACAACTAAAACATGTTTCTCTTAATAACTGACACGTAAGGAAGCGCCTCTACTTATGCCTCTACTTATTTCCGTCCGATACACATGCATCGCTAGTACGATGTTATTACGAGAGGAATTTGATAGCAGAGAAAGACCTGAGCACTATTTCCGTCGTCAAAGGGCAACTTTTGCGAAATTTTACTATTTTCTAAGTTTAATAGCATTCTTCTCGATTAGCTTGTTGACGTTCCGTATTAGTTTCCACCTCTTAATCTAACGGAAATGGTACATTTAATAAACATAATTAATGATCGGAGATGCACGACGATTGTCCCGGTAATCTTTACTGTGTTAGTGACAGACTAATGTGGATTTATAGATTTTCTTCTTTCACGGAAAAAACATTCGGTACGTTTTGCGCAATTCGTACATTTTGTAGAAATTTTCGAAACAGTACCCCTCGAGTTGTTGTAAAGGAAGCAACGCATTCTGCTGCTAGTAAATGATTTGCCGCTATGCATATGGGAATAAATAAGGGGACGATGCTCAACTTATGACACAGCTGAAATAGAATAACGCTTGAAAACGAAACAAACTATATATATATATATATTTTTTTTTTTTAGCTATGTAGTGTCCATTCTCGAAATTAAGATTATATGCCACCTGTAATTAAAGATGGCAGTGCCGAAAAAGTAAAATTCAAAATATAAAACATAACGTAGAAGCTCTTTCAAAAAACGAGAAATTTACGGTTAAAAAGTTATATGGACCCCCCTCCTCGCTGGTCGCGAAAGCGGCCAAAAAATTATATTCACGTAAACAATAGTTCGAGTAAAAAAGTAGAGAAAACCAAAACGTATCTCAAATCTTTGCACAAAGGGACCCTTTTGTAGGAAAATTATAGTCGAGCTTACAACTTAATATTTAGACCCTCGGCGCGCTAAAAGCTCGAATGTTTTGAAAAAATATTTTTTTTCCGGGCCTGTGATATATCGTTGGAAAGATCGGTGTTTGTCGAGAACGAACCCGTATTTCATTTCCTTAACGAAACTTTCAAAGTTGGCGAAAAGTTCAAATAAGCGCAAAAAATGACATGTAACCCCCCGCTTGCGGCGCGAGTATTATGGTTAAACATTTTGAACAAGATTAGAAATATGCGCATTTCCGTATATATTTCGCTAGTTTTTAACACCCGGGTTTCCAATCTCAAAATTAGGCCTTCAAGGTGCCGAAAGCTAAAAAAATTTCGAAAAAAATATTTTTTTTCCCCCAGGCATGTGTTATGTTGCGGGGCACCGGTTGTTGTAACTAGAGTCACCTTCTCTAGTAAGTAGTCACTCGATCGTCGTATAGTGCTAGCCCCATTGGCGAAGAAACGAAACAACAGCCACGTGAGTTCTGTACGTCTACGTCGTGCAGGATGGTAATTTTCTATTTCGACGAGCTTAGCGCTGATTAGGAAAGCTAAATCAAAACTCACAGTATATCGTTGACAGGAAAACGGAGGGAGATGTACTTGCCGAAGGTACTCTTACCAATAAATTCCGTTAAGCGTTCTACCGCATTCACAACAGCAGACTATCAGCAACTCGCTCGTGACGTAAGTGCCTCAATCGAATTGATGAATATCAATTCAGAGCGAGTAAGTGAGTATCCAGCGTCTTCAAACTGGGTTCCTTCGGCTAAAGGAGTAAACCCTGACAGAAAATCCGGTGGAAGACAACGAGAAACCACCACTTACACTTCCTTCTCCATATTATGACGTGTCAAGAAAATCATTCAAATGCTGTACCTATGCGATGTACTCGAAGGAGTATATCAGGCAATAGGCGGTCTCCTGTAGCAATACAGGAAGACTCGTGTTCTCCCGCACCCATGTCGGCACTGCACTCTACAGGTGAGGACAAGCACATTGAAGAATCAAGAGGACAATCCCTAGTATTGTTTTCGAATAACAGGTGAAAGGGCATCAGTCGGAACTACAAGAAACATCGTAATAAACTGAATCATCAGAGTGGTCGTAATATCAGTATTGCAACCTGGAACATAAGATGTTTATATCAGACAGGAAAAATGGTGAACGTGGCTCTTGAAGCAGAAAGACTATGCGACAAAATCAGTATGAACAGTAAATATGACTTTATATTCTCAAAAATTCTACTGTAACCTAGAAAAAATATTAAAAAATATAAAAAATAATGATATTACATTTATATTAGGAAATTTCAATGCCAAAGGAGGAAATAAGGAATATGGAACAACTGTGGATGTATTTGGCTTAGGTAAAATAAACGATAGGAGGAAAGAGACATAGAATTTTCAGAAAAATTTCAATTCATGGTATGCAAAACGTGGTTTCCACAGCACATAAGGAGATTATATACACGGACAAGCCCGGATAATAAAACAAAAAATCAAATTGATTACATTTTAGTCAATAAAAGATTCAGAAATACTGTAAAAATTTGCCACACATATTCTAGTGCAGATTGTAACACAGATCACAGACTTCTGTGAGCTAGGTGTAATTTAGTTCTTAAAAAAAGTAACAGATTAAAAAAAATATTAATAATAATAAAAGATGGAATACTAAACAGTTGTCTACAGATCCAAGCATGCTAAAAGAATTTCAAGAAGAACTGGAGAAGAAAGTGGAAGAAATGGTTGAAATAAAGAAAATGCGCGATGCTGACATTAAATGCCTATGGAAAGAATGGAAAAATTCAGTGATAGGTGTAGCTGATAAAAACTTAAAATCGGATGAAACAAGAAAAAATAGTGCATGGTTCACAAAGAAAATAATAGATATTATAAATGGAAGAAGGAAAATAAAAGATAGATCGAGCGCTGAATATATAGAGACCTACATAAATTAGTAATAAAGAAATTCTAAACATGCAAAAATGGAGCAGTATAACGAAAAATGCGAAGAAACTGAAGAACTTCAAGAACGGCAATGTACACGAGAATTGCGTGTGAAAATAAAATGTATGATGAAGATGCACAAAAAAATAAAACCGAGAATAACAAGGGTAAAAACCAAAGAAGGATTGGATTGCACCGATAAAAAATAAATCGAGAGGACCTGGATGGATTATATATGGCTCATTTATATGAAGATATAAATAGACCAGAAAAAAATAAAGTTAAGATTAAGGCAACAGAAAATGCACAGTCTATAGAAAAGTGTGAATTAGACAGAGCAATTAAACAGGCAAGAAAGGGAAAAGCGACGGGAGTTGATAAAGTTTCAGTAGAGATTTGATTAAATACATTCCGGAAAAATGCGAAACACTCCTGCTACATCTTTTCAATAAAGTATATTACGAAGGGGCAGGCTCCCAGAAGATTTTAAAAAAATTAGTTTCATCCCAATACTAAAAAAGAATAATTCAAAAAACTGTTCGGAACACCGAACAATTGATCTCATTAGCCACGCGTCAAAACTCTTACTGGCAATCATAAACGACAGACTCAAACATAGAATAGATAAAACTTTGAGTAAAATACAATTTGGTTTCATAGGGAATAGAGACACTAAAGATGCCGTAATGCTATTAAAAGTGATAATACAGAGAGCTTTAAACATAAACAGAGATGTATTAGTATGTTTTGTCGATTACGAGAAAGCTTTCGACAGAGTTGATTACTTGAAGCTAATCGAAGTATTGCAAAAATACGATATCGATAGTAGTGACATAGAGCATATTTATATTGGGATCAGAGGGCAAGTGTGAAGATAGGAAGTGAATACGCCCCGAAGAATACTGTTGTATTAAAAAAGGAGTCCGACAAGAATGCCCGCTGTCTCCGACGCTTTCTAATGTATATGCGGAGGAAATAATGAAATCCTCGAAACTAAATGCTTTGGGATTCCGAATTAATGGGCAATTAATAAATACCATTTCATATGCGGATGATAAAGTACACTAATAGCCGAAACAGCCGAACATTTGTTGAATGCTAGATATCATAGATAAAAAAGGAAAAAAGTATAATATGAAAATAAATACAAATAAAACGAAAATAATAAAGTGCTCCAGGGTAAAAAGCGCAGAGACACAAATACAAATGGAGAGGGACAGCGACTAGAATATGTTAAACAATATAGATACTCAAGTGTACTACGAATAACTGAAGATGGACGTGACGATATAGAAATAGAATCTAGAGTAGCAATGGCCGGTCAGGCTTTTGGGAATTTAGAAAAAATAATAATAAACCAGAAAATGAATATAGATACGAAAAAACGAATATTACGGTGCTTTGTGTCGTCCGTAATGCAATATTCTGCTGAAACCTGGACAATAAGTGCAGATTGTAAAAAAAGAATTGACGCCGTTGAAATGTCCTCCTACCACATACTCCATTCAAACTTCTATCGCGCCCCATTCACCATATTCTACTTTGGTATCTTATTTTCCCATCCACAATTCATTTTATCCAGTTACTCATCTGCTCACAATAATGTTGTTAATTTTCAAAGTCCTTAATCTTCTTCTTCATTTGTTGCAAAAAATACTCAAAATCAACTAGCACTATCTGATCATAATAATTCATATTTATTATAATAGTTATTTTGTAAGTTTTTTTTCTTTGTGTTTCAGTTTATTACAAAATAAACGACTTAACTAATATAAGTTCAAAAAAATTTTAAGAAAGAAAAAAGAAAATGTGTATTTAGTTCATTTATCATATTATTTTGAATTGGTATGAAAATTGTATTAATATCCCATTAATTATTAAATCTTTTGTAAAAGCCATTTCTTTATTTCTACATGATTACTTTATTTGAGGCTATATCGACAGTTTCAGATAATTAATTTAAAAGTTCAATTACGTTTATCACTAACATTCTTGAGAATTCCCTCAATGTGATTTCGTCTGTGACACAGTTTATCACAATTAGTATTTTTTTTTTTTTTTTTTTTTTTTTTTTTTGGGCGCGCCAGCGGCATTGACCCAACAACAAGAAAACTAAGCTAATAAATTAAATAATTAAGCGGTCCGAAATGGACGCAACAAACGACAGCAGTGCGGACACCACAGAAGATGAAGGAAAGGAGAGGATAAAGGAAGAGTTATAGGGAGTAGGGAGACCTAATGACAGGAGCTGACTGTATAAAAGGTAGCGATTATTAAGAAAAGCAGGACACTCAAAGAAAATGTGATTGGCATCACATGTACGAGGAGGATCACAACTGTGGAGAGAACAATCAGGAGAAGGTGATAGAGCAAATCGAAAGCGAGAGGAAGGGAGGAGATAATGATTGATCCGGAGACGAATTAGGGAGACAATAGAAGAGCGACGACTGAGAGGAATAGAATGGAACCAAGACAGGGAACGAGGAATTGGCTGAATGAAACGGTAATGAGAATGACGATTAGAAAATAGAGAGGGATAAATATCCTGCCAAAGTCTGGCGTGATTGGAGGTGGATAAGGAAAGGATATCTGAAGAAGGGAAATGGTTGAGGAATGAATCAAGGCAACCAGCAGAACGAGCCAAAGAATCGGCTGCATCATTGCCATCAATTCCGGAATGACTGGGGACCCACAAAAAATCAATGAGAATAGAACGGGATGACTGCAAAGTGGAGGTAAGAGAACGAATTGAGAGAATAATATTATCAGAGGAATGTGAAGGAGGAGAGGATAGGGCTTGAAGGACGCCCTTAGAGTCCGAAATAATGAGGAATTGGGAAAGATCGCTTAAAGAGGAAATATAAGAGATAGCCTGAAGGATGGCGATCGACTCGGCAGAAAAAATAGAGCAGAAGGAAGGAAACCGGAAGGACTCAGAATGTCGAAGCGACGGAGCAGTAAACGCACCACCCACGCTGTCCTCGCTCTTGGAACCATCAGTAAAGATCAATACATGAGCAGGAAAAGAGGAATTCAACAAATGAAGAAATTCATTGTTGACTGCACCGTGAGAGGAGAAACTGACTCGAAGTGGGAAAGAGGAAAATTTGATAGGCTAAATAGTAAAATAAGCAGTTATCTATAAGAACAAACCGCGCATCCTCGTACTGTAATAGCCACAGCAGTGAAACACGGTACAGCGTGTTGCGTCTACAAAACAGAACAAAAAAAAAAAAAAAATTACTCTTATCGTGTAAATTTTACTCTGCTGATTATTTAATTAATTTTCGTTATTTCATAATGCTCTTTTTTTTTTTTTTTTTTTATGGGTACGCCAACGAAGAGCAACAGCCCAATCAGCCAAGGAATCTAAGTAATAGTTCAAAAGGAGAATAACATATTAGATTTCAATCTGGTGCGAGATTGAATGAATGAAAGAAGCTGGAATAGGAACAACTGACAAGGAAGGAAATGAGAGAACATAAGAGTCATTGTATGGAGTAGGAAGACGAAGATCCAAAAGCCGAGAATAGAAAGATGCTCTTAGGTTATATGTTGAGTTTTTTCTAAGTTTGATAAATATAAATATTAAAAGTGACTTACCTTGAAGTTATTAAGGACCGATCCTCTATACTAATACATCTTCTGCAATGTGTATCTGTTCTTTGGCATCGTTTTGCTCTTTTCCTATCCCCTTATTGTCCTTTACACTCTGGCGACTGTTCCTTCGTTTGTGATCCTGACCACGAGCTGTTTGTATGTTCCAGTCTTTCCTCCGAACATAATATCATCCTGTACGTTCAGCTGTTAAAGCTGAATTTTCCTACTCCATATAGTGCTTCCTATATCTTAGCTTTGCCCCGTCTTCAAAGGTGGTTCCTATTTTTGTCTTTTTTCTGTCATCGATTTCTGGCCGGATTAAAGTTTAATCTCGAATCTAGTCCAATTGTCCTGGGTAGCTGCCCTTAGTCGGCCAAGCCCAAAAAAAAAAAAAAAAAAAAAAAAAAATCTGTTCTTATATAGCAAGGCCCATTAGGATAACTGCAAACTTAAACGTTTCCTTTTGACATGCGGTACATTGATTGAAATTTTCACTCGTCGGATAATAATTCCGTTTTGCAAATAAAAATTCTCCGATTTGTATTATTGCTAATACACGGGTGTAAATCCAAAATCTATGTTGTCCCTTTGTTTTTTCATTATAGTACAAAGCCATTACCACTTCATCATCTTCACTACTTGACATGTTGTATATTACTGCTTCATTTCTTTAATAATCACAATATTATTTTCTCCTATATACACTCTGATAATTTTTATATAATAAATATGCGTTTTTTCTCTACTGTGGTTATAAGAAGCCATCTTTTATTGGCGAACCCTACTTCCAAAAGAAAGAGCCTTTTTTATAAAGATAAAAAGAAATAATATTATACAAATGTAGGATTTGTTCGCTACGCCAGTAGTGTATAAATGGGCAAGCTGGCGGGTCGGACGTCACCAACCCCTATTTGTCCCCCGGTGCTCAAAATTCACCCCAATTTGTCCCCCGGTGCTCAAAACTCACCCCAATTTGTCCCCCAGTGCTCAAAACTCACCCCAATTTGTGTCCAGGTGTCCAAAATTCACCCCAATTTATGTCCAGGTGTCCAAAATTCACCCCCAATTTATGTCAAGGTGTCCAAAATTCACCCCAATTTATGTCCAGGTGTCCAAAATTCACCCCAATTTATGTCCATGCAATCAAATATAACCCAAGCCCCCCCACAGTTCCTCCCCCCCAATTTTCCTGGACAGTTCCGCTAATTCGATCCCTAATTCCCATCAAGGTAGACAAAATTCACCCAAATTAGTGTACAGGTGCTGAAAGTTCACCCCAATTTGTATCCATATGGTTAAAATTCACCCAAGTTTCCCCAAAATTTCTTCAAATTTTTCCCGATTCCCCATTCATACTGTTATCTGTAAATGCGCTCGCACCGTTTCCACGCATATATTCAACATAGCCTTAGCAGTGTACTCGCTTTCCAATACCCGCGCCTTCTATCATGATGTGTATGTATTATACATGACTGTGCTTGTAATGTATACAACATAATTTTTAACTTTCATTTTTCGAGGTTGGGAGGGGTAAAATTTTGCTGGAGTGATAAAAACGTTTGAATCTCAACACTTAGAACCCAAAATTTAAAGGAATTTTCCGAGTCGTGCTCCGTTCCGACATTTTTTTTTTTTAAATTTTATTTTTAAGGAAAATATTTGAACGTTCCATCAGTCGAATAAGAGCGGGTGAGTGTGCTGGTACGAGATGTATTATGTAAGCGCGACCGCGGCTGTAATGGAAATATTTAAATGTTCCAGCAACTAGTTGAAACTGTCACCAGGTGAGGTGAATTCCAGTCGTTCGTTCGAAATTAACTAGCCGATCATCTATGCACACTCTCACACGCCACCGATAGAAACCTGTTCACGATCGCTACACGTTCACACACGCACACATATACACCGCCACCTGATACATATTTTTCGTCTTTTTACGCTTCCGATCTTATACTTAATCCGTTGATATTTTTTTTATATTTTTACATATTCTCCGTTCATTGCAAAAGCACACCGTCCATTCCTGCACTCATATCAATCACTGAGTTAACCTGTACAAAGGTACACTGTACTATTCCACACACGCTCCGGTCGCCGCCGAAATAAACGCCGCGATATCACCCCCCCCCCACACACACACACACACACCAACACCAACACTTCGTACATATTTTATTTTCGAGTCAAAATATTAAAGAATTAGCCTAAGTATATTTTTCTTTTACGCTTCTGTTTATTTCTTCTGAACGTTCATAATTTTTATATTTTTTTTGTTTCTCCGATTCTAAAAATTAATCTGTCAATGTATTAGCCACTCCTTCATTCGCATTCATCTGCTACCGGTAGTTCTCTTATCGTTCATAATAACTTTTTCAAGTCTAATATTATAGAATCAGCCTAATTATATATTTTTTTTCGCTGTCAATCATTTCCTCCGTCCGTTGATAATTTTCTTATTTTATTTTTTTCTCAGGTTCTAAAAATAAATCCATTGATATCTTCACTAGTATGATTACGTAAACATCTTCTAACGGTATTCCTCATATTGTTCATAATAATTTTTCATGTCTATGTATTATGGAATTAGTCTAAAATATATTTTTTCCCCTCTAAAGTCTTTTTCCAATCGTAAGTATTCAAAAATTAATTCGAGTATATTTTTATTTAACGCTGTTTCATATTTTCCCTCTCCCCTATCCAGCCTACACAAACTTAAATTCTTTTCTATTATTTTTCATGAGTACATCCCCCCCCCCCCCCCCTGAAACTACGGTGAATCCATACCATTCATTCCCACGCATCCATCTGCTAACAATGATTTTCTCATCATTCATAATAATTTTTTTCGAATCTGTTAGTTTAAGATTATTTCATTTTTTTCAAACTCTAAATATTTTTTTTTTTTTCAATATCTTCCATATTTTCCCCCAATATGTCCGCATACGCTCATAATTCAAAGGTACTCTGCTTATTTCCTTGCATGAATGTTGCTATGTCGTTGATTTCGATCTTGTGTCAAGGTCATCGAGTCTGCCCGGATCTTCTCCTTCATATCTTTTGTAGAAAAACCGGTTGACATGTACACACCTACACACAAACACCCATAACCTAAAGATCACCTGTAAATTTCGTTCATTTGCGTATGCAACCAGCTTTCACCAATGGAATGTGGTTTTTCTGGTGCAACCCGCCCTCTTCAAAGACATGCATCGAGCTAGAATCTCGAAAGGATCTGTTCAGGCAGTCAGTATTAGTGTTACATTAAACGTGTAGAATTTGTTGAAGCTGTGTTCTTCACGCATTAATAAAAGTTTGCTCTAACATTAAAAGTAATAATTTTCTACATTCTTAGTAAAAAGTTAAAAATATTATTCAAACATGAATAACAATACCGATTCGATTGATATTAAAGTCGACGAATTTATTCAGAATTCATTTTCGAGTGATAGTGTCTCGCATACAACTTCATCACCTCAATCACAGCAATCAGATGATGGTTATACAGCAGAAGGATCAACATCTTCTGTACATAATATCATTGGTCCTGTATTATTATCAGAACAAGCAGATATAGCGGAATATTTTGTAGATATCAGCATCCATATAGATTGTGATTATGGTTTTCGAGTAACCGAACTAGCAATGATTGATATGTCTGGCGGAAAGTGTTTGCATACACTGTATAAGCCAAGCAGAGCATGGCATTCATCAAAAACGCCACATTTACAATGTTCTTCGATGAGTCATCACTTGAAAAATCCTTCATTATTTCCCTGTCGGGAAGAAACATTTATGGCACGCGATATATTCACGATAATATCTCAAAAACCGAGAGCTCGCATATATATTTTAACGGTATATGCTAAACTTATACTAATGGAACTTAACGAAAAGTCTGAATTGTTGAGTGATTTAGACTATGGAATCGTTAATATGGATAAAGTCTTTCGACTACATAGTATTGAGAATCTACATGAAGAGTATTTTGATATAAGCAATTTGATAACCTGTAAACATCATAATGAGAATGATAGTTTTCATTGTGCAGCGAAAAACGTTATGGTAATGAAGGCCTGGTACGATCATGTTTTCCATCCGCTGAAGCTTATGAATAATCTCAATATAAATGATTTAAGTCAGTTGTTCATTACAGCCACCAAAGAAATGATAATTACATTATTTCCAAGTTGTGTTGGAGACATTTATGCATTTCTACAGATAGATTAAAACCGGATGATATGATAAAATCACTTCTACCATGTTACGAGCATGAGCATGATGAAGAATTCGTCTATGAGGTGTGTTGATCAATAGAGCAACAGGTAGAAAACCTAGTAGTTTACGAGACACAGCATGTTCAAAGAAAAAAAACGAACTAGCACAAGCAGATCAGAGTTGCAACATACGAGTGGGAGATATATTCTCGAGAACAACAGCTTGATTATAAAAAACGTCGAAGATACATGTATCTATCTGTGAACAATTATCACATCAAACATAAAAAGGTTGACTAAAAGATTATTATTTTCTTTTTTCGTTCATTCTCGCCACTATTACCACTGGCGCCCCCACTGTCAAGACCTCTAAACATACATTACTAACCTCGCCAACACTATAATATTTTTTCTCTGTGTTACTAAATTAACCCAACTATATTTTTATTCATTTGTTACACAAACATTTGTTCAAATCTTTTGTAATATATCGTACATACATTTATAGCCCACAGACACTACTTGCTTCATTACCACGAATACATCTCTTTCATGGTCACTTATCATAACATAGTTTTTCCTGAAATTGTAAAAAAATTCTCTTCGTTCCATTCTTCCAAGTTTTCCAAATTTCAAATCATGCATAATTATTTAAGAATCAAATTAAGTATATTTTATCATTTCCAAAAAATTAATCATCTCTGTACAAGGCATTAACTCATTTTTCAAAACAAACATATTATTTTTTTAATCTATCATACATATCATTTTTATCATTCAAATTTTTTTCTGAATTCACAAATAGTTAACCTATAGAAAACATATTATTGTAAACATACATGACGAAGTCACTCCTCATAATTACATCATGAATTCATTTTTTTTTTCATTTTTTTTTTTTTTTACCATCATGAAATTGTAGTAGTGTTTTTAATTTTTTTATTTTCCATACATGACAAAAGCAATACAATCACGACATCTATGAATACACACCATATGCTTCCAATAACCTATCATGCATTTTTTTAAATTAGTCCAAGCATACTATTTTTTCAATAACAAAGCCGATCATACATAATTTTTTCTTCTATATAATCACTAATCTATGAAAACACTTGATTCGTTTTACTCATACTGTAGCAACCACTCCTTTTCCCTCATGCTAACAAACTTCAAAATTTAATAATATAACACGAAATTAATCTAAATATCTGTTCATGCTATTAAAATTAATATATCAATCTTTACATTCCTTTTGTACATTTCTGAAAAAATCCTACAACATGTTTTAAAATTAATCGAAGTATACTATTTTATTACCTAAAATCAATTATTCTCTCATACAGTTTTTTCCAATCATCCATAATGTTTTTTCTGTATTGTCATTATTACAAAGTCATACAAAACAACAACACATTTTTAATCATAATGAATCCTTCATTCCATTCCGTTCATGCTATATACCATTATCATTCATTTCAACGTTATGAAATTAGTCTAAATATACATTCATGCTAGCAAAGTTATTATCTCACCCTTTGCATTGTCCCAAGATGATTTATTTGACATTTTTTCTTTAAATTTCCCTCATACTATTATTTTTGAAATGTAGGATGATGACTATGATTAGAATTCATGATTATGAAGAGAGAGATGCATGGTGAAATTGTATTGTCATTATATGCGAGATGATGTGTGTTTGTGGGTGAGTATGGATGCATGTAAAATATATGAGTGTGTTAGTAGAAAACATCCGTTCATGCGTGAACACAGGTACAGATACAGTTATAGAATGAGAGAGGTAAAAATATATATTTTGTTATGTTTGATATGTGCATGATAAAGAGGTTAACAAAGAATAATCACATTACCCTCACAACTTAGACATTGAGTTTTACCTTTGCAATATTTTAGATGTAAAAGCAGTGACATTGACATGTGGTAAACGTTTTCATCACTTTTGACTAATTATAACCAATTTTCCAACATTTCTCTTCGTTTTTCCTACATTTTAATACTTTTACACCGTTTCAGTCAATTTTTGCTATTTAATGCCATTTTTTCCAGTGTTTTTACCACCTTTCTCACAATTTTCATCATTCTTTCATCATCTTTGTTAGGTTTTTTCTTACAACTCTTTAATATTTCGATCGTTGCTAGTGATAACCATCATTATTTATGCTTTCAATCCTTCCACTTCAGCAATGCACACATACAGCTTAGCAATCGCCGCAGCCATTGAACGTTGTAGGACTGCAATCGTGATCTCCATTTGATTATTGGGATTTAAAAGTCACATCTTTGAACGCTTGATCTAATGCATCAACATGATTTTTTTTGTATTCGCCCACCTGCTGCTGGAGGTTCCACTTAATATTCTCAACAGACTATCATACAGTCGTTTAACAAGAGAATCTGTAAGACCCGAGACATTTACTTAACGTTTTCCCAACACATTTACAGACATACCCTGTACACTAAGGAAATCTTTAAACATCTCTGTAACCATTCCTTTTAAGCTGGCGGGAGCAAGGAACTCCTATAAACGTTTATCAATCAGCACTTCATCGTTCATCGCCCTGGTTTCACTCGCCGTTGCACAGACATGTAATAAACATTTTCTTCTTTTACAATTTTCTTATGCTATAACACTATTACGTCATTTTTCCTCGTTTCTAACTAATTGTAACCAGTTTTCCATTATTTCTTAGCATGTTCTTCTGTTTAGGACCTTTTGCGCTATTTTTTCATCAATTTATGTTATTTCACATCGTTTTTCTGGTGATTTTAGTGCCTTTCACACAATTTTACTAATTATTTTCGACTATTTCTTAGCATGTTCTTCTGTTTAGGACCTTTTGCGCTATTTTTTCATCAATTTATGTTATTTCACATCGTTTTTCTGGTGATTTTAGTGCCTTTCACACAATTTTACTAATTATTTTCGACTATTTCTTAACATGTTCTTCTGTTTTAGGTCCTTTTTGCACTATTTTTTCATCAATTTATGTTATTTCACATCGTTTTTCTGGTGATTTTAGTGCCTTTCACACAATTTTACTAATTATTTTCGACTATTTCTTAACATGTTCTTCTGTTTTAGGTCCTTTTTGCACTATTTTTTCATCAATTTATGTTATTTCACATCGTTTTTCTAGTGTTTTACTACCTTTCACACAATTTTACTCAATTTTTCCCCATCTTTGAAGATTTTTTTTTTTCATTTATCTCATACATTATATCTCCGAATGTGACGATTAGCTATCCTTTTAAGTACATTTTTTTAATTCGATATAAGTGAGGAGTACTTTTCAGGTCGACATGTATACTTCATGATATGACATTCAATTCATTATTAATCTATGTTTCAACAGGTTTGTGGTCGGTTGTTGGAGGTTTACAGAACTTTCTGTTGCATTGCTTATAGTATAATGGTTCTTGTGTGCTAGTGAGATGATGGTGTTTTGTGGGGAATAATAAACATGGGAAAGAGAAGGAGTGCGCCCCATCAAGCAGGGGGGAGTGATGCTTCGTAATTAACTTGGGTATTGCGCGCATTGCATGGCAGTTATAATATGCTCGAGCAAAAATTAGTCGCTGTACTCGCATGGTGTTCATGTTATTCATTAAATGTTCACACTGAGAGATGCAATAGGCTCATCGACAGATGGATCCATGCTATCATTTCGATTTTTATAATTGTAATCTGCACTGAGCATGTATGTATTACAACGAACCCATCAACTCTGTTACAGATGGTAATGTTTGAGGATAGATAGTGAAACGTTCATTAGAACATGAATGTGTATACAAAGTGTTGTTACATCACATGTATGTCATCAAATTAACTAAAATGTTGCGTCTATAGTAAAAAAAGAAATGAGGGTTTTTCCCTAAGAGGGCGACTATAATAAAATTGATGCGATTTTAGATGGAAATGGGAGTATTTTACAGTAAAAACGCTGTTTTGCACCTAAATGGTGAATATTCTGGAGGTTAAACGGCATTTTTCACACAAAATTTGATGTTTTTTTATAAATGTGGCTATTTTACTCCTACATGGAGTAATTTCTGCATGAGGAGTACTTTTTGGACTGACATGTATACTTCTTGATGTGGTATTCATTTCATTCTGAAGCTATGTTTGAACAGCTTTGTAAATGGTTGGGGGGGGGGGGGGGGGGAAGTTTACAGAACTTTTCTGCTGCATCAGTTATAAGATAATAGTTTTTATATGCTAGTGAGATGAAGGTATTTGGTTAGGAATAATAAATATGGGTAAGAGGTGGAGTGCATCCCAGTCAAGCATGGGAGAGTATTGTTTGGGAATTAACTCCATTATTTGCACACATTGCAATACAATTATAATCAGTTTGGTCAAAATTACTTGTTATATTTCGTTCATGTTATACATTAAACATTCACACTGAGAAACGGACTGGACTCTTCGACATCAAGGTCCATGCGATCATTACACTTTTTTTCAACAATTTGTGACGTTTCATACTATTTTTTAATGTTTTGAACGGCTCTTATGATGTATTTCAGCACATTTTCACAGGTACAAAGTTCGTAATGCGAAATAATTTGAATTATTTCGACAGTCTTTACACACAAATAAAATACTATACCATTAACACACTCAACATGAAACAAATCATTACAAATAGAAATAAACAACGAAGTTGCTCAGAAATTTTAATGAAATTCAAGAAGCATAGTGTATATGAAAATGAATATATTCTTTAAATCAACACTCCAAACTTGCAGTTTCAGAATTATATCAGAACCTGACTAAGAACCCCGTTGTTCCTTTTGCTGCATATATATGTATGTAATCATATATTATTAAATTATACATATAACTACATATGTACATATATATATTTAAATATCTACATATATACATACATATATCTACATATATACACATATATATCTACATAAATACATATATATATCTACATATATACATAAATATATCTACATATATACACATATATATTTAAATAAATACATATATATATCTACATATATATACATATATATGCAGCAAAAGGAACAACAGAGTTCTTAGTCAGGTTCTGATATAATTCTGAAACTGCAAGTTTGGAGTGTTGATTTAAAGAATATATTCATTTTCATATACACTATGCTTCTTGAATTTCATTAAAATTTCTGAGCAATTTCGTTGTTTATTTCTATTTGTAATGATTTGTTTCATGTTGAGTGTGTTAATGGTATAGTATTTTATTTGTGTGTAAAGACTGTCGAAATAATTCAAATTATTTCGCATTACGAACTTTGTACCTGTGAAAATGTGCTGAAATACATCATAAGAGCCGTTCAAAACATTAAAAAAATAGTATGAAACGTCACAAATTGTTGAAAAAAAAGTGTAATGATCGCATGGACCTTGATGTCGAAGAGTCCAGTCCGTTTCTCAGTGTGAATGTTTAATGTATAACATGAACGAAATATAACAAGTAATTTTGACCAAACTGATTATAATTGTATTGCAATGTGTGCAAATAATGGAGTTAATTCCCAAACAATACTCTCCCATGCTTGACTGGGATGCACTCCACCTCTTACCCATATTTATTATTCCTAACCAAATACCTTCATCTCACTAGCATATAAAAACTATTATCTTATAACTGATGCAGCAGAAAAGTTCTGTAAACTTCCCCCCCCCCCCCCCCCCCCCCCAACCATTTACAAAGCTGTTCAAACATAGCTTCAGAATGAAATGAATACCACATCAAGAAGTATACATGTCAGTCCAAAAAGTACTCCTCATGCAGAAATTACTCCATGTAGGAGTAAAATAGCCACATTTATAAAAAAACATCAAATTTTGTGTGAAAAATGCCGTTTAAACCTCCAGAATATTCACCATTTAGGTGCAAAACAGCGTTTTTACTGTAAAATACTCCCATTTCCATCTAAAATCGCATCAATTTTATTATAGTCGCCCTCTTAGGGAAAAACCCTCATTTCTTTTTTTACTATAGACGCAACATTTTAGTTAATTTGATGACATACATGTGATGTAACAACACTTTGTATACACATTCATGTTCTAATGAACGTTTCACTATCTATCCTCAAACATTACCATCTGTAACAGAGTTGATGGGTTCGTTGTAATACATACATGCTCAGTGCAGATTACAATTATAAAAATCGAAATGATAGCATGGATCCATCTGTCGATGAGCCTATTGCATCTCTCAGTGTGAACATTTAATGAATAACATGAACACCATGCGAGTACAGCGACTAATTTTTGCTCGAGCATATTATAACTGCCATGCAATGCGCGCAATACCCAAGTTAATTACGAAGCATCACTCCCCCCTGCTTGATGGGGCGCACTCCTTCTCTTTCCCATGTTTATTATTCCCCACAAAACACCATCATCTCACTAGCACACAAGAACCATTATACTATAAGCAATGCAACAGAAAGTTCTGTAAACCTCCAACAACCGACCACAAACCTGTTGAAACATAGATTAATAATGAATTGAATGTCATATCATGAAGTATACATGTCGACCTGAAAAGTACTCCTCACTTATATCGAATTAAAAAAATGTACTTAAAAGGATAGCTAATCGTCACATTCGGAGATATAATGTATGAGATAAATGAAAAAAAAAAATCTTCAAAGATGGGGAAAAATTGAGTAAAATTGTGTGAAAGGTAGTAAAACACTAGAAAAACGATGTGAAATAACATAAATTGATGAAAAAATAGTGCAAAAAGGACCTAAAACAGAAGAACATGTTAAGAAATAGTCGAAAATAATTAGTAAAATTGTGTGAAAGGCACTAAAATCACCAGAAAAACGATGTGAAATAACATAAATTGATGAAAAAATAGTGCAAAAAGGACCTAAAACAGAAGAACATGTTAAGAAATAGTCGAAAATAATTAGTAAAATTGTGTGAAAGGCACTAAAATCACCAGAAAAACGATGTGAAATAACATAAATTGATGAAAAAATAGCGCAAAAGGTCCTAAACAGAAGAACATGCTAAGAAATAGTCGAAAATAATTAGTAAAATTGTGTGAAAGGCACTAAAATCACCAGAAAAACGATGTGAAATAACATAAATTGATGAAAAAATAGCGCAAAAGGTCCTAAACAGAAGAACATGCTAAGAAATAATGGAAAACTGGTTACAATTAGTTAGAAACGAGGAAAAATGACGTAATAGTGTTATAGCATAAGAAAATTGTAAAAGAAGAAAATGTTTATTACATGTCTGTGCAACGGCGAGTGAAACCAGGGCGATGAACGATGAAGTGCTGATTGATAAACGTTTATAGGAGTTCCTTGCTCCCGCCAGCTTAAAAGGAATGGTTACAGAGATGTTTAAAGATTTCCTTAGTGTACAGGGTATGTCTGTAAATGTGTTGGGAAAACGTTAAGTAAATGTCTCGGGTCTTACAGATTCTCTTGTTAAACGACTGTATGATAGTCTGTTGAGAATATTAAGTGGAACCTCCAGCAGCAGGTGGGCGAATACAAAAAAAATCATGTTGATGCATTAGATCAAGCGTTCAAAGATGTGACTTTTAAATCCCAATAATCAAATGGAGATCACGATTGCAGTCCTACAACGTTCAATGGCTGCGGCGATTGCTAAGCTGTATGTGTGCATTGCTGAAGTGGAAGGATTGAAAGCATAAATAATGATGGTTATCACTAGCAACGATCGAAATATTAAAGAGTTGTAAGAAAAAACCTAACAAAGATGATGAAAGAATGATGAAAATTGTGAGAAAGGTGGTAAAAACACTGGAAAAAATGGCATTAAATAGCAAAAATTGACTGAAACGGTGTAAAAGTATTAAAATGTAGGAAAAACGAAGAGAAATGTTGGAAAATTGGTTATAATTAGTCAAAAGTGATGAAAACGTTTACCACATGTCAATGTCACTGCTTTTACATCTAAAATATTGCAAAGGTAAAACTCAATGTCTAAGTTGTGAGGGTAATGTGATTATTCTTTGTTAACCTCTTTATCATGCACATATCAAACATAACAAAATATATATTTTTACCTCTCTCATTCTATAACTGTATCTGTACCTGTGTTCACGCATGAACGGATGTTTTCTACTAACACACTCATATATTTTACATGCATCCATACTCACCCACAAACACACATCATCTCGCATATAATGACAATACAATTTCACCATGCATCTCTCTCTTCATAATCATGAATTCTAATCATAGTCATCATCCTACATTTCAAAAATAATAGTATGAGGGAAATTTAAAGAAAAAATGTCAAATAAATCATCTTGGGACAATGCAAAGGGTGAGATAATAACTTTGCTAGCATGAATGTATATTTAGACTAATTTCATAACGTTGAAATGAATGATAATGGTATATAGCATGAACGGAATGGAATGAAGGATTCATTATGATTAAAAATGTGTTGTTGTTTTGTATGACTTTGTAATAATGACAATACAGAAAAAACATTATGGATGATTGGAAAAAAACTGTATGAGAGAATAATTGATTTTAGGTAATAAAATAGTATACTTCGATTAATTTTAAAACATGTTGTAGGATTTTTTCAGAAATGTACAAAAGGAATGTAAAGATTGATATATTAATTTTAATAGCATGAACAGATATTTAGATTAATTTCGTGTTATATTATTAAATTTTGAAGTTTGTTAGCATGAGGGAAAAGGAGTGGTTGCTACAGTATGAGTAAAACGAATCAAGTGTTTTCATAGATTAGTGATTATATAGAAGAAAAAATTATGTATGATCGGCTTTGTTATTGAAAAAATAGTATGCTTGGACTAATTTAAAAAAATGCATGATAGGTTATTGGAAGCATATGGTGTGTATTCATAGATGTCGTGATTGTATTGCTTTTGTCATGTATGGAAAATAAAAAAATTAAAAACACTACTACAATTTCATGATGGTAAAAAAAAAAAAAAATGAAAAAAAAAATGAATTCATGATGTAATTATGAGGAGTGACTTCGTCATGTATGTTTACAATAATATGTTTTCTATAGGTTAACTATTTGTGAATTCAGAAAAAAATTTGAATGATAAAAATGATATGTATGATAGATTAAAAAAATAATATGTTTGTTTTGAAAAATGAGTTAATGCCTTGTACAGAGATGATTAATTTTTTGGAAATGATAAAATATACTTAATTTGATTCTTAAATAATTATGCATGATTTGAAATTTGGAAAACTTGGAAGAATGGAACGAAGAGAATTTTTTTACAATTTCAGGAAAAACTATGTTATGATAAGTGACCATGAAAGAGATGTATTCGTGGTAATGAAGCAAGTAGTGTCTGTGGGCTATAAATGTATGTACGATATATTACAAAAGATTTGAACAAATGTTTGTGTAACAAATGAATAAAAATATAGTTGGGTTAATTTAGTAACACAGAGAAAAAATATTATAGTGTTGGCGAGGTTAGTAATGTATGTTTAGAGGTCTTGACAGTGGGGGCGCCAGTGGTAATAGTGGCGAGAATGAACGAAAAAAGAAAATAATAATCTTTTAGTCAACCTTTTTATGTTTGATGTGATAATTGTTCACAGATAGATACATGTATCTTCGACGTTTTTTATAATCAAGCTGTTGTTCTCGAGAATATATCTCCCACTCGTATGTTGCAACTCTGATCTGCTTGTGCTAGTTCGTTTTTTTTCTTTGGAACATGCTGTGTCTCGTAAACTACTAGGTTTTCTACCTGTTGCTCTATTGATCAACACACCTCATAGACGAATTCTTCATCATGCTCATGCTCGTAACATGGTAGAAGTGATTTTATCATATCATCCGGTTTTAATCTATCTGTAGAAATGCATAAATGTCTCCAACACAACTTGGAAATAATGTAATTATCATTTCTTTGGTGGCTGTAATGAACAACTGACTTAAATCATTTATATTGAGATTATTCATAAGCTTCAGCGGATGGAAAACATGATCGTACCAGGCCTTCATTACCATAACGTTTTTCGCTGCACAATGAAAACTATCATTCTCATTATGATGTTTACAGGTTATCAAATTGCTTATATCAAAATACTCTTCATGTAGATTCTCAATACTATGTAGTCGAAAGACTTTATCCATATTAACGATTCCATAGTCTAAATCACTCAACAATTCAGACTTTTCGTTAAGTTCCATTAGTATAAGTTTAGCATATACCGTTAAAATATATATGCGAGCTCTCGGTTTTTGAGATATTATCGTGAATATATCGCGTGCCATAAATGTTTCTTCCCGACAGGGAAATAATGAAGGATTTTTCAAGTGATGACTCATCGAAGAACATTGTAAATGTGGCGTTTTTGATGAATGCCATGCTCTGCTTGGCTTATACAGTGTATGCAAACACTTTCCGCCAGACATATCAATCATTGCTAGTTCGGTTACTCGAAAACCATAATCACAATCTATATGGATGCTGATATCTACAAAATATTCCGCTATATCTGCTTGTTCTGATAATAATACAGGACCAATGATATTATGTACAGAAGATGTTGATCCTTCTGCTGTATAACCATCATCTGATTGCTGTGATTGAGGTGATGAAGTTGTATGCGAGACACTATCACTCGAAAATGAATTCTGAATAAATTCGTCGACTTTAATATCAATCGAATCGGTATTGTTATTCATGTTTGAATAATATTTTTAACTTTTTACTAAGAATGTAGAAAATTATTACTTTTAATGTTAGAGCAAACTTTTATTAATGCGTGAAGAACACAGCTTCAACAAATTCTACACGTTTAATGTAACACTAATACTGACTGCCTGAACAGATCCTTTCGAGATTCTAGCTCGATGCATGTCTTTGAAGAGGGCGGGTTGCACCAGAAAAACCACATTCCATTGGTGAAAGCTGGTTGCATACGCAAATGAACGAAATTTACAGGTGATCTTTAGGTTATGGGTGTTTGTGTGTAGGTGTGTACATGTCAACCGGTTTTTTCTACAAAAGATATGAAGGAGAAGATCCGGGCAGACTCGATGACCTTGACACAAGATCGAAATCAACGACATAGCAACATTCATGCAAGGAAATAAGCAGAGTACCTTTGAATTATGAGCGTATGCGGGACATATTGGGGGGAAAATATGGAAGATATTGAAAAAAAAAAAAATATTTAGAGTTTGAAAAAAATGAAATAATCTTAAACTAACAGATTCGAAAAAAATTATTATGAATGATGAGAAAATCATTGTTAGCAGATGGATGCGTGGGAATGAATGGTATGGATTCACCGTAGTTTCAGGGGGGGGGGGGGGGGATGTACTCATGAAAAATAATAGAAAAGAATTTAAGTTTGTGTAGGCTGGATAGGGGAGAGGGGAAAATATGAAACAGCGTTAAATAAAAATATACTCGAATTAATTTTTGAATACTTACGATTGGAAAAAAGACTTTAGAGGGGAAAAAATATATTTTAGACTAATTCCAACACGCGATCTAGTGT